>CM052809.1:23873434-23994821 GCA_028533885.1 Nasua narica
TCCACAGCTCAGAGGCCGAGATCCACATACTCAACTGCCTAGTGGACGGTTACAAAAATCTCCTGGGGGGGGGGGGGGTGGCAGGGAGGGGGCTGATTGAACATACCTAACATGGTCACCTCAAAGTCACTTTCCTTCCATTTCTCTCAAACCCATTCATTTTTTAAAAAAGATTATGTATTTGACAGAGAGAGAGGGGGGGGGAGAGGGAGAGAGTCAGTCAAGTAGGCAGAGAGGCAAGCAGAGAGAGGGGGGAAGCAAGCTCCCTGCTGAGCAGAGAGCCCAATGCTGGGCTCAATCCCAGGACCCTGAGATCATGACCTGAGCCAAACGCAGAGGCTTAACCCACTGAGCCATCCAGGAGCCCCTCAAAACCATTCTTGAGTTCTACCAACTACAGTATCACAATCTCATTCCCTACCAATAAACTCCAACTAAAAACCTTAACTCTACTTTTCTCTAACACATCTTATCTACTTTACCTCAGAATAATCTCCTAAAACATTCTAATTTTACTAGATTTGAAACTATCACCTCACTAGTACTACCCACTGTAGTTTCTCCACAAGCTTGAAAAATAACATCAGCCAAGATGGAACCCAACACCACTTGGCACACTCCACTAACACACTAATTACATGTGACAGCCTGTCTTGTTTGGTGTCTTTCTCCCTTTCTAGTTTATAAATTCTTCAAGAGCAAAGACTATTTCTCACTTACCTTCCTTTGACCCCCATAGCTAGTGCTTGGCACGTAACTTTTATGCATAAGCTACATGAAAACCTCTGACATCTGAATACTAAAAAGAAAAGTCTTATTACTGTTAATTTTTTTCACCAATGCTAGAAATTGAATTGTAATGTCTCCATATACTATTAATGTCCACCAGCCCACTGGTTAATATTAAGACTGATTTTAACTAAAGTTTCAAAATGTTTCAGGACCTGTTTTCTAACCTTACTTCTTCAATGTGCTCTGTAGCAGTTCCAGAGGAATGACAAAATGGACAAAATGGAAAACTTGTTTAAAAAAAAAAAAGGCATCTCAGTTTACCTTCTACTCAGCTTACTTCTCTGTTGAAACAAAGTACTGTATTTAGATACCATACAGGAAGGTATCTCTTTTTCAGAGCCTTTTATTTTTATCATTAGAAACTGTGAATCCAAATTCACTTGAAACAGAATTGGGCCATTGTCTGATGCTTAGAAATCACTTCAGAATTTAGCTTATGGTCTTACCTATACAAGAAACATCCATTAATTCAGACAATGCAGAAAGGATGTCCTGTATCAGAAAGATGCAGTAAATTCTCTAATTTAAAAAATGTAAACTTGACTCCTTCATACTTTTGAGCATTAAATGACAAATTGTGACTTGTTTAAAATCAATGTTCACAGGTTATCGCCAACTAAATATTACTTGCTCTTTCCCTGACCGAAGTTTACTATTAAACTTACCTTCCAACATGGTCTTGATAGTCACAGACTGTTTGGCAATTTCAACATCAACTTCAAATATCTCTCCATCAGAACTCTGCAACTTAATTGAAGGCATCTAAAAAAAGGTATTATACTGAATTTGAAATTTAAGAGAAATTAGTTTTATACATTTCATCAACTACAGTCTGTTTTTAGAAATTACCTATAAAATCTTAAGGCCATGTAGTTATCTATATAACCCTACAAAACACTGCAAGCGGTTAATCACAGGCCAGCAGAGAAGTGTTAAAAGTGTCAGTTTTTTTTCAAAGTGTAACTCCTAGGAACACAAGTTTTTAAGGCTTGCCCTACTGAACTCATTACTGGTATAAATTTAAGAGTTACTTTCTACATTTTTAATGCAAAATATATTTAAAATAAACTTAGTCTGTGCCTGCATTTCTTTTTTTTCCCCAGATTTATTTATTTTAAAGAGAGCAGGAGAGAGAAAGACCACGCGTGCACGCATGAGAATCTTAGACTCTGTGCTGAGCACGGAGCCCCATGTGGGGCTCGATCCCATCACCTTGAGATCATGACTGGAGCCAAAATCAAGACTTAGAGGCGGGCGCCTGGGTGGCTCAGTTGGTTGAGCAACTGCCTTCGGCTCAGGTCATGATCCCGGAGTCCCGGGATCGAGTCCCATATCGGACTCCCAGCTCTGCGGGAAGTCTGCTTCTCCCTCTGACCTTCTCCCCTCTCATTCTCAGTCTCTCGCTCTCTAATAAATAAATAAAAATCTTAAAAAAAAAAAAAAAAGACTTAGAGGCTTAACCAACTGCGCCACCCAGGCAGGCACCCTTTTGCCTGCCTTTCTGCTGTCACTGAATACTGACTACCCTCATCTGAATAGTTAGCTGATACAATAAACAAAGGTCAATCTAATCTGCTAAACCAAATAGGAAAATTTAACAGTCCTTTTTATCTTTCATTACTGACTGTCCAGCTGTCCAAGTTTGTTTTTCTGCTAAAATCGTCATAGAAATAACCTGTTACTTGCTTCAAAAATGTATTTATGAACTCAGATTAATTGTGAATCATTGGGAAAAAGATACCTCTTAGATAAAAACTGGCTAATCAATTAAAAAACAAAAGACTTAAGTTCTAGCAAAAACTAAAAAACACATACTTCTTTACAATTAAGAGTTCTAAGCAATCAATTTATCTCCAGATTCTTGAGGGAAGAAGGAAGGGCAGTAATACCGGACTCTAACGATTATTTCAGGATCCCTTCAAATATCAAATATAAATTTTAAGGCCCATGCTTCTCAGGTATTCATAATCCTGCAATGTCACTATTAAGAGTGTAGAATTTGGCGTTTAATACATTCCCTGCACCTATTTTAGGATCAAAGCCTCCATTAAATCAGTTAAAATATTCATTCGGCTTTTCCTAGACAATTATTTCCATCCCCCAAATAAGCTGTTAGAGAAATGAAGCAAAAAGGTAAAATCAGCCACTGAAATATCCTGCTCTCACTCATCCATGGTTGGATGATTTCACTTTTCAGTTCACAAATATGTCTGTTCCTCCATGCTGCTTAGTCCTTGCCAATAATGCAGTTGTCCTATTCAGTGGAGAAGGGCCCAGAGCATAGGACCTTCCCTGTGACAAGGCAGTAACAAATGGAGCCCCCCCAAGAAATATTTTAACGTGAACCCAATTTTTAATTACAAAACATTCTATATTCTTTTTATATTCCATAGTACTGGAATGAACACTACAGAAAGACAAGTCTGGCAATATAGCTGATAAAATTACTTTTAAGCACGATGACCATTTCATATTTCTTTCAAATAACTCTTGGTAAATAACCAGATCTGCTTAGTCATAGTCAAATTCCTGCATTAGGTTACTCTTAAGGGAGTTGAGATCTTATTAAATAAGCAGGCAGGCAATGGATTAATCTGTAATCAAATGCACTTTGTGATCCCCAACTGAATACTCAAAGAGAAGTTTTTTTTTTTTTAATGTCATAGAGCTAGAATTCAATGCAAAACTATATAATGAAAATGGACGAGATTTTGATTAGACATGCTTACAAGACAATTCCTTAGGTTCCTTATCTTGAAAATCAATCACCCTCCATGACTGGCATGAGGTAGATTCCATCAACAACGTAAAGAAAACACCTGTGTTTTCAGTGACCCGAATTCTGACACCTTTTTGGAAGCTGAATGGACAAGTCTGCACTGCTCTATGACACAGATACATTCTATTGTGAGGCTCTGATAAAAAACTCATGACCCCAAAACCCAAACCCGAGACCTTTATCCAGGTGAACCTCCAATTCCTGTAAAACTTAAAGTGTCTGGCTTTAAAAGAATTGGGCCGTCTAAAAGTCACACCACTATGATGAGAACACCTGCTATTTCAACAGTTTCACCAACTCCAAGCTATGGCAAAATAATAGAGGAAAATATTCTGAAGGAGCAGGCAGGCTGCTGGGCAAACATGCAGCCCAACCAAGTACAGTTAGCAGGACCTGCGACTAGTGACGCCAGATGAAAGGAAGAAAAAGGATGGGAACGAAAAATCCAGCGCTCCCAGACTCCCACCCCCACGCTCCTTCTGTACACCAAAACAACAAACATGCAAAGGCGCCCACGCCCACGCCAGGCTAGGGACCTCCACAGAAAGCCCCGCCGCCACCTCCGCCCTGGGTCCCGGAGGCCGGCAGGCTCACGGCCAAGGAAGGCTCCGGGCCGAGGCCTGGGCCTTGCAGCGGAGCTCCGCGCAGACGGACACTCGCCCCGTGCGAGGAAGGACCAATCCTGGGCCTGGCTCGCACCTTCTCCCGCCCGCCAGCCAGCCCGGACGCCCACGAGGCGCCGTGAGGACGCGCGGCCAGGAGAGGAGCTCGCCGCCACCTCCCGAAAACAGAGTCGGCGACCGGTTTCACTGGGCCTGAGAGAGGCCAGGCCCAGGTGCCTCCCGCCTCCGGCAGGCCCAAGCCGCAGCCGTGCCGCTACCCAGCTCGCAACCCACGGCCCCACCACCCCTTCCCGCTCAGTCGGCGGTCACTCACGGTGCTCGGTCTCAGGCGGACTGCGGGTCGGAGGCTGACCGGAACACAGCGGCCTCCGCGACGAGAGGAGAAAGGCGGAGAACAAGGCCACTACGGCGCGCGGCGCGGCGTCTGCCTTTATAAGAGCGGGCGCAGGCGCCGAGGACCCCGGCGCCCGTGGCGTCACAGAGCCGGCGGGGCTGGCCGCCGAGATCGCCTGACCCAAGCGGAGGACGGTGGGGCGGGTGCGACGGCGTGGAAGCGGGGCTTCGTTCGTGCCCCCCCCGACCCCCCCCACCGCACCCCTGCAAGCGCGGCTCGCTGTCCTGAAAGCAGAAACGCGGGGCTGGCTGTGGTACTCTGCAGCCCGCAAGGGTCCTTCAGGCAGGGGCTGGCCTAAGCCGAATTAAAGACCCCAGTCCTGAAAAGCCTAGAAACTGCGAGTGGGTGTGTATAGCGGAGGGCTTAGTGTTGGAGAGGGTTGTGGCTCCCATTTCGTATTGGGGGAAAGGGAGCCCGGAGGAAGAATGGCAGATGAGCGATGGCAGTCACCGCTCTGCGATTTCTCTTGGGGCTTCAGTGACATCCCCGGGGCCCAGCATGCGTTAGCTCACTCTCCACAATGACCCATGAGGCACAGTGTTGTTGCCCTTTCCCAGCTTTATTTATACCTTAGAACAGATTCAGAATAGCATGGCGTAGTGCTCTTCAGCCTTGTTGCCTATCGTTTTCTAAAGAGGCCTCCAGGCAGCAAGAACCATTGTTGCAGCGAAACCCCAAGTCTGGAAAAGAGGCCTCTCTGGCAACGAAAATCCATTAACTCAGCTGTCGGGTATTGAGCAAAGGTGTGTGTGAGGCAGTCGTGCAGGATTCTGGGGCGGTGGGGCGGTGGGGCGGGGGGGGGGGGGGGCGCCAGGCAACCAGGGTGCAGCGTGCGCAGAACTCTTGTATGGGATGCTCCCTGAAGTCGGCTAGGTCCATAGGATGAAGCCAGCGCTGAAGGAAAGGGGTTAGAGTTTGTGGCAAAACACTGCCCCCCCCCCCATTCCCATGCCATCCAGGCAGGGCTTCTGCGGGACTCCACCCCATTGCTGCTGGGTGAACATTGCCACCCCTCCCTAGGAGATTGAGGCGCCTGTCTCACCTAACCACCAGGCATGTGATGGGATTCCTGACGCCAGGGAGACAAAAGACACTTCCACACAAGGCCCCCTAAAGAAATCAGAGGCCTACAGCTCTTCTGGGATGGGACTGGGCAGGGAGGCCAAGCAGCTTCTTGGGTTACCAGGTCTTTGTCTACATGCTGTGGTGTCCAGTGTCTGCCAGGTGCCACCGCTGATGGCAGGGAGATGAAAGGACCTACAGCTCTCATACTTCTTTTTCCACAACACAGCCCTGCCCTCTGCAGCTCAGGAGTCAGTTTCCCTAGGTAAAACCCACTGCAGCCCCTTTGCGCCCGTGCCCGTGGCATACAAGGTGGCACCTTGAAACTCTTGTTAAACATCCTGAGCAGGAAGGACTAAGCAATGCCAGGTCACACACCCAGCCTGAGGACCCAGCATGCAGTAGGTGTATTTTTCCAAATATGTTTGGGGACCCCAATATTAGAATCACCAAGAAATGCTTGTTTTTAAAATGCAGATTTCATTTATTCATATATACTCATATTCATAGATTATTTCAAGAAAGATACACAAGATATTGTTTGCCTCATGGTGAAGGGAACTAGGTGACTGGGGTACAGGGGTTGGGGTGTTTTGTTCACTTTATACCCTTTTCTGTCTTTTGGATTTCAATCCATATGAATATATTACATATTCAAAAATGTTTTACTTTGGGACACCTGGTGGCTCAGTTGGTTAAGCTTCTGCCTTCGGCTCAGGTCATGATCCCAGGGTCCTCCGTCTGAGCCCCACATTGGGCTCTCTGCTCAGTGGGGAGCCTGCTTCCTCCTCTACCTCTGCTGCTCCCCCTGCTTGTGCTCTCTTACTCATCTCTGTCAAGTGAATAAATAAAATCTTCTAAAAAAAGTTTTTAAAAAATAAATTGGCATCAAGCCAAGAAAAATGCAGACTCCTGGGTCCACTCTTGAGGTAACAAATCTGATTCCGTGGTGGCAGGTTTTTCTGCCTCTTAAATAAGTTCTCCAAGAGATTCTTAAGCCCAGGGTAAGTTGAGAAACCTGTGTAAGTGGGTAGGGTCTCAGTGATGAATTACTGCTAAGAAGGGACCAGCGGGTCTGTCCAAGGTGACTCATTTAGCCCCACACTTTCTGAATCAACCCTCCGTCCTTCACACTCTCCTCTCAGGATGGACAAGGCTGTTACAGGACTGTAGGGTACAGGCTAGGACCACTTATCCCCGCTCATTTATCCATAATCACCAGCCCACATCGGGAACGACTGGCCCGCCACAGGGTCCCCTAGGTGAGTAGGAGTATGAGGAAAGGGGGTTCCTCTGGCTTCAAAGCTAGCCCTGAGAAGGCTGAAGTCTTGTCCTAACTTCAGTCACTCCATACACCATGTAATCAAAGCTCTTCTACAGAGGAATGAAATAAAATCAAAGAGAAGGGAACATTCCCACTGTCACACAGCCACTGTGGAACAATGTTGAAGCTCCAGCCCGGCTATGCTGCTGGATCACAGCGCACATACTGAATTTTAGCTACAGCCCTCAAATGCCAGGAATATCTTCTGATTTACTATTGTTTCCAGCATACTACTTGTAGGGAAGCTAAAGGGCTCGCATTCAAGTCCAGGTGGGAAAATCTGCTTTTTATGGTGACTTCATTTCCATGCATACCCATGTTTTCTGACTTTAAAATTATGTATGGCCACAGGTGCACAGAGATCCCGCAGACCTGGTGCTGCCCCCTTGCTGCCCACATCCTGTGTCACTGGGGAAGGGTAAGTGGCTTCCTCTTTGTAGCCTCAGTCTTCTTATCTGTAGGATGGGGCTTATCACAGTACAGCCTCACAGGATTTTTGTGAAAAATAATTATTTTAGTCACCATAGGGCCAAACTTAATAGCTTGGCCACACCAAGTACTTAGCAAGGATGTAGAACCATTGTAAGTGTCCCAGGTAGCCGGTGGGAGTGCAGGCTGGTATACCAGAAGACTGGCAGTGTCTATGAAAGCTAAACGTACATATACCCAGTGGCTCAGTAATTCCAATTACGGACAAATACCCAACAGAGATACATTCTAATGCCCACCAAAAAATATGTTTAAGAATGTTCACAGCAATCTCAGGGTCCTGGGATCAAGCCCCGCATCAGGCTCTCTGCTCAGCAGGGAGCCTGCTTCCTCCTCTCCCTCTGCCTGCCTCTCTGGCTACTTGTGATCTCTCTCTCTCTCTGTGTCAAATAAATAAATAAAATCTTTAAAAAAAAAAAGAATGTTCACAGCAACTTTAATAGAAAAAGCCAGGAATAACAAATCCATCAACTGTAAATTTAAAAAATACCCTTGTGTATTCACCCAGTGGAAGAGTAAACAGCAAGGAAAAAGAAACTACTGGTCTCAATAACAGCATGGATGAATCTCACAGACATAATGTTGAACAAAAGAAGCTTGATGCAGGAGTACTTACCGTCTGAGTCCACTGAAATGAAGACTGAAAACAGGCAAAAACTAACGTAGAGAAGATGGCATAGTAGTTACCTGCCGCAGAGGAAGGAAGCTTCGGGGATGCTAGAAATCCTCTGGTCTTGATCCAGGTGATAGTCCCATGAATGTGTGCATATATAAAAAAAATCACTGAGCAGTATTCATATTTGTGCACTGCAGCCTAGTAATATACCAAGTTTTTATAAATGGGGGAGGGGCATACCATGTGACAATGTATGCTGCCTGCTCAGCATGGTGCCAGTGTCACTTTCTCCAGGAACTCTGAGCCGCTGTAGCCTCTCCTTTCACATGGTTGTCCAACCCTTCACAGCCAAGGCTGGAGGAGTAATGCAAGATGTTGGGAAGGAAGGTGGGAGATTGTTGCAAGGCTCCTCTGCCCAGAGTGGACTGACCTGCCCTGGGCCCAAGAGTCCAACTGAGGCCTTGGACAACGCTGCAGAGAGGGCCCCTCCTCAGCTTCCTTGCTTCTACCTCAGGCAGCCAGTGCAAGGCGCTCCCCTGGTAGGCCCCATTGGACCCATCCTTAGAAGCTGCTATGGAACCTCTAGGCAGAAAGGGCATCCACACCTAAACGGAAGAGGAGAAAACCTCCTGACCCATATCTGTGCCCAACACCATCAGAGACCTGTGGGTCCAGGCTGGACTGAAAGGTTATCAAACCACAGTGGGCTTGCCCAGGAAACTGAGATGGCTTATGTATGTAACCTGGCCCAGGCCACACAGCAGGGGAGTGGAGAAGTGGGGCTGAACCACAGATGGGTCAAAGCTTTCCAAAAGAGCATGGGCTACCTCTGTTCCAGCTCCCCCCCAGAGGGAAAATCCATGGGGAAACGTGGGTATTGGGAGTGGCTTCACAGCACCCAGCAAAGGCAAGGACGGGGAGGGGGTTGCCCAAGCACTGATTGGCTCTGGCCAGCAGATGGTGCCAGAGGGCCAGGAGTCATTCAAAACAGCCCCCTCACTGAGATGCCTCCAGAAGCTGCCCTCTCTCCTCTCCAGGACCGACAGTCCTGTCCAGAACCCCGATGTGACCATCAGAGGCTGAAGGCCAGTGCAGTTTGACTACACACCCACGGTGTGACCCTGGAAGTAGCCTCCAGCCTTGTAGGCCACAGCATCCCTCGGTGAAATCAAGTTCACGCACACGAGTCTTGGCAACAGGGGCCAGGTAGGCTCGGTCAAAAGCAGGGTGGTGTCGACCGTCGAGGGCTGTTTTGTACAGGACAGCCTCATGACAGGCATGCCCTCCTCTCTCCCACTACATCCTCCCTAGTGGAACCAGGGGACAGCAGCCCCAGCATGGCATCTGGAGCCCAGCACACTGGGGCAAAAACCACAAGGGAGGGCAATCTATCTGAGAGGTCCACAGCCGAGCCTGCCAGCTGGCTACCCATGGACCCCAGCCTGACCCTGAGATGCTCAACATTCCTGGAGTCAGACTTGGGGAGACATCAATGAGGGGAAGGCAAGTATAACTTGCTTGTTTTTTTACTTTTATTTGTAAGAGAGAGGAGGGGCAGGGGGGGAGAATCTTAAGCAGGTTCCACACGCAGCACAGAACCCAACACTGGGCTCTATCTCTCGACCCTTAGATCTCGACCTGGGCTAAAATCAAGAGTCAGATGGTTGGTTTTTTTTAAAGATTTTTTTTAAAGATTTTATTTATTTATTTGACAGAGAGAGATCACAAGTAGGCAGAGAGGCAGGCAGAGAGGGGGGGGGGAAGCAGGCTCCCTCCTGAGGAGAGAGCCCGATGCAGGGCTCGATCCCAGGACCCTGAGATCATGACCTGAGCCGAAAGCAGAGGCTTTAACCCACTGAGCCACCCAGGCGCCCCAAGAGTCAGATGTTGAATCAACTGAGACAGCCAGGCACTCCAGCAAGTATGATTTTAATACGTCTTAGAAACCAAGGGCTAGTTTGCGAATGCTGAATGCCTTGTTGAGGAAGGCCTGTTTGCCTTCCTTGCTTTTTTTGTTTTTTCCTTTTTTTCCATTCCCTTGTTAGGAATGCTGAATGCCTTCCTAGTTAGGAAGGCCTGTTTGCCCAGGGGCCATTGAGTGGCAAGGACGTCCTCTGGAGAATCTCTTGAGTATAGGCCCAACCGATGAGCAGAAAGCTACCAGTGTGCGCTGTGTCAGTCAACCAGTCAATGAATATTTACCTCGTAAGAGACAGTGGTAAGTAAGACAGGAAAAGGACTTTGGTCTTAGGGGGTCTGTCTTCTAGTGGGTAAGATATGATAAGCACACACAAATAAGAGAACGTTAAATAGATAAGTATTATGAGGAAAATAAATGCTGATCTAGAAAGTGAAGTGGGGGAAGGCAGGGGCAGCAACACAAGTAGGCAGAAACTTGCCAAAGAAGGCACCAGCTATGGAAAGAAGTGGGATAGCTATTCGAGGAGCTCAAGTGCAAAGGCTCTGAGTTAAGAATGACCTTGGTATGTTCCAGGAAAAGCAAGGCCAGCGTCGTCAGAGCTTAATGGGGGGGGAGAGTGAAATGCAATGAAGGCAGAGGAGCAGGCAAGGACCAAAGCATGAAGCTTGGCAGGAAAGACATAGGAAAGTTGGATTTTATTCTGTCTGCATTTAGCAACCTCAGAGGACGGAGGGTAAGCAGCAAGTGGCCTGATCTGATGAACAGTTTCGAAAGATTGCTCTGTGACTGTGTGGAGAATGTAGTTGGTAGGAAGAAGGGAAGTAGTAAGATATTTCAGGAGGCCTGACCCAGGGCAGGGGCAGTGGAGATGAGGAGAAAGATCTATGTGGAGGTGTAGCTAGTGGACGACATGTGGAGGATAATCGCATGAATGGTGGTACTATTTACAGAGATAGGAAACACCACTAGTTTGGGTGGAAGGAAATCAGGAATTCAGCGTGAGCTGCATGTTAGACATTTGAGTCATGTCAAGGAGGCAGTTGGAGTTATAACTGAAGCTCAAGGGAGAACAAGGGCGAAGAATATACGCTTGGGACTCTTCAGCATATAGATGGGACAGGATGAGATTACTAGGTAGAAGAGAGACAGAGACTTAAGCATTGGGTGACACTAACATTTAGCAAAAGACTTGGGAAGTAGCAGTCAAAAAGACAGGAGAAAAACAAACCCATCGAGTGTCATGGTAGACAAGGAAAGAAATTATTTCCAGGAAGCTGTTTTGGTCAATTGCCTCCAATGCTAAAAACTGGATTTTTTTTTTTTTTAAGTAGGCTTTATGCCCACCATGGGCATAAAGCAGGCTCTCGAACTCTTGACCTTGACAAGAGCCACATATGTGGGGCACCTGGGTGGTTAGCATACAACTCCTGGTGCTGACTCAGGTCGTGACCACAGGGCTGTGAGATGGAGCCCAGCGTCAGGCTCCGTGCTCAGCATGGAGCCTGTTTAGGATACTCTCTCTCCCTCTGCCCCTACCCCTCCCGGCCCACTTCTGTCTCTCTCTAAAATAAATAATCTTTTTTTTTTTTAAAGATTTTTATTTATTCATTTAACAGAGAGAGAACACAAGCAGGCAGAGAGGCAGGCAGAAGCAGAGAGAGGAGCAGGCTCCCTGCGGAGCAAGGAGCCCGATGCGGGACTCGATCCCAAGACGCCGGGATCATGACCTGAGTCAA
Organism: Nasua narica; assembly: GCA_028533885.1. NCBI lineage: Eukaryota > Metazoa > Chordata > Mammalia > Carnivora > Procyonidae > Nasua > Nasua narica. The sequence continues at coordinate 23,885,171 of CM052809.1, forward strand.
AGGCAGTTGCCCAACCAACTGCGCCACCCAGGCGTCCCTCTAAAATAAATAATCTTAAAAAAAAAAGACCCACATACTCTACCAAATGAACCAGCCAGGTGCCCCTAAACACTGGAATTTTTAAAAGATTTTTATTTATATCAGAGAGAGAAAGAGAGACCGATCAGTGGCGAGGGAGGGGGACAGGCAGAGGAAGAGGGAGAAGCACACCCCCTGATGAGCCAGGGAGCCCGACCAGGGCTCTAGCCCGGACCCCAGGATCATGACCTGAGCTTAAGGCAGACGCTTAACCAACTAAGCCACCCAGATGCCCCCAAACTGGAATTTACTATAGTCAGAAAAACGTCTACTCTGCTTGGTAGTGTAATAATAACCTTGATAAAGGCTACCATTTAAGTGGAGCAACGGGCTGAGAAGACAATGCAAGAGAACAGATACAGAGTTCTTCAAAGTTTTGCCAAGAAGAGGCAAAGGGCATAGAGAAGGCGCAGACGCTTACAGGGGCTGTGAGGTCAACAGAGTCCGTTTTCAGGATTGAAGATACTGGAGCCCTGCTTGTATGCTGTTGGGGATAAGCCAGCTGAGGTCAACAGTACAGATTCGGCTGCAGAAAGGTTGGTGGAGGTGGTGGCAGGAAGAAGTATAAATTGGGAAGGTCGTCGGAGTCCTGGAGTTTGGGAGAAGAGGTGCTGGCAATTTGAGAAGAGACCATGTGAATCAGTCCTCTTGAAGCCTGAGAAGGAATCTCAGGAAGCAGAGGGGGTCGTCCAGCAGTAACTGCAGTCACTTCGACATTTGGATAAAATGAGTCACTACCAGTACAATTGCGTCCATTTCTCTGGCCAGGTCCTGCTGTTTGGGTGCAGGCCTCAGACTCGGGTCAGAAAATCCTAGCTCGGGCTACAACAGGTTCCCATCCTGCAGCTTCCCTCCTGCTGCCCCAGACCTCCTCCCCTCAGCAGGTAAAAGCAGAAATCTCTGGAGATGGCACCATGTGACGGGTGGTGCTGCTCTACAAACTACACCCTAGTTTTCTCTTTTAAAAGAAGGGTGACCGGGACACCTGGGTGGCTCAGTTGGTTGGGCGGCTGCCTTCGGCTCGGGTCATGATCCCAGGGTCCTGGGATTGAGTCCCACATCGGGCTCCTTGCTCGGCGGGGAGCCTGCTTCTCCCTCTGCCTCTGCCTGCCTCTCTGCCTGCTTGTGCTCTCTCTCTCTCTCTGACAAATAAATAAAACCTTTAAAAGAAAAAAGAAGGGTGACCTTGTGATGACTAGTGTCTAATACAGACTGGTGAAAGGGGTAGTTCCTTTTCATCCTTTGTGTCTCAGCTCAGTGTCACTTCCTCGGAAAGCACCAGCCTCCCTACCAGCCCAATCGATGCGTTGTTTAAATAAAATTTATATAAACTTAAACATCAATATAAAAGCTACTACATCAATATGTATTACACCATCAGGCAGAAAATCTTTATAATTCACAAATTTGGTGACCTGAGGACAGCCTGCATGTATGGGTACCTCTAATAGGAGACTCTTTCATCACCGGAAACAAGCGGGGGGGGGGGGGCTTAGGGAGAGAGGGGGTAACTGGGCATTAAGGTGGGCACGCGATGGGCATTAAGGAGGGCACGCGATGGAATGAGCACTGGGTGTTCTATTAAGACTGATGAATCACTGACCTCTACCTCAGACACCAATAATACATTTTATGTTAATTAATTGCATTTAAATTTTGAAAAATTTAAAAACAGGGTACATCTTTTTACCTCCTTGCCTCGTACTCTTGCTTTATTTCTCATCATAGCACATTGTTCTTATCTGACTTTTGTATTTATCTCCCAGAAACGTAACCTCCACAAGGGCAGACACTTGGCGTTGGCCGTGACTGTATGTATTCCCAGTGCCTAACACCTGGCATATGACAGCTACTCAGTAAGTAGTTGTTAAGCACGTGTTTAAATTTCTCCTGTTTGTCCTTTTAAAGGTTGTGATACTTGAAAAGGCTCCTGGCTAACATGGAGAAGTGCTCCTGATGAAACCTAAGACAACGCACTTGGGATCAGGGGCCTCATTGTATGCTTCCCCGTCTTCCCCACACACCATACCGTTCTGTCTTATGAAGACAGGACACAGCCCTCTGCTGCAACGAAGGTCAGAATGACTCCTAAGCCCATGGAGACCATCCAGTCTCTTGTCCGACTCCAGGTACCTGTGCTAGACCACCAGCCACTACCCACACTCTCCCCATCCGTGCAATTCAGCTGGTGCGTGGCATCTGACCTACCCATGGACATCACTCAGACGCTGTGGTAACATGTTTTCTTGCGCTTGTGGCTCTGCTTCCCCGGACAGAAGCAGCCCCTTGCTACACTCTGGCTCAGAGAACTAAGCGCTCTTGGTAGAATCACATACCCCACCCCCCACCCCCACCCCACACACTCTCGTTTCCCCCCTCCCCCCATCTTCCTATTCTTTTCATCGATTTATTCCTACCTCTCTCATCTCCCCCTTCAACAAATATTTCTGTCCTTTGCTTCAAGACTTGGAAAGCCTTGAAATTGTCTCACAAACAAGAGCCATCAACATGGCACAAAGCTTGGAATGCCAGGAGTCAGCAGGTCCTGGAGTCCTAAGTTTTTTAAATGCAAAGACTGGTTCCTGCTGACCCAAGACACCAAGCCACAGAAGGAATGGACTTAGGACTCAGGTCTGAGTCACTTCATCCAGCTACCACCTCCCCCACTCTCCTACCAGGAACTCAGGAGAGTCAAAGCGGAGCCTGGATCCTGCAAAGCTGGTGAGAGTAGGAAAGGCTTCCTGTGCCTGTAAGATGTAAGCACAGAACATAGCGGGGTGACCACCTGTCCCAGTGTGAGGACGCAAAGCTCTGCACCCTGGGAAACGCCTAAGTCCCAGACAAACCAAGACAATTGGTCACCCTGTACTGCAACTAACTGTGCCCCAACTAAGACCACACATGCACAGCCTGGCGAGTTACCTTAGTCTTTCACCAACTCACTACTAGTTACTGGTAAAATAATGGTTGTCACAATACTCAAGATGTTAAGCTTAAAAAATATATGTGCAAGAGCGTCTGCTACCATGTTTTAAAAAGGTACCGAGTGAGGTGCACGTGCAAACACACACACCCACACACAAAGCTAACCTAAGTTGCTCCCAAAGGAGGCAATTTAAATTATATGAAGATTATGAGGTGAAGACCACTCTACAGACAGGTAGGCTTGTATGCTAGTATATATGCCTTTTTTTAAAAAAAGATTTTATTTGACAGAGAGAGCATGAGCAGAGGGAACAGCAGGCGGAGAGAGGGAGAAGCAGCTCCCCGCACAGAGCAGGGAGACACGGGGCTTGATCCCAGAACCCCAGGATCATGACCTGAGATGAAGGCAGACACTTAACCGACTGAGCCACCCAGATGCCCCCTCCAACAATTTTTTTAACATTATTTTTTTTTTAAAGATTTTATTTATTTATTTATTTGACAGAGAGAAAGAGATCACAAGTAGGCAGAGAGGCAGGCAGAGGGAGAAGGGGAAGCAGGCTCCCCGCCGAGCAGAGAGCCCGATGCGGGGCTCGATCCCAGGACCCCGAGATCATGACCCGAGCCGAAGGCAGAGGCTTTAACCCACTGAGCCACCCAGGCGCCCCTAACATTATTTTTAAGTAACCTCTACACCCAACGTGAGGCTCAAACCCAAGACTCTTGAGATCAAGTCACATGCTCCTCCAACTGAGCCAGCCAGGTGCCCCAGGTTCATCAATTTTAACAAATCTATCACTGTGGTAGAGTATGTTGATAATAGGGGAGGCTATTCTTATGTGGGGACAGGATGGGAAATCTCTACCTTCTTCTCTCCCAATTTTGTTGTGAACCTAAAAATTCTCTTAAAGACTTAAAAGTTGGGGATGGGGTGTCCTATTCCATGTATACCTCCTTCAGAGAAACCATGGGTTTTCCTTTCCATTTTTTTTTTTTAAGATTTTATTTGACAGCACAAGTAGGCAGAGCGGCAGACAGAGGGAGAGGGAGAAGCAGGCTTCCCCGCTGAGCAAGGAGCCCGATGTGGGGCTGGAACCCAGGACCCTGGGATCATGACCTGAGCCAAAGGCAGATGGCTAACTGACTGAGCCACCCAGGTGCCCCTTCCTTTGCATTTTTAATACATTTGTCAATCCAAGGCCAATGTGAAAATTCCTTTACTCTCAGGAATAATAGGCTGTGGTGTGAGGTGCTGAGTTGAAAATTATATTCTCAATCAGCCTGAACAACTTCAAAATCTTGTTTATATAAATGTCCTTGAAACACACAAGTGAAGTCATTCCATTAGCTCCAGGAATGCAGTGACCAGGATACTTGACTTGGGCCAACCTCAACAGGGCCAGAGTGCAAACCTCCCTCACCATTCTTCCCAAAGGGCCTGGCACACACTCAGGTTCTAGAAGCAGGGGTCAGACACAGACACAAGTCATTTTTTCAGGAACCAAATGCTGTGGAGGGTTTTGCCCACCCTTGAAAGGCTGCTAAATACTAATCTCAGCAAAGGAAAGAGAACTCTCATGCTTTCTCCAAGTATGGGACTCTGGTGGCAGATGCCTGAATAGCTTTACCTGCTCTACCCTTTTAAACTGTTGAGACAGTAAAATAATCCACGTAAAATGCCTGGCACACAGGAAATGCTATGTTAGATGTTATTCACCACTAGCTATTTCTAGTTCTAGTTCTAGATGTTATTCACCACTAGCTAGTCATTTCAGTCTTAATGTCCAATACCTACTGTTCTTCGAAGTCATTCTGGATTTAACTAGAGTCTTTACATTAAGTAATGGTCATTCCAGCACTCTCCTCATTCAAGATGCTTAGAGCATTGGAACCCTAAACTAGTTCACAATGTCAGCTGTCACTATTAAGACTTTTACACTGAGGTTATGTATTTCAGAAGCCACAAAGCACTTACCCTACATTCTTCTAACGTACCTAATGATGTAGGCTGTCTGCCATTCAGGTTGATAGCAGAAATGTTCAAGTACTGCAATTTTTTTTTTAAGATTTTATTTCTTTATTTGACAGAGATAGAGAGCACAAGTAGGCAGAGCAGCAGGCAGAGGGGGAGGGAGAAGCAGGCTCTCTGCTGAGCAGGAAGCCTGATGTGGGGCTTGATCCCAGGACCCTGGGATCATGACCTGAGCCGAAGGCAGCCGCTCTCAACCAGCTGAGCCACCCGGGCGCCCCTGTTCGAGTTCTTCTTAAAGGTGGCATCAACAAATACTCTCATGAAATCGCTAAGTCATCTATCCACATTTCTGGCCCTGTTTTTAAAATCCTGGTTTCTGGGACACCTGGGCAGTTCAGTCAGAACATGTGACTCATTCTCTTGGGGTTGTGAGTTTGAGCCTTACATGGGGTATAAAGATTACTTAAATAAACTTAAAAAAAAATTGGGTTCTGATTTCTAGAGTAGGGTTATTTTTCCTAGTAGGTGGTGTGAAGCTGGGAACACCCAAAGGCCTGTAACACAATGAAGATTTTTTTAAAAGTAATCTCTACACTCAATATTGGGCTCAAACTTACAACCCCAAGATCAAAAGTCACATGCTCTACCCACCAGCCAGCCAGGTGCCCCACCAAACATAGGGCTTAAACTCCTGCCCTGAATCCAGGAATTGCATGCGAGCCAGCCAAAAGCCCCTCAAGATTGTTTTAAATATCCAGGAACACCTGGGTGGCTCAGTTGGCTAAGCATCTGTATTCAGCTCAGGTCATGGTCCCAGAGTCCAGGGACCAAGCCCGATGTACGGCTCCCTGCTCAGTTGGGAAGCCTGCTTCTCCCTCTGCCTGCCGCTCCCCCTGCCTGTGCTCTTTCTCCGTCTGACACATAAATCAATCTTATTAAAAAAAAAAAAAAAGTTATCCAAAGCTAAGGGCAAAATATGCTGTAGCAGCACCAGGCAAAGAGGGTATAATTCTATCTCTTATCACCTTGACCTCTTCAAAGTCATGAGAGGTACTGCTCTGCCGCCCCAAATATCTTGATTCATTTTGAATGTGCCAGCCCTTTACAACCAACTCCAGCGTGGCCATGGGGAGGTAGTGGTGAGTGGGGTTTGTCTTTGTGGCCCACTTTTAGTCACAGATCACTGAAAGGATTAAAATGAACACGGCACTTTATGTGTAACACAGTAGAGATTAATCACCCTCTTTTCAGGATTCTGGGAAACAACACATGCTCAAAACCAAACAGATTATATAGCTTCTCCCCAACTCCTCTGGCGTGCTGCATTCAACACACCTCCCAGGCCCTTACTACTGCCAGCAAGGTACTTGAAAGGAAAGCTGGACCCAACACAGGAAAGGCTTTTTCTACACATTTTATAGCTGTTATATTTCATTGTACCTCAAAACCTGGCTCTTTTCCTGAGACATATTTGGACACACCTGACCTTGGGAGTCAGGTGGCCTCCTCCTTGACCAGGGTGACAACACCTACCAGCCTTTGCCCCTGCCCTAGTACTATGCCATGCTGAAGCAGTTCTGGATCTACTGCAAAAGCTTAAACCCAATTAGACCACTGAGTCTCCTTATAGCTCAGAAGGTATGCTAAGCCTTGAGGTAGAGACACTCAGTGGTGCCTGGCATTTCCAATTGCTTTCACTGAACCTTTCACTTCGGTCTTCGTCGTGACTCCGGAGCAAGCACTCTTTAACTCCCTTTTCTATCACAATTCTGGTCTTTGACTTCCACCAATGGGCCCTGGACTTTCAGGCAGCTACAGCTTACCGTTGCACTAGGACATATCCGCTAATCATCTTTGAAGAACACAACTGGCACTGTTCATAGAAGCCTAAATGGACTTTCCCAATGACAATACTCTGGAAATGGGTAAGGCTATCTCCAGAGAGATTACCAAGGGGTCTAAATAGCAAAATGAGCTGCATGTTGCATTATTAGTAGCCTTTTACAGAAAGTAAACTTAACAGCTCATCTACTCATCCCAAACCTGTTGAAGATACAAACTACTTAAAGCAATTAAACTTCAGCCATGAGATCTAGAGAACTGATGGGTACCAGAGGGGAATTGGGTGGGGGATGGGTGAAATAGGAGAAGAGCACTGAAGAATACACTTATTCTGAGGAGCAGTGAGTAACGTACAGAACTGCTCAATCACTAAATTGTACATCTGAAACTAAAACAACACTCTGTTAAATATACTGGAAGTAAAACAAAACAAAACCTTCAGCCATGAGAATTTGTGTTTTGCCTTAAAGAAAAAGAAGACATGGCCTCTTCCCCAGTACGTATTTACTACCTATCTCTTTTACCTTCTGGGAGAGGGATTTTGGCTTAGGTATGACAGGAATCACACATCTAGGGTTTTCTTGCTCAGTCCACTTACTCTTCGTACTACTGATCTTTGCAAGTTCAACTTTTAAACAAATTTCTGTATTATAAATACCCATAATCCATATCTTCTTTCCCTTCAATTTATACACGAGCTGATAAACACTAACATAGTTACAGGATAGCCCTAGGACTGCAACAGTGCCATTTCGGCAGCATCCAATTTTGGTCTAGATGGCAGTACCTGTAATAAATATACAGGATAAAAAGGAGAAACATAATGTACTTATAGTCCTAAGACATAGGCTTAAACAAAAAGTGAAACAAGAATGGAGATCATCAGGAATGCCCCAAATAATACATCTATAACCTTCACAAAATAACCGTACAACTGTGAAGGGAAAAAACCCAACTTAAGAAGTTTACAAAAACCAGAAATATGTCAAAGAATGTGAGAACAGATGAAGGCTTAAAAAAAAAAAGGCTTGCAGCTCATGGGAACAGAACCCAATACAAAGCGAGCAAGCTCATCACTAAACTTTAAGGCCCATTTCTACTTTTTGAAAAGTAAGGGACTGCGTATTATACAGGATAAAACTCCCTGTTGAAACAGAGTCACATGGTGTATTTTAATTATTTACCAAAACCTACAACCTCTACCAATCACCACAAAAATCAATTTTCCTGGTATACTGGTATACCGAGCAGTGATTCTTAAATCTAAATTTAAATTAAAATCACTTGGGAAACTTAAAAATACCTATGTCTGGATATGCCGCCAATTTAAACCGGAATCTCTGTGGGCATAATTGCTAAGAACCACTGAAATAACCAGCTTTATCCTACTAATCTAAAACTAAGTCTTTCTGAAAAATAATACTAACTATACTCGCATTTAAAACATATCTACTGCAACCAAGAAAAGGAAAGAAGTCACCTACATTTGCTAATATTCCATCTAAGAAATGAGCACACCATTTGACCATTTCATTTCATCCTTCAAAGTTCCAAAACAAAACTTCTCCAAGTTATTAGTATAGAAATCCCAAAGCACTCATTTTCAGTTGATGTCTGATTTTTTTAAAAAAACAAGCCTAAGAAGTTATTATAAAAATGTTTTAATCTGTTACTAATTGAGAAATCAGCAACAGCAATTATCTATTTTTAAAGGGAAATTACTATACTTACCAAAGCATTTCTTTTAACCCACTTCATAATCAGGTAGGTTACTAACACTTCCTAGTTGAGAAGGCTAAAGCCCAGTCATTCTGTACAATTAGAAACTTAGTTCACATTCTAGAAACCGTTCTAAACCCAAGCCATTGTGGCCACAAACCCTTTTCTGCTAACCACAAGAATTAGAGAATTTGTACACCTGATAGTACCACATGTTGATTAGAAGAAATGCATTATTTCAAAGTCATTTCTGTTACCACAGGACCTGAAAAACAGCTGCTTGGTATCTAGATTGCTTGAACCCTGGGTTAAAACTACTCACAGATTGGGGCACCTGGGTGGCCTTCAGCTCCGGTCATGATCTCAGGGTCCTGGGATCGAGCCCCGCATCGGGCTCTCTGCTCAGGAGGGAGCCTGCTTCCCCCTCTCTCTCTCTCTGCCTGCCTCTCTGCCTGCTTGTGATCTCTTTCTCTCTGTCAAATAAATAAATAAAATCTTTAAAAAAAACAAAAAACTACTCACAGATATATTATTTGTTCAAAGAGAAGGGCATAAAGTGAGAAAGCAAAAAGACAGATAGATGTATTTCCTATGAAAGCATAAAATAAAATGGAATGGGATGGAGACATGTAGACAAACAGGTTTTTTTGCTTTGGACCATCAACTCCACGAGCCACCAAAAATACTGTCAATTAGATCCGAGGAGAGATAAAAAGAAACTAGACCATTTTTTTTTTTAACATAAGAGTGTGTGTACATGAGTAATTTCCTAAAGCATCTCAGATATGAGAAAACTTCCTTATCAGTTCCAAATTCAACACAATACAAAGCGAAGGAACTTTTATTACTACATTCACACAAGTAATGATTAAGTGCCCTGAAGTTTTACCCTGATAGCTGAAGATTACGAAATATAATAGTTTCCAGAGAAGAACTGTTTAACTTCCTAATCCTGTTCAAAGGAGAAAAGGGCGGGGAAAACTCAGTAAGTGCTTAGCACTGCCACTTCACTTCAAATGCCATTTTTGTCCTTGGGTGAATGCATATCACACCAAACTGTGATCTAGCAATAGTTTTCTATTTGGTTTAACCAGTAGCACTTAATGAGCTTAATACAGGATAATACTTTAACAGCTTTTTTATCTGAGACAAAGTTAACTGTAAGATAACATGACAAGCAATGTACAAAATCTGTCCATCATTTTTTTTTGCGTTCATCTAACATACATAGCAATATGGTATTTATAACCAGAAACTGCACTGGGAAGTAGACACATTAGTTTTTCAAGCTCTACCTGAAAACATGATGTTTTATTAAAACAAAAACCAAATATGGTTTCACAGTCCAGTCTTACTGAAGTTGCAGATTTCCTTTCTTTCAGACAAGGTAATAAGCAGGAAGAATCCCACAAAGAGCACGCTGGCTATCTGACAAATTGTACTATCTGGATTGCAAATAAGTCTTGAAAATCTTCTGAAGAATGTCAAGGAGTTACCAGAGAGATTATATAGTGACCTTGATTTTTATTTTTCTTTACCTAGAATTCTACAAATTCTAAAATTTATCAATTGATGTATCTTTTAAATAAACAGCACCAGTCTTGCCCATTGATACAATTAAAATTTGACTTTCTCAGTTCTTAGTTCACAAGTTTATTATGAAAAACACTGCAGTGCTCTTGTGCAGTAACATCGTCTTATAGGAGGGGGAAAAAAACAGTTCTGTTCAAAACAACTCACCAGGTTCTGACAATAACAAAGAACAACATGAGGCTGAGATTTCAGAAGGGAAATAAACTGAGTGCAGACAAATCATACAATTAAATTAAACGGTATCCCTGAAAATAAACAAAACGATTTCAAAACTCACAAGTAGAGGGGAGGCCTTGGTACTTATTTTTAAAAATGTTCATTAAGCTCCAATGATTGTTTGCTGCTATCCTTATCTACAGTCATGCTGAGTAAAGCTATAGCTAAATGGAAGTTAAATTGTATTCACGAGGTGTTAATGTTTACATCTTATTATCTGCAGTCTCTCAGAGAAAGCAAAAGTAACTACAAATAGCGCTATGCCAGAAACTGGTTTCTTGACCAACAATGTCGCTTCAGCATGCAATGAACTGGTTCATTCTAAAGTGGTCACGGCTGTTGATGACAAGAGGCTTTGTATTTTTATATGGCACATCTTTTGGTCCGTGTGAAAACAAGTTTTTTGAATGTTAACTATTCTCTGACACTTTGGAGTTACTGTTGCTCTTCCCATTTCCATTAGGTCAAATATGGTTCATGGCAATACTGTACAAGTTTAAAATTTCATTACAGGAAGTAGTCTGGGGTACGACGAGTAACATGTGGCTCGCCTCTGCGAGGTGCTGGGTCAAACTGCAAGCTGAAACACAAAACATATTTGTTGTTTGTACTCTATGTATCAATGTACTGACTGACAATCAAGAACATTACTCTTTCAGGCTTTACAATTTCAGCTTGCCTTTAATGGAACAGAATCCTATTTGTAGCCTAATCATCCAGTCTTCTAGCTGCGTGCCTCCTCAGAGCCAAGGCAAACTTCAGACAGAATTTTTTAAGACAGAATTTTTATACATCAGGATTCCTTCTAGAATTATTTGAAAGAAGGGTTCACTAAATAAATAAAATTTAAAGAGCCTAATGTACTTGTATTTGTATTCTCAACCTCAGGATATATTTTATTAACCCCACAGTAAAAACATGTGTTTGAAAGAGCAAATCCTAATAATTCACATAGGGGCCTATATAGAGTAAGTTTCTATTGATGAATTTCAATATATCCTAAATCTGTTCAAAAGGAAACACGGGGGCACCTGGATGGCTCAGTCGGTTAAGTGTCTGACTCTTGGTTTTGGCTCAGGTCATGATCTCAGGGTCATGAAACTGAACCCCACACTGGGCTCTGTGCTCAGCACAGAGTCTGCTTGAGATTCTCTCCCTCTTCCTCTGCCCTCTAATAAATTAAAAAAAAAAAAAAAAGAACAAAGGAAACATACAAATCAAACTGGAATCTGGATGTAGCATGAGGCCGTCAACTCTTAAATCTCCCATTCCAACTATGCAGCATGACTCAACTGTAATAGCAGCCAAATACTTAGGTGTAAATACTTACAAAGAGTATTTTAGAGTATCATCAAGTTCCATGATCGCAGCTTGATTACCACAACGATAACAATAGTTTGGAGCACTGAAAATCGTTACTACATTTCGGTCGTGGCACCAGTTATATCCCTACAAGGAAAAGAAAGGTGATAAAAACCTATTTTACTCCCTTATTGACACCACTAAATGTGACTCAAAAAGAAAAAAAGCCCCTTTCAAAAGGCTTAAAAACTATTAATGTTTTGTTTCTGGATATTTTAATAATTTTCTGCACTCTGTACAACTTATATGAATTTTTCCTGAATTACAAAACTAGCCTATTATAAATAGAAAAGACACTAAAAAACACCAGTCCCCAAAGAATAAACTGCTTCTTCTACATCTGGCCTTCTGTGAATAGCAGTATCTCATCAGCTTCCCACTGCATTTGCCCCAAACATAATCCAAGAATGAGTATATGGCCATTCCTTGCAGACGCAGATAACATACTCCTCAAGACCAAAACCACATTAATTCTCTCAGTCAGAAGTAAAGGTCCCCAAGTCAGTCACTGCCCAGGTCCCACGAAAATAGGCCTCTAAGACCTCCAGCCTCATTCTGTCTAAGTCCATATGAATACATGAGTTACTTTTTAAGTACTGTACACAAATATTGTTCCCTATCTTTAACAAAGTCATACTTTTTATAATAATCACAGTTGTTATTAATGTAAGTAGGACCCTAATTTTGTAAGTATGCAAATCAACGTCCCATTTCCCTTCCAGTTCCTTCTTTAAAATTACCTATAATCCTACCATTCAAAGGACCACTGGAAACATTTTGGTATTTCATCTCAATCTCTCTTCCAAACATGTACATGTTAAACACATGAAATAAACAAAATTGAGATTAAAAATGTTACAATGCCTTCTCCCCTGTTCCCTGAAACTTATTCTCTCAGGCTAAAATCCCAAGTACTACCCAGTCATTAAGAATTCTCTGGAAAAAAAAAAATTCTCTGAAAACATGTCAACTATGAAACTCGTTATGATCGAAAGCTTGAGATTTTAATTCTAGTGTGCATCTATTATAAATGCTCAGGCTACAAAAGCAAATTCACTGGAAGGGATACATGGAGTATCCTCATTAATATCATTAATTAGCACCCCCACCAAAAAAACCCTCCCTAATATCTTCCTTCATTAGGTTTATTTAAGAAGCAAATCAGATTTCAGAGACCAGAACATACCTCCATCACCAGCTGGTGAGCTCTGGACACCAATGTGAGGCCATTGGCATGATTAAATGTTTCAGAAATGTCTTGCCCAAAGGTGTAACCAGCTCCTCGAGGAGATATACCCCAACCACCACGATCATCTGGATCTGACCACAGCAAATCACACATTGGACCCTAAAAACCAAGTTGAGTTTTAAATTGCCTCTTAAAAAAATGATTTGAGTATTTCATCAGAGGGAGCACCCTATGAAGTCACACTTTGAGTGGTACTTGCTGAACATTTTTTTTTTTAAGATTTTATTTATTTGACAGAGAGAGAGAGATCACAAGGAGGCAGAGAGGCAGGCAGAGAGAGAGAGAGAGAGGGGGAAGCAGGCTCTCTGCTGAGCAAAGAGGCTGATGCGGGGCTCGATCCCAGGACGCTGAGATCATGACCTGAGCTGAAGCCAGAGGCTTAACCCACTGAGCCACCCAGGTGCCTCTTGCTGAATACAGTTTAAGGTTTTGCTTTAAAGTCAAGTATCTCTGTCAAATAAATAAACTATTTCCAAATGTTTTTAAAGGCATATCCTAGATCAATGAGCTCCAACAGCAACAAGCCCTACAGTATGCAAATTTCAATGTCAGACAGTATAGATAAGTCATTAAGGCAGAGGCTCTGAAGACAACAACCAAGATTCTAAGCCCAGTCCCAAAGGTGTTGTGATCTTGACAGATTTCTTAATACTAGCTTCTAAAGAAAGAGGTTGATGACAAGAGTGTTGATACCACATGGGGTCCTTTTTGAGCATTAGAAAGAATACACATAAGAAAGTAAGTCACAAGAAAATTTTTCCTCTAAAAGGTTTTCTGGAAAGATTTCATTACCAAACAAAAGTTAATATCACATTTAAAAAAAAAAAAAAAAAGGCAATACCTCATGAGGAACTTCTTGTAGGCGATCAAGTGCTCTGATGTGATCCAGTGTATCTATGGATGGTGAGAGGCCACCATGTAGACAGAATATCTGCAAAGAGTGGTTTATAATGTTAACCTCATACAGAAGAAACTTTAAAACATTCTGGACTAAGCTGCAGGCAGCAGCCCACATCACTTGGTGTGACTAGCATTTCTGTATTCTGCCAGAACCAGGCTTGTCTCAGCAGGGGCTGTCTTTCGTCCAGCCCACTCTAACCTAGTGAATACACTCCATTTCTTCCTAATAAATCATTTCTGCTCCACCCAGATAACCTTTCTCTGACCTTAAACTCAGCCCAGACTATCATTTCTCTCACAGAATTTTCTTGCCACGTCTTCTGTGCACTCTTCTACGTGGACTAGTAAATAGCTAATTATATCTCCAGGACTTGTCCAGAAACAACCTGCAAGGATGGATGGGCTAAATCTTCCATCCCTGTTGATCCAACATACAGTTCAGTGCCTAATACAAAGAAGGCACTTCAGAAGTCTGGAAGGGATGTGTGGGTGGAAAAATGACTGGAACCTAAACATTAAGAAAGCAGATTCATGAAAATAACCAGCAATGTAAGTTTCAGGAAGACCTACATACCTGCCCATCCACCAAGGCAGTGAGAGGAAGATAGTCAAAAAGATCTGTAAAATATTTCCAAACATTTGCATTTCCGTATTTCCTTAAACACTCATCATAGAAACCATACACTTGTGTGATCTGTCTGCTCTCATGATTTCCTCGAAGAATGGTGATGCGTTCACGGTAACGAACCTGAAACAACAAAATAGAAAACAATATGAAAACCTGGCTCCTTCAAAAACAAAATGAGAATTCAGCAAACTTGCTACAGGAAAATCCAGAGTTCCAATTTTGGTGGGGAAAAAAAAATCCCACACCCCCATACACTGAAACGAAACCCCACATCTACAGACGTCTGTCCATGGAGTGTCGGCAAACCCCATCTCAACTACAATCAAACAACTCCTACTACCAACTTTACATGAAGCATAATCATCACTGCAGAACTCCATGGAATTTTTTTCTATTGCTAGATGATTTTGGGTAAATGTATAGGTATGCAATAACCATCACAATTATTTTAGAACTTTTCCATCAGTCCAAAAATATCCCCCGAGATGTCCCAACTCCTACTCCCAGCAACCACTGATTTACTTTTTTTCCCTATTTACTTAAACACTTGTCATAGAAACTATATACTTGTGTGATGTCTGCTCTCATGATTTTCTCTTTTGAGATCTTTTTGTAAAATTTCATATAAATGGATTAATACAAGATATAGTTTTTCATGTGTCTGGCTTTACTCAGAATATTTTTGAGTCTCATCTGAATATGTATCTGTATCCTTATTATTATTATTTATAATAAATCATTAATAATGTATATTAATTCCACAGTATCCATATACAAAATTATATTAATTTATATTTAATTATATTAATATATACATTAATGTATATTAATCATAGTATCTATAGATGAGAATAATCAGTATCATTATTATTATTCCTTTTTATTGCTGCACAGTATCCCATTATATGGCTATACCACATTTTTTTTCTTCACCATTAGGAGAAACATTTGAATGGTTTATAGTTTTTGAGTATTATGAATATGTTGCTATGGTCATCTTGCCTCTAAGTTTTTGTACAGACATACAATACTCTTTAATTCCCTTGGATATATTCCCAGTCCAATATAACTGCTGGGTATAAGTATGGGTATAATGTTTTTTGGGGGGGGGGTTAGATTTACTTATTTGAGAGAGTGAGAGAGAGAGAGATCACAAGTAGGCAGAGAGGCAAGCAGAGAGAGCGGGAAGCAGGCTCCCTGCCCAACAGAGAGCCCGATGCGGGCTCTGAGATCCTGAGATCATGAGACCCTGAGATCATGAGCTTAGCCCGAAGACAGAGGCTTTTACCCACTGAACCACCCAGGAACCCCGGGTATAATGTTTTAATCTCTCCATAAACTAACATTTGGTATTATCAGCCTTACTGATGATAGTCATTCTAATGAGTAGGACTGTGACTTTAATTTGCATTTCCATGATAATTAATGATTTTGGCATCTTTTCATGTGCTTATTGACTATTCATATATCTTCTTGGATGAAATACCTCTTCAAGTATTTTGTCCATTTTTAATGTCTTCTTACTGAATTTTAATAGGTTTTTATTATATAAGCAAAAGTATTTTTCTTAGTGATATGCTTCGAGAAACAAAAAATCTTAATTTTGATGAAGTCCAATGCGACAATCTTCTTAATGGATTGTGCTTTTCTTATCGTATCTTAGAAATCACTGCCTAACCCAGAGTTAGAAGTATTTTCTCCTATGCTTTATTCTAGAGGTTTCATAGCTTTAGCTTTTATATTTAGGCCCCTGATTGATTTTGATCCATTTGTATGGTATGAGGTATCTAAGTCCATTTTTTTTTATATGGATATCCAACTGTCCTAGCACTACTTACTGAAGTTTCCTTCCCCCAATTCCCTCCTATTAGTGTGCAAGGGCTGCTTAGCTAAAGTAGAATAAATGGGCAGCTCAAACAACAAAAATTAATTTCCTCACAGTTCTTGAGGCTAGAAGTCCAGATCAAAGTGTGACCAGGGTTAGGGTTAGTTTCTTCCGAAGGCTGGTCTATTTGGCTAATAAAAGGTCATCTTCGCAATGTTTCTCTCTGTATCTGTGTCCTAACGTCTTCTTACAGGAACACCAGTCATGTGGAATTAGGGCTCACCCATATGACCTCATTTTACCACAAATTACCTCTTAAAAGCCCTATCACCAAATACAGTCACATTCTGAGCTACTGGGGGTTAAGAATTCAACCTATGAATGGGAGGAGGTGTATGCAGCACAATTCAGCCCCATAACCTTTAAGTAAAAATTCTTAAAGGCAGCATATTCTTTCCTCGGCTAATCACTGGGATTCATCCTGGACTTTAAGTACAAATTAGTTTGCAAGGTTGTTTTCATAGTATCTATAGATGAGAAACTTTCCATCATTTAATCCAACTGCTTCATTTGCATATGCAGAACTTAGAATAGGCTCCAAAAATGTTTTGTAGCATGTTACACGACTCAGACTACTAGCTTTATGAACATATACATTATATATTGCCTAAAATTCAGCTCTTGCCAAAACCACATCTTACTTTTGCAGTATTAGAGGTTTCTGGCAGGCCGTTTATCATTGTGAACATTCTTTAATAAAATCTCCCCTAAAGGTAAAATCATACTTTCTTTCCAAGGAAAGGCAGAAGCCTGCCATTCTAAAACTAGGGACCACTACTGTGTCTCATTTTCAAATCTTCGTACAATTCCTACAGCTACAATTGGTATAAAGGAACTTGCTTTAATTATCATTCCTACTGTTCTAGATTGTCAGGTTTTAATGGCAGCAATATTCCACAGAAAGAAATCATAATATAGATATTCATTTTTGTTGGATAAGATAAATTCTTTTTCCAGTATTAAACATAATGCTGAAAAAAAACATAATGCTGATTTTAATGTTTTCATACAAATAAAGCTCTTTTCCTCTTGAATTTCTTCTTCAGTAAAAATCTAATTATAGGATTACTGTGTCATAAGATGTAAACATCCGGACATTTGGTATCTTTTATTTCAAAAGCAGCTAGAAAGGTAATTATACTACCTGCCCACCCCGATTAAATGAAGCAACATTTTTATTTGACCAGCTTTCTAACATTTTTTAAATAACTTGCATGAGAATAACCTTTTTACTTTTATTCAGAATGAAGACAGACTTATGACTTTTAAGTCCCAAACCTGAATACTGCATTCCTAAATAGGGAATTTTATTCTAAAACTTAACATTCAGAGAAAATCACAAATCATTGGGCGAAAAAAAACCAACAAAACTGAAAAAAAAAAAAAAGAACAAAATGACCCCCAAACAAAATTGAAATTACCTTAAGAGCTACAAGCAGAGTAACTGTTTCAACTGAATAATATCCTCTGTCAACATAATCTCCCATAAACAAGTAGTTTGTATCTGGTGATTTGCCACCAATTCTAAACAGTTCCATGAGATCATGAAATTGCCCATGTACATCTCCACAGACGGTGACTGGACATCGAACCTCCTGCACATTGGATTCTTTTGTCAGGATTTCTTTAGCCTACAGATGGAGAAAAAATAAACCAATACATTTGGCATTAAACAACATTAACAAAGATGCTTACTGAAACTTAACATAGCTTAAAGAACAGGCTTGGTGTAAGATGATATTGTAGGCATCGATAATTCCATTAAAGAGGGCAAGAGATGGCCAGATTCCATCTATTAGTTGTCAATCCTGATACTTAGAAAAAGCATGTATCAAGATGCATAGTTCCGGGACGCCTGGGTGGCTCAGTTGGTTAAGCAGCTGCCTTCGGCTCAGGTCATGATCCCAGCGTCCTGGGATCGAGTCCTGCATCGGGCTCCTTGCTCGGTGGGGAGCCTGCTCATCTCTCTCTGCCTGCTTGTGTTCTCTCTCTGTTAAATAAATAAATAAACCTTTTAAAAAAAAAAAGATGCATAGTTCCATCTCCATACTCTAATCAGTATCAGTTTTTACGCCTATCAGTTACCATCTAACCAAATGCTGAATAGTTTATTATTAGCAGCCATAAAAGATTAATGAAAATAGAACAAGACATTCAGATACCTAGTTCCTTAATTTTAAAGTTCTACTAGCACTCCAGGATTCCAAGATACGAAGAAAGGTTTCTAACTTCCGCTTAACTGGTTTGGGGAGGGAGTGAACAACACATAAAAATTTCACCTGTATTTTTGCACTCTTAATGCTAAAAATAGAAACTTTTTGTTTTATAGCTGTAACTATTCAATATACACGGTTTTTACAAAGTTGTTTGGCAACATATGCATTCTCATGTAATCACAAATCCAAACATTACTTTTTAAGGGCAGGATAACATTTCACTCAATCAAAACCCTATCAGTCATTCAGCATGCATTTACTGATCATTTACCTTACCCCAAAAACCAAGGTGACCTGGGGAACACCATCATTCACTTGCTCAATCATCTGAGTAGATACTATGTTCCAGGCCTTGTGCTAGCCACTGGGGACCAGAGAGTACAAGACAGGTCACTGGGGACAGGGGACCACAAACAAGTAACCAAGCAACAAAGTACAGGCTATGTTAAGTGATAAAAGGAACAAAGTAAGTGGTACAGACCCATTTAAATAAGATATCACAACGAACAAGACAGCCCATAAAAGCACACAGTGCATATGTAGCACAAGCAGCAGACAATAAAATGATCCAAGGCCAAGTGCTGAGACATGCTAGAGTAAGCAGCAGTGTTCCAGGATCACAAACTGGGACAGCTAGGAAAACTGCCTGAGGTCCAAGGAATGGGTGGGAGTCAATTACAGGAAGGGAATGGGAGTAGGTACAACATAGGCAAAGTGTGTGATCATGTGTATAAATTCCCAGGAAGAGGAAACGTTTACATGGCTGAAGCACACCACTTAAAAGTAGAGAAAAGGGCTGACTGGGGTAGGTGCAGGGTGAACCAACTATCCTGGTTTTAGGGCTCAAAGTCTGGCATCCCAAGAAATGTCTCAGTTGCACTCGAGTAAACCATGATAGCTGGTCACCCCGGATAGGAAATGAAGGGGAGAATAGGGCAGGGACACGGACTGAAGCAAAGTCCAATCAACTATTAGAACAAAGATCCCTTAGTGGAAAACTTGATGAATGAATTCAGAATTTCAGAGGTAGGAGTATACATGTGGATATCTGAGACAGAGTAGAGCTTAAAGGCCACTACTATTCAGTGACCAATCCACCAACAAACAAGTCTTGCCTAGTCTCCCTCCAAAACATATCTCAAATCAATCTATTTTTATCTTTTTTGCTACTACCCCGGTCCAAGCCACCACTACCTCAAGTGAATTACTATGCTAATCTCCATACTGAACTCTCTGCTTCCATTCTTCCTGCATCCAATCTATTTTCCACTCAAATGTCCAAATTAAGAGCTAAAAAACTATTCACCAGGTTCCTTTAATTCAGGGCAATGTGTAAGATATCAAAGGCATTTAATATCTGTTTGCTGAATGAATCTAGAACTTATTTATACTGGGGTACTGGGTAAATCATCTTCAGGGAAAGCCTGAAAGTCTCTCAGGTCAACATCAGAAATACAGGCCTGGAAATTGGTACCAAGTTCTCTGGAGAATGAAGAAATAATAGGTTAACAGTAATAAGGAAAGGTGCCTGGGTATCTAGGTAGAGAAATGCAGCCTGAAAAACAGGAAATCTTATCCTAGAAGGCAGCATCCACCTATCTGGGAGGGCTATTAGAGAAAGTCTATGACTCCTCCCCAGGAGGAGTCAGATTTCAGCTAAACCAAGAAGGTGTAAGAAATTTGTTCTGAAAATGAGTTAAAAGTATTTATTTCATACACTCAACGCTTATTGAGCATTTTCTTCTTTGTGTAGCTAGCATTATGAAATGGTGTTCCGGAATGTACCATGAGAGACTCCAACAGGGGAAGGCAACACACTAGAACATGGAGGTGAAATTGCCACAGCAAATTGTTGCTAATGAGCCAAAATGAGCCACACTAGATTTTAAGGGACAACCAAGGGTAACAAGGACTGGTTTTAAGGCAGTGGTATGCAACCTTAGCCATGTATTAAAAATCATTTGCGAAGTTCTTAAAAAAAAAAAATATCTAGATGCTAAGGCTACTCCTCTCAAGCCAGAATCTTTGGTGGGATCCAAGCACCAGTTATGTTTTCTAGTCTCCCCTCCTTATTCCACACCAGTGCCTTCTTAGGTACAGTGAAGTTTAAGAACCATTTTTCTTTTTTTTTTTAAGGTTTTACTTATCTGAGAGAGCGCAAGCGAGCATGATGGGGAGGGGGGGGTCGGGGGGGGCTGCAGAGGGAAAGGGAGAAGACTCCCCTGCTAAGCAGAGAGCCCACTGTGGAGCTCCATCTCAGGACCCCGAGATCACCACCTAAGCTGAAAGCAGACACCCAACTGACTGAGCCACCCAGGTCCCCCTACAAACCATTATTTTCAAGTCTCAGAAACATTTGAAATAGGCTTATTTCAAGACCCTGGCCAATCACTGACATCCAAAAATTAATCATTATTTTGTTCTATTCTAACTTTAGAAAAAATTTCCGCTGTCTCAAAGGTGGTATTTCTTAAGAAATATATATAATCCATCTCACTAATGTAATTCCAATCTCCCATGACTTATTATTACTAAAAAGTAGAATTTCACTAGGCATATTCCATAAGACTGTTTTGCATTAATACCAGGTCCAGTGTTTTTACAGCACCTGGCATATAGTAATGAAATTAGCCATGAATGCCAAGATAGGTCCCACTTCAAAGAAATTTGCAAGTTATTCAGAAGTTTTAAAAGGGCAATGACATAAGAAAACAGATGGTCACAACCACATAAATCTTGCAATTCTATCAGAAGTTAAATTCCAAAATACATCTCTTGATATTTGCTTACCTGCAAGGCTACTCTCTATATAAATGATAAAAAAGTTGCCCTTCACAATTGCCCAAAGTTCCTTATTACTGTTTACTCAAAATTTCTATTCAAATCATAAAAGGACAATTAAACCTAAACGCTAGTTGTTCCTTTATTTCAATTTTGACATATCATAATGATAAACACTGTACCTTTACTTTTACTTTTATTCTATTTTATTTATTAGGTAAGACTCCACTCCCAGTGTGGAGTCCAATGGGGCTTGAACTCTCAACCCCTAGATCAAGACCTGAGCTGAGAGATCAAGAGTCAGATGCTCCACCGACGGAGTCAGCTAGACGCCCTGATCTTTAATTTTACTTTTAAAACTGTGCAAGTTATAGTGACACATCCTTCGGGAAAAAAAATTAGCAGCAGATAAAACCAAATGTCCCCTTTGACCATTCTCCACAATCCCACTCCTCTTGGGCAAAGTAACCACCAAGATTATTCTGATGTACAGCCTTCTGAAACCCTGTTTACAGGTTTTACATATATATTATATGCCTACGAGAACATAATCGTTTTCTTTTGCACTTTAAACTAGTAACTGTATTATTCAGTAGCCTGCTTCTCTCTCCAACAATCCATATTGGAGATCATACTGCATACATATAGACCTGGTTAATTTCTCATGCTGGAGGTAGAACAGTCCCTGAGAAATTATAATGGTGGGGGGGAGCGGTGAAAAGGTAAAAACGCTGCAATGTATATCCTAGTATTTCCTCCCTGGTATACAGACACTTCCTAAAAGAAGATGATATTAAGTAGACCCATTAGCAGATCTAACAGCTTCTTTTTATGTTGACATTCCAAAATTGTCCTCCAAAAAGGAAAAGACACTGTATTTATAAAGTAAACTAAAATAACTTCTATGTCTGGGAAAGCCAAAACTCTTCTCTTCCTACCAAGTTTCAGACCAGAACAATTATAAATTCTGGAGAAAACAGTATTATGCATCAGATGCCATCAAGCCAATTTATTAAGTATATTTTAACAACAAGAACTCAAATTTACATAGAATTTAAGTATATATATTTTTTGGTCTCAACTCAGCTTTCAGAGGACTACTACACCAAAATACACTATTCCAGAACAATAATGGTTGCAGATGTCCTCATTGAAGATTATTTTACAGTCAAGAAAAACTAATGGCAGAAAAAGAAATGTCTGAAAAGCTGTACTCTCACAAGGAGTCAGGCCCTTCAAGTCTCAGAAGCACCTAACAGAAACCCTCCATGGGTCACCTAATGGGACCTCTAATGAGTCATCTTTACACTTACCTTAACCAAAAGGCCCAGAAGCCATCTAATGAGTGACCTTTAGAACCTGCAGGCCTTATACAACCATCAGTTTCTAAGATAGATATAAAACTTCAACTATCTAGCTTAATATTCAAGGTAAATGTCAGAACCAGATTTTCAAAGCAACTTAATTAACATTAGAGAGGTTTATACATTTAATAACTACCTTTTCACTTTCCGGTATTCTGACTCCTCTAATTTAAAGCCTTGTGTCACCTGAATTATGCAAAGAACCAAAAGCAAAAGATAACACATCCCAAACTTTTGCTTCCCCTAAAACATTTTTTGAGGGCGCCTGGGTGGCTCAGTTGGTTGAGCAACTGCCTTTGGCTCAGGTCATGATCCCGGAGTCCCGGGATCGAGTCCCATATCGGACTCCCGGCTCTGCGGGAAGTCTGCTTCTCCCTCTGACTTTCTCCCCTCTCATTCTCAGTCTCTCACTCTCTAATAAATAAATAAAAATCTTTAAAAAAAAACCAAAAAAACCAAAAAACATTTTTTGAGGTTTTCAAAAAGTCTCCGCTAATAAACATTTGGGGGAAAAAACAATTAAAATCAAGTTTTTAAAAACAGTGTGATCAGCACCATATTGACTTTTTCTTTATTTATTGATTCTTCAGTAGGAACCCTACTGAAATTCCGAAGACATAAACTATAATCAGTGAATTCAAGGAAAAAAGATGTAATATAAAACTTCACAGAACAAGGCTGAAACTAGAATAAGCTAGTCCAATAGTAAGAGCTTAACTAAAAAATTTTTCCTACAGTCCTAAAATTCAAGCAA
This sequence comes from Nasua narica, assembly GCA_028533885.1. NCBI lineage: Eukaryota > Metazoa > Chordata > Mammalia > Carnivora > Procyonidae > Nasua > Nasua narica. The sequence goes on from CM052809.1 coordinate 23,908,655, forward strand.
TTTGGAGATTCACTTGAAGAAAAGAAACCTTTAGGAACATTAAATTATTATTTCTGTCCTGCCTCTGAGTTCAGATTCAGAAATCCTAAAATTTTATTTTCAACTTACCGTCAGGTTTCTTGGGTATGGGCCATCCCTAACCACCATAATAACATGAAATTTCAAAAGCAAATTTTAGTTAAGACTCCTAAAATCATCCAAGTCAAGATGTTTCAAGGAAGACAAGTAAGAGAAAAAATGAGGAACCAACAACAGATTCACAAACCATTTATATATTAATTTCCTTAAAGGCACACGATAGCAATATAATTCCTCATCGTGTACCGTAGAAAAAGATATTTATGCATTTTTATATTAAAATCACAAACATATTCATGCATTTTTATTATTAAACCAAGCAAACATTTTAAAATGCAAAATGATTACAATTATGTAAAAATTCTTTGTATGAAAACACTGGAGAACATTAAAATGTTGACAGATTTTTTTTAAGCTTTTATTTATTTATTTGACAGAGATAGAGAGCACAAGTAGGCAGAGCGGCAGGCAGAGCTGGAGAGAGAGAAGCAGGCTCCCCGCCGAGAAGGGAGCGATTCTCGACTAGTCCCACATTGGGATCATGACCTGAGCCGAAGGCAGCCAGACACTTAGCTGACTGAGCCACCCGGGTGTCCAAAATGTTGATAGATTAGAGCTGTCTTAAACCTACCACACCAACAAAAACTACTCTCATTTCTTTGTATTCCCTTCCAGCTTTTACCCACATACAGATCTCGTGCTTAAAATTGGTAAACCCCTCAATTCTGCACTAAAGTTCATATTCATGGCGATGCCTCGGTGGCAAAGTGGGTTAAGTATCTGCTTTGGGCTCAGGTTGTGATCCCAGGGTCTGGGATCAAGCCCCAGGTCTCCCAGGGTCAGGAATCAAGCCCCAGGTCCGGCTCTCTGCTCAGAGGGGAGTCTGCTTCTGCTTTTCCCTCTCCCACTGCCCCTCTCCCCACTCACTTGCTACATGCTTTCTCTATCTCTCTCAAATAAATAAAATCTTTAAAGTTCATATTCATGAATCCAATGTCCTACAGTATTACAGCCATCTTTTTTAAATGCTGCATAATATCCTCCCACATTTATACATGTACTATTTGACTTCCTTTCAGATTTTCAATTGTGGGACTACAGAGTAAAATACGTGGATGTTTTTTGGTTACGTAGTCTACAAAGCTCAATTATTCCTAACTTACATATGTAATAATAAATGTTAGAATGCACCCATTCACATCTATTTCAAATGTAAAATGTTGCCTTCTGATTTAACTGGTACTTTTCATTTTGGAGTTCAAGTTTTCTATTCTGTATTTACTATCAGTTATTCCTCCTCTTATACAGATTGTCCACACAAATTCTTTGAGTATCTTATCAATAGAAAGCTAAGTGATGCTCTTATACATTTTTTCTATTAAAAATCTGATAATTCAAACGTTCACTGGAACTCTCACATAAATTAAACATTTCACACTTTAATCACAATTGAGTATATCTTCTACCAATATAATCATAAAGACATAAGAGAAGCAAACCTAAAAAAATACAGTAATTATTGAATTTTACTTTTCAGTTTCAGAATTATAAACATTCGAAAACTATTTTAAAAAGCAAATTCACGAGGTGCCTGGGTGGCTCAGTCAGGTAAGCATCCACTCTTGCTTTTGGCTCAGGTCACGATCTCATGGGTGGTAGGATCTAGCCAAGAACCGGGCTCAGCAGGGAGGCTACTTGAAATTTTCTTCTCTCTCTCTCCCTCTGCCCCTCGCCCCACTCTCTCTAAAATACGTAAATAAATAAATCTTTAAAAAAGGGCAAAGTCACAAGCAACAATAAATTTCTTCAATACCATAAGAGAATTTCATTTGCTTCATACTGCTTTTATGAAAAATAGAAGGTAGGTTTTCTTGATTTTCATTAATTCTGCAAATAAATAACCTTAAGGTACATGACAAACTAATGTATATAGCCAGATTTTTACTTTGGTGTGATACATTAATGTAGACATACTACTAGCCCTGGAAGCAAATAAATCTTGAGTTAATCATCAACTATCAAACCTTTCTTCATATTACATGTTTTTCATTAATTACACCAAACAGATGCTTCTAACGTTTTATGAAACATTTTGGTCTTCTGTATGATTATATTGTAAGTATACTATCTGTATAATCATACTATAAAAGTATTATAATCCTCCATGTAATGCTCTAGCAACTAGTAGTTACTATTTGGTTTTAAGGTTAGGATCCAAAAGAAAAAGGTCAAGTATGAGGGATCAATCTAAAATTGTATTAAAAGAAAATACTTAAGGGACATCTGGGTGGCTCATTCAGTTAAATATCTGCCTTTGGCTCAGGTCATGATCCCAGGGTCCTGGGATGGAGTCCTGCATCAGGCTCCCTGCTCAGTGAGGAGCCTGCTTCTCCCTCTGCCTGTGGCTCCCCTTGCTTGTGTGTGCTTGCATCGCGCTTTCTGACAAATAATAACTTAAAAAAGAAATAAAATACTTAAATTATTTTTCCACCTCTTGTCAAATACACATGTGCAGGAATTTCAAATTCCCAATTATTCCTGCATAGGGGAAAAAGTATATAATCTAAACAGAGAAATGTTGATATTTATGTAGTTTAAAAATTCTCACCACAGGGGCACCTGGGTGGCTCAGTGGGTTAAAGCCTCTACCTTCGGCTCAGGTCATGATCTCAGCTTGGTGGGGAGCTTGCTTCCCCCTCTCTCTCTGTCTGTCTCTCTGCCTACTTGTAATCTCTTTCTCTGTCAAATAAATAAATGAAATCTTTAAAAAAAAATTCTCACCACAACAATCCACCATGAATGATACTCAACCACCCTGGAAGTTTCAGTTTCCTCCCTCACCTGTACCAAATGATTTGATCTATGGTAAGGTTCCTTCTATCACTGAAATTTTACTGAAGCAATTATTAAGCCTTTTCACTAAGTCATAGGCACCCAATAGAAAAGGTAGTGGGCACTACCGCCAGTTTACAAACAATGGGTGGCAGACGAATGACATGTACTTGATCACTATTAGCACAAATATTTTAAGACCTTTCCCATTCATAGAGTTTACTTCAAGTTCAAAATCCTAATGTGAAACCTGACTATTAGTGCAATAAACTAACAAATTCCTAATTTAGACAAAGCTAAACAGTGAAAATAAGTAATGCACATAATAGTAGCTTAATAAATTTTGACTGAATGAATTCCAGAACTAAACATACACTGTCACATAGTTAATAGCACCACTGACACTCCATAGTCTTTGAGAACCACACTTTGTATATAATTCTAGCTAGATAAATGAACTCTGTCTCCCAGGAGTACTCTGGAAAAACTTTTCAATTTTCTTGCAGCTCCCTCAACATCAGCCATACTCCCATCTGTAGTAACTGAATGACTGAAGCAGAGGTGAGGGCATAGAGTACCACAGTGACTGGCCAACTGGTCACATACAGACTAGAAAATACTCAAGATTCAGATATACACACCTCTGTCACTGCCTTGTTCATCCATCCTAAACACAATACATAAGCAGGTAATAGTAACTCTGTACTGTTAAGAAATTAAGCAGTTAATCCCAGACTGCTCTTTACAATTTTTTTTCAGAATCCATCCCCAGCCATTTAATGGCAGCCAGACCTCTATTTCAGCTGCTTCTACCACTTCTGCAGAAGCTCAAAGAAAAGCTATTTAAAACAGCAAGAAACCAAAATCTTTTCCCTTCATAGTTCTAGTCCAATTCCTATCTCACTTGTGTGGGAAAGTACAGTTTGAGTGTTTTTTTTCAGACAAGGATGGTAATGAGAAACGAGTAAAGAAAAAAGAAGGAAATGAGAGATGGGTCAAAAAAGTAAAAAAAAAAAAAGTGGGGGGGCTTCTCTGTGACACCAAACTTTCCCTCTTCTGAGCACCCTCAAAAAAAAAAAAAAAAAAAACCTTCCCCTACCACTACCTCAACACAAACCTAGTATCTCCCATTTTTCCTAGCTCACCTCCTCCAACCTAAACAAGGAATACTCCACAGGTAGCTGACAAATGACTTAGAATACCAGCAATATCCTCCGCCATTAAAGAGGGGGTGGGGCAGACACACCTGACAGGTCATACAAATATTACCCACAAACTCCACCAGTGTCTCTCATGCTTTCTATAGCATGAGTTTCACCTGCCAATATTTGCAGGCAGAACTCTTGACTTTTTTTTTTTTTTTTAAGATTTTATTTCTTTATTTGACAGAGAGAGATCACAAGTAGGCAGAGAGGCAGGCAGAGAGATGCGGGAAGCAGGCTCCCTCCTGAGCAGAGAGCCCGATGTGGGGCTCGATCCCAGGACCCTGAGATCATGACCCGAGCCGAAGGCAGAGGCTTAACCCACTGAGCCACCCAGGCGCCCCAGAACTCTTGACTTTGACAGAGAAAACAAAAGGAGGGTTGGGGGACCTGTGTTTCCAAATAGTAGCGCTATTCACCTTTTTGATGCTTCCTCATTTAAGTCAACCCAAAGCCAAGTGCACTACTGCTTCATGACTAGATCATGAAACACATATAGGCACATAGAGGTCTGACTGCAGAAGCCATGATAAAAAGGCATTTTACAAATTGTACCGAACAATACAAATGATATGCTTTCCAGGTATATTTTAAGAGTTTGGTTTCTAGACCATGCTTTGTACTAACGATACACACAAAATTCTTCTCACTAGTGTCATTTGAGGGGCAAATGCAACCAGCCACATTCAAAATTGAGTAATTACTGTTTTCTCCTCCAGGACAAAGTGAGACAACAGTGTGTGACATAGATAGGAAGCTTTCAAGCAATGAGAATAAAAATAATGCTTTATTTTATAGAGCTGTTGATTCTACAATTCCGTTTGACCTCAATTCACCTCCATTTTTCATTATTAATGCCACCCAAGAAAAGAGAGGGGAGCTGTGAAGCAACATTAGAACACTGGGCAGAGGGGCACCTTGGTGCCTCTGCCTTCAGCTCAGGTCATGATCTCAGGGTCCTGGGATTGAGCCCCACATCGGGCTCTCTGCTCAGCAGGGAGCCCGCTTCCCCCCACCCCTCTGCCTGCCTCTCTGCCTCCTTGTGATCTCTCTCTCTGTCAAATAAATAAATAAAATCTTAAAAAAAAAAGAAAAGAACACTGGACCGAGAATCTATAATCCTGCACATCTCACTTCAGCCCCTGGAGTCAAGTCACTTGACCTTTCTGAGCCTCTGGTTTCCATCTATAACTAAGGATCATAACTGTCTCATAAACTTGTTAAGAGAACTGTGTATGTGAAAATATGCTACAAACATCGTTCTGCATCATGCTTTCCCTTTGTTCTCAATATTCAAATTACTTTTATGGAAACGAGCCAAACAACCTTTTAAATATTTGTTGTTGTTGTTTTAAGATTTATCTATCCATTCCAGAGGGAAAGAGAGAGTGAGGGAGAAAGGGAGGGCGAGCCGGGGGATGAGGGGGAGGGAGTGCTCCCGTGCAAGAGCAGGAGGGCCAGAGGGAGAAAGAATCTCAAGCAGACTCCAGGCTGAGTGCAGAGCTCGATATGGGGCCTGATCTCACGACCCTGAGATCAAGACCTGAGCCAAACACAAGAGTCCGAAACTTAACAGACTGCATCACCCAGGTGCCCCCAAACAATCTATTAAATTAAGCACACATAGAGACTTACAAAAATTTATTAACCACTTCATATAGAAATTTCACCTTGGTCAAGCATTTTGCAGTTCATCCAGTGAGAAGGAGGGTTTGCTTTTTACCATACTCATTTAAAAAATGTGAGGCCTTAGTGACTATTTTATTTATAGTGTTTGCAGAGCAATGGAAAAGAGCATACTTAGGTAAAGGACTCCTTTGGGGAAAGAAACAAAAACAAAAACAAAAAACCTGGCACTCAAACAACATTCTCCACAAGTTTGGAAAGACCTGAAAGGACAAAGCCAAAAATCATACCTAAATTAAACCACTGAAGTCACATAATAAAAGACCAGTTTACTGTAGTTGATACTATTTACTTCTTCCAATCTCTAAGTGGAAACATACCTTCCAGTTATACAAATGTAGTAATGTTACTGACTATAGAACTGTACCTGAGACAAAACTGTATTCACTCACAAGTTTTTCAACAATGACCTAAAATTATGATCCCCCAAATGACAAAGTATACTCCACATACAATCATCTTGGCTTTGATATAAATCATAATCACACCTGGAAAGGAAAAAAGCTTAACTAGTCAGTTGCGTAAAAACCATATTTACCTTTGTCTATAAATACACCTTTGGATTCTCTGCATTTTGAACATCTACCACTATTAACTACTAATGGGAGACCATAATAACGGTCTCTAAATTTTTTAGTCACCATGACCTCTCATGGTACACTTCTACCTTTACCATTTAAATATTTCATTTAGATCAGGCACCTTCAGGTAGATAAAAGGAAGGCTTTTGTATTACTTTTCCTTCTTAAAATTAAAGAAATGATCAACTACTACCAAGTACCTATCTCCAACAAGTATTTCTTCTTTAAAAAGGAAAAACTATTATACAAATGAAAATTGGTTCCCTCAAGATTTTCAAAATACATGGCTTTCACTAGATGTGCTATTGGCTATTCAATAAGAGTGAAAAGAGAATTTTTCTTAAAGATTTTATTTATTTGACAGAGAGATCACAAGTAGGCAGAGAGGCAGGCAGAGGGAGAGGGGGGAGCAGGCTCCCCGCCAAGCAGAGAGCCCACGGTCACAGGACCCTGAGATCATTACCTGAGCCATAGGAGAGGCCTTAACCCACTGAGCCACCCAGGCACCCCGAAAAAAGAATTTTGTAGTTTCCTAGTACAGAAAAACATTTCAAGTCATGCATCTTAACTCATTTCACATACCTAAAAAGTTGCCTTAAAACTTAGTTTCCAAAGTTAATATAATTCCCAGTTCGAAAACTTACAGGTTAAAAAGAGACTGCATAATATTCCCCCTCAAAGGACCCATTTCTTGGAAACCTAACTTCAAATATTATTTCCACCTTTTTGGCTCTAACAGAAGAAATCTACACACACTAGATAAGCAACGGAGATCTAAGTATGAATTGTTAAATCTCATTATATCTTAGTTTTACAAAGAGGAGGAAAGCAATCACATTTACCACATTCATCAATCTTCACACACCCAAACTAAGCACCCACTATTATCTTCTGCAGTCTCCAACACAAACCCTCTGCTTCCCTGGATCATCTACTTACTTACCTACTTCCAACTAGATTCAGGCTCCTTGAGACTGAATGTGATTATACTTCATTGCTTTTCATTTCTCGCATAAAAGTAAGCAATTGTGAATAGTCATTAGGTGTTCAATATTTAAACACAACATATTAATTTAAACTGGGTTATATAATCTCAGATTAGAAGGGGCCCTGGAACGTCTATTTTAACTCTTTAGTTTAAATAGCAAAATGTGGACTAGGTGATTGGCCCAAGGTCAGTCAATTACTCTGCAACAGAAAGAGAACTAGTGCCCAAGTCTAACTTGAAGTCCAGTGGTCTTTCAATTACATCATTATCTCTCTTCCAATGTTTTCTACACAAATGACTAGTCACCTCATCAAATGCTGACTCAAAGTCTACAAAAAGTAATGATCCCTACACGTCATAAAATCATCATTTACAGCACCTAGAAATTAAAACTTAGCAATACACGTTAAGTAAGTTTTAAAAGCCTCTTTCTAAACCCTTCAAACAAACACCATCCTTATCTGACGAGGGTAAAGAAGGAACAAAAGACTCAATACTTTGCTAACATTAAAATTCAGCTCCAATAGGTAATTTGCCACCTTATCAACTAATAGGAGAGTTGTTCAGGCTAACAATAAATAAATCTGAATTTGACTCATTTAAATTGCAATTATTTACAGGACAGTTTCTGAAAAAGCCTGCTTTAGAAACATACACATCAAACTCATGAACCTAATTCTCCCATCAAACCGCAAACGAGTCAGCATAGTTGCTCTCTAATAACACTCTTCACTAACACAAAATGCAAATATGGTATTCCGCAATTCTGCACTAAAATGAAATACTACCAAGTTATTTTTGACAATAGAAGTTAAACTATTTGTAGTGGAGATAAGCGTTTTCTATGTATTGGAAAACTGAGTCATAAGACTTCAAAAATACAACACAGCCAATAGCTACATAGGCTACCTGTTTCCCCAACTCCTGGGTAAAAACAAAACGGAATTAGGTAATTTAAAATGGACTTTTAGGGGTGCCTGGGTGGGTTAAAGCCTCTGCCTTCAGCTCAGGTCATGATCTCAGGGTCCTGGGACCGAGCCCCACATGGGGCTCAGCAGGGACCCTGCTTCCCCCTGTCTCTCTGCCTGCCTCTCTGCCTACTTGTGATCCTTCTCTTCTCTGTCAAATAAATAAATAAAATCTTTAAAAAAAAATGGACTTATTAAAGGAACTGTAGCATTCCATTTTCAACATCTGTCAGATATTTAAACAGTAAGCACAATGTCTGGGACATAGTAAAAGCTCAATGAACAGCTATTATTACTATCGATACTTACAGCCTCAAAAATACAAACAAGTAACTTTCCCAACAAAGAGCCAGTATACAAAATTGCTGCTCGCAGTTTACGTTCTTTTTAAAAACAGATGGCAAAATGCCAAGTACGTGCAGCTCACAGAAGGGTTTCACAGTACCCAATTTGAGTCAGCATAGAAATCATAGATTAAACTAACACTTGATTTCCAATCCCAAGGCTCCTTATGTGGTATGACTCACCAAATTCTCCACTTCTTCCAACTATGAAACCTAAGTTGTACTCCTCCCTGCACCTACCACCATGAGTTTGTAGAAACTAGGTTAGAGAAGTATTTTTAAATTCTTATACATTTTTAAGTCAGTTTTTGGAAAGGACCGCTCAGTGAGTTTAACACAAACCACTAGGGATAGGGATAGCAGTACTAAAGGTGAGCGACCTTTAGACAAGTCTTGGGGTCCGGCCTACGAGCTTGCCTTTGGGGGATCCTCTGAACAGCTCTGGACCCAAGAATGAGGCCTGAGTACAAGTAAAAAGCCTCTTAAATAAAACTAACACCTCACAGTAGAGTCCCAGACCCGCATCCTAGACCGTAGAACCCAAGTCCTCTTACATGCATCTCAAAACCGCCCCCGACCCTGACACACAGGGTCTCAGCTCCCCCAGCCACCTCGCCCGGCACCAAAGCGGGGAGGCTCGGAAGCCCCGGAGTCGAGTGAACGGCGCCATTTTAGGCGGCGGTGGCGGCGGCAACCAATCCCTGCGCTAGAGGCAGGGGGCGCCGGGTCGCCCGGGAGCCGCCGCCGGGCCGCGCCGGGCGCCGGTCTGGGAGGCTCGGGGGGCCCGAGCCGGCTGCCTCCGCCATGTTGCACCCTCCCCATCGCCGCCTCTTTCCGGAGGGGCTCGGCCCGCGGCGCCTCCCGCAGCCGGAGAGAAGCTCACCTTCTCGCAGAGGCTCTTGACCTGGGACTCGGACAGCTGCTTGCACTCGTTCAGCTGCTCAATCCACTGGTCCAGCTCCTTGGTGAACACCTTCTCGTCCATGATGCCACCCGCCCGAACCGGCTGCCGCTCCGCGCTACTCCAGCGCCGCCGCCCGCACACGGGCCACACGCACACGCCGCCGCCGGTTCCCGGGGTACCTGTGTGGCTGCTGGCGGCTGCTCGACGCTAGCGCGAACCCGCGAACTCTCCCTGCAGCACCCGGCCACCGGCCGCTGCCCTCCTCCGCTCGATCTAGCCCCGGAGCTCGGCTCTCTGTAATGGCGGCCGCCGGCGTGGTGACATCACGCCCGGCGTCAAGAGGCGGCGGGGTAGAAGGGCCGGGACAAGAGCTGCGCAACTGCAGAGCCAACCCTGGTCCGCCGCCAGAGAGGCCTGGGGGGCGGGAACCAGGGGCCAAGGCGCAGGCGCAACGTAGCCGGCTGGTAAATGAGGCACCTTCGCTTTTAGGGCGTGGTTGTCCAGAAGGGTCGACGGGGGAAGGGAAGACCCAGGCCAGGCCAGCGCGGTGCCTACGGCAAAGAACGGGGCTAATTCCTGGGCACAGCGTCCTGCGCGGCGCCGGCGTGGCGCAGACGCAGTCCGGGGGTCGGAGGGTGTTGGGGGAGAACCTAGCTGCCGCAGACTTTTTCCCTAAGGTGAGCCGGTTCTGCGCTTCACCCCGCGTTTGCATCCAGGTCACAGAAACTAGAGTTGTGACCCCGTGGTGCGCTGAAATTGTATGGGATACCCAGATCTTTGGGGGCAGGAGTGGTAGCCTGGTTGGAGTGGCCACCTCCGCCTCTGGGCGCGGCAGGCACCTTGTAATTAGGTCACTTGTGGGCGGAGGAGGGTGTGTCTGCCCTGGGAGTGCCGCGCGGTGCACCTGATCCCCCCCCCCCCCCGCCCCCCGCACACACCTGTCCTCGGGCCTAAGGGACTGTTGGGCGCGATGCCTGCGGCCGAGGCTTGGGCTTTTCTCTGAGCCTCAGACCGCGCGCCTGGCTTCCACACGCCCCACGCCCGTTGTTGCCTTCCGACCCAGGTGTGCGCCTTCCTATCCCTCGGGCTCCCGTGGGAACGAGGAGGACATCAACCCCCGCCCGCCCCCATCCCCTAACCTCTGGCCCACTTTAGAGAGGAATGGCGACCCAGCTGTGTTAGAAGCGGCTACAACCCGCGCTTTAAAGAAAGCTCAGATACCTTAGGATCGGATCTCGGTCTGGCTATGAATCTTTTTGGGGTTTGTGAAATGTTTTCACATCCCCATGTCCCTGCAATCACAGAACTATTTAGCTCTGTAAAGCGCCAATTATGCCCTGGATCCCACACTTGGGAGAGAGAGGGGTTATCCAAACAGATAAGATATCCTGCCCTGGTGGAAGTTTGTATTTTCCCAATAGTCTAGGAACAGACAGAAGAAAAGAGTATGATGTCCACAGGACCTGGCAAATGTAACTTTCCAAGGGACATTTAACCTTAAAGCGCACGGCAAGAGCTGACCCTGGTCACTGGTCTTCTAGACTCCCTATCCCCAATAGCAGTCAACCCTGCTGAACCCAAGCGCTTGCTCTACATCTCTCAGGGCATCATCCCAACCAAAAGGCTGAAGAAAGCTCTGGAGGCCTCGATCAGCCAATGGTGGGACTGAAAAATTGTCCTTCATCCAAAACAACCTGCCTATTGAGGCTGACTGGCTTGGCCTTCCCAGACTGAAAATGACAATTCTGCTTTCCCTTTTACCTCCCAGCAGCGTGCCCAAAGGAAAGTGTCTCACATCTACTCCCCCAAAGGCTATGACATAATTTACCAGACTTGAAAAAAAAGTTATGTTAGCCCAAATTCTGACCACGTTTTGCAGTTATCCCTAAATAATAGAGCAACAGTTAAAATCATGAATATATAAGGAAAAAAGTCACTTAGTGCTCATGATTACAAAGCTATGCCCAGTGTGCTGTCATCCTACATCTTACTCTTCACTGCTGCCCTGTACTATGTGAGAACTGATCCTGTCTTATAGGGCAAGAAGCAGACAAGCACTCAGAAAAGAGAAGGGACTTCCAAGGTAGTGATAGGATTTGAAACTTTATACTCCCAAGTGCAGGGTCTCAGTCACACTCACGCAACTGACCTCCAAGGATTGAAATATGGATTTCCCTCTGCCTGAGTTATAACTAGAAAGGTAGGGATGATATTAGTTTGGTTCATCAAAAAGTATTGAGCACCATAAGGGCTACATTCATTCATGTTTCAGAGGTCCTGAATGGGTGCAAATGTGTACTGAGGACAGCAAAATTTTAAGCATCTGCAGCAGCATTTTACAAAGTGTTTCCATGGACCATAGTTCCAATGAGAAACAAATTCCTTTCAAAAGGAAATTTAGAAAATGCAATATTGCCAGAAGTCATGTGTTAAAAAAAAAACACAAACAAAATAAAAACCTTTGGGTATTATCTACTCTAAAAAACAGTATTGAGCACCTACTATGTGTTAAGATTATAAATGATTGGGTTTTTCCAAAGTAATGTGAGCTCCTAGTTGGTAGCCCTGATGTAGGTATTATTTATTTTCTCTTGATGCAGATTACTTGGCTCACCATCACAAACTGGAGGGAAGATATAATTATATATACTTAAAACATCCTGCCAAATAATTAGATGCCATGACTTGACTTCTTAAGGAATGAATTCTAGGAAGCTCTTATTAGCATTCAAGCCATGAGGTAAAGCATATGTGATTACAAACAATATAGAACTAAATCAGAATGTCTTTTCCTTTAGAAAATCTAGAACATTTTCCTACTCTGCGGAACTCAAACTAGCCATGGATCTAAAACATCAGTTTGATTAATCTGGTCTTGACTAATTGGATCTGACTGTTTAAATTCTAGAGCTGAGGGCGCCTGGGTGGCTCAGTTGGTTGAGCGACCCCCTTCGGCTCAGGTCATGATCCTTCAGTTCCAGGATCAAGTCCCACATGGGGCTCCCAGCTTCACGGGGAGTCTGCTTCTTCCTCTAACCTTCTCTCCTCTCATGCTCTCCCTCGCTTTCTCTGTCTCTCAAATAAGTAAATAAAAAAATCTTTAAAAAAAAATTCTAGAGCTGAGGAATACTTGGAACAAAAAGTTAAAAGCAAACAACAACAACAACAAAATAGTCCTTTTAATTTCTTGGCAAAAAACAGAGAATGGGGGGCGCCTGAGTGGCTCAGTGGGTTAAGGCCTCTGCCTTCGGCTCAGGTCATGATCCCAGGGTCCTGGGATGGAGCCCCACATCGGGCTCTCTGCTCAGCAGGGAGCCTGCTTCTCCCTCTCTCTCTGCCTGCCTCTCTGCCTACTTGTGATCGCTCTCTCTCTGTCAAATAAAATCTTAAAAAAAAAAACCAACCAGAGAATGAATTAAGCAAATATGCTTTGAGAAAGAATCTTTGCTCAGTTGGCCAATTCAGTATAGAGCAAGTCTAAGTGTTGCCTATGATGTTTAAACATAGCTATAAATGAAAATCATCTGATGATGGGGGCAGGGTAGAAGGAAGAGGACCTTCAGCAAAGAGCTTTATAGTAAATATCTTAACCAAAGTATAAAAATTGACATTAAACATGGAGACGAAATGAGCTGTATCTTTTTGTCAGCAATTCTCTTCGCCTTACATTAGGTTTATTTTGTGGTTGTTCCTTCCAGTTCCCTGACTTTTCAGCTTTACTGAGACAGAAAGAAGAGCCATGTAGGTAACAAATGGCTCTGGAGTCAGATGGACCTGGCTGGTTCTGCATGAATTTGACAAGTTACCTAACTTCTCTGAGCTTCAGTTTTCTCACTGATAAAGCGGAGATAATTGTAATTGCCAAATAATAGGGTTATTCTGAAAATTAAGTAAAATTATAAACGTAAAACAGAACACAGCATATAATAAATGTCCTGTAAGTATTAAAGTGTTGGATACCCTTCTTCTTCTTCTTCTTCTTTTTTTAGAGGGAGGGAGGGGGTGGTGGGGCAGAGGGAGAGGAAAAATCCCAAGCAGGCTGCACAGAGAGCCTAACTCCCAGCTCCAACTCAACCCTGAGATCATGACCTGAGCCGAAATCAGGAGTCAGATGCTTAGCCGCCTGAGCCACCAAAGCACCTCTAGATATCCTATTTTTATTACTTCTAAGTGGTCTCTAATTCTAAATATACTCTAATGCTACTTGGAGCACCTCAACATCTGCGTGAAATACATAGTGGTCTTTGGAAACAGAACATAATGATATCAAAAACATCATATAGACACAAAGCCATCAGATGAAGTAAGGATGGGTGGGGTGGCGGAGAGGATTCAAAAAAAGAGGGTAGAGAGGAAACAAAAAGAACATTCCCTCTCTTCCCTTGATATCAGGCAAACATTCGGGAAGACCTGTTGTGCAGAGAAAAAGACAATGAGGAATAAATCCAAGAATTAATACGGTTGATCAGTCTTATGTTCCTGTTGTGCCAGAATCTTTTCTCTGAAAAGGGTGCCATATCTGATAACATGCACTTTGCACCAAGGCCTTCTGTGCCCCAGAAGCTCCAAAATAAAGACCTAGTCAACATTTTAATGGCTATGCCCACGAGAAACCTGCCATGCTCTGACCAAGTGGACCTGACCAACTACTAGAAGATTCTGTACTTGGGATACACAGTAATACTTGCAACTAACTCATTGGTATCCACCCCTATTTTTCTCTTTGTGATTTTCAGAAAAATTAAACTTACATTGCCCTTTCACCTGAAATTAGAATTTTATAGATGTGGCCAAAATGTTGTGGCCAGGAACTTTGACACAAATATAATAAAGCTCTTTCACCCAGCTACTGCAGTTTGACTAAAGAAAAAAATAAATAAATAACCGTGTCCCTTGGTAATGTCCTTGACATCCAGATACCATTCTCAGTTACAGAGGAAATATGTCTCTGTTACAGGGAAAAAAAAAAATCTGAAACGAAAGGCAAAGTTTATCACTCCAGAGGGCTGGATAAGACTTAAAAACACTGTCACCAACCATGCAGTTATTAAAAATCTTATCAAAGAAGTATGTTTCTTGACATGGAACATTATGCACAATATAGTATTAAGTGAAAGAATTACCTTATAAAACAGGCTGTATAACCCTAATTTTACTAAATATATATTATAAATAGATGTTTATGAGAGACTTTAGTAAAGATTTTATTTGCGAGAGTGTATGCATAAGCAAGGAGAGGAGCAGAGGGAGCAGGAGAAGCAGACTCCCCGCTGAGCAGGGATTCCCCAACGACGACGACGCAGGGTTCAATCCCAGGATTCTGAGATCATGTCGTGAGCTGAAGGAAGACGCTTAACTGACTGAACCACCCAGGTCCCCCCTATGAGAGACTTCAGAAAGGTACACAAGGGCGCATGGGTGGCTCAGATGGTTGAGCATCTCCCTTTCGCTCGGGTCATGGTCCGGGGGTCCTGGGATCGAGTCCTCCGTTGGGCTCCCTGCTCAGTGCGGAGCCTGCTTCTCCCTCTGCCTCTGCCTCTCTGTCTCTTATGAATGTATAAATAAATAAATAAAATATTTTAAAAAAAAGATTTTAAAAAGAAAGGTACACAATGAGGTATTAACAGGAGTTGCTTCTGGTGAATGGGATTTTAATTTTTTTTATGTACTTGAATCTTCTGTAATGAAAATATGTTGCCCATAATTGTGAGAAGAAAATCTCCAGAACATCTGAGTAAACATGACTAGGCACCTCTTAGGAGAATCACAGGCCCAAACAACATGCAGCCAATAGTTATGTTAAATATTCCAGTAGGCCCTAGAATATTATTCAATATTACCCACTTTCCTGGGAAAAGGAGTCTCACCTTCCTGTGGCCATCTCACATGGCCCCTTCACAAGCATTTCAATATAGTCTTTTCTCCTGCCTATCTTCTCATTCAAAGGTTTTACCCTCAGCTCAGGTGGCCCTCTTACTCTCTCAGACAAGTGCTATACACCTCCACTCCATTCCTACTTTCGCCTCTTTGCTCAACATGTCTCTGCTCCCCAGAGAGCCACTTGTACCTATATGAACCCTACTTGTCATTCAAGACCAGTTTAAGCCTTATACCCTAGGTCATCCACATAGCGATTGAACTATACCTACTGGGGAACACTCAACCAAGGGTTCAGGGGGATCCATCGACTCTCAAAGGAATTTTCTTTTCTTTTCTTTTAAAGACTTTATTTATTTATTTAACAGAGAGAGAACACAAGCAGGCAGAGAGGCAGGCAGTGGCAGAAAGAGGAGCAGGCTCCCTGCAGAGCAAGGAGCCCGATGCGGGACTCGATCCCAAGATGCTGGGATCATGACCTGAGCCAAAGGCAGCCGCCCAACCAACTGAGCCACCCAGGCGTCCCGGAATTTTCTTTTCTATTGAAATTTTTATTGAGACTTTAAAAGATTTTATTTATTTATTTGAGCGAGAGACTGACAGCACGAGTGGAGAAGAGAGGCAGAGGGAGAGGGAGACTTAGCAAGGATCCCAGGATCCCGGAATCATGACTGGAGGTGAAGGCAGTCACTTAACCAGGTGAGCTACCCAGGAGCCATTGCGCTCCTTGAGACAATTTTAGATTCATATGCAGTTGTAAGAAATAATTCAGAGAGATCCCAGTTTCCGAGTGGTAACATCTTGCAGTATCACAACTGGAATATTGATATGGATACAACCCACCTATCCTATTCAGATTTCCCCAGTTTTACATGTACTCACTTGTGTATGTAGTGTGTGTGTGTGTGTACCTTTAATGCTACATGATTGGGAGGGTTTTTTGGTACGTGTTTTTTTCTAGGAAAGGTTCTTAGCTTTCATCAGATTCTCTCAAGTATCATAGATGCAAAAAGGGGCTTGAGTCCCAGCTCTGAGAATTCTAGGAGACCATACCCCAAATGTTCAGCTGTCTGTTCCAAAAGCAACATTTAAGTAGCACTGACCACACAGCAGGCATAGGGATGCACGTGGAGGACAGGTGATGGGAAGCAGTGCAGAAAAAGTGGGGAAAACCCAGAGGTGCGTAAAACACAGCCTGCTGAGCTTATGCTCCAGCAGGGGAAGACAAACATTCTGACAGATAAACAAATCATTTATTAAACATGTATAGAAGAGGAACAGCCTTGTTGCTTGAGGCGGCTTCGGAAGTATTTCCATAGAAGCTGATGCTCCAGCTACATCTTGAAGGAAAATCCGGTATTCTTCAGCTGAGAAGAGAAGAACTAGCTGTTAAAATCACTCCCACTTAAATCGTATCTATCCTAGATGTTTTGAAGAAAACATAGGAAACTATGCCCCGTTTGTTTATTCTACAATGTTAAGGTATCAGATTCTTCAACTCCCGTGTGTTCGTGTTGAGGCCAAGGGATTTTTTCCCCCTGAGTCTATTTTCCACTGTCTTGTCCAAATGGGATACCAGATCCTGCCTGCTTAGCCTGAGAAAGGCATTTTATCTCTGGTGCCTTGATCACATCAGAGCTTATATTTAAAGCATGAGTGATGAGAAGAGACCGCAGCTGAGTCCCTGGGTCTATCCGATCCCTAGAGCACCGTCCTCCTCTCCCCTGAGGGCTCTAGACGCCATCCTACAGTGGCTGGTGAGGACCAGGGCTCATCAGGGCCATGAGTAAAATCTCTGTTCTACAAGCCAGGCTGCATTTACTGGAATCTGCCACAGGGCTCACCAGAAACCCTCAAGGAGTGAGTTACCTGGCTTTCCCATGTGTGCCTGCTACATTCACCCATATTTGATGGTTGGCTGCCTTATGTGGGCTCAGGCTCAGACACCCCTTGGAGGCCTCAACCTGTGTAGATTTCAGGTTACACATCAAGCTGTTCAATTCCCAGTGGAGATCATTCTGGTGCAGAGGCCAACACCCTACCATCAGACATACCCTTTGAAGAGCCTCCTAGAAGCCTGACTCAAGGCACCACTTTTTATGGCTTTTGTGTTCTCATGCAAAGTTGTTGAACCCCCTCGCCATCAGTATTTTCATCTGTAGGATAGGGATCATAATTGTACCATCCCCATAAGTTTATTTTAAGCTTTAAATAAATGAATCCATGTAATGCTCTTAGTACATAAAAAGTACTCCATCTACATTAGCTATTATTAACTATTTTATAATAAATTTCTGGTTGTAAAAGAATTAATGATCACTGCAGAAAATTTGTGAACTACTGACAAGCTTGAGGAAGAAACAACCACAACATCCAGAAATGAGGGCTATAATCATTTTGATGTACGGTCTTCTCAGTTTTTCTTGGTATGCATATATATTCAATATATATAATATATTGAACATAATATATAAGTTCTCACTTACATACTAAGTTCACACTGTCCTGTAATTTGTTTTATTCAACTGATATATCATGACCTTTTCCCCATATAGTTAAATACTCTCAGAAAATGTTTCTATTTTTTTAAGATTTTGTTTATTTCTTGGAGAGAGAGAGAGAGAGAGAGCATGAGATGGGGGAGGGTCAGAGGAAGAAGCAGACTCTGGGCTGAGCAGGTAGCGTGATGTGGGGCTCAATGCGGGGCTCAATTCGGGGCTTGATCCCTGGCCCCTGGGATGATGACCTGAGCCAAAGGCAGGTGCTTAACCAACTGAACCACTCAAGCATCCCTAGAAAATATTTTTAAAAGACTACTTTGTTTTCGAGTATGTAACACAATTTATGTAGCTAATCCCTTAGATATTTCCTATTTTTATATTTATAAATACCAAAATAAGTGTCCTGTTCATGAATGTTTCTCTGCATCTTTGTTTATTCCTTAAGATAAATGCTTAGAAGTGGGACGACCGTGCCAAAGGCTCCATAGCCTGTTTTTGTTTTGTTTTGTTTTGTTTGTTTTGTTTTGTTTTGTTTGTTTTGTTTTGTTTTAATGGCAGGTATATAGAATTGGATTAACCATAATCCTTTGTTCTGACACTCTCGAAATTGTAAGGATGGCCTGATTTTGTTAAATTAGTAGTAAATTCATTAATTTTAATAATACATTTGGTACCTGTCAATCTACAACCCAAAACAAAAGTTATGGCCTCAGCAATAACCAATGTTGAAGCATAAGGCTCTCCACCCCATCTTCCTGTGCTCGCTACCCAAGGGAACCCATTCCAAATTTTATGCTCGTTTCCTTTTCTGTTTATATGATTTTGCTGGATCTGTATATATTCCTAAAGAGTAATTTTTTTAGAACTGCCTTGGCATTATAAGAAGGACATCGAGCTGTACGTAATCTTTGGGGACTTGTTTTTTCCACTTACTTTGCTAAAATTCATCCATATCATTGCATTCCACTGTAGTCATTTTGCCTGGTATTAAATACCCAAATGTATAGACGAAACAAGGTATATCATCCACTCTCCCACTGATGGGCAAGTACAGTTTTTCTAGGATTTAGCTCTTGCTCCCACTGCTGCTATGAACATTATACTGTAAACGTTCCCTGTTGTATATGTACAAGAGTTTGTCTAGGGAACCAGTTTGCACTCCCACCAGCTATAAATGAGGGAGCCTCTGGATCCACATTCTCTGTTGTTCAAGTGGCTGGCTCAGTCTACCTCCCTCCAGCAATATACAAGAATGCCAATTTCTGCAAACTTTCCAACCCTAAGGATCTTTAAAAATTTTTTGACCATTTGACAAGGAAAAGATACATCTCCCTTCTGTGTAACTTTGTTGCAAGGTCCTGACTTCTCTAAAAGCCAAGAGGGAAGAGGTTTGGCTCAGAGCGTTGTTTCCAGTCTGATAACTTCAGTGACATTTCTGGGACTGATTCCCCAGTAGCTCAGCTGCTTTCCCATGTCCTAAAAGAGGTGACATGGTTAGTAGGAGGGAATGGAGGGGGGCAGGATGGGAAACAAGCCCAACTCACCACAGTGGAAGCTTGTCCCCTAGTCCCAGCCCCTGCCAGTGTCAGATCACTCCTCCTTGATGAAGCATCCATTATCTCCTCCCTGCTCCCCCACCGGAGAAAAGCCAGTATAATGCTACCCTTTGTTATTCGAATTGATAAATTTAAACCTCTTTCCCTGCTCTGCAGTAAAAGAACTTTCTATTTTGGGCTTAGTGACATAGCCCAAACCAAGCAGAGAGCAGCAGGCTGTAGCAGGAGTTAATAGTCTTTCTCTAAGGGAGAGAACCTTCAAGCAAACAGAAGGACCTTCCAAAGTACCTCATCTGCATATCAACAGGCAGCCTATTTGCTTGTCTTTCTGCTGACAGATCTATTTCAAATTTCAAAATTTAACAATCTCTAATCTTCAGGGTAAACTGATGAGTAAATCTTGAACAATTTCTTGTGTCATTTTGCCAGAAATTCATGGATATCCAATTATGAACCTAGGGTGGGGCCAGGTATTGTCAGAGAAGAGAATTCTGTCTTCAAGGGGAATTCTAGCCACCCCGAATTATAGTGATTTGAGGAGTGCCTAAAACATTTACCTAAGAATACGCTTTCCCCCTTAGTCCTTTTTCCTGCCTGAAATCTCACATTGCTGCAGGGTCCCAGGTCTCAAGAAGCCTTCAGGATTACACAGGAGTCATGCTTATAGGAGGAGCAATCTATTTAAACCACTGGCACCGCTTAACACAGAACCTCAGCCTGGAAGAACAGGATAGAGGACAAGTAAGTTCCCCCCATCTTTGTTTTGGCAAACTTTTTCTTATGGGAAGCTTCATATATGCACAAAAGTAGACATCATAAACCTCCACATACCTATCACCTAGCTTCAGCAATTACTAAAATAGGGCAATCTTATTTTATCTGTACCCCATTCCCCCACATCTCCATTTTAAATCCAATTTAAAGCAAATCAGGTATTTTCATACTTAAATACTTCTGCAGTATCTGTAATAAATAAGGGCTCTTTTTTCAAGAACCACTTTATCACACCTTTAACAGTAATTCTTTAATACCATCTAGTATCCAGTCAGAGGTCAAAATGCCCTGATTTTTTTTTCAAAGATTTTATTTATTTATTTGACAGAGAGAGAGATCACAAGTAGGCAGAGAGGCAGGCAGAGAGAGAGGAGGAAGCAGGCTCCCCGCAGAGCAGAGAGTCGATATGGGGCTTGATCCCAGGACCCTGAGATCAGGGCCCAAGCCGAAGGCAGAGGCTTTAACCAACTGAGCCACCCAGGCGCCCCCAAATTGCTCTGATTTTCTTAAGTGTCGTTGTTTAATGGTTTATTCTAATCAGGAGTCAAATGCTGTCATTTGTATTTGTTGATATATCTCATCTGTATATCTAATTTTTTAATTTTGAAATGAAACAGTTTATAATTCTTTAATCTTTAAATTTTAATTTGTAGCAGTTCCCTCTCTTTTTTTTACTGTTCTTCTTTTTGGTGTTATTGAAGATAGTGGGTCTTTTAGTTACTATTGCTGTGTAACATAAAACAAACACCAATTTATTGTGCTTATGATTCCAAGTGTCAGAAGCTCAGAAAGAGCACAGTTGGGATAGCTTCTCTCTGCTATCTGGGGAGATTCAAAGTCTGGTGATGACTTCGTAACTGGGAGCTAGAAGCATCTCATGTTTGTTTACTCACATGTCTGGTGTCGGAGCCTGGAGCACTCAAAAACTCGGGCCGCTGACCAGAGCACCTGCGCACAGCCTCACCATGCGGCATGGCTTCCTCCCAGCTTGGGAGTCTCAGGAGAGTCACCTCAGGGCTCCAACTCCAAGCATTCCAGCCAGCAGGTGGATGCTAGATCATCACTTTTTATCACCTAACCTTAGAAATTACGTTGTCGCTTTTGCTGGATTCTGCTCGTGGCAAGCCAGTCCAAAGCACAGCCAGACTCCAAAAGAGCAGAACCTGCCCCCACCTGTACCGAGGAAGGAATAAAGCTGCAGAAGAGCCTGGAAGGATGGCAGCTACTGTTTCTCCACTTGGGGATAGGATGGTCAAACAAGCCTGCCTTTCCCGCATCAACCAGAGAAATGCTGTAAATCATGGCAACCTGGTGGAAGAGAGAAAGGTGGGGGAGCTTATCTGTTTGCAGGGTCCCATTCTACAGCTGGGTACATTATACCCTTAATAATCAAAGGGGGTGGCTGGGCTGAGCGCCAACTCCACTCGCTGTACCTGTGCCTGACTCTGGGGCTGTGTCACCGGGAAGAAGAGGCACCTACTCTAATACACATAAGATCTGGCAAGGACAGAAGGATTCCCTGGATGGATAGTAAAAGGTCATTCAATCTGACTTACACTTCTTAGACGCCTATTGAACAAATGCCACTTTGAAGAATATTATGTCTTTTGTTTTGTTTAAGCAGCAGCACCAAGTTGACTAAGAAATATGTCAAAAATGGTGCTGGTTTAACTCCTATATTTGTTAAATGGTGCGACTTTTTAGCCATCAGGCACTTTTTGATTGCTTTGGTCTAGAACGTTCCAGATATATCTTGCAAGAAGCTTAGATACTGTGTCCCAATCTGACCCATCTGCTGCAAAATGGAAAAAATCAATACAGGATGTATAGGAAACAAGTCCAAACAGAACCGAGGGCTTTCTTCTCTTCTTTGCAGTCCATATTCTTCATTAACATAGCTTTTATAGTTAAATCCCCAGGGAAGTAAATGCTTTAATTTCTGTCTATGGCTATCAGGAAAATAAAATAATGTAGATAAGGCCAGGTAATTTCCAAGGATTTTAAGGACCAGGAGAGCATCAGACCAACCCGAGTTTGATAAGGGCAGCTTTGTTACAAAGAAACTCACACAATCCAGGCAGAAGTCTCTGACAATGAGATTATTAAATAGCTGTGATCATGTTGATATCACCATGTTTCTGGTCCTCAAATGTCAAGGTCCAAGGCACCTTTTTAAAAACTTAATAGGCCACAGGTGTGGGGTGTTAAATTGATCGCACTTTTCAGTTCAGGGCACATTCTCTTGGTCGGTCCATACAGGGCCGCTCTTCTAAGTATGTGTGCCTGTATTTTCTGCTATTCCCACTCCTCACTCCTTTCCTTCCGCCCTGCAAGGAAACATTCTAATCCATTTATTATATCTTTTGGCTTCTATGTGTTCATGTGGGTGTGTGTTAGTGTCTGCTCTGCATGTACTTTAATTTACACAATAGCACTGTGTTACAGATCTCCCTCCGTGTCTTACTGTTTCCTCTCCACACTTCGTTTTTAAGACCTATCCACGTTGCTCTTTGCACATTCAGTCCATCCTTCCTGGCTGCTGCAGAGTACTCCAGTAACAGGCACCCCCAGGGCCTCTGACTTCCCACCACCCAAAACAAAGCTGCCGTGAGCAGCCTTATATGTGACCCATTTGGGACTTGTATAACAATTTCTTTAGACAATGTCTCACCCATTAGAAAAGACATTAGAAAAGACACCTCTTCCTTTTGGAGAAAACTGCCCCAGAGCAAAATGCAAGGCTCGGCAAGCTGGAGCTCAGGTGGGTTTCAGCCCCAACTCACCCCTCAGTTGGAGTCTTGTTCAGGACACAACTATAGGAGGGCTCTGCCCACAAGCATTCCACAGTTCTTCTAGCAGGATTCCACTGTTTGCAATATCACTCCTGGTTGGTACATGAAAGGGAAAGGTGCCAATCGAGCACAGAATCTCCTCATGGGATCTGTGTTCTCCGAATTTGCTCAAGCAGGACTACATTCCTTGGGCACTTTATACTCAGGTTGATGCAAGTTGTGGGAGCACCAGGGCTCGGGTACAAGCTCCACAAGAATCGGGGAGTCAGACATGCTATGACAATACACAGGGGGTCGTGCAGATATACCTGCCTCAAGCCAAGGCAAAGGGCCCAAGTACTTCACTCCCTCATTTTGTCTTGGAGATGACAGAGGAACAGCTTTTCTCTTAATGCTGTTGCCACAGGACACAGGTGAAGTGGTTGGGTTCATATTCACAAAGCAGCAGCTCTGACTGGCTTTGCCACAAATGGTGGACATCTGGCCCTGAGTCATCCTGCCCTTGACCCTTGGAGAACATTGTGTGGCCTACACAACTAAGAATTGACGATCCTTAGCTCCTTACTCAAGGTCACCTGGACAGGCCAGGGACAACTCCTTTAAACAGGTCAGGCTTCAAATCCATCAGAAATTCATAGTGACCATTCAGATATATCTAAACCCTCTTAAAATAACTGTGTGTGGAGGTCAATGAAACACCTAAGTTATACAGAAAGCTGTTGTTTTCATGCTGTTTTCTCAGCTGTCAAATGAGGATAAAGACAATGAGAACTTCTAGAAGAAGACAGAAATCTTAATCTACAATTTTTCAGCAAGGAATCATTGGAATTTTCAGATTTCTGGAAGAAAGGCAACCCCCCAAATCAAACTATTACTACATTTCTGGTTTATGCTTGTCAATTTAGAACTACACTTAAGTATTCAGAAGAAGCCTGGATAACAGTCAATCGTGCAAGGATGTGAGTCACACAGAAAACCACAGGCATTACTGTAACTGTGTGCGGTTGTGAATAAGTAAGTGGTGGGCTTTGAAACAATGCAAAAGAACAAAAGTACAAGTCAGTTGTATGCATTAACAAACATCAGGGTCTCGAAAATATTGACCACTAAGTGGGCCTGTGACAGAAAAAAAAAATATAAGCTTCACATTCAGAAAGAGGAGCACAGGGGGCCCTGGGTAGCGTAGTGGGTTAAAGCCTCTGCCTTTGGCTCAGGTCATGATCTCAGGGTCCTGGGACGAAGCCCCGCATCGGGCTCTCTGCTCAGCAGGGAGCCTGCTTCCCCCCATCTCTCTGCCTGCCTCTCTGCCTACTTGTGATCTCTCCTCTCTGTCAAATAAATAAATAAAATCCTAAAAAAACAACAACAAAAAACAAACAAAGAAAGAAAGAGGAGCACAGGTAAACACTTGGAGATGCTGCCATGTGAAAGAAAGATCCAGAGATTCACAAATGGCCTGGCTGCTTCACATAGGACAAAGCATCCACCATCCATTGAGACGTGACTTATCCTTCTCAGATGGTTTCAGCATAACCTCATCCCTTTCCGTCCCTCGCACCAGGAATACATGGCCCCACTAGGGTCCTGGAGCTTACCTGTACCCATAGTGTCTCTTGGTTAGATCCCCATCCCGATATCCTGGAGTCACTAACTCACATCATTGGCTCGATGTTTAAAGACTTCCAAAGAGGTCTGGGGAGCCCTCCACACCATGTGAATCCAAAGTTAGCATCTTTCCCTGCCTTGTCAGCCCAGGTTCCCGCTTTTTCTCATTAAGAATGACAGAGACTGGGGTGCCTGGGTAGCTCAGTGGGTTAAGGCCTCTGCCTTCAGCTCAGGTCATGATCTCAGGGTCTTGGGATCGAGCCCCACATCAGGCTCTCTGCTCAGCAGGGAGCCTGCTTCCCTCTCTCTCTGCCTGCCTCTCTGCCTACTTGTGATCTCTATCAAATAAATAAAATCTTTAAAAAAAAAAAAGACTGACAGAGACCACAAGTAGATTTCAAATGTTCTCACACAAAAAAGAAAAATGGTAAATATGTGTTGTGATGTAGGTATTAGCTAAAACTATGGTGGTAATCACTTTGTAATACAGAAGTGTCTCAAATAACACATTGTGCTCCTAAAACTTACACAATTTTCTATGTCAATTATATCTCACAAAAGCTGACGAAGGAAGGAAGGAAGGGGAGGGGAGGGGAAAGAGGAAGAGAGTGAGAGAGGAAAGGAGGGAAGGGAGGGAGGGAGGAAAGGAAGAAGGGAGTGGGGAAAGAAAGGATGGAGACCAGAACTGGCTCCAGTAACTCACTGCAAGATCTCAGATTGAATGGATTCTGAGGCTACCTTTCCCACCCTCTCTCCTATTTGACTCCTAGTCTAGGGTATGCCATATTTGTTTATTTACATACTTGTTTACTGGATTTAAAAGTATCTTTCTTCTGGGTGAGGGAATGGGTGAAATAGGCCATGGGGATTAAGCAATGCATTTGTTGTGATGAGCACCAGGTGATATGAGGAATTGTTGAAGGCTGAAGTCTGTATCGTACACCTGAAACTAATACAACACTATGTTAACTCACTGGAATTTAAATAAAAACTTTTTTTTAAAGGTATTTTATTTTATTTTTTAAAGATTTTTTTATTTTTATTTATTAGAGAGAGAGAGAGAGAGACTGAGAATGAGAGGGGAGAAGGTCAGAGGGAGAAGCAGACCTCCCGCAGAGCCAGGAGTCCGACATGGGACTCGATCCCGGGACTCCGGGATCATGACCTGAGCCGAAGGCAGTCGCCCAACCAACTGAGCCACCCAGGCGCCCTAAATAAAAACTTTAATAAATAAAAATATCTTTCTTCTGAGAAGCTCAACTCATAAAAATTTTTTTAAGAAGGGTGCCTGGGGCGCCTGGGTGGCGCAGTTGGTTAGGCAACTGCCTTCGGCTCAGGTCATGATCCCGGAGTCCCGGGATCGAGTCCCACATCGGGCTCCCAGCTCCATGGGGAGTCCGCTTCTCACTCTGACCTTCTCCCTTCTCATGCTCTCTCTCACTCTCTCTCTTTCCTAATAAATAAATAAATAAATAATCTTTAAAAAAAAAAAAGAAGGGTGCCTGGCTGGTTCAGTCGGTGGAGTAGGTGAATCTTGATCTTGGGGCATAAGTTTGAGCTCCACGTTGGGCATAAAGATTACTTAATAAAAAATAAATAATAAATAACCCTTTAAAACAATTTTAAGGACTAGATACTTAATAATGATCAAAAAATTATGGTGTCACCAGATGACTAATCAAGAGGAAATGAGCCCAAATTAAGGCAAAGGAGATTTGAGTTGGCTTCTGATGAAGTATTTGGTGAAAGAGAAAAATTCAGGCTGGATTAGGCCATAGGCAGAAGGATGGGAAGTTCATCTCATTCCACAGCCCTTCAAGGAACAGACAGAGCAGGAGACCTTACATAGTCTAGACTCAAGGCATGCTTGCCTGCAAGCAGAGAAAGGCCGAGGCTCCTTATAGATCTGCTAACAATTCAGAAGAACGGCTAGTTGCTCTAGCCTGCTGAAATTTTTCATTCCTAACAGCTGAACAAGAACCTATTCCTAGAAGAAAAAGGAGTCCTGGGAGCCGGTCTAGGATTCCAAGAGCTCAGATAACCTTCTATGTTTGCCCTCCTGAGCCCCTAGAGAATGGGTATGTTTGCTATTGATTTTCCTAACCACTTTTTAGAGGCCAAGAGAAGGGGAATCGTAAATGTTAATGTCCATTTAGTGGCCACAAGTTTCAAATGATCAAAAAGTCTTACCTGTTGTATCAAAGCTACATTTGGCAGTTATCCATACAGAAGTAGTATATAAGGTTTTTCCTAAAGAAAACTTCCTGGAGGATTTGGACAAGGCCAGACAGGGAAGACACGATATCACTGCACTTCCCAGTGAGCGCCTCAGAGCACATAGGTGCCTGGGTCCATTCTGATCACTGGCAGTTCCCCCGCCTTTCTCAGTGGGGGCCCAGCATGTGCCTGAGAAACTTTCCCTCTGCTGCCTCAACCAACAGCTAGAGAATCAAGAATTCTAGCTTGGCATACCAGGCTGCTTAAGCAATGACAAATCTGCTTCACTTCCTCTTTTGTTCCCTAACCGAGACTGTAGTCCAGTTTCAGTGTGGAGGCCAGAAAGGGCTGATGACATAACCACTTCCCCACAGCGGTTCACTCCGTCATCTCAGCAGGTAAGCCTCCTTCTCTACACTTCCTTTCGAAGGCCAAAGCCAGAGATTACATTCCTTAAACAGGGCACTCAACATATCTCTTGACTCCTGGCAGACTACAATTTTCAAAACATACCTCCAGGAGGTGGGGAGTTGGCCAATAGTACAGAGACTTGGTGGCTGCTATGGGCCCAGCTGCATAAGTGTATGGTCTGGAGCAAGTCTGTGCACATTCAGGGCCTTTGGGTAACCTTTAAAGGGATGCTTTGATGGGTTTTTTTGGCTCAGGTCATAGACCCAGGGTCCTGGGATCCAGTCCCACTTTGGGATCCTTGCTGGGTGGGGAGCCTGTTTCTCCCTCTGCCTGCTTCTCTCTCTCTTTCTCCCCCTCTCTCTCTGACAAATAAATAAATGAAATCTTAAAAAAAAATAAAGTGATGCTTTGACCTTTCTCAGCAATAAGATTTTCTACAACTCTAGGCTAGAAGAGGAAAAGGGGCTGCAGTTGCTGCAGAAGACTTCTGGTGGTGATTTCACCTACCTAGAAGAATTAGAGCCCTGGAGAGCCACGCCAAGAAGACACAGTCCCAGGCCTGTGAGCACAGCCACCTGGGGACAGGTATGTGGTATCCACCACTTCGGGGTGAATTTTGGAATAACCACTAGCTCACTGGAGAACACGTTTCCTTCCTTTTTCCCTCCTTTCTCTTCTCTACCCAGAGGCCAGATTATTTCTGATTTACAAGAATAAAAAGTATGATGTATTTCCCCTAGCTTTAGGGAGAATCACTCTTGGGACTGAATTGAATTCAGATGTTCCTGACACATAAACTGACATTTAGATAACCACCATCCCTTTGCAAGCCTCTTGAAAAATACTGGCTTACACTGTTTGATCTACTATCTTATCTTTAACACTTTATCATCTTTGAGAAATCATAGTACCACATGACTGAAGAGCTGGTTACATGGAAAGTCCTGCCATGATGAGATTACTGATCAAATTGAAGATACAAACCAGAGGAGAAAAAGCATGGGCAAATGCATAGGAAAATAATCACAGCTTTACAGAGTTGGTGAAGGCTTGGAGATGGTGAACAGACTGACTCGTATACTATGTATTGAGAGGAGAAATACTGGGCATGCATGTTTTTCTAGAAACAATTCATTAATATTTCTTCTTCATTGCAGTACTCAGCCCAAAATCTAAAGAGTGGTCATCTAAAAATTATGTGTAATTTCAAACATATACATGAGTAGACCTTTTGTAAAGCTAATAATTATTCACTGATTTGTGTAGTATTATAATGGTCCCCCATGTACTCATTATCCAGCTTCAACAATCACCAAATAATACCCATTGTACCCATTATTATTTTATCTACACCCCCACCAACTTCCTCCATCCAGTGTTGTTTGAGGCGAATCTTAGGCATCATTTCATGTATAAATACTCAACATGTATATCTAAAAGATAAAAACTCATTTTAAATTGAATCACTTCCACACTTGAAATTAATAATCCTGTAACATCCAGGTGATCATGTTTTAGTCAGCATATAAAAAGTGTTGACCAGGGCGCCTGGGTGGCTCAGTGGGTTAAAGCCTCTGCCTTTGGCTCGGGTCATGATCTCAGGGTCCTGGGATCGAGCCCTGCATCAGGCTCTCTGCTCAACAGGGAGCCTGCTTCCCTCTCTCTCTGCCTGCCTCTCTGCCTACTTGT
Organism: Nasua narica; assembly: GCA_028533885.1. Classification (NCBI taxonomy): domain Eukaryota; kingdom Metazoa; phylum Chordata; class Mammalia; order Carnivora; family Procyonidae; genus Nasua; species Nasua narica. Next base: position 23,937,660 of record CM052809.1, read on the forward strand.
GATCTCTCTCTCTGTCAAATAAATAAATAAAATCTTAAAAAAAAAGTGTTGACCAGTGTGGAGAGGTGTGAAATGCCGCCATTCCCACAGACTGCATGATGAAATGGGACATATTCCTAGCTTTGCCAATAAAACATCAGAAAGTGGGTGATGAAATCTCATAGTCAATCTAATATTTATTGTTTGTCTATTCTGCATTTCACGGTGGGAATCATGGGATGGAATCCCCCTGAAAGGAAAATTAGAGACCCTGCCTCCTAATGAGCAATTCCCTTAGGACAAGAGGGGACTTGTCTGACTAATGACTCCGTGTCATTAGCCAGTGTCGTGGTGTCACATGTTGCCTCAGAGCTATACACACAACCTAGGAATGTGAGCCCCCTCTGTAGGTGAGGGAATTACTTGTAGATCCAGAGCATAGTCCAGAAGCAACAGTCTGTGAGAGTTTTCCAATGCCCAATTCTACTGGTTTCTGTTTCTTTGGAAATATTTTAGGAATTTATTGGACCTGTAAAAACATTTAGTGTCATTCACAGGGGTTAGAAGAGAAAGTAAAATCATGTAACAAAGGGGGGAGGGGTTGCAAAGGCTATATACATATTCCCTGTATTCCTTTGTACTGGTCAACAATCCCTCCTTTAAGAATGTTACATAAACACAGAGGTTAGTTTAGGTGGTTCCCAAAGATTTATGTGCAAAATATTCTCTAAATCAAATCCTATTTTTAAAGTTTCAAATAGAGCACATTTTTTTAAGATTTTAATTTTTTTTAAAGATTTTATTTAGTTATTGACATAGAGAGAGAGAGATCACCAGTAGGCAGAGAGGCAGGCAGAGAGAGAGGGGGGAGCAGGCTCCCCGTTGAGCAGAGAGCCCGATGTGGGACTCGATCCAAGGACCCTGAGATCATGACCTGAGCTGAAGGCAGAGGCTTTAACCCACTGAGCCACCCAGGCGCCCCTGAATAGAGCACATTTTGTAAGCTAATTCACGTTCTCTAATTCATGTTGTTTGTGAGACTAGATTTTTTTACAGATTTTATTTATTTGAGAGAGGGGGCATGAATGGGGGGGGAGGGGCACAGGGAGAGGGAAGGACAGGCTCCCCAACTGAGCAGGGAACCCTCACAGAGCTCAATCCCAGGACCCTGGGATCATGACCTGAGCCAAAGGTAGATGCTTAACCGACTTAACCTGAGCCACTCAGGCGCCCCAAGACTAAATGTTTTATTTTCTTAACCTGAAACAATTCCAATAAGGCTTATAGGAGGAAACTGCATATTCTTGGGGCGGCACATGCCTTTCGCTCCTGCACCACTACCGCAATAGCCACCTAACTGGTTTGTATGCCTCTCTTCCTCCCCTCTCCCCCTGAGGTGTCTTCCTAAAGCACTTAACTAGTTCTGCCACTTCACTAATTGGCATTTAATGTTTCCAACACCTTCCCCAAATCCCTAGTTATCTAAGATAGCATTGCAAGTTCTGAGGTTTGTCCCTGACTTACTAGAACCACCTTATTGCTCACTGGTCTCTACTCTCCACATCGTATTCTCCAGCCACATCAACTAAATGTTCTTAGGACATAGGCCATGTTTTATCGAAAAATGAAATACTGAATTCACTTCTTAAAATAAGGGGCAGTGTAGTCCAGTGCCTCCAGTCCAGCGCACAGCCTTCATGTCAGCCTGCTTTGGGTCTTGGCTCTGCCACCTATCAGCTGTGTGACTTTGATCAAAATCAGTTAATCTGTCTGAGCCACAAGTTGCTTCAACTCTAAAATGGGAATGGTGAAAGTACCTTTCCCGTAGAGTTGCTGGCAAGATTTGGTGAGATTAAGCAGGCAAAGTGCTTAACACAGTGTCTGGCACTTATGAACATCCAATAGGGAACAGCTGATATTTCAGTCTATGAAGGTCCATCTGTCGTCAAGAGACACAGCTCCTTGAAGCCTTTATAGTTCCCCTCGCTGACGGTCATCTCTCCACCAGGATCCTACAGATCATTCATACTTCTTTCTCAGCACCACTTTCTGCCTTGTATTATTATCACTATTCTGATACACATCTTCCCTGTTCTATTTTGCTGAATCCCTGCCATGTACTAAGTGCCATGGGGAATAAAAGATGAAGAACACTTGGCTCTCTGCCATACAAGTAGTGCTCAGAATCTAGTTAGCAAACAGACATCGGCAACTCAAATACGACTCACCAATGTTTGTTCAATAAAGTTGTGGTTCATTATCATTATATCATTATAGAAGATCCTAAGGTCTTGTTTTACAGAAGAATCTCAAAGACTGAGCTAGATTTTAATACACGGACCATTTCCCCTACTAGTAAACAGAATTTATGGGATGCCAGGATAGCTCATTGGTTGGGCATATGCCTTCCTTTCAGGTCATTAATACTGGGGTCCTAGGATCGAACCCCGCATTGGGCTCCCTGCTCAGGGGGGAGCCTGCTTTTCCCTCTCACTCTGCCGCTCCCCCTGCTTGTGCTCCTTCTCTCTCTTTCAAATAAATAAATAAAATATTAAAAAAAAATAAACAGAGGGGCACCTGGGTGGCTCAGTGGGTTAAAGCCTCTGCCTTAGTACCAGGTCATGATCTCAAGGTCCTGGGATCGAGCCCCACGTCAGGCTCTCTGCTCGGCGGGGAGCCTGCTTCCCCCTCTCTCTCTGCCTGCCTCTCTGCCTACTTGTGATCTCTCTCTCTCTCTCTGTCAAATAAATAAATAAAAATCTTTAATAAAAAAATAAAAATAAACAAACAGAATTCACCCCTGGAGAGCAAATGCAGTAAAATACAATTGAACACAGCTGAGTTTAGGGAACTATCAAGGGAAAACTATTATCAGTGATGTTTTGAGATTGAAATGATAAAAACAGACTATGACTTCCTCTGCTCCCAAAGCTTTTGCCAAAATAAACACAGAGTGTTAGACCTAAAACATGGCACAGAGCTAGAAGCACTTCTAGCCTCCTTTTCCTGGTGATGCAATTGTGATGTGCATTCTTGGTGTATTTCTAATTCAAGGGCAGATGAGATGGCAAAGGCTGCACAACTATGCTGCATTGTCTAACACTGCCTATAGATAAGTCAAGACCAGTAGGCCTGTGGCTACACCTGGGTTTCAGCTGCAGAAAACCAGCAGTCCTAATTGCTGAACGAGTCCGCCTTGTACTAAGTCATGTTTTAAGTCAGTGCCAAGTTCCCAATGTCAACAAGACTTCAAGTGAGACTGCTCAGGTTCCTGCCTCACCCAAATACCAGGAGATGACACCTACAACGCCTATTACAAAAGGAAACAATGCAGCTGAACAGCATAGCTTGACCATATGACTGGGCATATGTCATCAAGATGGCTCCTCGTGAAATAATTGCTCTGGGCTGCTATAGAAAGAGGAGTGGCTTATTCTTTTGGACAGAGCTCACCACTTCCTTTCTCCTGCTGCAGGCTGGCTGAGCGGTACAACATCGTAGAAGGGCTAAGCTGGTTTCCTCAGTCTATCTCCATAATTCTAGCTCTGTACGTAACTGTGAGAGAGGAAGCATTACTCAACGATGGGCAGTTTTGTGTTTCCAAAAACAGATTCAGATGTCAAATGTATGGTCAAGCAATGGGTTAAATGTGTTAAGGACAGTTCACTCCCAGAAAGCTAAAAACATTATAAAATCCTTAATTAAATCTTGTGCTTTAATTATAGTATTAAACAATATATTTCCAGCATTTGTAGATATTCTTCCTTTCTTTTCTTTTCTTCACAACTAAATATGTTATCTGGCATCTTGATGGTATTACATTCAGGAAAGTGATGCTTCTAATCACGAGCATCAGTAGCCTCATGTTTCCATGCCCAGTAATTTCTATTTTTACCCCTAAAATATTCAAATTGTCACATGATTACCACTGTGGCAACAAGGAGAACACCACTTTCAAGACTGTGTGATGGACCTGGCAGAGGATGCCAGACTGCATTAGTCTGACCGATGCCTGAGAGTCTGAATGTCGGACAGGCAGACTAAGGAAAAGCTGTGAGTACAGTGACTACAGAAGTAAAACATGTGAGAGATGAGGCCTGCTGGTTGTGTTAAAACCACTTTTGTATAGCACCTTACGGGTTGCAACCTACTTGCATGTACATTACCTCACTCTTTCGTCTCATCCCACACCCTTCCTCAGTTTCAAGAAAGAACCAGAATGGTAAGATGACAAAATCAGCATTTGCTTAGCAGGAATTATTAGTAAACAAAGAAGTATTATATCTCTGTCTTACCTGATGGTAAATATTGCATACCTGCACAACCATCTAATGGAGCATTACAAATAAAGGTATGTCACAGGCATTCTTTACACAAGGTCTACACATCGACCAAAAAACAACATTATCATAGAGTTAAATAATTACCAGTGATGAACAAACCAGGTACCTGTGGAAATGGCTGCCAGGTTCCACAAGCCACCTGACGCAGTCTAGATTCTCAGCCCATCAATGGGGCGAGCAACTGCCTCCACCAGGGAGATCTTCAGCCCAACACATGTTCAACAGAACTTCAGAGAATGCCTTGTGCAGAGCAGCCCATCAGCAATTAAAAAAAATTAAAACAGAGACCTGATTCAAACAGAATGTAATATATAAGAAATATGGACATTTGAAGACTGAAGAGTTGATGATATGAGTCAAGTGTTAATAACTGTTATAAAGACCTATAGTTATGTTCTTGTAAGAAGAGGTCTTAGCTTTGATACATACTGAAATATTTAGGGGAGAATTATATGATGTCTTGGATTTGCTCCAAAATAATATAAGAGAGGAGGAAATGAGTGGGGAAATAGATGACACCAAACTGACCATGTGTTGATAACTATTAAATCTGGGTGATGAGTACATGGGATAACATTACGATACTCTGCCTACTTTTGCATGTATTTCAAACTTCCCATAACAAAAAGGTGTTTTTTTTTTAATTTTGGAGCATTGTAAACATAAATTAAGACTGGATGCAAGGAGGGGCACCTGGGTGACCAGTGGGTTAAGCCTCTGCTTTCAGCTCAGGTCATGATCTCAGGGTCCTGGGATTGAGTCCCGCATCAGGGAGGGAGGAAGCCTGCTTCCCCCTCTCCCTCTGCCTGCCTCTCTGCCTATTTGTGATCTCTCTCTCTCTGTCAAATAAATAAATAAGATCTTAAAAAGAAAAAAAAAAGACTGGATGCGAGGAATCCTGCCAGAGATGCCTGGATGGCTCAGTCAGTAGAGTGTGCGACTCCTGATCTCAGGATAATGAGTTTGAGACCCACACTGGGTATAGAGATTACTTGAATAAATAAACCAAAAAAAAAAAAAAAAAGAATCCTGCCATATCAACATGGATCAACATTAAAAAGGTTGGGGAAAAAAGTGTTGCAGAAGGGTATGTCCTGAATGATGTCGTTTATATAAAATGCCAAGCATGTCAAGCAGTACAATAAAACAACACAAAACAAACTGTGAAGGGAACATGCATAAAATTAGGAAGACAAGTAGGGAAATGACAGATACAAATTTCAGAACCATGGTAATTGGTTCTGAAGGGGAATGTAATTGAGGAGGGCTACACTGGGGGCTTCAACTATTTTTGTGAGGTTTTACATAAGGTCATGAACACATATGTGATATTATATTTTTCTCTCTTCACTTTGTCCTTGTGAAATATTCCGCAATAAAAGGACACACAAAAATCAAAATTAAAAAATGAAATAGAAAATGGATAATCACCTGTGGGGATGTTCTGGAAGGGTCCTGCACTTCTTAAATTGATTTCTAAGAACAATACCCATTGCCACCGCAACACTCAGCTTGTAAGAATTGCTTATTTTTCTGTTAAAATATTTTTTAGTATAAAAAATCATACTGACAAAAATGTAATTATCATACTCATATCATCATCATAATAAAACAAACTCCCATGAACCATGATTCAAGAGATCTGACAGCACTACAATCGCTACAGTTCCTTGGTACTCTCTCTCTCTGTTCACATTCCCAGCAGACAGAGCTGCTATCCCAAATTTTGTGTTTATTATTCCTGGCCTTTCTTTATAATCTAATCACACATTGTTTATTTAAGATACAGTTTTGCAGGGGCGCCTGGGTGGCTCAGTTGGTTGAGCAACTGCCTTCGGCTGAGGTCATGATCCTTGACTTCCGGGATCAAGTCCCACATCGGGCTCCCGGCTGCACGGGGGAGTCTGCTTCTTCCTCTAACTTCTCCTCTCATGCTCTCTCTCTCACTTTCTCTGTCTCTCAAATAAATAAATAAAATCTTAAAAAAAAAATACAGTTTTGCATGTTTTTAACTTGTTCATGTGGAATCATACCTTGACTTGCTTTTTTTTTTTTTTAAGATTTTATTTATTTGAGACACAGAGAGATATAGCAGGGAGTCTGGGGGTGGTGCAGATGGAGAGAGCAGCAGACTCTCCGCTCAGTGGGGAGCCTAATGAGGGGCTTCATCCCAGGACCCTGAGATCATGACCTGAGCCAAAAGCAGAGCTTAACCGACTGAGCCACCCAGGTGCCCCTTGACTTGCTTTTTTGTTCGGAGATTATCACGAGATTCATTAATGTTGATGCATGTGTTCTAGTTCATTCCTTTTCACTGTGTATTAAATTACTCTTTATTTATCCAGTTCGATTGCTGGTGGACTTTCGAATTGTTTCCAGTTTTTGCTATAATAACACTCCTGGGCACATCCTTATAATCATCTCCTGAAGTCCATGTGCAAGACTTTCTCTACAGTAGACACCAAGGAGAGGAACAGTTCAGCGTAGGGTAAATCTATCTACAACTTCATTAGATAATGCCAGATTTCCCACAGTGGTTGCCCCAGTGTATCCTCCCACCAGAGCTATATGAGAGATCCTAGCACTCTATATCCTCACCAACACTTGGTATTGACAACTAGTTTTGCCTATTGAGTGAGAGTGAGAACTGGAATCTGAGGTTTTAATTTTCATTTCCCTGCTGTGTTCAGTTCATTAATTTTCAGCTATTCTCTTCTGATAGAAATATTCAAAGTGACATATTTCCTTCTTGATATCACAAGTCTTATTTAACGTTTATAAAAACCAAAACACAGAAATGCACAAATCGTCAAGAGTTCAGCGAATTATCACAAAGTGAGCAGAACACGTGTGACTCCCGTGCAGGTCAAGAAATAGAACACTACTAGTACCCCTGAAACCTCTTCTGCCTCTCCCAGTTATGGTCTCCTGCTTTCTGGGAGGTAACCACCATCACGATCTTTGTCACTACAGATCAGTTTTACCTGTTTTTGAACTTTATGAAAACAGAATAATGTAGTATGCTTTCTTTTTATATTTAGCTTCATTTGCTTGATATTATATTTATGAGATCTAAGTTGTTGCATGTGGCTATAGTTTGTTCATTTTGTTGTTTTATATAATATTTTACCATATGAATGTACTAGATAGAATTGACTTATCCATTGCTCATTATTGATGAATGTTTTTATGGTTTCCAGTTTGAGGCTAATGTGAATAATGCTGATGTGAACATTTTTTTCTTTTGAAATAATTTCAAACTTGTAAACAAAGTCACAAAAATAGTACAAAGAATATTTTTTCCTGAACCATTTGAGACTAAATTGCTGGTATGATGCCCCAAATAACATAGAATTTATATGTGATTCCTGTGAACAGTGCTATTCTTACTTAACCCCAATATAATAACCAAAGGTAGGAAATTAACATTAATATATTACTATCATCGAATCCACACGCCTTAATCAAGTTCTTCCAAGTGTCCCAATATGTGTTTCATGCAAAATACTCCAGTCAGGGGTCACCTGTTAATACTCCATTCAGGGATCACGTGTTTTATCACGTATATTAGCTTTCAGATCTTTCTCTTCCAGCATGGAGTATTTCTTCAGTCTTTCCTTGACTTTCAAGGCTTTGACTCTTTTTTTTTTTTTTAAGATTTTATTTATTCATTTAACAGAGAGAGAACACAAGCAGGCAGAGAGGCAGCCAGAGGCAGAGAGAGGAGCAGGCTCCCCACCGAGCAAGGAGCCCAATGCGGGACTTGATCCCAGGACACTGGGATCATGACCCAAGCCGAAGGCAGCTGCTCAACCAACTGAGCCAACCAGGCATCCCTCAAGGCTTTGACTCTTTTGAATATTATAGACCAGTTGTTGTTTTGTATAGTGCCCCAAATTTTATTTTTTTCTGATATTTCCTCATGTTTAGATTCAGGTCATGTATTTTTGGGAGGGATATCAAGGAAATAATGTTGTTATTTTCACAGCATCCTGTCAAGTTGTAAATTAGGTCAATTTGTTTTATAACTAAGAATATTCACTTTGACCAATTTATTAAGGTGTTTTCTAGCAAGTTTCTCCTCTGTAAAACTACTCTTTTCCCTTTGTAATAAGTAAGTACCTTGTGGGAGACACTTTGACACTCTGCAAATATCGTATTTAGTTTTAGCATTCATGAATGACTCTAGTCTGCAATAATTGTTTGTGTGATGGAAAATGATGATTTTCTTTTTCCATCATTTCTTTTACATTTATTAAATGGAATTCTGCTATAAGAAAGAACTGTGTTGGGGCGCCTGGGTGGCTCAGTGGGTTACAGCTGAGAAATGCAAATTTAAACCCCAGTGAAATACAACTACGTACTCCCTAAAATGATTAAAACAGATGACAAACCCAACATTGGTGAGAATATGTAACAACTTAAATCCTCAATCACTGCTTTGGAAAACTCTTTAACAATTTTTCTAGAAAGTATAACACACATCTACTGTATGACCTAGCATACACAAAAACTCAAAATGGATTAAAGACCTAAAAGTGAGTCCTGAAACCCTAAAATCCTAGAAGAGAATCCAGCAATAATTTTTTCTGATATCAGCTATAGCAACATGTTTCTAGTTATGTCTATTGAGGCAAGGGAAACAAAAACCAAAATAAACTATTGAGACCACATTAAAATAAAAAGCTTTTCCATAGTGAAGAAAACCATCAACAAAGCAAAATGGAAACCTATCAAAAGGAGGAAGATATTTGCAAATGATATATCTAATAAGGGGTTAATATCCAAAATGTTACAGAACTCAACGTTAAGACAACAAACAATCCAATTAAAAAATGGTCAGAGGACCTGAAAAGACATTTTTCCAAAGAAGACAAACAGATGCGGGCGCCTGGGTGGCTCAGTGGGTAAAAGCCTCTGCCTTCGGCTCAGGTCAGGATCTCAGGGTCCTGGGATCGAGCCCTGCATTGGGCTCTCTGCTCAGCGGGGAGCCTGCTTCCCCCTTGTTCTCTGCCTGCCTCTCTGTATACTTGTGATCTCTTTCTGTCAAATGGATAAATAAAATCTTATTTAAAAAAAAAAGAAGACATACAGATGGTCAACAGACAGAGGAAAAGATGCTCAACATCACTCGTCATCAGGGAAATGCAAAACAAAACCACAATGAGTTATCACCTTACACCTGTCAGAATGGCTAAAATCAAAATAACAAGAAATAACAAGTGTTGACAAAGATGTAGAGACAAAGGAAACCTTGTGCACTGTTGGTGGGAATGTAAACTGGTACAGCCACTGTGGAAAATAGTATGGGGTTTCCTAGAAATATTAAACATACAAATACCGGGCGCCTGGGTGGCTCAGTTGGTTGAGCAACTGCCTTCGGCTCAGGTCATGATCCAGGAGTCCCGGGATCGAGTCCCATATCGGACTCCCGGCTCTGCGGGAAGTCTGCTTCTCCCTCTGACTTTCTCCCCTCTCATTCTCAGTCTCTCGCTCTCTAATAAATAAATAAAAAATAAATAAAAATAAAAAAATAAAAATACAAATACCATGTGTTTCAAGCATTCCGCTACTGGGTATTTACCCAAAGAAAACTAAAACGCTAATTCAAAAAGGTATCTGTACCCCGACTGGTATCTGCAGCATTATTTACAATAGCCAAGATATGGAAGCAACCTCAGAGTCCACTGAATGGATAAAAAGATATGGTATATATATACAATAGAATATTACTCATCCATATTATTATTATTTATATACATATTACAATGAGATCACATCATTTGCGACAACATGGATGAACCTAGAGGGCATTATGCTAAGTAAAATATATCAGACTGAAAAAGACAAATACCATATGATTTCACTTATATGTAGAATCTAAAAAAAAAAAGGAGAATAAACAAACAAAAAGCAGAATCAGACCTGTAAATATGTAAATATAGAGAACAAACTGATGATTGCCAGAAGGGAGAAGAGTCAGGGAATGGAAAAAATGGGTGAAGGAGAGGGGAAGGTACAGGCTTCCAGTTATGGAATGAATAAGTCACAGAAATAAAAGTCACAGCATAAGGAGTATAGTCAGTGATACTATAATAGTGATGGTGACAGACTGTAGCTATACTTGTGCTGAACAAAACATAATATATAAATTTGTTAAATCACTATGATATACACTTGAAACTAATTTAACATTGTGTGTCAATTATACTCAAATAAAAAAAATTTAAAAAATCTATGAGCAATCCAAATCATATCACCTGGAGAATGGATCAAGAAACTATACATGTGGAGAATGGATAAAGAAACATATTGGAAGGCCTGGCTGGATCAGTTGGTAGAGCACGTGACTCTTCAACTCAGGGTCCAGAGTTCAAGTCCTGTGTTGGGTATAGAGCTTACTTAAGTAAATAATAGTTTGGGGTGCCTGGCTGGCTTAGTTGATAGAGCATGTGACTTTTGATCTTGGGGTCATGAGTTCAAGCCCCATGTTGGGCATAGAGATTACTTTAAAAAAAAAGTAACTGTGGTATATTCACACAAGGGACTACTACTCAGCAATTAAAAAGGACTGAACTACTTTAAATGGATAGATTTTATGACATGTTACACATTTCTCAATATGGTTGTAAAAAAAGGAATGAATTGAATACACCTGTACAACATTGATGAATCTCAAAAACACTGTCAAAAAAGAAACCAGGTACAAAAGAATATTTACTATATGGTTCATTTACATATGTACTATATGATACCATTTTTATATTGTTCAGACACAATAATACTAATCTGTGGGAACAGAAGTCAGATAGCTGTTGCCTCTAGTATAAGATATTGACTGAAAAAAGGATAAGGTGGGATATAATTGTTCTATATTCTGTTTCAGGTGGTTGTTACATAAATATATCTGTCACAACATATGAAGCTAAACAGAATCTGTGCATTTTATTTTACATAAACTATACCTTAAAAAGAAAATATCATTAAGAAAACGAATAGACATAGCACACGTTGGGAGGTAATGTTTATGATGCATATTTGTGACAAAAGACATATCCAGAATATATCAAGGATTTCTAAAAATTAGCAATAAAAAAGCAAACATTCCAATTTAAAATGTGCAAAAAATGTGCAAAGAATTTGAACAATCAACAAAAAAGATGTCCAATAAGCATGTGAAAAGATGCTTAACATCATTATTTACTAGAGAAATGCAAATCAAAACCTCAATGAGATACTACTATACATTCACTAAAATGGATAAAATGAAAACCACTTATAATATCAAATGTTTATAAAGATGTGTTACAACTATAACTATCATTCATTGCTGGTGGGTGTGTAATCAGTTCTCTCATTTTAGAGAATTGTTTGGTAGTTTCTTTTTCTTTTCTTTTCTTTTTTTTTATTTGTCAGAGAGAGCACAAGCAGAGGGAACAGTAGGCAGAGAGAGAAGCAGGCTCCCCACCGAGCAAGAAGCCTGATGTGGGACTCGATCTCAGGACCCTGGGATCATGACCCGAGCCAAAGGCAGACGCTTAACCGACTGAGCCACCCAGGCGTCCCTGTCCAGTAGTTTCTTAAAAATTTAAATATATACCTACCCTATAATCCTGGAATTCCACTTTTAAGCATTTTCCCAAGAAAAATGGAAGTATATATCCACAAAAAGGCTTATACAAGAAAGTTTATAGCATCCTTAATCATAATAATTAAAACAACTCAAATATACATCAACAGGAGAATGAATAAAGAAATTGTTTTATATCCATACAAGGGAACACTACATAGCCATAAAAAGTAACAAATATCTGACACCTCCAAACCATGGATGAATCTCAAAAACATCACACCAAGGTATATACACTATATTCCATTTATATGATTCAAATTTCATGAAGTCTAAAAATGGACAAAACTAACCTATAGTGTTAGAACTCAGAAAGCATTTGGATTAAAGTTGAGCAGAAAATTAACTGGCAAAGGGACTAGGGTAATGGAAATGCTCTAGATCTTGTTTCAGGTAGTGTTGCATGGGTGAATACAATTGTCAAAAACTCATTCAAGGGAAGACTTAAAATCAATTCAAAGAGCCCTAAAATGAAGATAAGTTAAAGATATTTTCAGAAAAACAAACGTGTGGGTTTGTCACCAACAGGGCTGCACTAAAGAAAATGTGAAAGGGTAGTTTTCAAGCAGAGAAAAATGATCCCAGACGTAAGCTTGGAGACGCAGGGAGAAAAACAGCAACAAAGATGTTAAGTATTAACTGTCTAAAACAATAATAGTGTAGAGGCACTTGGGTGGCTCAGTTGGTTGAGCTGTCGACTCTTAATTTCGGTTCAGGTCATGATCTCGGGGATGCTGAATGGAGCCTCCCTTAGGGCTCCAGGCTCAGCACAGAGCCTGCTTGAGATTTTCTCTCTCCCTCTTCCTCTGGCCCTCCCCCTAAGTCACACTCACTCTCTCTCTCTAAAATAAATAAATACTGTCTTTTAAAAAATAAAAAATAAATAAAACAATAACAGTGTGTTGCAGAACTAAAATATAACTAAAATACATGACAAAAATGGTACATAAGTCAGAGAGAAGTAAAAGGAGTTAAAATATTTTCAGGTCCTTTCATTGTCCAAAAACAAGTAAAAGTTCTAATTTTATTAAACTCTAGTAAGTCAAAGATGCATGCAGTAATCTACAGAGAATTGTAAAAGAATATATAATTAACAAACAAATAAGAGGGAAATATTAAATAACGAAACACTCAATAAATCCAAAGAAAGAGAAGAAAAACAATAAAAAGAACAATGAAAAGTAAATAGTAAGCTGATAAATTTGAAACCAAACATATCAGTAACTACATTAAATATAAATGGCTCCAAATATAATGCTTCAAAATAAAAGACATAAATTGTCAGACTGGATTAAAAACAACTAAACCCAAACGTATGCTGCTTATAAAAGAACCCCTTAGGGTGCCTGGGTGGCTCAGTCAGTTAAGCGTCTGCCTTCCACTCAGGTCATGATCCCAGAGTCCTGGGATGGAGTCCCATGTCAGGTTCCCTGATCAACAGGGAGTCTGCTTCTCTGCCCCTCCCCTGGCTAGTGCTTTCTCTCTCTCCCTCTCTCTCTCTGTCTTACTCTCTCTCTAATAAAGAAGTAATTTTTAAAATCTTTTTTTTTAAAGATTTTATCCATTCATTTGACAGAGAGAGCGAGATCACAAGTAGGCAGAGAGGCAGGCAGAGAGAGAGGAGGAAGCAGACTCCCCGCCGAGCAGAGAGCCCGATGCGGGGCTCGATCCCAGGACCCTGAGATCACCACCTGAGCCGAAGGCAGAGGCCTCAACCCACTGAGCCATCCAGGCACCCCTAAAATCTTTTAAAAAAAGAATCATTTAGATGAAATGTAAATCTATAAGAATATTCAAAGTCAAAGAAAATTTAAGATGTACCATATAAACTCTAAACAGAAAAAGCTAGTGTAGTTGTATTGATAAGAGATGAAGTAGACTTTATGGTAAGAAATATTACATAATGAACAAAGATGAGAGAGATTTCATAATGAAAAAAGGTACAATTCAGCAGGAAAATATAATAAATCTATATTTTATGTACCTAAAACACAGCCTTAAATGTATATAAAGAAAAAACAGGTAGAATTAAAAGGAGAAATAGACAACTCCATAATCATAGTCGGAAATTTTAACACACATTCGTCCATACCTGTTAGAATAGCCACAGGCCAAAGAATCAGAAATGATTTAAAAACCTGAATAACACAATTAACACTCTTGACCTGATGCCTGTAGAACATTGTACCCAACAACTAGAGAATACACAGTAAAGTTCAAAAATTTACTATACACTGGTACATAAAACAAGTCAAAGGATTGAAATAACACAGACTGTATTCTCTGATCACACTCTAATTAAGCTAAGTAACAATTTCAAAGATTCTCACGCGTTTGGAAACTGAGAATTACATTTTTCAATAACTTATTGAAAGTCAAAGCAGATATCACAAGAAATATTAGAAAATACTTTTTACTGAAAAATAATGAACACTACATATAGAAACTTGTGTGACACAGTTAAAGCTGTGTTTAGAGGTAAATATATAGCTTATATAAAATTCTTATTATAAAAAGAACAGTGGCTAATAATGATTTAAGTCAGAAAATGAACACAAAATTTATGCTGAAGAAAGTAGAAGGAAAAAATAAAAAGGATAAAAGTGGATATTAATGACATAGAAAGCAAACAGACAGAAAATCAACTTCATTGAAGACTTTGAAACTGATTCCCTGTCAAAACTTACCAAGAAAAAAATGAGAGAATATAGAAACTACCACTATCAATAATGAAAAAGGGACTTCATTATAAATCTTATAGACTTTTGTAAGATAATAAGAGAATATTATGAGCAACTTTATCCCAACAAATTTAAAAATTTAAGTGAAATGGACAAATTCCTAGGAAACAAATTCCTAGAAAAATATAACAAATAGCAGATGCAAAAAAAAAAATCTTAATAGGCTCTAACTTTCAAATAAAATGAGTTCATCATTTAAAACTTTTCCACACACTGCTGCTGTTGTCAACATCATACCCGCCCCTTGGATTCTAATGAAGTCAGGTGATGCTCCAGAACGAGAGACAAGCCAGTATAAGGGAAGTTTGGATCCAGCCTCATCTATAATTACTAGTAGGTACCTGGTAACAACAAACCCATCTAGAAGCAGATTTTGACACTGGATGCATTTTGACAATGTGAGAAGGACAGCAGTGCCTGGGGAATGATGAACTCATGGTACACCATAGCACAAGACCTCTAGCCTGTACCAAAAAACTATATCCTCAGCCCAAGACCAATGTAAACTCCCCCTTTTTTAAAAAGAAAAAGATTTTTATTTATTTGAAAGAGAAAAAAAAGAGAAGCACAAGCAGAGGGAGAGGGAGAAGCAGGCTCCCTGCTGAGCAGGGAGCCCCACATGGGGCTCAATCCCAGGACCTTGAGATCATGACTTGAAATCATGACTTGAGCCGAAGGCAGACACTTAACCGACTGAGCCACCCAGATGCCCGAGAAACCCCACCTTTTTGTTGAAGTATAGTACTGATGCTTAGCTTTGCACCAATCACACATTCAGATTTGTCTTCTACAATTTCAGCTATCTCTCAGCCAGGTGGCTACACTATTTCCTCCTTCCTCCTCTTCCTCGTATAAATCACAGTCCCCTAGATACTCCAAAAATTGTGCACAAATAAGTAGGTCTGTAGTAACAGTGATGCTGTTGTGCTATGGCCATCGAAGAGTCATATATTATATTTGGATTATAGTTTTTTACCTGACATAAGTTTGTGTGATACCAGCACAACCTGCAGAAAGAGTACATAATGGACTTTAAAAATATCTACAGATAAGTAGAGCACTTGGCTGGCTCAGTTGGTAGTGTGTGTGACTCTCGATCTCGGGGTTGTTAGTTGAAGCCCCATATAGGGCATAGAGCCTATTAAAATATATATATTTGTATATATAATTACTTATATATTTATGTATAATTATGTATATTATATTTGTAATGGTGATTGTTATATTAATTTACAAATATTGATTTGAATATTGATATCAATAACCAATAAAGTAATTTGAATATTATTTTTAATTTTATTCAAATTTTATATCAATATTACATTAATGGTTATTAATAATATAATTGATATTATTGAATTTGAATATTAATATTACAAATATTATATATATATATCAGGATGCCTGGGTGGTGCAGTCACTTAAGTGTCAGACTCTTGGTTTTGACTCAGGTTGTGATCTTGGGGTCACCAGATCGAGCCCTGTGTTGGGCTCTGCACTCAGTTTGGAGTCTGCTTAGAGTTCTCTCTCCCTCTACTTCTGCCCTTCCCATTTATGCTCTCTCTCTCTCTTTCTCTCTTTCTCCCTCAAATAAATAAAAATAAATCTTGAAAAAATCTGACAAGTTTCTTTAATAACAACAACAAAATAAGCAGCTAATTCACAGTCCAGATATCAATTTGTTTAGATGTATGAATGCTTCATTATAAAACAAAACCATGAAAACTAAAAGAAAAGAGAGGGGAGAGAGGTCAGAGAGAAAGAGACCAAGAAGATACTCCTACAAACAGAACTCCAGGCCCAGATGGCTTCACTGATAAATTTTATCTTGTTAATAAGTAAATCTAAACTTACATAAAATCTTTCAGAGAAGAGTCAAGTTTTGCTGTCTTATGCTGTGGAAACAAATAATCCCTAAGTCTCAGTGACTCAAAACAATGGAGATTTCTTTCTCATGTTACATGTCAGATGTGAATTTGCTGCAGCTCTTCTCCAAGCTGTGGGTATGCTGTGGCTCTCATCCCTGTGTCTTTTTTGTTCAGGCTCCAAGCTGAAGGAACAACCCGTATTTGGGACTTACTGTTCTCATCATCTAATGTCAGAAGATAAATAGCAAGGGAGCTGGCACAAAGACAGAAAGGCTCCTTTCAGACATGGTGTATGGCCTATAGATTTACATGTCATTTGCCAAAGCAAGTCACCTGTTCAATCTCTACTCAGTGGGTCAAGTAAATGTACTTCTTTCATAGGCACCACTACAAATCACACCATTACAAATCACATAAGCAAGGATGAATAATCTTTTTAGGGAAAAGGGGAGTGAATATTTGAATAGCAATACATAGCACACTTTCCAACTAATTTTACTAAATCAGCATGACTTGATCCAAAATCTGACAAGGACATTGTAAGAAAGGAAAATTATAGTTTAGCCTCACTCATGACATAGATGTGGAAGTCCTAAACAAAATACTAGCATATTGATTTTGGCAATACGCAGAAGTATGAGAAAGTTTTAATAACCTATTTTCTGACTCTATAGATTTCTCTGTTCCAGACATTTCATATGAATGGAATCATATAATATGTGACGTTTTGTGACTGGCTACTTTCACTTAGCAAAATACCTTCAAGGTTCATCCACGTTGTACCATGCATTGGTACTTTATTCTTTTAATGGCCATAAAATATTCCATTCCATTCCATATTGAAATGCCATATTTTGTTTATCCATTCATCAGCTGATGGACATTTGGGTTGTTTCCACCTTTTGACTATTGTTAATAATGCTATTATAAACATTTGTGTACAAATTTCAGTGTGTATAGGTATGTTTTCATTTCTCTTGGGTATATACCTAGGAATAGAATTGCTGGGTCATAAGGTAACTCTATGTTTAGTTATCTGAGGAACTGCCAGATAATTCTTCCAAAATAACTGCACCATTTTATATTTCTACTAGCAGAATATGAGGGTTGTGATTTCTCTGTATCCTCACCAACATTTGCTATTCTAGTCATCCTAATAGGAGTGCTATGTCCCTGGGGGTTTGATGTGCATATTCCTGATGATTAATGATGTTGAGCATATTTTCAAGTGCTTACTAGTCATTTTCTATGTTCCTGGGAACAATATCTGTCCAGATCCTGTCTTAGCTTGGACTACCATAACAAAATACCATAGACAGGGTGGGTTAAACAACAGAAATTTATTTTCTCACAGTTCTGAAGGCTGGAAGTCCAAGATCAGGGCACCAGCATGGTTGGGCTGTAGTGAAGTCTCTCTTCTTGGCTTATAGACACCACCTTCTCACTGTGTCCGTACATGGCCTTTCTTCAGGGCATGCACATGGTGGGGGGGGGGGGTTGGAGGAAATAGAAAGAGAGAGAGAGAAAGATCTCTGGTGTCTCTTCTTAAAAGGACACTAGTTTATTAGATCATGGCTCTACCTTTACAATCTTATTAACCTTAATTATTTCTTTCAAGGCCCTATCTCCAATATAGTCACAGTGGGTATTAGGATTTCATCATATGAATTCGGTGGGGGAACCCAATTCAGTCTATAGCAGGTCCTCTGCCCATCTAAAAAACTGGGTCGACTTGACTTGATTAAGCATCTGAATCTTGATTTCGGCTAAGATTATGATCTCAGGGTCGTGGGATCCAGCCTAGAGTTGGGCTCCACACTTAGTGCAGAGTCTGCTTGAGATTCTCTTTCTTCCTCTCCATCTGCATCTCCCTCCCCATGCTCGCCCCTCTCGCTCTCTCTCCAACAAAGAAAGAAAGAAAGAAAATCTTTAAAAAACTTGGGTTGAGTTTGTATTACTGAGTTTTAAGAGTTCTTTATATCATGGATACTACTATCTTATCACATATGTGATTGGCAAATATATTCTGCCATTCTGTGTGTTGTTTTCTTCTGCTTTTAAATTTTCTCCATAACCCTGCATATTAAACATACCTTTTTATTTTCTGTATTTTGGATGCTTTGGCATCTTAACATCTTGCTGACCCTGGAGAGACTGCACCTCCTAAGGCTAGCCAATTATTAGAGATTGTAAAGAACTCACCTGTAAGCACACCTTTCATATGCGATATCCCAACTACCTCCTTTATCAGACTGTTAAACCGCAGGTCGCTATTCCCTTGCCTTAATCACCCCTGGACCAGGTAGAAGACAATTAAAGACAGCCCCTACATTCCAGAGCCTCCTGAAATTATTCAAACTAGCCAATCGTAAAACTCCTTACCCTGACTTGTATATTCCTTCTCATAGAAACCAAAATAAAGCCTCTTCCCTAGGTTTTCTGCCTCATTCCCTCTGCCTCCTAACCAATGCTAGTGCTTCCCCAGGTGGGCCCCTGTGGCATGAAGTGATCCCTTTTTCTTGAGATCTTTGAATATAACAATGTTTTCACTGGCAATCTCCTGATCTGTTGACCTCAACCTACCTGAAAAGTAATAACCCTTTGTTTTAATACATCCTGGGTTTTAGCAATTTATTATGTGCCTTGCTGGAATTTTCTTTGTGTTTATCCTGGTTGGGGTTCATTGACCTACCTGAATCTGAGGCTTTATAGTTTTTATCACACTTGAAAAAAAATTTTTTAGCCACTCTTTTTTCAAATATGTTTTCTGCCCTTTCTTCTCTATTTCTGAGAACACATGTGTAAGAATGATTAATGTTGTCCCACAGTCATTCTGGTTTTATTTCAATTTTGTTTTATTTTATTTTGAACTTTCTCAATGCTTCCACATTTGGATGGTTTCTATTTTTATGTCTCGAGGACACTGATATTTTCTTCTATCATATCTAATCCATTTTGGATTTAATTCGGTAAATTTTCACTTTACTTCAGATATTGTATATTTTAGGTCTAGAAGTTCCATTTGGATCTTTTTTTGGCATTCCATTTCTTTCTTCATTATTTTCATATTTTCTTTTAAATACTTGAGTGTTTTATAGTAGCTATCCTAAAGTCCTTGTCTGCTAATAATCATCATTTCTTTATCTCTTTCTATTGACTGATTTTTAATTTTCATTATGAGTAATTCTTCTCTGGGTTGTTTTCAAATCTAGTAATTTTAGTTTGAATGGCAGGCATTATAACCATTATAAGATTATTAGGATTTTTTGTTAATTTTTCTTTAAAGAGTTTTAAGTTTGTTTTGACAGGCAATTGAGTTACTTAAAGATCAGCTTGGTCCAAAAGACTTGTTTCTAAACTTGTAAGACCAGATATAAATTGGCCTTTATTCTAAGGCTAGCTTAACCCTACTACTAAGGCATAACCCTTCTGAAGTCTCTACTGAATGCCCCAGCTATCCAGCAAGACCTTTCCAGAACGGCTGTCAGAAACCTGAGTCGTTTCCTAGCACTATGTGATGTCTAACAATTATTCAGCCTATAGCTTCCTGGAAGATAGTCTTTGATTGGTCATGTAAATTTCACCCTATGCATGCCTTGTTGCTCTGAATAGTCCAAGAAGCAGATGCCAAGAAGGGACTTGATGTGTAAGAAATTTATTGAAGTAAGTGCCTGTAGGAAAAAATGGGAAGGGAGCCAGGACTAGCTAAGAGAGTCATAAGATTGCAATGTAGATGTGACCTTCAGAAGGAGAGAAGAATGAAAGTAAGATTGAGTGGAAGACAGTTAGATTGCACCACAGTTCGAAGGAAGTTTGGAACCTGAAGATGGAGAATCTTCACACCAAAGTTCCCCATCAAAGAAGTCCTGCATATCTCAGGAATAGGCCTGCCACTATCCTTGATGAACTCATTAGCTGGATTAGCACATGGGAAGTGTGGCTTTATTGTAAATGTGGTGCCAAATCTCAGAGTGCAACAACTGGAGCCACTAGTCAGTCATGCTCTCCACAGTCAGAGATCCAAGAGGTACATTTTTGTGGCCACCAGTGATTCACTCATTGCACCACATAGATATACTTCACTTCACTATTTAGAGAAAGACTCCTCCATGATTCCTATTATCCTTTATTCCTGAGAGGAAACTCAGAAGTTGGAGAATGAGACAAATTAAAGCCCTCATAACTGCATCTCATCTCAGGACAATTGTACTCCTTCTCTTCCATGATTCTTTCTGAATTCTCCTCACCTGTATCTATCATTTGGGCAGGTCGTGGTGGCTTACCTGGTAGTGTGACCCAAACCTACATTCTTGGAGAGTCTGAAACCTTGGTAATCATACCCTTCTCAGTCAGAAGTGGCTACATGTGTCCATTCATGGTCACAAAATGTAAGGAAGTACCAGGAGGTGCTCAAATGAATAGCTGGGTTTAACGCACATCCCTGACCTCTTCACAACACAGCAGTCCTATCTCCCCCTGCTGATCAAGACCAATTACCAATATGGTGATTCTTCTTTTGGACCACTAGTCCCTGGGCACAAAGAATCCAAAATTCCACAGTCATAATCTTATGACTCTCTTATAACTTTCAGTTCAGTAGCACTCTTGCTATGCCCTCTAGCAAGAATGTGCCCCTTTTGAAGACCAGGAACTCCAATTCCACCAAAGGCCAATGGTGCAAGGATAAGAAGTAAAAAGTCCCAAAGTATGTCACTGGAAGTGATAGGAGCCTCTCCTTCTTTGATACTTGGGTTCCCAGATCCACAGAAATACAGCATCCTATTATTTCTATTGGGATATAGCATTCTATAAATGGCTCTGATTTAATATATATTCTACCCCCTGAGGAATGGCACATCATCCTTTCATGAGACTGCCTCTGAACTGCCAGTTGAGTTGCACCTTATAAAGATTGGTCCAGTGTTCTATGAGGCTGGCTGCTTTGAGATGGTACCATATGTGATACTACTAGTGATTACCATGGTTATGGGACCACTGCCACGTCTTCTTCAATGTGAAGCAGTTAGATGCTACACTGTATTTACATGCTTGTGGATCAGGTATTCTGAAGCCCCAGGCTACTGAGAATCTTTAGGTAGGGAAGTATAGCCATACTCAGAATAGGTATCCCTATCTGTGAAAATGAAACCTTACCCCTTCAAGAATAGAAAAATTCTGACATAGTTGACTTAGTAAATTAGCCAGTTGGTCTTCTCAGAGAATAACAATGTCTGGAGCTTAGTCATTAGTCTCTATTGCTACAGTTTTCAGTATACAAGTCTCATACCTCCTTTCACTGGGGCCTACTGAACAATGTGCCCCCTGGTCCTCCCATGGAACACCATTCTCTGCTTGGTCTTCTGATCTTACATAATTTATTCTCATATGCCCACTTCACTTAGCCTCTTTATTCCATCTATAAGGCAAATCCAGTATTTCTATTTCTCTGACTATTGGCCATAACTTTTTTCAGGCTTCTAAGAGCCACCCTAGCAGTGATTTTGCTACATCCGCTAACATTCTTGCTAGGGTGTTAAATCCCATGTTCTGAGATTGTACTCCCAAGTTAATGAATTATTCCTTGTCTAGACTTATATTCTAGTCCCCTTGACCAAATACCCTAAAAATCTAATCCCAGGTGTATTTCCCTGGCTCCTGCTGGTAGCTAACTAATTCTTACAGTTCTTTTGGTAAGGTCAATTATACTCTCTGCAGTTGGAGCTCTGAGAGGTGCATTTTGATGGCTGCCACACATTCACAGATTAGTATTCAAAGATTGGAAGGGAACCAATGCAGATTTCTAAGCTCCTTCTCTACATGGCTTTCTCTTCACTAGTTTGCTGCCTTGCAAATTGTAGCCTGTTGGCCTTCCTAAGCTTATATCCATCCCTACCTCATCCACTCAGCAAAACTGACAGACTCTCCTTAGATCACCACCTCCCTGTGCTGTGATCCAGAAATTGTAGAAAGCCTGTGTGATCATAGCAACCACTTCAGTAATTTTCCTTCTATCAGGGTTGATAATTCTGGGTTGCCTGTTGCCCACCATCAGAGATAGTTGTTTCATTTTTTTCCCTATTACCTCAGCAATTGCCTACTATAAGCAAACCTCTTGACTTGTTAAACTTTAATATAAATTACTACCTTCACTACTTCCTTGATAATGCCAACCATAAGGAAGGCTAGGAAAAGTAGTTTTTATTCCGTACTTTCATGGTTCAGTTAAAAATCATGAATTTTATTACAAAAGAAAAAGCAAAGGACATAAATTGGGAGATGATGACTAATCTGCCTCAGTATTCTGGGGTTACAGCTATTTTCTCTTGGTCCTCAGAAGATATTATTCTAACCATCTTCTGATTTCCATTGTGCAATTGAGAAGTCAGTTACCACTCTACCTGTCATTCATTCACAGTGCTCTGTCTTTTTCTCTGACTGCTTTCAACATTTTTCACTTCTTTGGTGTTGTGTACTTTCAGGATGATGTGTCTGAGAGTAGGTTACATTTTCATTATTTTTAGGATTCACTGGGATTTCCGAATCTGATTATATTTTTATCAATTCTGGAAAACTATAATTTCTTTAAATGTTATTTAAATATTCAAATAACTGTCATTTGAATATTTAAATGATATTTAAATGTCATTAACTATAATTTAAATGTCATTTCTTTTTCTTTTTTTTTTTAAGATTTTATTTATTTATTTGACAGAGAGAGAGAGAGAGAAATCACAAGTAGGCAGAGAAGCAAGCAGAGTGAGCGGGGGAAGCAGGCTCTCCGCTGAGCAGAGAGCCCGATGTGGGGCTCGATCCCAGGACCCTGAGATCATGACGTGAGCTGAAGGCACAGGCCTTAACCCACCGAGCCACCCAGGCGCCCCTACATATCATTTCTTTAAATAAAATACCATTTCCTTAAATATTGCCTTCTCTCATTCTGTGTCTTCCTTTCAGAATTCTAATGTTGCATATTGGACTTTCACACATTTCATCCATGTCTTTTAACTTCCACTTTATCTTTTCCACTTCTTATTCCCCTAGGCTATAATCTGAGTAATTTTTTTAAAAAGATTCTATCAATTTATTTGACAGAGAGAGAGATATCACAAGTAGGCAGAGAGGCAAGCAGAGAGAGAGGAGGAACCAGGCCCCCTGCTGAGCAGAGAGCCCGATGCGGGCTCTATCCCAGGACCCTGAGATCATGACCTGAGCTGAAGGCAGAGGCTTAACCCACTGAGCCACCCAGGCACCCCTAATCTGAGTAATTTCTTTAGATCTATTTCTCTGTTCACCAATTCTCTCTTCAGTTCTGTCTAATTTACTATTTGACTAATCCACCAGGATTCTAATTTTAATGATTATATTTTTATTTCTAGATGTTCTACCTTGTTCTTTTTCTAAACCTGCTTGGTTATTTTTGATAATCTCTTGATTTTCAATCCTACAGTCAATATTCTCTTTATCTCTTTTTGTATATTAAATAAACCTTTGTCAGTTACATATCTGACAAGACTTTATAAAGTCTTTGCAGATTTGATTCTGTTTACTGTTTCTGCGAACTCCAAATCATGTTGGCTTATTTCTTTGTGTTTTTTATTTTTAATAGTAAACTCACATTCACAGGAAATTTATCTGTGAAAATTCTTTAAGATCCTAGTTTAAAATACACTCCTCCAGGGATGCCTGGATGGCTCAGTTGGTTAAGTGGCTACCTTTGGTTCAGGTCGTGATTCCAGGGTCCTGGGATCTCCCTCTGCCTCTGCCTGCCACTCTGCCTGCTTATGCTCTCTCGCTCTCTCTCACACACAAATAAATAAATAAAATAAAATTAAAAATACACTCTTCCAGAGAGGATTTGTGTTTGCTTCTGCCAGCCACCTGGTTGGATCACCATACATCAGTACTTTAAGCTACATGTACTTAAAGTACATGGTGTACTTTAAGCTACACCATACATTAGTACTTTAAGCTATTAATCTCGGGTTTCTGGGATAACACATGTAGTGTGAATTCTGACACCAAAACAGTATGAAGGATCCTTATGGATTCTCAAGGAAAAGGCTGTTTTGTTTGTTTGTTTGTTTGTTTGTCTACCATCCAGAACCAAGGACAAGACAGACAAACTTCTTTAAAATTTGTCTTTAAGGAATAGATTTTGTCTAATTCACCCTTTACTAAGTGTATCCCTTTTTAAGGACTCAGGTTTATGTGCAGTTTCCAGTACGACTTCCTACCTTGCCTACACCCAGACTTTATCTCATTTCACCTGAGTGACCAGCTAAAACTATTCTCTAAACCACCAGTACCTTCTGGCCTTTGATGAGAGAGGTATTATAACTGGAATTTTTAAGGATATCCAGCACACATGTTGTCAGGTACTTGGTAAGCATACTGCGAGAAATGAAAAAGTAGCTTTGCTTTTGATCAAAGAAGTCTGACACTTCAGAAAATCTTCAACTATACCTTCTTACAGGCAAACAGAATTATGCATGCTCTGAAGTTTTAAGGAGGAACTGCAGCATGACACCACTAACTCCCCTCCCAACATTTCTTCTTAACAAGCTTCCTCAGAGACAACCATACCTCAGATTCTTACTGGTCATTTTTAACATCATTCATTGATTCTTCTGCAAGTCTCCAAAGCACCAAAGTTGTTTTGAATTTAAGTTACTTGTTCCATACATATTAAGGTATTTAATTATATCAAGGTACTTGGGGTGGAGTGACAAAATTACGAAGATATAATTTAAGAGGTAACTAGCATCACAAAGCAGGATGTGAAACATAATATTTGTTTAGACATATTATGTATAGTGTAAGCAATAAAAAAATGGGAGCCTACAGGTCATGATCCCAGAGTCCCAGGATCGAGTCCCACCTTGGGCTCCCATCTCCACTGGGAGTCTGCTTCTTCCTCTGACCTTCTCCCCGCTCATGTTATCTCTCTCTCTCTCAAATAAATAAATAAAATCTAAAAAAAAAAAAAACGGGAGCCTAGAGGAAAAACAGAATCCCAATCATACAAGAGAGGCTCATTATGTTAAACATGAAAAGTTAATACAATGTAGGAGGATCAAATGAGTTAGAAAGAATGAATCAAGTAGATCTGATGCCCTAATGGCTATCAGCTACATGGAAAATGAACCAAAAAAAATCAAGCTAATGCCAAGTTTCAAGCCGGGTAAACCATGCTACCACTTCTAGAAACAAGTAAATCCAGGAGGGAGAGGAAAGCTAGTTTGGGGGAAATTAATCCAATTTAGACATGGTAAGTTTGAGGAAACAGCAAAATAATAAAGTAGAAATATTAGCAAAATGTGGAAATAAGACTTCAGATAAATGTCAGTTCAGAACAAAGTATCTTGGAAGAATATCCTCAAATGCCATCTGTCACAGTAGTCAAGAAAGAAGAGGAGCACACTTTCCTCAAGGAAACAGGGAAGAGTGGAAGGCTTAAGAAACGAACTTCAGAGAATGGTGACAGGGAAGAATGTAGGAAGGTAAATTATTAGTAGAGTAAAAAAGTGTTCACAAATGAGAAGAAAACAATGATGTGACAAAAAAAGATGAGAGCGTTTCAAGAAAGAAAAGACTCAAGGTATCAAATGTGAGAGAAAATCAGGGAAAATAAAGACTTAAAGAAAGCCACTGAATTTGATGATTAGGAAATAATTGGTGCCCATCAAAAGCAAGGTTTTATTACTGTGGTAAAAAAAAGAACCCAGACTCAATATGTAATGGATCATTTTAAGAAAATAAAATGTCCAAAAATCTAGTCTTGGGGTACCTGGGTGTCTCAGTCGGTTGTGTCTGCCTTCAGCTCAGCTCATGATTCCCAGGTCCTAGGATAGAGCCCCGCATTGACTCCATGCTCAGCGGGTAGTTGGCTTCTCCCTTTCCCTCTGGCCCTCCCTGCCCCCCGCTCATGCTCTTTTTCTCTCTCTCTCAAATAAATAAATAAAATCTTTTAAAAAGAGAATAGCCCTAGCAGTTTTTGAATTGCAATTTTGTATTCTTTTTCTCCAAAAAGGGCTCTGAATTATGCAAGCTTCAGGCTCCATCATACCTGGATCTCCCTCTATTAGCCAGTAACCCATCCTCTCAACACCTTAACATAGCCATGTTTGTATCATCACCTTACCTGCTCCACTAAGATAAAAAGACTCTGGGGCGCCTGGGTGTCTCAGTGGGTTAAAGCCTCTGCCTTCGGCTCAGGTCATGATCTCAGAGTCCTGGGATCAAGCCCCGCATCAGGCTCTCTGCTCAGGAGGGAGCCTGCTTCCCCCTCTCTCTCTCTCTGCCTGACTCTCTGCCTACTTGTGATCTCTCTCTCTCTCTGTCAAATAAATAAAATAAAAATCTTAAAAAAAAAAAGGTACAAAGACTTTGAGAAAGTCCAATGTAGCCTCAAAAGATGAAAGCTGGGATCTGCTGATCTGCACCGGGTTTTCCCAGGATGGAAGCGAACTACAATATAAGTATCTCCCATTTAACATAACACAACTCTACAAAGTGATAATGAATCTGCAGAGACTATTTTTTTTCTAACTACAAAAGGAGCTATGTTATACAATTCTCTTCTAAAGCTCTAATTGCCATGTTTACTCTTATATTTAATGAAACATTTTATACACGAAGAGCAGAAAATTGATGTATTTGTCACTATGGCCAACTTATCTAAACAAATGGAGACCAAGGCACAAATACCCTTAGAATTTCCACAAGCAGTATGCAACAAGAATAGAGAGCATCTCTGCATGGAATGTATTATCAAAGGGAATGAAGTCAGGATAAATTCAGAGAACTTGAACAATAGAACCACATTTAAGAGCATAACTCTGCATCCTTGAAGGAGACTCCAAAGGCCCTGTAAACAGCTAAGTTATTTTTAAATTTTTTTTTGAGAGAGTGCACATGTGTGGGGGTGGGGGAGGGTGGAGGGACAGAGGGAGTGGGAGAGAATCTTAAGCAAGCTCAATGCCCATCATGGAGCCTGGCACAGGGCTCCATCCCACGACCCCGAGATCATGAACTGAGCCAAAGGCAGATGCCTAATCAACTGAGCCACCCAGTGCCCCAATATGCTTTAAAGATTTTAATAATATTGTTCATTGTAATAATTAGTAGCCACAAAGAAATAAGTCAGAGAAGCCCAAGAGATGCTGCCTGAAATGTATATAAATAATCAATGGCTTGGTTTGAAATGTCCATTGATTTTGGAATCATTCATGTGAAACAGCCTAATTCCTAGCATGCATTTCTACTGTATCCTTCTTCTAGGAGGACAAAAAACATTGATTTAGAGCAAAAAACTTTACTTTATTAGTACCCCATGTTCACACACTGAAGTTCAGTCCAACGGACAGAATGCCTTGTCCTCTGTTAAACCAAGACAGAGACTCCAGATTCTGAAAATGCTGGACCCTGAGCTCCCTCTGGAGGAAGTTAGGACTATCTGATATCAAAGAGAACTTGAAAATTGTTTTTTACTCTTGGACTAGAGGGGCACAAAGACTACATAATAACCACTGGACACCTGCAATTTATATATTGCTACCCATTAAATGAAAGCTACTTGTGAAGAGAAAGTACCTTAATCCAAAGTCAGCATGAAAGTCAATCTAAGGCAAAATTTATTTTATTTACTACTTTGAGGTATACATTTCACAGGATCATTTATTCTTTCAATGCCATGTGTATCCATACTCGTAGGCAAAGAAATCAGGAACTCATCTCACAGAGATTTAGTGTTTTGTTTATTGCTGTATTTCCCATGTCTAGATAGGTGCCTGGAATATTTTAGTGGAGGGAAACCATTAATAAACAAAATAAGTAAAGTTATGTAACTTGTCAGGTAGAGAAATGCTATATTAAAAAGTTAAAAAGAGAACAGGAATGGTAAAAGTTGTAATTTTAAGTAAAGTAGTAGAAAAGTCTTCATATATGAGTAAAAACCAGTAAGGAGCCTGTCCTGAACAACGGACAAGAAATGTACATAGGAGTAGAGGAGTAAAAAGTACTCAAATTCTGGAAATTCTTTCAAGCTATAGCTGAAAGAATGTAGGATATGAGAGAAAAGGAGAAGTCAAGGATTATTCCAAGATATTTCCCCTGACCCAATGGAAGAATGGAATTACCCTTAACTAAGATGTGGGAAATATGGAGGAGCAGGAGAGAGTGAGGAAGAGATCAGGACCTTAATTCTGGACATGTGAAGCTGGAGATACCTATTATATGTTTTAGTGGAACAGTTGAATGGGCAATTGGAAATGTGAATCTGGAGTTTAGGGGTCAAATCCAGGCTGGAGAGAGAGAAATGAGAGTAGTCAGTATGTAAACAGTATTTAAGGCCATGAATCTGGATGAGTTCACCAAGGAGAGTATAGACAGAAAAGAGAAGGTCTAAGAACTGAGTCCAAATGCTTTTTGATTATTTAAACTACAAAGCCATTATATCTCTTGCTTTCCCTTTGTTTACAGAGCCCACTAAGCTATTAAGAGAAACCAACCAAATAAAATAAATTGATGATCATTACTGTCTATCATCCCTCCAGATAGTTATAAATCAACTATCTGGTGATTTTTCCTAGGTCTTTGGATTTCAAAATTAAAGTAAATAAATCTGTTCTCTTTTTTCCCCCAATGACATTTTTTTTCGAGATTGATTGATTGATTTGAGAGAGAGAGAGAGAGAGAGTGGAGGTGAGAGGGGAGCCAGAGGGACAGGGAGAGAATTTTCAAGCAGACTCCCAGCTAAGCGTGGAGACCAACGTGGGGCTCAATTTCATGACCCATGAGGTCGTGACCTGAACCAAAACCAAGAGGCACAGTCAACTGGGCCACCCAGACACCCTTGCCAATGACATTTTAAAGACGAGTGCTACATTTGTATGCCTTCTGGGAAGTCTCCCTAATAATCACTAATAGCTAATCTATAGCAAATATTCCTCAGCAATCCTAGGATGAATGACATTATATTAGACAAGACTGAATACACCACAGCTTTAAATAGTTTTGTCCTCTTCACTTTTGGTTTGGGTTTCATCCCACCCATTGTAAGTACACATACTTCTGGTTATCTGACTTCAGAATTATTTTTTCAGAAAAGACGACAAATTATTATGATTTTCTGCTTTTACAGAGCCATCAGTTATCATCTTTTCCTAACATTGTAAAGGGAGAATGTAGGCAGTTAGGAGACTAGCAGGATAGTAGAATATTTTATTTGTTTCTATATTTTTGTTTTTTATTAAGATGAAAAGAATGCTTTCTTTCATTTTTATTAAAATGAAAAGAATGCTTTGCTTCTATATTTTTGCTTTTTATTAAAATGAAATCATCTTGTAACTTATGGCTCATATATCCCCTAAAATTTCTTGATCATTTCCCTATGCAATTCTGCTGGTAGTTTCACTAACATAGGCCAATTTCCATTTAGAGTCCTTTAATTTACAATTTGGACAGCTGTGTAATTCTTTTTTATTTTAAAGATTTTATTTATTTATTTGAGAATTTGAGAGAGAGAAAGAAAGACAGCATGAGTGGAGAGAAGGTCAGAGGGAGAAGCAGACTCCCAGTGGAGCTGGGAGCCCGATACGGGACTCGATCCCGGGACTCCGGGATCATGACCTGAGCTGAAGGCAGTTGCTCAACCAACTGAGCCACCCAGGCTCCCTGTGTAATTCTGTATTAAGCTAAATTGTCCTCTTCTTGGCATTCCTGCGTATTTGTTTCAGTTTTTCCTGTTTATAGAACTATGCAGTTTAAAAGTATGACTTTCTTAGGGCGCCTGGGTGGCTCAGTGGGTTAAAGCCTCTGCCTTCAGCTCAGATAATGATCTCAGCGTCTTGAAGTCGAGCCGGGCTCTCCGCTCAGCAGGGAGCCTGCTTCCCCCCTCTCTCTGTCTGCCTCTCTGCCTGCTTGTGTTCTCTCTCCTGTCAAATAAATAAATAAATAAATAAATAAATAAATAAATAAATAAATAAAATCTTTAAAAGTATGACTTTCTTAACTGTGAGTTGATGAAAATGTCAACTCTGCATTAGCAGTCTACCATATTTGGGGCCTTAGTAGGCACTGAAACTACTTTACAAACTACTGTTACTCAAGCCCTGGAAATCCAACTCCTCTGAGAGAGTTGATAAAAGGGCCCCAGGAATGGAATGGAAATAACTTAAACACAGAAATCAGGGCAATATCATCTTTCAAAGATTCTCCAAGCTTTGGGTTGCCTGGGTGGCTCAGTCGGTTAAGCATCTGCCTTTGGCTTGAATCATGATCCTAGAGTCCAAGGACCAAGACTCGCATCAAGCTCCCTGCTCAGTGGGGAGCCTGTTTCTCCCTCTTCCGCTGCCTGCTGCTTTGCCCACTTGTGCTCCTTCTCCTTCTCTGTCAAATAAATAAATCTTGAAAAAAAATAAAACTTAAAGAAAAAGAAGATTCTCCAAGCTCCATCCTAATGTCATCATGTTCTAGCACCATGAAACATTTTCAGTTTTGGTGTAAGCAACTCACTACGTTGACACTTTGCTTAAAAAAAAAAACACTTTATAATAAATATTTATAAGACAGAGTCATATGTGGGATGTTTGGGTGGTTCAGTCGTTTAAGCATCTACCTTCAGCTCATGTCATGATCTCAGAGTCCTGGGATTGAGCAGTGAGCCTGATGCAGGGCTCCATCCCAGAACCCTGAGATCATTGACCTGAGCCAAAGGCAGATGCTTAACCAACTGAGCCACCCAGGTGCCCCTCCACTACCAAAATTCTTATACTGAACCTCTAGTTCTAGCCATGATGGAGTAGCAGGTATTGGTCTCACCTTAAACAATAATAAAACTGACAAGACATGGGGCGCCTGGGTGGCTCAGTGGGTTAAAGCCTCTGGTTTCGGCTCAGGTCATGATCTCGGGGTCCTGGGATCGAGCCCCGCATCAGGCTCTCTGCTCAGTGGGGAGCCTGCTTCCCCTTCTCTCTCTGCCTGTCTCTCTGCCTACTTGTGATTTCTCTCCTCTCTGTCAAATAAATAAATAAAATCTTAAAAAAAAAACTAACAAGACATATAAAACAACTGTTTTTAGATACTGGACAGCAGATAAGGTCAATTTCATAGGAAATAAAAAGGCCCTCAATATATATGCACCTAATAATAGAGCTTCAAAATGCATAAAGCAACTACTAATAGAATGGAAAGGAGAAACAGACAAATCCACAAATATAAAGATTTCAATATTCCCCCATCAGCAACTGATAAAGCAAGTAAACTAAAAATCAGTAAAGATATGAGACCTAAATACACTATAAAGTAACTTGACCTAATTGTTATTTGTAGACTACTACACCCAACTTCAGCAAAATACATGTACTTTCAAGAATAATTCTTTTCAAGGGGTGCCTGGGTAGTTGAGTCAGTTGAGCATCCACCTCTTGGGTTCAGCTCGGGTAGTGATCTCATAGTTATGGGATAAAGCCCAATGTGGTGCTCTGCACAGAGTCTGCTTGAGATTCTTTCTCTGTTTCCCTCTTCCCCTCCCCTCCATTCTCTCGCTCTCTCTTTAAAATAAATAAATAAAACTTAATAAATAATAAATAAAACTCTCTAAAATAAAAAAAAGAAAAATTCTTTTCAAGTGTACACATGCTTTCCAAGATTGCTCAACATTCACTAAGATAGACCATATTCTGGGACATAAAATAAGTCTCAATGGATTTAAAAGGAATGAAATAATATATTTTCTGACCACAATGGAATTAAATTAAAAAATGATAATACTAAGATATTTGGAACAGACCTAAATAGTTGATAATTGAACAACACACATCTTTTTAAAAAAGATTTTATTTATTCATTTGAGATTGAGGGAACATCAGCAGGGGGAGGGGCAGAGGGACAAGGAGATACCCTCCTGAGCATGGAGCCCAATGAGGCTCCATCCCAGAACCCTGATATGACCTGAGCTGAAGTCAGGTGCTTAACCAACTGACTGATCCACCCAGCTTCCTCTCAAACAACACATTTCTAAAGAAATCTTAAGGAAAATTGGAAAATATTTTTAACTGATTGAAATAATACTGTTTAAATTTGTGGCACGCAGTCAAAAGGGAAATTCAAAGCTTTGAATGATCATATTAGAAAAGATGAAAAGTCTCAAGTCATTGACCTCAGCTCCACCTTCGGGAACTAGAAAAAGAAAAGTAAATGGAAAAACTGCTTCCTCTACTCCTAACACTTCTGACACTAGCTGGAATTAGCCCACAGGTTAAGGGTTCAGTCCAAGACTGTCCCTCATTCCACACTTCAGTCACAAGTTTGGGCCTCTTCTACTTCTCACCAACTACCTATAAATCAGGAGTCCCACAGCCTCCTTCTTGGGTCTAATAATTTGCTGGAACGGCTCAAAGAACTCAGGAAAGTGCTTTATTTGGCATTATCAGTTTTTGTATAGGATAGGATTCAGAAACAGCCAAATGAAAGGGATGCAAAAGACAAACTATGTGGGAAGAAGTGCAGATTTCCCATGCTTTCTCTGGGTGCGTCATTCTCCCAAGACCTCAATGTATTGACCAACTTGAAAGTTCTCCTAACTCCTTTGTTAAGGGCTTTCATGGAGGTTCCACTATATAGGTATGATCGATTAAATCATCGATTAAATCATTGGCCATTGGTGATGAACTCATTCTCTAGTCTTTCTCCTCTTTCTAGAAGTCAGACCTGAAAATTTTAATCCTCTTGTCATAGGGGTAGCTCCTCTGGAAACCAGTCCCCTTACTCTGAGTCACATCTCATTAGCATAAACTCAGATGTGGTTGAAAGGGGTTTCATTATCATAAACTTGGGTATGGGGGTGCCTGGCTGGCTCAGTGGGTAGAGCAAGTGACTCTTGATCTCAGGGTTGTAAGTTTGAGCCCCACGTTGGGTGTAGAGATTACTCAAAAATAAATAAGTAAGTAAATGAAACTCAGGTATGGTTGTAAGGAATAAAATATGAATAACAAAAGATGCTCTTCTCATCCCCATTAGTTAGGAAATTATAAGTGTTTTTAGGAACTCTGTGCCAGGAACAGGTGATGAAGACCAAATATACATATTTCTTATATCACAATATCACAAAGAACAAATTAAACCCAAAATAAACAGGAAAGAACAACAAAGATAAATCAATAAATCATAAATCAATAAAATAGGCAAAAAACAATAAAAGCAATCAATGAAACCAAAAGCTGGTTCTTTGAAAAAATTACCAAAACTGATAAACCTGTAGCTAGAGTTATGAAGAAAAAAAGAAAACACAAATCACCAATACAAGAAATGATAAAGGGAAGGGGCGCCTGGGTGGCTCAGTGGGTTAAAGCCTCTGCCTTCGGCTCAGGTCATGATCTCAGAGTCCTGGGATCAAGCCCCACATCGGGCTCTCTGCTCAGCATGGAGCCTGCTTCCCTCTCTCTCTCTCTCTGCCTGACTCTCTGCCTACTTATGATCTCTCTCTCTCTCTTTCTGTCAAATAACTAAATAAAAACAAACTTCCACAAAGAAAATTCCAGGCTTCGCTGGCCTCTGTGGTGATTTCTAACAAATATTTAAGGAGAATATAAAATCATCCTACATAATTTCTTTCAGAAAACAGAGGAAGAGGGAACACTTCCCAACTCAGTTATAAAGCAACATTAACACTGATACCAAAACTAAACAAGGACAATATAAGAAAAAAAGGGACTAAAATCCTTCATTAATATAAGTGCCAAAATCCTTAAAATATTAACTGATTAAATCCAAAACAAAACATAAGAAGGATCAAGTGGAATTTGATCCTAGGAATGTAGGGTTGATTTAACATTCAAATATCAGTTAATATAATTCACATTAACAGAATAAAGGAGGAAAATCCTATGAACATCTCAGTTGATGTAGGAAAAGAATTTAACAAAGTTTAATACCTGTTCATGGTAAGGACACTGAGCAAAGAGAAATGGAATAAAAATCATCTACATAAAACCTACAACTAACGGCAAGAAAAAGTAACAAAAGGCATAAACATTGGAAAGGAAGAAGTAAAACTATTTTTATCTGCAGATATTATGATTACTTATGTGGAAAATCATAAGGAATAGACAAAAAAAGAAGGAAGAAAGGAAGGAACAAATAAAGGAATGAGAGAAGGAAACGTACTAGAACCAACAGGTGAATTTTGCAAAGTCTCAGAATACAAGATCAATATAGAAAAACAAATTGTCCTTCTGTATATTAGCAAAACTAAATAAAGATGATATTTAAAAATAATACCACTTATAATACATCAAAAAACAAAACATATGGAAATAAATTTAATGAATAACGTATAAGACTTCTAAAAAATAGTACAGACAGAAATTAAAGATCTAAAAAAATGAAGCGTTATACCATGCTCATGTACTGGGAGACTTAGTATTATTAAGATATCAATTTTCCTAAAATTGATGTATAGATTCAACACATCCCAACTAAAACCCAAGTAAGCATTTTTGTAGAAACTGAATCCAATGATATCGATGTAAGATCAACAAATATACAAATGCAACAGATAAGAGGCAGACTTGTATCTGTTGAACCTACCAGAGGGAACAAGTTTTAATTTCCCTGGAGATTAGTTGCTAAAAGTAACAGGAATTCTGTTAGAAATGTATATTATGTATAACAATCTCAGGTATGAATTCCAATCAACCTTAAAATGAGATGAAAAGAGACTACAATAGTGTAAAAAAGAAATGTTTTCCTTTGTTTTTCATGTCTATTTAGTAAATACAAATCAGGTACAGCCCTGTACCACCAGATAATTCTCTTTCATTGTTGTTGTTGTTGTTTGAAGAATAGTACAATTGAGAATTTTCTTAGTGTGTGTCCTCTGGGTTGTATATAATTTGGTTTATGGAATAGAAAAAGTCTGTACTTCATAAAACACACTATCGATGGAACTTGGAAGAGCGCTGGGAGTTGTTTAAAAGAATAAAAGAATTTTCAACTAAATGGAATTTAAATAAAAACAAAACAAAAAGAATAAAAGAATTTAACATTTGAATAATTTTCAGGTATTTTATAAATACTATAAATGCTTTTACAGCTAAGATCGTATTTTTAACCACGGAAGGGAAAGAACAGCCTTTAAAACAATGGATCAGATATTTCATTAAGAACTCACTTCAGGAAGCCTCAGCATTTGTAGGAAATAAAACACACAAAAGGTCATGTGACTAGCAGAGAGCAGAGATCAGTGTAAGTACAGGGTGTGTCATACGACAGTATGTATTACTCAGTAATCATGGCAAGTAAAGAAGCAGGCAGAGAGGGGAGATGACTTCATAATTCTAAACCAACAAAATTCTTAGAAGAAAGAAAGAGGAAAAGAGTGAATGGTTTGCTGACAAAACAAAGTTGGAGGATGCTAATGCAAGACATGTGGCTATCTTAGTAGCCCATGTTACATTTCTATTGTATATAAAATAAGAGAAAGCTTGCCAATTTGTATTTTTAAGATTTAAAAGAAAAGACACTACCAGAAAAAAAATCTGTTCCTCTTCAAATTCTTCCCCTTAAAATGGCCATCTCCACCCTAAAATCAGAAACCAAGCCAGTAAGAAGCAGCAGTAAGAACTAATAAATATGCTGCCAAAACCTTGACCGTATTAATATTAAATTATATGTTACAATATATTCTATGTAAATTACTAATTGATAAACATACTGGTCAAGCCAAAAGATTTGCTTTAATGTTTTCCTCCATTTCTGTCCTTTTAAATGAACTTCATGATATGTTTAAATGCTGTTTTAGAATGTTCAGTGTGGAACCAAATCTGTATTTCATGCTTATCAAGTATAATGGTTCAGAAATGTCTGGTGCTCCCAGACATTGGGATCTCACTTCATTACACAATCAGAAACTTTTCCTTCTATAATGATAAAGTTCTGAATCAAAGCTAAGAATGGCCATTAATCATACATAACTAAGATAATAGATCATTAAATAAAATTGTATGGTTTAATGTAAGTTGCAGTTTTATTAGGATGTACCAGTGAGGCAATTTGTATAAATTAGTGTTCGAGTTAGGAAAACATGAATAATTTAAAGATTAATAAATGTAAAAACAAATTTAGTTAAATATACACATAACTACACAGGATTTATAATATACCTGTAGAATTCTCTAGTCAGTATTTTTTTTGTGTATATAATATTAATAAAAAGGATTTTTTTTAACCATAGAATGATTCTGGGATTCCCTGAATTTTCAACTGCTGCATTTTCTACTCTACATCTGGCAGGTTCTTCTTCCTTTCAGTTTGTGCATTTCCTGTATTCTAAAAAGTAAATAGAAACAGGACCTTAACTGAGGAAATGGTGAGTCTTTGGCTTAGGAAATATAGCCACAGATAAGCACTTGTACTTTGCAACTGGGGTTCGTTTTATAAGGGAGACTACTTAGCAAAGTATTACTCATGATCTCATGAAACAGAATGGAAGGTGGCTTTGGTATGGACTCTTTCCTCTCTTGTCTAACTCACCAGCAGTAATTTGGGATTTCTCTTAGATCATATTGTCTATTCAATATACATATATACTAATTCAGTATACATTTAAGATGCCTGAAAGAATTGAAGGTACAACTAGGAAACACTTGGATCTGAGTAGGTAATTAAAAAACAAGTCAATGACACAGCCAGGAATAGAACAAAAAGTTTGCTATTTCTTATCCTGCACTTCTAAAAACATGTGGTACTCTCTTGTGCTCTAAAATAACAAACTACCAACTCAAAATTTAGGACATTTTCTTAATTCCGACATTAATGTATTAAAAGTGTTTGGACTAGCCTTTTATATGTAATTTTACCGGCGTCTCAGAACTGCATATGAAGAGATAACACAAAGAAACTATAACCATTGTTGATGACTACTCTAATAATCCTATTTCAAGGTCACTCTTAGAAAGGTCATCTTTTAAGCAGTTCTACACCAGAGAGCAAGAAGAGATTTCCTCTTCCAATTTATTTATGTATTTTTTAAATGAAAGTACTGTCTGAGGAGTTCCTTTCTTCCTGCATTGGAATATAAATTTAGTTTCAGAGGCTCTCATAGGACAGTAGGATAAACACATGCAGTACACTACTAGGAGCCTAATACACAAACTCAGGAGCTTCGTTTAGTCAGTCATTCAAAAAGTGTGCAAAGGGTGTGCAGCTCAACATGCTGGGACA
The DNA here is from genome assembly GCA_028533885.1 of Nasua narica. Classification (NCBI taxonomy): domain Eukaryota; kingdom Metazoa; phylum Chordata; class Mammalia; order Carnivora; family Procyonidae; genus Nasua; species Nasua narica. Next base: position 23,975,443 of record CM052809.1, read on the forward strand.
TCAGTAAGTCACCCAAATTTAAAAATTTAAAGCCACCTTATTACTTTCTATAATGAACTAAAAGATGACCATTAATGACATTCTTGTTCTGTCTAGAAAATATCTCTTTCCTGCAAAGAGTATTGTGGAGTTCCTAACAAGTTCTAAGCCAAAAATAAGGCATAAACATCACTATGAAAATACATCCAACAGTTATCTGGTAACTCTTTAATCCGAATGACTTAGAGACCGAATAGACATAGGGAAAATGCCTTCTTATATGGTTTCAAAGTTTCTCTATTTTTCTAATTTCTCCAAACTTCCTTAATAAATATGCACTAATTTTATCATGAATAAAAATGTAATCAGTTTTATTTATAAAATAAGAAACTGATATAATAAAATTGATGATCTTACAAATGTGTAGAATAGAAGGCTATCTACATGATTTAATTAAGTGGGTGCTAAGCACTATCTCTCTCCCTGAAAAGAGTGTCTTTAGAGAATATGCATTTGGATACTGAGGATCTTTAAGATTTCTGAATAAAATTCAAGACTCTGGTGGGTAGGGATTGGGACATTTCAACACAGTTATCTGATAGCCGGCTGAGAACAAATCTTCATGAAAATAGAACAATAGGTGGACAGCAAAGATAAACTGAAAACAGGAAGGGAGGACCTAAAGATGAATACATACATCCCCGTGACCAGTATAACTATGTGTTCACACCAATATTTGTTTCCTCTGGCATGGAATATTATGTAATACACATAACACACGTAATACTTTCCCTGGGTGCCATACATTCTAATAACTCAACATTCAAATGAGGGCTCGAATTAACTACCCCCCAAAATAACTTTTAAAAACTTTTACTTAACATGTCATTTTAAGAGAATCTAGACCTGTTTCTCATGTTCAAAGATGACACAATTTTGAATTTTTATATAACTTTCCAATAGTAGTAACTAAATTTACATACCAAGTCAAGGGTTCCAAATGGCACTCCATACTAAAACTATAAACAGAAAAATTTTACCTCTTGTTTTTCTTGATTTTCATCCACGTTAAGTAAAGTTGGTATTTTAGATGAATCTGTTTTCTTTGATTCTCTCTTCAGCACTTTTATCTGTTTAACTTTTGAAAAAATATATACAACAATAACAATTTGTTATTCCTACCTTGAAATTTTACTTTACTTTCCAAGAGTTTCAAACAGAAATTCTGATATCTACTAAAGTTAATTTCTGTTTATTATATATGAACTGAATAGATCATAAGTTATAATGGTAAAATATGCCAATCATAAATGATCTGTTTTATAACTTTACGAGAATAGCCTACCAGGTATTAAAAAAAGACATTTATTTTTGTTAAAATCCTGCAGAAAACTGTTAAGTGGATCAGATAATTGCTCTTGAACTGTGCAAGTACTATTTTTTTGCTATTATATTAACTTTTCACAAGGTGGCACTGTTCTTCAAAGAAACAAAGCATTTACTGTGCAAAAAAAAAAAAAAAGAAAAGGAGGGGTTTCATTTTAAGAGCCCAGTACATGTTATAAATCCTTTTTTTTTTTTTTAAAGATTTTATTTTATTTATTTGACACAGAGAGAGAGAGAGATCACAAGTAGGCAGAGAGGCAGGCAGAGGGAGAGGGGGAAGCAGGCTCCCCGCTGAGCAGAGAGCCCGATGCGAGGCTTGATCCCAGGACCCTGAGATCATGACCTGAGCTGAAGGCAGAGGCTTTAACCCACTGAGCCACCCAGGCACCCCAACATGTTATAAATCTTAATCTACTAAATCTTTGGATGCCTGAAGTGCATACATTCCTGGAATTACCTGGGCAAAATTCATGGGCAAACAAGGAAACTGATTTACTGTAGGTCATAGATGGAACCAAAACCACTTTCCTCAAATACTGTCCTGAAGTTTCATTGAGGAAAGGAAAAATTTGCATTTTAAAGTTTCCTCAATTCTCCTTTAAAAATTCTCTCCTCAAGCCTTACCCCTTATTTGACCATGAGGGAAAAATTTCTCCTCAGCTGATAATATTTTTCACAGCAATTTACTATCTTTTATCTAAATCACATCATAAATATAAATTATCTTACAAAAAAAGATCTTCTTGTAAAAGATACCATCTGAAAATTTGTAAAGCTGGGCAACAAATATGTACCTTCCATTCCTTTCATCTCCTTGGGCTGTACTGTGAAAGGCAGTTCTGGGAAATGGAATTCCTTCCTGTCAGATCTGGAAAAATTCAGCTTTCTTTTGTTTCCATTTGCCATTTGGTCAATTTGACCTGTTCGCTCATTAAATACACACTTCTCCATTTGGTTCTAAACAAGCAAATAAGAGTTAATTTAAGAAAAAGATGTGTAACTGTTTTTTGAGTGATAAGCCTAAAATTGCTAGCCATTTGGAAGGTAGTAAGATAGGCATAAAATGTCTGTATTTGCAAAATTATTTTAATAATAAGTAGAATACCAGGAGTCCCTGGGTGGCTCAGTGGGTTAAGCAGCTGCCTTCAGCTCAGGTCATGATCCCGGGGTCCTGGGATCAAGCCCCCCAGAGGGCTCCCCAATCAGCTGGGAATCTGTTTCTCCCCTTCCTCTGCCCCACTGCCCACTTGTGTCCTCTCTCTCAAATAAATAAATAAAATCTTTTTTTTTTTAAAGTAGAATAGCATTTAAACACATAAGCATCAAATTCCAATAAAAGTTTCATGAAGAAAACTTTTAAAAATACATTGGATATTCTAAGAATAATAGTGTTGATCAGGAGAACCTCCATCTTAACTTTTAATTTATAATCCTATTCACTGTACCCTGACTTTGGACAAATTGCTTCAGCTCATTTTATTAATTTATTTTTCTATTTACAAAATCATGTACTCTGGACATGGGGAAAACCCAGGATTCTAGGAAACCTTTATTTAAATTTTTTAAATATTTAAAAATTTTAAATTATTAAATTTAAAACATTTAAAAATTTTAAAATTTTTAAATAAATAAATTTGGTATTTTATTTTTAAAAAATAGGTAAGCCTATTTTTTACCTATTTTTGCTGATTTGGTAACAGATGATAAAAACTCTCCAAAGTTAATGAACATTCTACCACAATGCAATGTGTAGTATCCCACTGTGTGGATATATGTTAATATGTTTACTGAGTCACTTGCTCTTAGATAGCTTTGTGTTGTTCTCAATTTTTTATTATTATAAATAACATTATGCTTCAATTTTGAATCAGCTACTTCCCTATATAAAAAATAAAGGAATGAACACTGATTACATTTTTTCTAGTGAAAAGTCTTACATATCTATTTGGTAATTGTCTTTAATCTATAAAATATTAAAAACATTTTGGGGGAAGTGAAAGACCAAAAAGTCTTGTGACTTTTTTAAAAAGATTTTTTTTTTCTTCTCTTTTCTTTTTTTTTTTTTAAGTAATCTCTACACCCAATGTGGGGTTCAAACTCATGACCCTGAGATTAAGAGTTGTACGTTCTTCTGACTGAGCCAACAAGTGCCCCAAGTCTTATAACTTTTAAGGGTGAAAATCTTAACTTTTTTTATGCAAGTCACACATAAAATACAATAAGAAATTAACTAAAATTGTGAAACCACTAAGGAAACAGTGACCTATTTTCATCTCAGGAAAAACAAAAAAGCTAAAAGCACATTTTTAAAATTATTTTTTAAATTTTGTTTTAGAGAGAGAGTGTATGTGATTGGACGGGGAGGGGCAGAAGGAGAGAGAGAGAATCTCAAGGAAACTACACATTCAGTAAAGAGCCCACTGTGGGGCTCAATCTCATGACCCTGAGATCATGACCTGAGCTGAAACCCAGAGTCAGACGCTTAACCAACTGAGCCACCCAGGCACCCCTAAAAAGCACATTTTTTTAAATGCTGGAGCCCCAAAGATAGAAAAAAGGATTTGGCGGAGAGGGAGTCAAGGATAATGTTGAAAGAGGCCATGTTTTAGGGGCCCCTGGGTGTCTCATTAAGCATCTGCGGGGATCGAGCCCCACATCAGGTGCCCTGCTCAGAAGGGAGCCTGTTTCTCCCTCTCCCTCTGCCACTTTCCTTGCTTGTGCACTCTCTTTCTCTGTCAAATAAATAAATAAAAATCTTTTTAAAAACCCACCAAAAACATGTTTTAATGACTAGCTTGCCTTACTTGAGTGAGACCTGTATCCTCTTGCTTGCTATTAGACATAACCTGTCCAACAGATTGTGAAGAAGTACGTCTCTTTTTTGCTCGTTCAGTCAACCTATTATTTAAAAATGAATACAAAGTTATTAGAACTCCCCAGAAGTACTTCTGTTTTGGCTTCAATAATGAAGAAGTTGTATTGTGGTGGTCTAAAGTGTGAATAGTGAGTGCCAAAAGGCAATTGTGAGTGTGAGTGTGCCAACTGTTCTAAGTAGGTGAAAACAGAGCAGAGAAAAACTTGCCTATGGCTAAGGTCAGTGGTAATAACCATATTGTGGGATTACTCTGGCCTACTCAGTCCCTTGTGTCTATTTTAAATCTGGAGCGCTCTCTCTCTCCCACTCTTTTGTTTTTCTTTAAGTAGGCTCCACACCCAACATAGGGGTTGAACTCACAACCCTAAGATCAAGAGTCATATGCTCTACAGACTGAGCCACCTGGGTGCCCATAAATCTGGCTCTCCTAACTACTGGGTTTCTGAATTTCTGAGCTTGCTGTGCAATGCTGGTTTACAACTATGGTTATTGCAACCACAGTGTTGGGATCATCTCAAAAACAAATGGGCTCTTGCTGTCTGTAGTCTGCGGTACCTTTGGATTGACACAGAAACGTCCACTTACCCACCCCTGCAGACTCTTCAGCTTCACAACTTATAGTCTAAACCAGTCTGCTAGTATTGGTTTGGGATACTGAATGTTGTCTCCTTCCTCATCTAGATTCACAGCAGTTTCCCTAAATGTAGGTCTGGTCCTGATGCCTTGCTAGATAGACCCTTGCTATACAACACCCTGCCCTTGATTAAGCAGACTTATCATACCAGTCTTCCAATCTGCATTAGTAGCTAAATCTACAACTGGCCCAATATGTTGTTTTACTCCCCAAATATATGACCTTCAAAAGCTAACTGGCTGTAAAAGATTATTTTGAACTATTCTTTCTCCATTTAGAAAATTTGCTATGACACAGACAAAATGCTTACTTTGTTAAACTAAGGCACATCGATACCAGAACCTAGATCATAACACCTTTTTCCTCTTCATATGAGAGGAAATTATTCTGAGAGTCTTCTCTTTCTTAAATGAGGTTTTTCCAAAAAGCAATGATGAAAAATTAAATATCTATATAAGCAAGAAAAGTTAATTTCTTCTATAGTATTCTTAATAAACAGTAATGGCCCATTATATGATTATAATTTCAGTATATCTTAAAATTCCATTTACATACAGACACCATGAACTTCAGTCTTTGAAATACCATTATATAGGAGTATTTTGTTACTTACGTCCATTTCCTTCTGTTTCTTTTCTGTTAAACTCACCTTGAATTGGAATGGGAAAGATTTGAATTGGGATTTGAAGCCAACAAATTATTGCTAGTTAGATTGATGGGTGGCATCATCATACTACCTCCAGCGTGTGGATCATCTTTCATGCCATTAGAATTACTGCTGGGATTGACGGGGTTTAGTGGTTCATTGATTACAGGCTTTGTATCTTGGAACATAGTATGAGTATTTTCAACAGCATCCTGTTGACAATGTCCACCTTCACACTCTATCTTGTTTGGTTCTAAGATATCTCCTTTTCCTCCTTTGACTTTAATAACTCTGACTTTGATCTCCTTGGGCTTTTTTTCTTTTTCCATTTCCTGGAACAGATACATCCAACATCTAAGTCAGAAGAATCATTATTTTTATCATTAGAGTGCTAACTATGATATAGTTATACTGGCTAAAAAGAAAACAGCTTTTACCTTTCCCAAAACTGGAGTACTTAGCAGTGTATTAGTATACATTGTTTTTCTTTCATCTTTCATAAAGTCGATTTCTTTAGAATTCTCTTTAAGCTTTATGAATGAATTGACTTTTGCTTCTTGTAGTAATTTAGCTCTCAGTTCTGGTATGAATCTGATAAAACAAGCAATATCAACCAATAATCTTTTTATTTATGTTAAGTATTTTATCTTTAATGAACCATATCATCAATTAATTTACATATATATAGCATAAATAAATTATCAATAAGGCATGCCAAGAGATGGCACATTACTTAATACAAATTGCTTCCTGGTAAAGATACATCTTTGAAAAATTTTTTCATAGGAATTTACTACATAAAATTTTATAAAATAAGTTTGTATGAATTAGATTCCTCTTACGATGCAAACTTTACTTAACAGAAGTATTATTTTTCATTTTGATAAATACATTATTCTTTCAAGGAAAACTCAGGCCATTTTATCCTTTTTGTAGTTCTTTAAAGTAACAGTACTTAAAAGATGAACTAACTAGTTTCTAAAATCTTATTCTAGAGAAATATGTTTAGTACAAAAATGTAACAGAATACATCAATATTGAAGGGAGACCGTTTTGGTTTTGGTTTGAATTTTTAAGTTACTTATTTTTTATTAGAAAATCCATTCATATGGTTCAAAATTCAAAAGGTTATATTGAAAAGTCTCCTTCTTACCCTGCCCCTGAGTCGCACAGTTCCCCTCCCTGAAGCAGCTATAATTATCAGTTTGGGGAAATTTTATTTTATTATTTTATTTTATTTTATTTTCAGTAAGCTCTACACTCAATGTGGGGTTCAAACTCTACACCCCAAGACCAAGAGTCATGTACTATCGTACATGACCGAGATAGCTAGGTGCCCCCTTGTTTTTAGAAATTATAAAATATCATTCCATGAGTGAATTCTTCCCCAGTTTAGGCCAATCTTGCCAAAGCTGTTTAAGACACATGTCTAGTAAAGTGTGGTGTGAAGAGGTGAAGAAAACAACCAGTGATTCATTTAGCTGAATGAGAACATGTCATACTTCTGTCAAAACGCCCCTGTATTGCAGAAGGTTCTGTGAAAGGGAGAGGCCTCTTATCAAAGGAAAGGGTCTTCCCCAAACATTTTCCAAGGATTCCATCATTGAAATTCAAGAATTTCCACCCATCGTACTAAAATCCTAGCATCTAAGTACCCAAGAGGAATCAATGTGGTCTATGTAGAACTGATATAAGCAACTTTTAAATTCAGTAATGGGAACTTTTTTCATCAATGGCACTTTGAATATATCTTCTTCTCATTTTTTTGTTTTATATCAAAATTCTTGTTTTGTTTTATATTAAAATTCTTAAAATCCTTAAAGTTCTAAGTACTCTAAGGGATTTTTTCTTCTTTGCCTTTTTCTAGTTTAGTCTATCTTCAATGGCTGTTCCTGGACTTTAACATGCCTAATTTTAAGTCCATCACATTTTAAAGTGATGTCCATCTTTTCTGACTTCACATCCAAAGCCCACCTGAATGACTCTGTAATTAAAGAAAAAGAATTTCTGTTTTTTTCAAAGGCCAATAGAAAATGGTGGTTTGGGTTTTTTGGTGTTTTTTTTGTTTTGTTTTGTTTTTTTAATACAGCTCATTGGAGCACCTGAGTGGCTCAGTGGGTTAAGCCTCTGCCTTCAGCTCAGGTCATGGTCTCCGGATCCTGGGATCGAGCCCCACATCAGGTTCTCTGCTCAGTGGGGAGCCTGCTTCCACCTCTCTCTCTGCCTGCCTCCCTGTATACTTGTGATCACTCTCCTCTCTGTCAAATAAATAAATGAAATCTTAAAAAAAAAAGAAAGAAAGAAATACAGCTCATTGTAGCCAAAATATGGAAAGAGCCCAGATGTCCATCAACAGATGAATGGATAAAGAGGATGTGGTATATATACACTATGGACTATTATTCAGTTATCAAAAAGAATGAAATTTTGCCATTTGCAATGACATGGATGGAACTAGAAGGTATTATGCTAAGTGAAATAAGTCAGTCAGAGAAAGACAAATACCGTATGATTTTGCTCATCTGTGGAATGTAAGAAACAAAACAGAAGAACATAGGGGAAGAGAAGGAAAAATGAAATGAAAACAAAGAGGGAGGCAAACCATGAGACTCTTAACTGTAGGAAACAAACTGAGGGTTGCTGGAGGGGAGGTGGGGGGATGGGGTACCTGGGTGACGGTCATTAAGGAGGGCACAGGATGGAATGGACCCTGGGTGTTATATGCACCTGATTAATCACTAAATTCTACCCCTGAAACTAATAATACACTATATGTTAACTAAGTTGAATTTAGATTTTAAAAAATTTTTTTAAAGATTTTATTTATTTATTTGACACAGAGAGAGATCGCAAGTAGGCAGAGAGGCAGGCAGAGAGAGAGGGAAGCAGGCTCCCTGCTGAGCAGAGAGCCCCATGTGGGGCTCGATCCCAGGACCGTGAGATCATGACCTGAGCTGAAGGCAGAGGCTTTAACCCACTGAGCCACCCAGGTGCCCCTAAATAAAAAATTCTTTAAAAATTACAGCTGAAAAAAAAATTACAGCTGATTGGGGTGCCTGGGTGGCTCAGTCAGTTAAAGCCTCTGCCTTTGGCTCAGGTCATGATCTCAGGGTCCTGGGATTGAGCCCCAAATCAGGCTCTCTGCTCAGTGGGGAGCCTGCTTCCTTCTCTCTCTCTGCCTCTCTGCCTATTTGTGATCTCTCTCTCTCTCTCTCCCTGTCAAATAAATAAAATCTTTAAAAAAATTACAGCTGATTTATAAATCTACATTGTAATTATAGATTACATACAAAATGTGGGACACAGAAGGGCTAGAGGCATGTTCCCTCTTTTCAGGGAGCTTTCACTTTGATAGGGAGAATATGACAACGAACACTATTAACAAAGTAAATAAAGCAGAGGGAAAAAATCATTTGGGAAATAAATGCCAATTATAACATATATATCAGAGATGCTACCAGTAGAGGAAAAACCAGACTATGCTGAAGAAGGTCAAATGGGAATAAAGCTAAAAAGTACTGATTGTTTACTTACTATCTGCAGGCCTATGATTACCATAGAAAATGTGTATAAAGAACTTAGCACACTGCCTAGGACATCATAACTGTATGAATGGTAACTATAATTTTTTTTATTACTAGAATTTTCATCATGACACCTGTAAGTCTACCAAAGACCTAGTTAATAGAGAAACTAAGCAAATTTTTGTTAAATTGAATTTTTGTGTGTGTGTGTGTATTTGTGTGTATTGTGTGTGTAACATTAACCTATGTAGCAATTCTCATGCTAATAAAATTCCCTAACATAAAACACTAAGAAGTCCACGCTCACTCAACATGCTTACTTTTCAATAAATCCATCTCTAGTAAAATATTCATGATGCAAAAGATCAGTAGATGATGTCCTTTCAGCAGGATCAATTTGTAAACAAGCCTAGAAAATGAAAAAAAGATTCTAACATTAATTAAGGTCTTAACAGGGCTCTCTAAGGTAAAAATTAAATTTATTTGGCATATGTAGAAGTAAATAATTACCTGGAACTAAAACCATTCTTGAAAAGATAGATTTAGAGCTTAGGAATTTCTGACAATGAGTTCTGACCATTTACTTCCCTAAGAAATTTGTACTTGCAAAGCATTATTATAGGTTATATGTCCTAGGATTCTAGCCAAAACAGAAGTCAGTCTGTTTCTGCTGGAATTAGCAGAAATTAATTAGCTCATTTTGATCCTCTTATCAGCACTGTGAGGTAGAAAATTCATGGATTATTATTTCCATTTTACCGAACTAGAAGAATAATTAGTGATTTACTATATGAGAATATTAACTCATATTGTGTGAATCCTAATCCATTGCTGCTTTTTTTTAATTCATTTGCCAGAGAGAGAGAGAGAGAGTACAAGCAGGGAGAACAGCAGGCAGATGGAGAGGGAGAAGCAGGCTCTCTGCTGAGCCAGGAGCCAGATGCCGGACTCCATCCCAGGACCCTGGGATCATGACCTGAGTCGAAGGCAGCCAACTGCTTAACAACGGAGCCACCCAGGTGTCCCTCCACTGTTTTTTCTATGGCATAATAGAACTTCACAAACATTCAAGCCCCCAAATCTTTCAATAATCCATTATGAGAACAGCTCTTTTTTTGTTCACTAACACTTCAACTGCATTAGAGAAACGAACAAACAAAAACCCCACACACAAAAAAAAAACAGATGATGGAAGGAAGAGTTCTGAAAATAAGTTGAACATCATAAATTTATATATAATCGAATAGTTGTAAATAGAAGATATTTTTAACCAAAGTATTAAAGACAGAATTTGAGTAAAAGCCATTTGCATTATAGTTTTCATTTCTCCCTTTAGAAGAAGGCAAAACATTAAAAAAGCAAAATATAAAAATTGGCAACTTTTATTGATGTTTACTGTGTGCCACACAATACTCCATCTAGCTTTTTTCCTATAACTTGATGCCAACAGCAACCCTACAGGTAGGTATTATTATTATTATCCCCATGGTACAGATAATGAGACTGAGGCCCAGAGAAATCAAGTAATTTGTCTAGATCTAACAAATAGAAGAGTAGAATTCGAATCCAGAAAATCCAAGGTAAATGAATATAATACTACATTTTTGTTTATTTCAAAATGTATATGTTTAAATTGATTCATGAAAAAAGTTATAAAGATCTGTTATATAACATTATGAATATAGCTAACTACTGTTCTACATATTTTAAAATTTGGTAAGAGGGTAGATTTCATGTTATGTGTTTATTTATTTATTTGACAGAGAGAGAGAGAGAGATCACAAGTAGGCAGAGAGACAGGCAGAGAGAGAAGGAGAAGCAGGCTCCCTGCTGAGCAGAGAGCCCGATGCAGGGCTCGATTCCAGGACCCTGAGATCATGACCTGAGCTGAAGGCAGAGGCTTAACCCACTGAGCCACCCAGGCGCCCCTTGCTATGTGTTTTTTATCACAATAAAAATACACTGACTCACAAAGCAAAATTGAGTCCATTATCTACTTTATGATGGGAGAATACCCAGACCCTTAAAATTGCAACTAGCTAACAATATGGGCTTATTTTAGACTACAATAATAATCCATCAATAAAACTTAGTAAGAACATATTGGGGCACCTGGGTGTCTCAGTCAGTTAAAAGTCTGCCTTCAGCTCAGGTCATGATCCCAGGGTCCTGGGATCAAGTCCCATGTTGGGCTCTCTGCGCAGCAGGGTGCCTGCTTCCCCCACTCTCTCTCTGCCTACTTGTGATCTCTCCCCTCTCTGTCAAATAAATAAAAATCTTAAAAAAAGAAAAAAAAGAAAAAAGAAAAAATATACATGTACAAAGACTTGTACATGAATGTTCATATTAATTTTGTTTGTAACTGCCAAAAATAGGAAATAACCCAAAACAGGGGAATAGATTAAAAATTGTTATATATTCGGCTCAGGTCATGATCCTTGAGTTCCGGGATCGAGTCCCACATCGGGCTCCCGGCTCCACGGGGAGTCTGCTTCTTCCTCTAACCTTCTCTCCTCTCATGTTCTCTCTCACTTTCTCTGTCTCTCAAATGAATAAATAAAATTTTTAAACAAACAAACAAACAAACAAATAAATAAATAAAATTGGCAGCCTAGTCCAAAGTGTATGCTTTGAGGGGCCGCCTCCAGCTCTTTAAAAAAAAAAAAAAATTTGTTATATATCCTTATAATGAAGTACTACTCAGTAATAAAAAGGAATCAGCTACTGATACACACAAAAACATGAATTACTCTCTAAACCTTAATGCTGAATCAAAGAGTATATACTATGTAATTCCATATATATATATCCTAGAAAATGTGAACTAATCTATAGTGATAGAAAGCAACTCAGAGGTTGTGTGGAACAGAAATGGAGGGATAAGAGGATTGAAAAAAGTTAAGAGGATATTTTAGAGGTTGATGGAAATGTTAGATATCTTGATTGTGGTTGTAGTTTCATAGGTATAAAAATCTATCAAAATTCATCAAATTATACATTTTAGGTATGTTTTGTTTACTAGGCATAATTATATCACAATAAAGTTTAGGAAATTTAAACCTAGGAAATGATATAACCTTTGCCCCAGATATTAAGATAGATTTTAAAGTTACAATAATCAACCAAACTGGTATTTATACTAGAATATAAAAAGAAATCAATGAAATAGAAACAAACTGAAGCACATACAAGCATTTTGTCTATGATAAATGTGGCACTCCAAGTCACTGGATTATTCAAGTTAGAGAAAAATATTTACAACATATATGACAGAAGACTAATATGCCTATTATTTTATAAATCTATATGAAAAAAGATAGTATAAGAAATAGTTTAATGATTCTTAAAATAAGAAATACAAATGGTCATTTAATATTAGTAAAATATTTCAACCTTTCTTGTGATGATATAAGTGCAAGTAAAAAAAAGATAGTATTTTAAGCTTATTAAATTGGCAAATATTTTGGGGTCCTTGGCTGGTTCAATTGGTAGAACACAGTAACTCTTGATCTTGGGATCATGAGTTTGAGTTCCACATACAGTGTAGAGATTACTAAAAAAAAAACCTGGCAAATATTTAAAAAACTATAATATCCATTGTTAGATTGAGAGTAGGAATTTATATCCAGTGCTACTTGAGAGTACTTGAGTATAAATCAGTGAAACCTTTCTGGAGGAAAAAATACCAAATACACCAAAAATTCTGAAAAAGTATAAACCCTGTGGCCCACTAATCACAATTCTAGGAATTTATCCTAAACAAATAATAAAGCAAGTTCAAAAAGACTTTTTAAAAGATGTTCACTAATGGGGGCGCCTGGGTGGCTCAGTGGATTAAAGCCTCTCTGCCTTCGGCTCAGGTCATGATCTCAGGGTCCTGGGATCGAGTCCCGCATCGGGCTCTCTGCTCGGCGGGGAGCCTGGTTGCCCCTCTCTGCCTGCCTCTCTGCCTACTTGTGATCTCTCTGTCAAATAAATAAATAAAATCTTTACAATAAATAAATAAATAAAAGATATTCACTAAATCATGTCTACCAAGAGGAAGAAAATCTGCAAACAAATATTCAAAATTGTAAGATCAAATTACAGAATAGTCTTACAATGAAATACTATGCAACCACTGAAAATTATGATGTAGTTCCATATTTACTGTCATAGTTACATAATAAACAGGTCACATAACTGTGTGAAGTATGGCATTTTTAAAAGCATACATTTCTATGCACATATTTGGTTGGCAAAAGTCTAGAAGTCTATAAATCAAAATGTAAATAGTAATTTTTCCCAATTGTGGGAGTTGGGAAAATCTTAACTTCTTTTTTTTTTAACTTCTTCTTTTTATCACGTATTCTCTACTTTTTCTATAATCATTATGTAGTCCTTGTATAATTAAATGTTTGATATAAATATAAATTCAAATGAAAATGTAGCAAACAAATCTAATTCATTTATTTTTTTAAAGAAATGTTATTTATTTCTTTGAAAGAAAGAGAGAACGAGAGTGAGGGAAGGAGAGGGACAAGCAGACTCCATTCTGAGTGTGGAGCCTGATGTGGGGTTCAATCCCAAGACCCCAAGATCATGACCTGAGCCAAAAGAGTCAGATGACCAACCAACTCAGCCACCTCCACACCCCTGATTCTTTCTTTAACGATTTATTTATTTTAGAACGAGAGTGAGCACGAGTGGGAGGGGCAGAGGGAGAGGGACAGGAAGAAAGAAGCTTAAGCAGACTCCGCACTGAGCACAGAGCCCAATGTGGGGCTCAATCTCATGACCATGAGAACATGAGCTGAGCAGAAACCAAGAGTCAGAGGCTTAATCCACTGAGCTACCCAAGCACCCTGAGAGAATCTGTCTCTTTTTTTTATTTTTAGGATTTTATTTATTTATTTATTTGAGAAAGAGAGGAAGAGAACACAGGAGAGGGAGGAGGAGAAGCAGCCTTTCCGCTGAGTAGAGAGCCCAATGAGGAACTCGATCCCAGGACCCTGAGATCATGACCCAAGCCAAAGGCAAACACTTAAACGGACTGAGCTACCCAGGCACCCCCTGAGAGAAAGAATCTTAAGCAGACCCTTGCTTAGTGTGGATCCCACCATGGGGCTCAATCTCACAACCCCGAGATCATGACCTGAGCTAAAATCAAGAATTGGGACACTCAACTGACAGTCACCCAGATGCCCCAATGAATCTGATTCTTAATAAACTATAGTTTTCTCCAGATACCAGTGAAATAATTTATTCCACTAAGAATTCCTTTAAGAATATTCTTCAGGGGCGCCTGGGTGGCTCAGTGGGTTAAAGCCTCTGCCTTCGGTTCGGGTCATGGTCTCAGGGTCCTGGGATCGAGCCCCGCATTGGGCTCTCTGCTCGGCGGGGAGCCTGCTTTCCTCTCTCTCTGCCTACCTCTCTGCCTACTTGTGATCTCTCTCCCTGTCAAATAAATAAATAAAATTTTTAAAAAAGAATATTCTTCAGATGCTATATATTATACGTTTAGTAAGCTTATCTAAATAACAGCGACAATTAACATTTGTTGACAGCTTATTCAAGGCCCTGTGCTCAGAATATTTTCACTATTACCTCATTTCATCTTCTAGCCCCAGAAAAATAAAGACCATTAATGTTGTTTTATAGTCCAGTAAACTGGGGCACAGAGATTAAGTGACTTTCCGAAGGTTACAGAGCTAATTAGTGACAGAGCTGAGTTTTAGTCTATGTGATTCCAGAGCCTCTTCTTATAAACACTACACCGTACTTGCTTTGAAATTTAGGTAACTACTTTTTTAAAAGGGCTATACATCAGAAATAAGATACCTCAGTTGACCCTGGGAAAGGAAATTAACTAGATAGAGAAAATAAATAGAAGCAGATTTACTTTCTACAGTAAATTCTCTGATTTTTTGAATTTTGCTTTAAGTATATTGGTATATTTGTTACCTAGCTTAAAAAGAAATTTACATTTTAAAATAATTCGAAAGTGTTATAGTATAATGTTTTTGTTTTCTCCAAACTCAAAGTGAATTTTGGCATTGGTATACCTTCAAACAACATTGAAACTGCAGTTGTCAATGCTGGGTAGATATCTTAGGATACCAATGTACAAGCAACAGAGCCCTAACTTGGATAGACTGGCTATTAAAAGGTGGTGATAAACATGGTAAGTTCTTTGAATATTTCCAGTTTACCCCTAATTATCATTAAAATTGGGATAAACTAAAAATAAAGGACAGGATTATCCCAGGGAGTTTTCAGTTCTAACAGTCTATGAATTTTAATTTTTCTGAACTAAAGATGTAAAGACAGGAATATAGTAACTTTTAACAGATAACATTATGAATCCTTTCAGAATTTCATTAAAGTAATATCTTAAAACTGTATTATAATTTACGTAAATTTTCCCAGAAATAAGTCCTTGATTCTTAACATACATCAACTATATCTGCCAACAATCCATTTAACTTTGGGTATTTTTTTCTTGCATTTTTGGGGTGTTGAACTTGAGGAAGAACCACCCCAGCAAAAATGGGACTCTTGGAAAAGATATTCTGTAAGTGAGGTGTCAAGTTGCCTGAAAAGAGAAAAAAATATGAATATAAGAAAACAGAGAAATTAATCTACATTCAAAATAAACAAATTATGGGGTGCCTGTGTGCCTCAGTTATTAAGTGTTTGCCTTCGGGGTCCCTGCTCAGCAAGAAGTCTGCTTTACTCTCTCCCACTACCCCTGCTTGTGTTCCTTCTTTCTCTGTGTCTCTCTCGGTCAAATAAATAAATAAAATCTTCTTAAAAAATAGTAAAATAAAGAAATTGCTATATGGTATGCATTAAGTTACTAAAAAAGAAGAACAATTATGTTCTTTTAATTTTTTAAGGTTGAACATGAAACTATCTAAATATAGCATAAAAATTGGAAGTTTCCCCAGTAGTCTGTTGATAGCATGTAGGCAGTAGAAAATTTTAAACCACCAGGTTCACTTTCATTTCCCAAAATATAAGACATAATATATAATGCTATCAGGAAAAGCAAACCTTTACATATTTCCATATGGGTATCTAAATGGTCTAACAAGTGTTTATCAACAAAGCCTTGCTCAAAACAGCTAAAATATCTAAATTATTTAGAAATAGAAATAATGCAAAGAAACAAGGCTACAGAGTAGTAGTAGAATGAAAAGAACTGTGAACAGGAGTGGAGAGAACTAAGTTCCAGCACCAGTTTTGTCATAACTAGTTCTGTGACCTTGGGCAAATCTCTTCCCTTCCTAGGCTTCAGTTTCATTATCTGTAAAATGAAAGAATTAATTCTATCATCTCTAACATCTTCTAATATTGCTCTCAAAACTAGAATGTTAAAGATGAGCAAAAGTGTGATGCTTTAAGACTCCGAACTGTATCTGTCATTAAAATTTATCCAGACTTCATGATTTTTATAGTTGCTCCAGTACCTTCCTCATGATCCCGTAACTATATGTTTATATATAGCTTCTCTACCACAAAAGGAGCTCCTCAAGCTCATCATACCCAGCAATTGCACTGCTGGGTATTTACCTCACTGATACAGGTATAGTAAAAAGAAGGACCATATGCACCCCGATGTTCATAACAGCAAAGTCCACAATAGCCATGGAAAGAGCCAAGACACCCTTCAACAGACGAGTGGATAAAGAAGATGTGGGCCATATATACAATGGAATATTACTCAGCATCAGAAAGGATGAATACCCAACTTTTTGCATCAACATGGATGAGACTGGAGATTATGTGAAGTGAAATAAATCAAGCAGAGAAAGTCAATTTATCATATGGTTTCACTTACTTGTGGAACATAAGGAATAGCATGGAAGACATTAGGAGAAGGAAAGGGAAAATGAAGTGGGGGAAATCAGAGGGGGAGACGAACCATGAGAGACTATGGACTCAGAGAAACAAACTGAGGGTTTTAGAGGGGAGGGGGTGGGGGGAAGGGTTGGCCCAGTGATGGGTATTAAGGAGGGCATGGATTGCACAGAGCACTGGGTGTCATACACAAACAATGAATTATGGAACACTACATCAAAAACTAATGATGTACTATATAGTCACTAACATACCATAACAAAAAAAAGATATATATTAAAAAAAAAACCAAATCATTAGAAACTCCTTGAGAAAAGCTAACCATCACAATGCTTGGGTAATTCAAAGCAGATCATTAAAAAAGTAAAAGCGCTCATCAAATGTATTTTTGAGTAAGTTATTTAGCTACCTAGATATCTACTGTGGTTTAAAAAAGTTATCTCAATAAATAACTTTCTATCTCTAAGTGCTTCAAAAAGACATCCACATCAACTCTATTATTTAAAAGTCCTCTTAGATGCAAATATATGTAGAAGCCAAAAAAATCTTTTTAAGACCTTATTTATTTATTTGAGAGAGAGTGGGTGAGAGAGCACAGCAAAGAGAACGGCAGAGGGAGAGGTAGAAGCAGGCTCCCCACTGAGCAGGGAGCCCCATGCCGAGTTTGATCCCAGGACCCTGAGATCATGACCTCAGCTGAAGGCAGACGCTTAAAAAATCAAGCCACCCAGGCACCCCTAGAAGCCAAAATGTTAAAACAACTTTCAGAAAATTGAAGTAGGTTTCTATTGTACCATTTTCCTTAGTATCAACCATTAGCAAAAGACTTAGCTATTTGCAATCTGGCAAAGAAAATGCTATTTACAAAAACAGAGAAGAATTTTCTACCGTCTTTATCAGCCCAAGGCATATACCTGCTGCCATCTATCAAAAAATATGCTTCCCTGTTCATATAAAGAAAAAACTGAATTTGAATATCAAGCAGTATTGATATAGCAATATTTACTTTAAGCATTTAACAGTGTATTTCAGTAGTACCCACCTACTTTTAAAACAATTTTATGAAGTAAATCCAAATCAGAGCTGCTAGGAAGATAGGGATTTCCAGTGGCCATCTCAATGATCATACAACCCAAAGCCCAGATATCTACAGGTCTGAAACAAACAAGAATAAATCATTTTTTATGGAAAAATATATAAAATATCTCTTTTTTATGATTTTATTTATTTATTTATTTGAGAGACATAACATGAGGAGGGTAAGGGGCAGAGGGAGAAGCAGACTCCCCACCGAGCAGGGAGTCCAACATGAGGGTCGATCCCAGGACTTTGGAATCAAGACTTGAGTCAAAAGCAGATGTCCAACCAACTGAGCCACCCAGGTGCCCCTAAAATATCTCTTCTAAAAATTTTTAAAATAATGTTCCAGCCAAAGAAAAGATAATGATTAGGGGCACCTGGGTGGCTCAGTGGGTTAAGCCTCTGCCTTCAGCTCAGGTCAAGATCTCAGGGTCCTGGGATTGAGCCCCACATTAGGCTCTCTGCTCAGCAGGGAGCCTGCTTCCCCCTCTCTCTCTCTGCCTGCTTCTCTGCCTACTTGTGATCTTTCTCTCTCTGTCAAATAAATAAATAAAAACTTAAAAAAAAAGAAAAGAAAAAATAATAGATGGTATCATTTATAAATTTTCATCTTAATATCATATGCCAACTTTAGGATATATATTAAACATTACCACATTTTATTAATATTAGATATCTTATACTTAAATCACATGAGAAGCCATGTAGTAGTTCAGATGAAAAGTAACTATAATTCTAAAATTGTTCCAGATACTTACATAAGGACATTATGATAAACGGTTTATTAATTAGAGTAATTGAATACCAAAACCATCTTGTATTTAAAAAGTAAAAGTTAAAAATCTTAAATATTTTACCATTTACATTTATTTATCTTTTTTTAACTAATTTATTTAAAGTAGGCTCCATGCCTAATTTGGGGCTTAAGCTCATAACCCCAAGGTCAAGAATCACATGCTCTACCAACTGAGTCAGTCAGGTACCCACATTTATTTATCTCATATTATGAGTCATCCATAATTCTAACTTTTTTGCCACAGTCAGTTTTTTTTAAAGATTTTATTTATTTGACACAGAGAGAGAGATCACAAGTAGGCAGAGAGGCAGGCAGAGAGAGAGAGGGGGAAGCAGGCTTCCTGCTGAGCAGAGAGCCCAATGCGGGGCTCGATCCCAGGACATTTGAGATCATGACCTGAGCCAAAGGCAGAGGCTTAACCCACTGAGCCACCCAGGCGCCCCTCATAATCAGTTTTTTAAAGATAGTTTATATCACTAGGACTTCTAAAGATTTTATGTTTTAAGTAATCTCTACATCCAACATAGAGCTTGAACTTAACAACCCTGAGATCAAGAGTCACATGCTCCACTGATTGAGTCAGCCAGGCACCCACTAGGACCTTTTTTTTTTCCCCC
>CM052809.1:23995321-24084581 GCA_028533885.1 Nasua narica
ATGATCGCTCTGATATGAAGAATTTGAGAGGCAGGGCAGGGGGTAATGGGGGGGTGGGGAAGAAAAATGAAACAAGATGGGATGAGGAAGGAGACAAACCATAAGAGACTCCTAAACTCACAAAACAAACTAAGGGTTGCTGGGAGGTGGGGGGGTGGATAGGGATATGGACACTGGGGAGGGTATGTGCTACGGCAAATGCTGTGAAAGGTGTAAGCCTGATGATTCACAGACTTGTACCCTGGGGTAAATAATACATTATATGTTAATAAAAGAATTAAAAAAATAAATAAATAAATAAATAAATAAATACAAAACAAAAAAAAAAAAAAAAAGAAGACTCTGCACTAAGTGGGGAACCCAATATGGCATTCAATCTCAGGACACTGAGATCACAATGTTAGCCAAAAGCAAGAGTCAGATGCTCAACCAACTAAGCCACTCAGGCAACCCTAAATAGGAATTTTAAATAGATAAAAAGGAGCCAAATCTCACACTCAGAAGAAATATAAACACTATAGTGAGCTGTATCTTTCACTGATCCAACTGATAAAAATTGTAAGATTTAATAACTGCTATATTGGTGAAGCCATGAAAATGAACACTTCTGTGTACCATCCTGGGAGTCTAAACCATACAACTTCTTTGAAAGGAAAATTGACAAAAGCTACTGAAATTAAAAATGTACCTACTTTTGACCAAACAACTTTATTCCTAGAAATTTAACCAAAGATCTACTCACCCATGTCACAAAGATAAATGATACAAGAATTTCACTGAAGCATTGTTTGTGGTAGAAACAAACTGGAAACAACCTAAACATCCTTCAGTATGAGAATTGCTACGTAATATTTTGTATAACCACATAATGAAATATTACTCAGCTATCAAAAGAAGGAGGTATATGCTAATATAAATTGATCTCCAAGATGAACTCTCAAGCAAAAAAAGCAAAATTCACTGAAGAAATTCAAGAATATGTATATAAATGGAGAGATATTGTGTGTTCACAAATAGGAAGACTTAATACTGTCAAAACGTCAGCTCTTCCAATCTGATCTATAGATTCAATGCAATCCCAGTCAAATCCCAATTTGGACATCAACAAACTGATTCTAAAGTTAATATTGTTAAAAAAAGAGACAACTGTCCCCAAATGGAGCCACTTGTGCTAAGCCCACATCACCAAACTAAGACATAAGACTTAACTTAGGGGCACCTTAGGTGGCTCAGTGCATTAAGCCTCCAACTCCTGATTTTGGCTTCGGTCATGATCTTTGGGTCATGAAATTGAGACCCATGCCGGGCTCTGCGCTCACTGCAGAGTCTCCCTGAAATCCTCTCTCTCAGGGAACCTGGGTGGCTCAAGTAGTTAAGCATCCAAATCTTTTGGCTCAGGTTGTACCTCAGGGTTCTGGGATGGAGCCCTGCTTCCGGCTCCTGGCTTAGCAGAGAGTCTGCTTGAGATTCTCTGCTCTCCCCCGACTCATATGTTCTCTCTTTCTCAAATAAATAAACAAGTCTTTAAAATAAAAGAAAATAAATTCTTCCTCTCCCTCTCTCTCTGTTCCTCCCCTGGATCGTGCTCTTTCTCTCTCTAAAATAAACAAATAAATAAACAAAATCTTTTAAAAAATATTTCAACTTCTCCCAGAAGTGGACTCTTAAATCAGTCAATCTGGAATTACATAGTCAGCACTAATGAGGTAATCTGCCTGACTATCCTCTAAAGGAAGGTGACCTTGCCACAAACAATCTACTCTTTACGAGTAACTGCTTTATTCTACCTATATATACCTGCCCCATTCTACCTTTATGTCTTTCCATTTTGTACAGCCCTGCGGTGTGTCTTTCTGTCTGCTAGATGCAATGCTGTCTGATTCACAAATTGCTGAATAAAGGTTTTAAGATCTTTAAATTTTACTCAGCTGAATTTTGGTTTTTAACAATATGGAAAGGCAATAGACTCAGAATAGCCAACACAATGTTGAAGAACAAAGTCAGAGGAAAGATACCATCTGACTTCAAGACATATTATAAAGCTAGAGTAATCAAGACAGTATGGTATTATTGAAAAAATAGACAAACAGATCAAGAGAACAGAATACAGAGTCTAGAAATAGACTCGTAAGAATATATTCAACTCAACTTTGAAAAAGGAGAAAAGACAACTCAGTGGAGAACCGAAAATCGTTTCAAAAAGAGATACTTTTTGAAACAAAACAACTGGACATCCATGTGGGGGAAAAAAAGAACCTAGACATAGATCTTACAATTTTCACAAAAATTAACTCAGAATGGATAATAGATATAAATATAATATACAAAAGTATAAAACTTCTAGACAATAATATAGAAAAAATCTAGATAATCTTGGGCTAGGTGATGAGTTTTTAGACACAACATCAAAAGCATAATCCACAAAAGAAAAAAATCGATAAGTGGTACATCATTACAATTTAAAAATTCTGTTCTGTGAAAGACACTTTGATAAGAGAATGAAAAGAGAAGCTGGAGAAAAATATGCAAAACACATATTCAATAAAGTTTGTGTCTAAAATATATAAAGCATGCCTAAAGCTCAACAGTAAGAAAATAAACAGTCAAATTAAAAATATAGGCAAAATAAGTGAACAGACAAAAAAGATATACAAATGGCAAATACACATATGAAAAAATGCTCAACATCGGGGAATGTCATCAGGGAATTGTAAATTGAAGCAATAATAAGATACATACCATAAATACACATCTATTATGAGAAAGACTAAAATCCAAGATGCTGACAACAGCAAATGCTGGTGAGGATGTGGAGCGACAGGAACTCTCATTCCATGGGATTGCAAAATGAGACAGCCATTTTGGAGGACAGTTTGACAGCTTCTAACAAAGCTAAACATAGTGTAACCATACAATCTAGCAATAATTGGACTTCTTGGGGGCACCTGGGAGATTCATTCAGTTGAGAATCCAAGCAACTGACTCTTGATTTTGGCTCAGGTCATGATCTCAGTGCCCTGAGATCGAGCCCTGAGTCAGGATCTGCACTCAGTGTAGAGTCTGCTGGTCTGCTCGTCCCTCTCCCTCTGCCCCTTTGCCCACCCCCCACTGTCTATCTGTCTCTATGACTCTCTCTTTCTCTCTCCAATAAATAATCTTTAAAAAATTATTGCACTAATCGATATTTAGCCAAATGAGTTGAAGAACTTATATCCACCGAAAAACTTGCACATGACTGTTTACAGCAGCTTTATTCATAATTGCCAAAACTTGAGAGCAAGCAAGATCCCCTTCATTAGATAAAAGTATAAACAAATTGTCAAATATACATACAATGGAGTACTATTTAGTGATTTAAAAATGACTTATTGAGACATAAAGCAAAACAAAACCAAAAAATGAAGGAACCTTAAATACACATTACTAGGTGGAAGAAGCCAGTCTGAAAATGCTGTACAACATATAACCCCAAACACACGACATTCTGGAAAAAGCAAGAGTATAGAGACAGTAAAAAGATCAATGGTTGCCAGAAATTCAGGGAGAAGGAGGTAAGGATGGAAAGATAGAACACAGAGGATTTTTAGGGCTGTGAAAATATTCTGTGTAATACCATTATGTGGATACATGACATTGTGCATTTGTCAAAATCCATAGGAATTCAACAAAAACAGTGAACCTTAAACTACGGATTACAATTAACGATAATACATAAATATTGTTTTATCAATCTTTTTTAAAGATTTGTTTATTTTTTGAGGTAATCTTTACACCGAATATGAGGCTCAAACTCACAACCCCAATATCAAGAGTCACATGCTCCACTGACTGAGCCAGCCAGGCGCCCTGGGGGTTTATCAATCTTAAAAAAAAGTGCCAAACTAATGTAATATGGTTACAACGGGGAAACTGTGTTGTGGAGGGGGTAAAAAGGAGGGGGTAGGTATTGGGGAACTTTACTTTCTGCTCAATTTCTCTGTAAATCTAAAAATGTTCTCAGGAAGTAAAGTCTACTAATAAAAAAAAAAAGAGAGAAAAAAAAGCAAGGTTCTGTACTGTACGTGGTATCCTTTTATTTCTGTTTAAAAAGGAGGTGCTGTGGATTGATATCCAAAATATATAAAGAACTTATACAACTCAACACCAAAAATACAAATAATCCGATTAAAAATGGGCAGACAACCTAAATAGACACTTTTCTAAAAGATGGCCTGTATTAAGAAAGCAGACTTCAGGGCACCTAGGTGGCTCAGTTGGTTAAGTGTCTGACTTCAGCTCAGGTCATGATCCCAGAGTCCTGGGATTGAGCCCCACATTGGGCTCTGCACTCAGCAGGGAGTCTGCTTCTCGCTCTCCCTTTGCCTCCTCCACTCCATGCACTTTGTCTCTCTCTCGCAAATAAATAAATAAAAACTTTTTTAAAAGTAAGAAAGAAGTCTTAGAAAGAAGAAAAATATCAAATCTATAACTTAGTATTCCACCTTAAGACAGTGGACAAAGAAAAGTAAAACTAAAACTACAGGAAGCAGAAGGAAGGAATAAAGATTAGAGTGAAAATTAATGAAATAAAGAATTTTTTTTTTTTTAAAAAAGAGAAAAATCAGAGTGCCTGGGTGGTTCAGTCGTTAAGTGTCTGCCTTTGGCTCAGGTTATGACCCCAGAGTCCTGGGATAGAGCCCTGCTCTGTGGGAGGCCTGCTTTTCCCTGTCTGACTTCCCCTGCTTGTGTTCTCTTTCTTGCTGTATCTCTGTCAAATAAGTAAAAAAATCTATAAAAAAAAAAAATCACAGGAAATAAAAGCCGGCTGTAAAGATCAACAAAGTTGACATTTAACTAGAATGACTAAGAAAAAAAGAGAGAAAGACTTAAATTTTAAGAATCAGAAATGAAAAAAGTAACATTACCAACCTTACAGAAATCAAAAGGATTATAAAGGAATAAAATGAACAATGTACACCGAGTCAGATAACTTAGGTTAAATGGACAGTTTCCTAGAAAAACACAAACTATTAAAACTGGCTCAAGAAAAATAGAGAATCTAAATAAACCTGTGAGAAGTGAAAAACTACAATTCCTAATCAAAACACTACATACAAAGGAAACCCCAGGTCCAGACGGCTTCACTGCTGAATTCCATCAAATATTTAAAGAAAAATTAATACCAATTCCTAACAAACTCTTTCAAAAAACAGAAGAGGAAGAAATACTACAGAGAACAAACTGATATTTACCAGAAGGGAGGTGGGAACAGGGATGTGTTAAAGAGGTGATGAACTTGTGATAAGCACAGGGTATTGTAGGGAAGTGTTGAATCACTATATTGTACACCTGAAACTAATATTACACTATATATTAACTAGAGTGTAACTATATATTAACTATATATATATAACTATATAGTATAGTAACTATATAGTAAAGTATATAGTATACTATATTAGCTATATCTATATAGTTTACTATATAGTTACTATACTATATAGTTATATATGTATATAGTTAATATATAGTTACACTCTAGTTAATATATAGTTTAATATTTAAACTGGAATTTAAATAACCACTGTAAAAAATTGATAGAAAACTACATACCAAAAAAGAAAAAAGAAAACTACATACCAACATCTCTCATAAATAAGGACACAAAAATTCTCAACAAAATACTAACAAACTGGGACGCCTGGGTGGCTCAGTTGGTTGAGCAGCGGCCTTTGGCTCAGGTCATGATCCCAGCGTCTTGGGATCGAGTCCCACATTGGGCTCCTTGCTCCGCAGGGAGCCTGCTCCTCTCTCTGCCTCTGCCTGCCTCTCTGCCTGCTTGTGTTCTCTCTCTGTTAAATGAATAAATAAAATCTTTAAAAAAAAAAAAAATACTAACAAACTGAGTCCAGCAACAAAAAAAAAGAATTACACACACCATGGAATCTAGAAAACAAAATAAACAACAAAAGAGAGTCCTAACTATAAAGAACAAACTAGTAAGAGCACCTGACTGGCTCAGTTGGAAGAACATTCAACTTTTTTTTTTTAAAGATTTTATTTATTTATTTATTAGGAAAGAGAGAGAGTGAGAGAGAGCATGAGAAGGGAGAAGGTCAGAGGGAGAAGCGGACTCCCCGTGGAGCGGGGAGCCCAATGTGGGACTCGATCCCGGGACTCCAGGATCATGACCTGAGCTGAAGGTAGTCGCCCAACCAACTGAGCCACCCAGGCGCCCAGAACATTCAACTCTTGATTGAATGTTGACAGTTGAGAGTTCAGGTCCCATGGCCGGTGTAGAAATTAAATTAATTAATTTAATTAAATTAAAAACTGAGAATCATAAAGAACAAACTGGCAGTTGTCAAAGGGGTAGGGAGATGGGCGAAATGGATAAAGGGGATTAAGAGGTACAAACTTAAAAAAAAATGTACAAACTCCCTGTTATGAAATAAATAATTCACAGAAATGAAAAGCAGAGCATAAGGAACAAAGTCAGTAATATTGTAATATACTTATTGTGGTGAACACTTCATAATGTACATAATTGTTGAATCACTATGTTTAATATCTGAAAGTATTTTAATATTATGTGTCAACAATACTTCATCTAAAATATATGTATTTAAAATACATTATAGATATATTTATTTGCTCTTGCTTTTGTGTTGTTATATTTGTGGCATGGTATTGTACAGAGGTCAATAAACTTTTTGTAAAGGAGCACATAGTAAATATTTTAAGCTTTGCAGGCCATACAGTCTCTGGTGCAACTACTTAAGCAACTGCGATAGGGTGAAAGCTGCCATAGATGATATGTAAATGAATGGGTGTGGCTGTTACAATAAAACTTTATTTACAAAAATAGACAATAGGTCAGATTTGCCCAACCCTGGTATAGAGAGTAATACACTAGTCTTTAAATTTAAGAGTGATCATGTTGTTTTGTAGACCCAATGAAACAGGCAATACCTCCAATGGAAATAACTTTCAGTAAATAATGTTGCATTGTAAATGGCATCTTTCATTATATATTTTAGCAAGGTCAAGCAGATTTCAGGTGCCAAAGACAAAAGGAAAAAAAAATTATACACCATGATCAGGTGGGATTTATTTCAGAAACACGGGTTGGTTCAATAAACAAAATCAATTAATGGGATACATCATATTAATAGATAAAAAAAATAAAATGCAAATGTTCATCTCAACAGGTACAGAAAAAGCATTTGACAAATATCCTTTCATAATAAAAATTCTCAACAAACTAGGAATAAAAGGAAATTTTGTCAACCTGAAAAAGGGCATCTACGAAAAACCCAGAGCTAACAACAAACTTAATGGTAAAAGATTGGATGCTTTTCCCCTGACACTAGAAACAAGACAAGGATGTCTGCTCTGATTACTTCTTTTCAACATCGTGCTAGAGGTTCTGGCCAGAGAAATGAGGAGGAAAAGGAAACAGAAGGCATCCAGACCAGAAAAGAAGAAGTAAAATTATCTCTATTCGCAGATGACATGATCCTGTATATAGGAAGTCCTAAGAAAACCAAAAAACAATTATTAGAACCAATATGTTCAGCAAGGTTGCAGAATACAAAATTAATATACAAAAATCAAGGATTTTTTCACACTCAAAATGAACATCTGAAATGAAATTAATATTTCCACTCACAATAACGCCAAAAAGAATAAAATACTTAGGAATAAACTTAACAGAAGTGCAAAATGCATGTTCCGAAAGGTGCAAAACATTGTTGAAATTGAAGATGTAGATAAATTAAAAATTGTCCTATGTTCATTGATTAGCAGACTTTACACTGTTTAGATCGCAATACTCTACAAAATGATTCACAGATGATTCAGCCCTATGTGGGGCTCCATGCTCAGTGGGGAGTCTGCTGGAGATTCTCTCTCTCCCTTTGCCCCCACCACAGTCTCTCTCTCTGTCTCTGTCTCTGTCTCTCTCTCTGTCTCTCTCTCTCAAATAAACAAATCCTAAAAAAATTAAAAACTTTTTTGTGTCATAGGACACCACCAAGAAAATGAAGAAACAATCCACAGAATGAGAGAAAAAAATTTAAAATGTATTATCTGATAAGGAATTGAATCTAGAGGATACAAAGAATTCTTACAGCTCAATAAAAAGCCAATACAATTTAAAAATGGGCAAAGGATCTGAAGAGACATTTCTTGAAGGAAGATCTACAAGTGACCAAAACACACATGAAAAGATGCTCAACATCATTAGTCATCAAGGAAATGGAAATCAAATCCACAATGAGATACCACTTCACACCCATTAGGATAACTAGAAGCCAAGTCAGATAAGAGCAAGTGTTGATAAGGATATTAGAGAAACTGTAACCCTCACACTCTGCTGGTGGGATTTTAAAATGATGCAGACACTTTGAAAAACAGTCTGACAGTGTGTCAAATGAGTAAACATAGGGTTACCATAAGACTCATTAATTCTACTCCAAAGAAAATGAAAACATATGTCCACACAAAAACTGATACATAAATATTTAGAGCAGCATTATCCATAATAGCCAAAAATGAATACAACTCAAATGTCTATCAATGGGCAAATGAATAAACAAAAGTAATATATCCACATAATGAGGAGATAATTGGACTATAAAAAAGGAAAGGAAGGGGCTGCTTGGCTGGCTCAGTCCGAAGAGCATCTGATTCTTGATTTCAGGGTTGTGAGTTCGAGGCCCACAATGGGTGTAGAGATTACTTAAAAACAAACTAATAAAAAAAAAAAAGGAAAGGAAGTACTAATATGTGCCTCAACATGGATGAGTCATTATGCAAAGTAAAAAAGTTAGTCACAAAAGACCACATATTATATAATTACATTCATATGAAAATCAGAATAGAGAAATCTTTAAAGTCAGAAAGTAGATTAATGGTTGACTAGGGCTGGAACAAGAGGGGTAAGGGTATAGGAGGGTAATAGCTAAAGGATACAGGGTTTTTTTAAGGTGATGAAAATGTTCAACAATTATGGTGATGTTAAAAAAAAATTATGGTGATGTTGCACCTATCTGTGAATATACTAAAAAACCACTGAATTGAATACTTTTTAAAGTATGAATTGTAATATGTATGAATTTTATCTCAACAACGCTTTTTATTTTTTAAAGAAAAAGTAGGAAGCATTTATTTATTTATTTTTATTTTTTTGTATTTTTAATTTAAAAATTTTTTATTTTATTTTATTTGCTTTGTACCAACCATAATTTTTTTTCTTAAAGATTTTATTTATTTATTTGACAGAGAGAGAGACAGATCACAAGTAGGCAGAGAGGCAGGCAGAGAGAGAGGGGGAAGCAGGCTCCCCGCTAAGCAGAGATCCCAGGACCCTGAGATCATGACCTGAGACAAAGGCAGAGGCTTTAACCCACTGAGCCACCCAGGCACCCCAACAACTATAATTTTTTTAATTTAAAATTTTACTTACTTAACATACAGAGCAATATTTGTTTCTCAAGTAGAATACAGTGATTTGTCACTTACATACAAGGCCTACTGCTCATCACAAAAAGTGCCCTCCTTAATGCTCTTCACCCAAGGTATTATAAGTAATAACTAGAGACGATAAAATTAAAATACCACTATTTGCAAACCCTAATGAATTGACAGATCTAGTCATTAAGCATCAATAGCTAGTAACATCACAAAGAGACATTCAGACTTATGCTTCTCCTGATGCAAGAAGACAATACTGCCTATAATCTTGCCAAATAGACTGAACCTCAGACTAACCCAATATATGGACACAGGTGACAATTTGCGCAAAATATAAAGGACAAAGAAACATGTTGAACTGCACTGCGAGTATGCAATCAACAAAATTCAAACTTAGAAACTCAATGATCTGGGTCCATTGAGTTTGGGTCCATTGTCCAAAACAGATAATTTTTAAGAAAAAATAAAGGGATAGAGGGGATTACTATAGTTTATTTTTTTTTAAGATTTTATTTATTTATTTGACAGAGAGAGAGAGAGAGAGATCACAAGCAGGCAGAGAGAGAGGGAAAAGCAGGCTTCCCGCCGAGCAGAGAGCCCGATGTGGGGCTCGATCCCAGGACCCTGAGATCACGACCTGAGTTGAAAGTAGAGGCTTAATCCACTGAGCCACCCAGGTGCCCAAAATTACTGTCGTTTAAAAGAGACTTTAAGGGGCGCCTGGGTGGCTCAGTGGGTTAAAGGCTCCGCCTTTAGCTCAGGTCATTATCTCAGGGTCCTGGGATTGAGCCCCGCATCGAACTCTCTGCTCAGGACCCTCTCTCTCTGCCTGCCTCTCTGCCTAACTTGTGATCTCTCTCTCTGTCAAATAAATAAATAAAATCTTAAAAAAGAGAGAGAGAGACTTTAAAATCATATAAGGGGGCAGAGCGCCTGGGTGGCTCTGTACTTAAGCATCTGCCTTCGGCTCAGGTCATGATCCCAGGGTCCTGGGATGGAGTCCTGCATTGGGCTCCCTGCTCAGTGGACAGTCTGCTTCTCCCTCTACCCTTACCCCTGCTCATGTTTGGTTTCTCTTGCAAGCGCTCTCTCTCGCAAAAATAAATAAATAAAATCTATAAATAAATAAATAAAACATATCAGATCTTATTTAAATAAAAAAGCAAGACTAGTTTTAACAAATACACCACAGTAATGTAAGATTATGATGTTAGAAGGAGATATTGGATGAGGGCTGCATGGGAACTCTTACTCTGCGACTTTTCTATAAATGTAAAATTATTCCAAATAAAAACCGTATTTATTTCTTAAGATTTTTTTATTTGAGAGAGAGAGAGTGAGCTCGAGAGTGAGCTCGAGAGAGAGGGAGAGAGGAAAAAAGAGAGAGAAAGAGAGAGCGTGCACACTTAAATCGGGCAGGGGGGCTGGCAGAGAGAGAGGGAGAAGCGGACTCTCCAGTGAGCAGAGAGTCTGATGCAGGACTTGATCCCAGTACCACAGGATCATGACCTGAGCCGAAGGCAGATGCTTAAGTGCCCCACCACCTACCCAGGTGCCCCTAAGAAGCCTATTTTAAAAAGAATGCCTGGGAGTGGAGGAGAAAGTCTAGGGTGGCCATAAAGAATAATAAGTGTTGGCAAGGATAGGAAGAAATTGTAGTCCTTACATTCTGCTGGCAGGAATGTAAAACAATACAGACACAGTGGAAACCAATCTGGTAGTTCCTCAAAGGATCAAACATAGAGTTACCAACCACAATTCCAGCTCCCAGGTATAGACCCCAAAGAAATGAAGACCTGTCCACACTGAAACATGTATACAAATGTTCACATTATTCATCATAGCCAAAAAATGGAAACAATCAAGATGTCTATCAACTAGAGACTGAATAAATAAAATGTGTTATACCCGTAGAACAGATATTATTCAGCCATAAAGAGAAATGAAGTACTGATACAAGCTACAACATGGATGACCCTTGAAAACAATATTCAAAGTGAGAGCAGTCCCCAAAAAACAGATCTTGCTTAATCTCATTTATATGAAATGTCCAGAATAGGCAAATCCATAGAGAATGAAAGTAGCCTGGTGGTTGCTAGGCCTGGAAGGCTTGGCAGGAAAGGAAGAGTGACCGCCAATGGATATAGGGTTTCTTATAGAGGGGTGATGAAAATGTTCTAAAATTGAATGTAGTGATGATTGTACAACTTTGTGAATATACTAAAAATCACTGAATTGTACAATTTAAATGGGTGAGTTTTATGGTATGTGAATCATATCTCGAAGAAGCCATCATTTAAAAAAGGCTTGATTAAACTAAGTGCATGTACTTAGATAAGTAAATAAAACTATAAGGAAATGTAACTGAATATAATAAAAGTCAACATCATAGTCACTTTTGGAATAAGAGAAAACAATATAATTGTGATAGAGCACATGGAGAGTCTTTGGAGGGGCAGCAAAATTCTGTTTTTTTTTAATTTAAGTATAATTAATATAAAGTGTTATATTAGTTTCAAGTTTATGATTCAATGATTCTATGCACTATTCATTGCTCATCATGATAAATGTTTCTTAATCTCCTTCACCTATTTAAGCCATCCCTCTGCCCCAAAATTCAATTTTTTGATCTGGTGGTGAAGCTATACATTCACTGTGTGAGCTTTTTTTTTTTTTTTATCTATGTGTTGTTTTACAATAAAAGGATCTCTTTAAAAACATGCTCTAGCAAATTTATTTCAAACATAATGTGATGTCTCATAGAATCCAAATTTACCATGTACAAGTTTCCAATTTTATCTCTGTGGACTAAAAGAGATTATATCTGTTCTCAAAAAACAGATATCTTTCAGCAGGAAGTATTTTTTTTTAAAGAACTAGACTAAGCTACGTTAAATATTAACTGGCACAAAATTTACAAATAATGGACAAAAGGGTTTAGAAGGGGATATGATTTGGGGGCAAGGATTGGGAAATAGGGGGAGCACCAGAAAAGGAATTTAAGTTCTATCATGAAGAGAGGGTGAAAGTGGGACACAGATCTTATGGAGGTTACATTTATTGAGCATTTACTATATTCTAATCTTTTTCATTCACTAAATCATTTGATTCTCACAACAACCAATGAAGCTGCTCCTATTATTATTTCCATTATACAGATAAAATAACAGAAGCACAGAGATGGTCTGTGTAGGGCGGGCATCAGTGGGTAAATACAGTTGAAAAGTTACTCTGGGGTGACGGGGCAAATGCGTTTACCTTTCTGTGCCTCAGCAACCTCTTATTTTAAATGAGGATAGTGGGGGGATAGGCAAAATGGGTGAAGGGGAGTAGGAGATACAGACTCCCAGTTACAGAATGAGTAAGTCATGGGAATACAAGGTACAACATAGTGGATATAGTCGATATACTGTAAAAGTATTATAAGATGATACTACATTTGTAGTAATCATGGCATAATGTAAAAAAGATGTTGAATTATCATGTTGTACATCTGAAACTAATGTAATATTGTATGTCAACTATTTTCAAATAAAAAAATTCAATAAAATAACTGACTTATCACTCATAAATTTTTAAAAAAATAAAATGGGGGTAATGATAATAGCAGCACCTTATCATAGGGTTGTTGTGAAAATTAAATGTAATGCATGTAAAGTAGAACAGTTTCTGGCATGAAGTAAATATTCGTTGAAGTTAAATATTAGTGTAAAAACAGAATAATGTTTCTAGAAAAAGTGTGTGAGAATTATCCACCATCCCCCATTTCTTGTGTTAAGTTGGACCACTAGGTCCCTTTATGTACTTCCAGATTTGCTATTTGTACATTAGACTGCAGTTTCATATACTGTTTCTACGGTATCACAACAGACTGAGACCATGCTACTTTTTAAGGCATCTAGAGCAGCACAACTTAAAAATTATTTGCCAGACCTTGTAAAGAGGGTGCCATATTCCAGAAAATAGGAAACTTGGCAGTTCCTATGGTAACACTGGCAGAGTGAGGTAAATGATTTTTAAATCTCTGCAGAATTTAGAGGCTAAAGATAAGCAAAGGAGGCAACTCTGCCAAGGGTGGGGCACAGCTTAAAGCAAGCATGGATAGAGCCTGAAAGATGTCTACAAAGGTCACATGAAGTTGGGGCCCCTCAACAGTACAGAGGAGGCATGGTAATCTCATTATGTAGTAGGGCAGGTGCCTAGAGGGTCTCTTTTTTTTAGAGGCGTTCCTCTCCTATCCCTGACCCACAAGTAGAAGGCAGAGGCTATCAGTAGTAGGGGGTGTCAGATAGACAAAAGGAAAAAAGAGATGACCAGGGAAGGCCAGATAGGATCCCCAAATATACATACTTTCCATAAGAGGTATCTTTTAATACTAATTCTGGAGCTCTATACCAGCGTGTGGCCACATAATCCGTATAAATGTCTCCAGGAGCTGCTAGAGTTCGTGCAAAACCAAAATCACAGAGCTTAGTAATTCCTGACTGGGATACTAAAATATTCTCAGGTTTTATATCACGATGAATGATCTAAAAAAACAAACAGAAGATGCAATAGATTAAAATGAGTTTTCATTATCTAAGAGACTGCTCAAAAATTATACAGAGAAAATCTAGTTAAGACGGTAAAGTTATTTTCTTACCACATGCAAAGGATTAACTACACAAGGCAAAAGCTAAATAGTTATGTATTTTCAATTCTTGCCTCATCCATCACTTCAAAATGAAATGAAGCCAAGGACGCCTGTGGAGCTCAATCAGTTGAGCCTCCAACTCTTGATTTTGGCTCAGGTCACAATCTCAGGGTACTGGAATCGAACCCTGCATTTGGCTCCCTGCTCAGCGCAGAGTCTGCTTGTCCCTCTCCCTCTATTCTGCCCTCCATCCCCTGTGCTCTCTAGCTTTCTCTCTCTCTCTTTCCTCTCTCTCAAATACATAATCTTTTTTGAAAAAATGAAATGAAGCCCAGAAAACAGACATAATACTAAAAAGGTAAATCACGATCCCAAAAAGAAATATAACCAAAAGAACTTAATGAAAAACAGGTGATTTCCTTTAACCCCACATCGTTCTAGATAAAACTAACTGCCCTCTCATTCCTTCACAGCTAAACCTCTTGAAGACATTATCTTTACTAAATCTTCTCTTTCTCACCACTCATTTACTCCTTAAAGTAATATAATCTGTCTTTTTGCCTTTACATTCCATTAGATTGCTCCAACCAGGGTCATCATGAACTTCATTGTTGCTGGAACCAATACAACCCTCAATACATATCCTACTGGATACCTTAGTATAAAAATGTTGCCAACTACTCCTCCCTTCCTGATTTCTGGCACCTAAAATTCTTCCAGTCCCTTCTATTTCTGTGGCACTTTCTCTTTCCCTATTTGTCTCTTAAAAGTAGGATTCTGGTCTCAGATTTTGTTTTCTCCTACATCATGCTCTCTGGGCAATCACATCTACTCATTTTGATTTCTCCGGCTTTTGTTTTTACCATTTCTTTCACTTGTTATAGGGAAACCATACTCTCTTGGCTTTCTTCTCATCTATTGGCTGCTCCATCTCAATCTCATCTACTCTTCTAGCTTTAGTAACAATATACTGATCACTGACCCAGACACCCCTCAAACTTAGCAAATCCAAAACCTTCTCCTATCTTCTCCCCAAACCTACTTATCAACAGTCCCTTAGCTCAGCAGATGGAACAAACATTGACCCCATGGCTCAAGCCAGAAACCAAGGTACCTTTCTCCTTCAGCTCCCATACATACTTTTGTCCCTAGTTCAAGTTCCCACAACTCTCTCATCAAAATTACTACATTGCCAGCTGGTCTCCTTGAGTTCATTCTGATCCCCTCCAACCCACTGTCCACAAAAAGAAGTCACAATACTATTTTAAAATTACACGTGTGTGGCACTGAGCCAGTTGGAAGAGCATGTGATTCTTGATTGCAGGATCATGGGTTTGACCCTTACTCTGTGTGTAGTGGTCACTAAAAAAATTTAAAACTTAAAAAAATGACATATGTGATCACATCACTTCTCTGCTTAACATCCTTCAAGAATTCCTCATCCCACAGGACAAATTTGAAACTCCCGAAAATTGTTTGTAAGGCCTTGTAGAATTTGGCCCTTGCTCACTTTCTCCACCTCCCTTCCCTAGACCATAGGATATTTTCCAATTTTCCAAGGTTTGTCTCATCGCCATACATTTGCTGATGCTGTCCCAACTGCCTACAGCACTTTGCCTGGGTTACTTTTTCCTTAGGTCTGAGCTTAGATATTTATATTAGATGTTTCTTGTATATGGTCTCACATCATTCTGCACTTTCCCCATCACATTGTTTGTCGTGCCATATTATTAATTGCCTGTTTACTTGTTTGTAACTTCCACTAGACTGGAAGCTCCACAAGGGCAAGATGTATGTCTTGTTCAAGCTATATCCCCAGTGACCAGAGTGCCTAAAACAAAGAAAGCATTTAAAAATTTTATGAAATAGATGAAGCATATTTTCATCGCCTACAAAGTGTCACAGCACAAGTGAAAACATCTCAGTGACAGAAATCTAAGATCTTTCCTTGTTTATAAAACTTATTGCTATAAGTCTTTGGGATTGGCTCTTGTTCTGTCTCAGTCTCCCTCCATAAATGGCCAAAAAATTAACTTGGGGTAATGAGCCACCTTAAGTGTGCCATCTATAAAACTATATTAATCCTTCTTTATTTCTACAACTTTTATTGAATGACTACTATATGTCCGGCACTATACTAAGATCTAAGGATATAACATGAGCAAACACTAACATAGAAAAGCACATCAAGATACCACTTCACACATTCTACCCACCACACATCCACTGTCCTCCTCCTCAGTCCTTTAAACACAAGGCAGAAAGCTTCATCCAATTGATACTCTAATATTTATTATGAATAAATAAATAAAATCTTAAGAAAGGAAGGAAGGAAGGAAGGGAGGAGGGGAGGGAGGGAAGAAACAAAAGTTGCAGCATATTCCTGAGAATCCAAAAGGCCACATGCAGAGCAATGCACATGCCCAAGAAAGACCAGAGATGGTACGAAAACTCTTACCTGTCGAGGAGTTTGAGGCTCTGAGCAAGTAAGAAGGTAAGGCTAAGAGAGAGTTGCAAACTGCCTGCCTGAACACTGAAGGCATGTCTCAAAACACTAGAAGAGGCCCTTGGTAAGAAAGGCTGAGAGATTCCTTGGTTTCAAGCATTTAAGGAAATCTCTGTCTAATCATTAGCTAACCACCAAACCAAATGAGCAGAGATTTCAGTGGTCACATGTGAGGAAGAAGGCTCACTTTGCAGAATTAGTTCAGTAAAGTAACTAAACAGCCACAACAACAAACTCAGAGATGGCAAACTCAGATTTCCAGAGTTTCCACATTATTTTAAATTCCAATTTTCAACAAAAAATTATAAATTTCCAAAAAATTTTCCCTGAAAAAAAGGTATGCAAAGAAACAAGTATGACCCATATATGGAAAGAAAAGCAGTCTGTGGGGCGCCTGGGTGGCTCAGTTGGTTGAGCAACTGTCTTTGGCTCAGGTCATGATCCTTGAGTTCCAGGATCGAGTCCCACATCGGGCTCCCAGCTCCGCGGGGAGTCTGCTTCTTCCTCTGACCTTCTCTCCTCTCATGCTCTCTCTCACTTTCTCTGTCTCTCAAATAAATAAATAAAATCTTTAAAAAAAAAAAAAAAAAGAAAAGCAGTCTGTAAGGAATCTTCCTTGGGGTGCCTAGATGGGTCAGTCAGTTGAGCATCAGACTCTTGGTTTCAGCTCAAGTCATGATCTCATGGTTCTTGGTATTGAGACCCGCATAGGGCTCCATGCTCAGTGGGGAGTCTGCTTACAGATTCTCTCCCTCCCCTCACTCACTCACTGTCTCTTTAAAATAAGTAAATCTCAAAAAAAAAAATGAATGAATGAATGAAAGAAGACAATAACCAACTATTTTCAATGTTTTCTAAGTTAGGGGTGTCTGGCTGGCTCAGTCAGTAGTGTGTGTGACTCTTGATCTCAGGATTGTGAGTTCAAGCCCCACAATGAGTGTAGAGATGACTGAAAAAATAAATAAATAAAACTTTAAAAAAACATTCCAAGCTAAAGAAAACACTGTCTAAAGAACTAAAAAAAGTATGTACACAATATCTCATCAAATAAGGAATACTCAGAGTGCCTCGGTGGGTCAATCGGTTAAGCGTCTAACTCTTGGTTTCAACTCAGGTCATGATCTCAGGCTTGTGTGACTGAGCCCCAAGTCAGGCTCTGCACTCAGCAGGGAGTCTGCGAGAGAGTCTCTCTCTCTCTCCCTTTCCCTCTACCCCTACCCCCACTCATGCTCTCACTCTCTCTCTCTAAAATAAATAAAATCTTTTTTAAAAATTAAAGAATATCCATAAAGAAATTATTAAAAGAACTAAATAGGGATGCCTGGGTGGGTCAGTCAGTTAAGCATCTGCCTTTGGCTCAGATCATGATCCCAAGGTTCCAGGATCAAGTCCCAAATCAGGCTCTCTCTCAGCGGGGAGCCTGCTTCTCCCTCTGCCTGCTTTACCTGCTGCTCCCCCCTGCTTGTGCGTGTTCTGTCTCTCTCTGACAAATGAAAGAAAATATTTAAAAATAAATAAATAAAAATAAAAAGAACTAAATACAAAGAAAACAATCAAGAATGCAGAAAAGGCAACCCACAGAAGAAAATATTTGCAAATTCTGTATCTGATAAGCATCTAATACTCAAAATATATAAAGTACAATTCAACAATAAAAAGACAAGTAACCCAGTTTAAAAATGAGCAAAGGATTCAAACAGACATTTCTTCAAAGAAGATACACAAATATGAATTTGCCAGCCCTAAAGTTTTCATTTTAATGGAATTTATACTGTGTGGTCTTTTACATGTGAATTTCTTCATTTAACATGTTTTCAAGGTTCATTCATGGTGTAGCATGCATCAGTACTTCATTCTTTTTTATGGCTGAATACATTTCATTTTATGTATATACCTCATTTGTTTACCCATTCATCAGACTGACATATTTGAGTTGTTTCCATTTTTTGACTATTATATAAATAATGCTGCTATGAATATTCTTGTGCAAGTTTTCATGTGAACACATGTTTTCAATTCTCTTGTGTAGGTACCTAGGACTAGAATTGCTTGGTCATATGGTAATTCTATATTTAACTTTTTGAGGAACTGCCAAACTGTTTTCCATACCATCTGCACCATTTTACATTACCACCAGCAGTGTATGAACGTTCCAATTTCTCTACTTCCTCGCCAATATTCGTCATTGTCTGCTTTTTAAGTTACAGCCAGCCTGGTGAGTGTGAAGTGATTTCTCATTGTAATTTTGATTTGTATTTTCATAATGACTAATGATATTGAGCACCATTTCATGTGCTATCCGCCATTTATATATCTTGTTTAGAGAAATGTCTCTTCAAATCTTTTGGCCATATTTAACTTGGGTCTTTTTATTCTTGAGTTCTATTTTACATATCCTGGATACTTCTCGGACATATGATTTGCAAATATTTTCTCCCATTCTGTGAACTTTTTACTTTCTTGATAGTGTCCTTTGATGTACAAAAGCTTTTAATTTTGATGAAGTCCAATTTATCTAGTTTTTTCTTTGATTACTTTTTTTTTTTAAAGATTTTATTTATTTATTTGACAGAGAAATCACAAGTAGGCATAGAGGCAGGCAGATAGAGAAGGGGATAGCAGGTTCCCTGCTGAGCAGAGAGCCCAATGCAGGGCTCGATCCC
The DNA here is from genome assembly GCA_028533885.1 of Nasua narica. Classification (NCBI taxonomy): domain Eukaryota; kingdom Metazoa; phylum Chordata; class Mammalia; order Carnivora; family Procyonidae; genus Nasua; species Nasua narica. The sequence continues at coordinate 24,014,580 of CM052809.1, forward strand.
AGGACCCCAGGATCACGACCTGAGCCGAAGGCAGAGGCTTTAACCCACTGAGCCACCGGGCTCCTCCTCTTTTGATTACTTTTGCTTTTGATGTTGTATCTAAAGAACTGTTGCCTAGGGATGCCGGGCTGACTCAGTCAGAGGAGTGTGCATCTCTACTGTAGGTTCAAGCTCCACATTCGGCATAGAGATTACTTAACAATAAAACCCATTTAAAAAAGCATTGCCAAATAAATGATCACATAGATTTTTATCTATGTTTTCTTCTTAGGGTTTTATAGTTTCAGCACTTATATTTAGATCTTTCATCCCATTTTGAATTAATTTTTGTATATAGTGTGAACTATCAGACCTAGGATTCAAACAAAGAGTTTGTTTCCCCTTTATTTATAGTAAATGCTCCAGACCTACATAAAACTCCATGTTGAAATGTGATTTATCACTTGAAAATAATATTACACTGGATGTTAACTGGAATTTAAATAAAATTTTAAAAATATTTTTAAAAAATTTTTTAATTGGGGTGCCTAGGTGGCTCAGTCAGTTAAGTGTCTGCCTTCAGCTCAGCTCATGATCCTGGGGTCCTGGAATCAAGTCCCACGTCAGGGTCCCCGCTCAGTGGGGAGTCTGCTTCCACCTCTCCCTCTGTGTGCTCTCTTATTCTCTAATAAACAAAATCTTAAAAAAATTTTTTTAATCTTATTTATAATACCTCTGCTTATGTAGTCCTATATGCTTGAATGTAAATACTCATCTGAGGGGAGAACTCAAATTTCCATATCATCTAACAGCCTCAGAAACCTGGTTCTAAATCACCCAGAACTTTAGGGGTGCCTGGGTGGTTCAGCTGTTATGCATCTGCCTTTGGCTTGGGTCAGGATCCCAGGGTCCTGGGATTGAGCCCCAGATCGGGCTCCCTGCTCAATGTGAAGCCTGCTTCTCCCTCTCACACTCCCCTTGCTTGTGTTCCCTCTCTCGCTGTCTCTCCGTCAAATAAATAAATGAAATCTTTTTTAAAATAAATAAGCAAATTGCCTAGAACTTCAATTTGATAAACTTTCCAATTGGAAAGTTATACAATTAAATGCTAATGTGTATATGAAAAAATAAGCCAGTAGCTTCTAGAAAGAGGCTGAATAAAGATGTTTGAGGTAGACCAAAAAAATTGGGACTTCCCTTTATGTTGTAAAAAAAAACAGATAGAAAATGCAGTCCTTGGATTGGATTGGACTGGATTCTGATCTTAATAAATCATTTGTAAAAGATATTTTTAGGAACTGGGTACATTTTAATTTGTTTGGTATCACATGACATTAAGGAATTGTTTGTTGTGCAGATGTAATTATGATTCTGAAGTTACAAAGGAGAATGTTTTTGGTTTTTTTTTAATTTAAATTCAATTAATTAAGATATAGTGTATTAGTTTCCGAGGTAGAGGTCAGTGATTCATCAGTTGTCTATAACACCCAGTGTTCATTACATCACGTGCCCTCCTTAATGCCCATCACCCAGTTCGCCATCTTCCCCCCTTTCCCCTCCAGCAACCCTCAGTTTGTTTCCTATGGTTAAGAGTCTCTTATGGTTTGTCTACCTCTTCTCCATTCTGATTTTGTCTTGTTTTATTTTTCCTTCCTATGCTCCTCTGTTCTGTTTCTTAAATTCCACATATGAGTGAAATCATACGATAAACATCTTCTTTCTCTGATTGGCTTATTTTGCTTAGCATAATACCCTCTAGTTCCAACCACATCTTTGCAAATGGCAAAATTTCAATTTTTTGATGGATAATATTCCATTATATACATCTACCACACCTTTATGCATTTATCTGTCAACGGACAACTGGGCTCTTTCCATAGTTTGGCTATGGTGGACACTGCTGCTATAAACATTGGGGTGTAGGTGCCTCTTCAGATCACTACATTTGTATCTTTGGAATAAATATCTAGTAGTGCAATTGCTGGGTCACAGTGTATTAACTTCTTGAGGCACCTCCATACTGTTTTCCAGAGTGGCTGTACCAGCTTACATTTCCACCAACAGTATAAGAGGGTTCCCCTTTTCTCTGTATCCTCGCCAACACCTGTTGTTTCCTGACTCGTTAATTTTGATTAACTTGTTAATTTTGATACCACCTCACACCATTCTGACTGGTATGAGGTGGTATCTCATTGTGGTTTTGATGTGTATTTCCCTGATGCCAAGTTGTGCATATTTTCATGTGTCTATTGGCCATTTGTATGTCTCTTTGGAGAAATGTCTGTTCATTGCTTGCTTGGATGATTTGTTCTTTGGGTGTCGAGTTTGATAAATTCTTTACAGATTTGGGATACTAGCCCCTTATCTTATAAGGCATTTGCAATTATTTCTCCCATTCTGTAGGCTGTCGTTTGGTTTTGTCGACTGTTTCCTTTGCTGTGCAAAAGCTTTTTATCTCCACGAAGTCCCAATAGCCATATATGCCTTTGTTTCCCTTGCCTTTGGAGAAGTGTCTAGTAAGAAGTTGCTGCAGCTGAGGTCAAAGAGGTTCCTGCCTGTGTTCTCCTCTAGGATTTTGATGGATTCCTGTCTCACATTTAGGTCTTTCATCCATTTTGAGTTTATTTTTGTGTATAGTGTAAATTGTCAGGGTACCTATAATTTAAAATACCTCAAAACAAAATAGATATAGTACATACAGAAAAATGTTAACATATTAAAACTTTTTTAAGATTTATTTATTTGAGAGAGTAAATGTGTGCACATGAGTGAGTTGGGGGGCAGAGGAGGGGCACAGTGAGACGCAGAGAGAATCTCAAGCAGACTCCTGAGTGCAGGAACCAATGTGGGGCTCAAACTCATGACCCTGAGATCATGACCTGAGCAGAAACCAAGAGTGGGACCCTTAACTGACTGAGCTACCTAGTCACCCCAAAACATATTACATAATAGTAAAATGTTAACAATAACTTTATCCAAATAATAACAATTCCTTGTTTGGAAGACTATAAGTTTAAAATTCAAAGCAGACTTAAAAACAACAACAACAACAAAAAACTATGCAAGGGAACCTCGGTGACTCAGTCGGTTAAGCGTCTGCCTTCGGCTCATGTCATGATTTCCAGGTTCTAAGACTGGGCTCCTTGTCAGGCTTCCTGCTCAGCAGGAGTCTGTTTCTCTCTCTCTCCCTCTGCCCCACCCCACTGCTCATTTGCTCTCCCTCTCAGTCTTTCTCTCAAATAAAATCTTTTAAAAAATAAAAATAAATAAAACCCTATGCAAAAGTGGCCTAAATTTAGGGAAGAAGGGTTTTGTGAAGTAGGAGGTGGGATGGGGCTAAGAAATATCAATGGTGCTTAGGTATTAGTCAGAATAATCCATAATTCATAAAGGTTACTGTAAATTTAATAAAATTTAAGAAACTACATAAGGAAAGGAACCAAGTCTTTTACTCAAGGCTGCATTCTCAGCTCCTACTACAATTAATGATTGCTACTGGAAGATGTTCAATGAATATTTGTTTATTGGATAAATGAATGAGGGAATGAATAACCATTTCTTCCCCATGACTGGCCAAATATTTGCATGTACACTTTGCTTCCAAAATGGTTTCAAAGAGACTTATAACGTATTTTTTCAGGATTCATAAAACATTATTCATTTTGAATTAACAAGCTCTTTACACAGCACTTAATATTGCTTCACAAGCTTCCAGGACTTGGACTATTTCTGAAGAATTATTTCAATTTGTATGAAGTTTACAACTTTGTGTACCATATGGTATTTTCTCTGTAAGTAAACAATAAGTAGTCTGAATTATCATATGAATTCCAAAACTTTGAGTTTTTTAAAAATAATTAACATGAAATAAAAGCATGGTAAGATTTATTGCTTACACAGTCTTGTCTTATTTTATTTTTTTAAAGATTTTATTTATTTATTTGGCAGAGAAAGAGAGTGAGAGAACACAAGTGGGGGAGCTGGAGAGAGAGAGAGAGAGAGAAATAGGCTCCCTGTTGAGCAGGAAGCCCATTGTGGGGGGCTCAATCTCAGAACCCTGGGATCATGACCTGAGCCAAAGGCAGATGCTTAACCAACTGAGCCACCCAGGTGCCATGTTTACACAGTTTTAATTTGTCAGACCCATTTGCTCTAAAATAATGAGCTGAAATTATATGACATCCCACTTATGAAAGCCAGACATAGTCAACTTTCAACACTTGTGTGTTTGATAGTAGGAGATCAGCAGTGCACGTCAGCACAAAGAGCACATAATCTTATGCTACATAATTTGGATATTTTATAATATATTTAAAAATTTTTTTACTGAAGTATAGTTGACACACAATGTTACATTTGTTTGACGTCTAAGAGGCTTATACTACTAACTGGATCAAAATTTTAAATTTTAAAAACAACCAGACTGAAAAAGATAAACCAAATTCTTATAATTAACTAGTTAATGAAACTCAACAGTAAATTTTTATTTGAGCTGCCTAGAAGCCAATATAGGAAAGAAAACATATTTTCATTATTAAATAAAAGAAGGTAAACAAATATTTCTGGAGATAAAAAGCTTTTTCAGATACTGAACTGTATCTAACTTAATAAATTCTTATGAAAAGTAACATGAGGTATCATGGTAGATATTATCTCAGACATTTCAGTTACATAAAAATATTCATCTGAAATTTGGAGATATTAGGAAAATAAAGTTTTCCTTTCTTGATTTTTGTCAACATGAAGCTAACCTTAAATCATCAAGGCCAGAACACAGATATCCAGATAATAGGCATAACAATATTCTAATGAGCCACTTCATCCATGGCTGCCTTAATTCTCTGGAGTAACTAACTTCATAATATTCTGTGAGTTTGAGTGATAGGGATAATTTTCCTTTAGGTCCTTGTGAGACAGAAAATAAAAAAATTTAGGTGTTTCTGTCTAGGCCTTTTTCTCTGCCGCCTCCACAATTACATGGATATTCTTCCATATTTGGTGCTGAGAACTACATTTTACTTTCCTTTTTGTCCCTTGGAGAATAATCCATCCTTCAACCGTAATATCTAAGAGGAAGATTCCCAAATCTGTATACCTAGTTCTGACAACTTCTAGAGAGGCCATGTTAAATCACAGGACAACCACTATTCTGAGTTAGAAATTTTCACTGACCCTTAAAATATATCAATGTTTCTAAAAGCAATTCTCCCTTGTAAAACCGGTTGCTGCCAATGGCACCATAATTCTCCTGTACTCAATTAAAAACTTTGTAATTATCTTTGTTTCTCACTTCGTTCACATCCCTCTCATATCTACTTACTTCTCACATCCTATCATGTCCCCTTTGTGTCTTTCCATCATCTGCCTTTGACATCCTTCCTCTTCCTACTTCAAGTCCTTACTATTTCATATCTGAACTGTCATAATAGCCTCTCACCTGATCTGCTTCTACCCATACTTTTCCTCTACACTTGCCAAAATAAGCTTTGGTTTTGTTCTAATCTTGTTACAGCCAGGTTCAAAACCCTTCTGCCATATCACAGTATCTCCACGAAAAAGTCCAAACTCTTCAGGATGAATTTCAAGATTTGGGAAATCTCTCCTCAGGGAACCCATGCAATCTTATCACCCTTTACCTAGTCTCTGTAAAGCTCACTCACCACTGCTCTCTGAAGTCCCTTGCTCAGGCCTGCTGCTGTTTTCACACTGGTACCCCATCTGAATCTATTCCCTCTTCTATTCCAGTGAATCTTAGCTATAATTCCAAATTCTACTTACTTTAGTTTTATTTCCTCTTTGAAGTCCACTACTCCAAGTATAGCCCATACTGGTGTCTCCCTTGATTCAAGAAACACTCAAATAGATAAGGCAGCATGGGGATACAGATAACACAACGATTCCTCACTCCCTAGCAGCACAGCACTACTTATAAGCACGTAAAATATGCTTGACACAATGCTAAACACTATATGCCTACCATCTTATTTGACTATTACAAAAAATCTGTGAGATAATACATCAGTTTACCCACGAGGACAGTGAGGCTCAGAGAGTTTAGGTAACTTTCCTGGGATCAGAGCATAATGGGGCTGCCGCCTGTCACTGCACTCTACTGCAGTGAGCGGTGAACAGCACAGGTATGTGATTACCAGGCGAAAAGTGGTGGGTGAAAATCTAGGATAGTCTGATTCCACAGACTGTGCTCTTAACTATTACATTTTACTGCCGCCCCATGGATCCAGCTGGCAAGGAAATGACAATCTGAATTCCAGTTGCTATTACAACCACATTCCTAGACTACAAAATGAGAAGTGCCTGGAGGGCTCAGTCAAGCCCCGCATCAGGCTCCCTGCTCCACGGAAAGCTTGCTTCTCCCTTCTCCCACTCCCCCTGCTTGTGTTCCCTCTGGCTGTCTCTCCCTCTGTAAAAAATAAATAAAATCTTAAAAAAAAAAAAAAAGCTACAAAATGAGATGTACTATTAGCAAGACAGAAAATTAGAAATTAAGATATCCAAAAAAGCTTAGGATATAAGATGCTTTACCTATATCATTTACTAATAAATTTTTTTAGGTTCTTCCTGTTATTTCCTGAATATATATCTAACTTTTTAGAGAGTAGAGCTGAAGTTGGGAACAAAATACCTCCATAAAAACCTACTGAACACTTACGAGGCAGCTGACTAAAAATCAGAATAGTTGATCTTTCCTGTCTTGATTTTTTTCATGTTAAGCAAGACTATGTACCTCTTAGCAACTTTAATTCTGCTTTCTTTTCTTAAAGGCATCCATATTTATTTGCTGCTCCCCGTTCCTACCTCCAAACCTTCCTTCATTTGAGGCTGCCTGGCAACATTTTGATGTACTTTCCCCAATAAAAGGTTCCAAGTGACTGCTGGTTCCTCCTTACCAAATTACTGATACTTCCTTTAGCATCCCATACTTGGTCTGCCCTATTGTTATAGTTACAACTTTATTACTGTGTAGTTAACATGTTTTGCAATTCTGCAACTAAAGTGTAAGGTAATGACCCCAGTTTCAGGATATCAATTACTATTGTACAGAAAAATACTTTTAAAACCTTCATTAAAGAGCACTTAAAATTCACATATATCCTATATTTTGGCTTACTCTGAAGCACTTACATTATTATTGTGAAGATATTCAATTGCTCGAAGGATCTGGAAGAGGTATTTTCTAAGTCGTTTACTCTCTAGTCCATGACAATAATGTTGTAGCTCATCTAATACCGTGTGGTCAATAAATTCAAACACCAAATGAATTTTCTTTTTCTGCCTAAAAACTTCAATCAGATTGACCAGGTTTTCATGACGAAATTGCTATTGACAGAATAAACAGATTTATAATACATTATTTCATGCACGATAATTTATAACATAACACCTATATAATTTTTAAAATTAGAAATATTATCAGCCTATTTTTAAAAAAGTTTTATTTATTTGAGAAAGATCGGAAGAGAGCATAACAGGGAGAAGCACAATCCCTGCTGAGCAGGGGGCCCAACTTGGGGGTCCATCCCAGGACCCTGGGATCATGACCTGAGCCAAAGGCAGATGCTTAATTGAATGAGCCACCTAGGTGCCCCTATTCTCAGCCTATTTTACTCCATGAATTTCAATAGGAAATTTTCAACTTATTTGTTTACATTCCTATTTTTTTAAAAATGCTAAGCTAGGGGCTCCTGGCTGGCTCAGTCGGAACAGCATGCAACTCTTGATCTTGCGATGGTGAGTTTGAGCCCCACTTGGATATAGAGATTACTAAAAAAAAATCTGAGGAAATGCTGAACTATTTCATAGTTAATATGTACAGAACAAGGGGAGAGAGATGTACTGCCTTACTTCAAGTTGGCATTTGATTGTTTATTAAAATAATTTAGAGTTAATATACTATAATGCAAGTTGGTATGCTGCTAAGACATATCTTTTTTTTTTAAGATTAATTTCTTTACTTGGGAAAGTAAGAGTGTGTACAAATGGGAGGAGCAGAAGGACCCAGAGAGAGAGAATCCCAAGCAGGCTCCACGCTCAGCGGATGTAGAGCTCCATCTCACAAGCCTGAGATTTTGTCTGAGCTTCACCTCACAAACCTGAGCTGAAATTAAGAGTCAGACACTTAACCTGCTGTATCATCCAGGTGCCCCTAAGACATATTTTTCTAACCTTTAACTTGGTTTATAGTTAAGTCTAACATATGGAATTTAAAATGTTATGTTTTCAAATAAGTATGGATTTCAATGCCGCCCAGTATGTGATCTGATTCAAGGAAATTATTTTCTTAGTTTGATCCTCAACTCTCAAAAGTGAAACATAAGTTCCAGATGGACAGTGTAAATTAATTAATTATACTGGAACAAAAGAGAATCAAAATATGTAGAAACTTTACAGATATGTGAAATAACCATTTATAGTCATAGGAACCTCACAAAAATATACAATTATTTGTGGATACCTTTTTGTTCACTGTCTGTAATATTCTACTAAAAAAGGGCGCCTGGATGGCTCAGTGGGTTAAAAAAGGGGCGCCTGGATGGCTCAGTGGGTTAAAACGTCTACCTTCGGCTCAGGACATGATCAGTCCTGGGATCAAGCCCCGCATCGGGCTCTCTGCCTGTTTCCCCATCTCTCTGCCTGCCTCTCTGCCTACTTGTGATCTCTTTCTCTCTGTCAAATAAATAAGTAAAATCTTAAAAAAATTTTTTTTAATATTCTACTAAATAAAATAAACACCTTTTTAAACTAGTAACAATCAGTGTTAAAATAACTTCAAAAGGTCAAAAATGGCATTTATCAGCTTAGAAAACAAATGAGGTTCAATATTTTATGCTGCTTACTTTATATTTTAATACACTAACTTAATTATTACCAATTCTCAAATATTCAACATTTTCAAATTACTAAAAGCATTTATTCATTTGGCTAAAAATTGAGAGGTATATTTTCAATGTTAGATTCATTATAAAATTAAACTTTTATGAAAAATATTTGTCTTTATTCTAACAGCACAATTATCAATTTTTCTACTTATTTGTACTAACACATAGTCCAAAGTCCTTAGAATATGACTAAAAGAAAAACATGCCAGAATATAATGCCAGATTCCTTTCCTATTTTTGCTCCCAATTTCCCTCGTTGGCAAGATGCCAGAGTGCTGCAGTGACACCTTGCTAGTAGAAGCAAAAACAACTGACTGCTAGAATGCTTTTGGACACTGCAACAAAGGAAAATTACTGGTTCCCTTTCTAGTCTTTATTTTAAAGGCCAAAGCAACAAAGAGTTAATATGAGTTAATAAGCATTATGGAAGACCCACCAGGGTAAAGAATTCTTTCTCAGATTAACCATGAAACTCCTAGAAATGCTCCATTGCCACTCCTCAAGTTATTCACTTTTGTTTTCCTTCATAACCAGACAACTTTTCTACAGATATTGTCACTAATCACTCTAACTGTAATGTTTTAAATAAAATTCTAGAAGATAAAAATTTAATTCAAATGAAATCATAATGGCAACCTTTTTAGACTAACAACGTGGATTAATCCAAGAACTCTGTCTTGTTGAATTAGATAAGATCAATCTAAAAATTCTATAAGAAATAAGCCAACTGAACAGTGCCTGGGTGGCTTGGTTGGTTAAGCCTCTGACTCTTGATTTCACCTCAGGTCTTGATCTCGGGCCCAGTGTGGAGCCTACTTAATAATAAAACAAACAAACAAACAAAAACACCCAAACATCAAACAAGCCAATGAGAATAAAGTTAAGGTGTTTCAAAACAATTTACATAATAGTTATAATAGCTAAGTACATTTTCTATTTCCTTTCTGTGTTCTTGCCACATACTGGTTGTTTTTACAAAATGATAAAGTAGAAAAAAATAATCAGCTTAAATGTAACAGAGCTGAAGAAAGAGCAGAAGATATTGCCTGGGAAAAAGTCTCCATCTAATCAGATTTTCACTTATGGTGTACAATTGCCTTATAGTATTACAATGTTTTAGGTCATCAGGAATAGCAGTGGCATCTCACAAAATCATAACATCTTTACTGATTTTACCTTTTCTTTACACTAGAAATAGAATAACTCAACAATCCACATATATAGGTGCCTACTATATTTATTTTATTTAAAAAACAAATTGAGGGACACCTGGGTGGCTCAGTCGGTTAAGTGTCTGCCTTCGGCTCAGGTCATTATCCCAGGGTCCTGGGACTGAGTCCCACACTAGGCTCCTTGCTCAGTGGGGCGTCTACTTCTCCCCCTGCCTGCTGCTCCCTCTGCTTGTGTGCCCCCCTGCTTGTACGTGCACTCTCTCTCTGTCTCTCTCTGACAAATACATAAAATCTTTAAAAAACAAAAAAACTGATCCATCACATCTAATATAAAGTTACAAAGAAAGATGAGAATTTCACAGAACGAGAACAATTAATCCTAAAATTTATATAGAATCAGAAAAGATCTCAAATAGTCAAAGAATCTGGAGAAAGTAGAACGAAGCTGGAAGTATCACAAGCCCAGATTTCAAGATATACTACAAAGCTATAGCATCAAAATAGTGTGGTACTGACACAAAAACAGACACATAGATCAACAGAACAGGACACAGAGGTCAATGGAACACACAGATAAATAGAAGTGGCATAAAAGCTTGCCCACAAATCAAAAGAAAAGAACACACCTACGTGGTCAATTAATTGACAACAAAGGAGGCAAGACAATTATGAAAAGACAGTCTTTTCAACAAACAGCACTGGGGAAACTGGACAGCTACCTGCAAAAAAATGAAACTGCACCACTTTCTAACACCATACACAAACATAAATTCAAAATGGATTAAAGACCTAAATATGAGACCAGAAGCCATAAAACTCCTAAAAGAAAACATCAGGCAGTAATCTCTTAAGAGATCCCCCTTAGCAACCTGTTTATGGATCTGTGTCCTCAGGCAAGGGAAACAAAGCAAAAATAAATTATTGGGACGATACCAAAATAAAAAGCTTTTGCACACAAAGGAAACCATCAACAAAACAAAAAGGCAACCTACTGAATGGGAGAAGACACTTAAAAATGATGTATAGGATAAGGGTTTAATATCCAACATATATAAAGAACTTACAGGGGCGCCTGGGTGGCTCAGTGGGTTAAAGCTTCTGCCTTCGGCTCAGGTCATAATCTCAGAGTCCTGGGATGGAGCCCCACCATCAGGCTTTCTGCTTAGCAGGGAGCCTGCTTCCCCCCCCCGCCCCGCCCCACGCCTGTCTCTCTGTCTACTGTGATCTGTCAAATAAATAAATAAATAAAATCTTAAAAAAAAAAAAAAAAAGAACTCACACAACTCGATACTAAAAAAAACAAACAACACTATTTAAAAATGGGCAAAGGTCCTGGATAGACATTTTTGCAAAGGAGATATACAGATGGCAAACAGACACTTAAAAGATGCTCAACATCACTCGTCATCAGGGAAATGCAAATCAAAACCACAATGAGATACTACCTCACACCAATTAGAATGACTAGTATTAAAAAGACAAGAAAATAACAAGTGCTGGCAAGAATGTGGAGGAAAGGAAACCCTTGTGCACTGTTGAGGGGGCTGGCTATAAACTGAAGAAGCCGCTATGGAAAATAGTATGAGGTTGCTCAAAAAATTAGAAGTCTGAATACCACATGATCTAGTAATTCCATTCATGGTATTTGCCCAAAGTGAAAACAGTAGTTCAAAAATATATATGCACCCCTATGTTTACTGCAGTGTTATTTACAATGCCAAGATATGGAAGCAACCGAGGTATCCATCCATAGATGAATGGATGTACATATATGATGGAATATTACTCAACCATACAAAAAATGAGATCTTTTTTTTTAGATTTTTAAAAAAGTAATTTCTACACCCAATGTGGGGCTCAAACTCACAACCCTGAGATCAAGAGTCACATGCTCTACTGACTGAGCTAGTCAGGCACCTTCCTCCAAAATGAGATCTAAACATTTGAAATAACATGGATGGACCTAGAAAGTATTACACTGAGTGAAAGAAGTCAGACAAAGAAAGTAAATACCATATAACTTCACTTATATATGGAATCCAAAAAACACAAACGAACAAACAAAAAATCAAACAGGCTCTTAAACACAGAAAACAAACTGGTGGTTGCCAGAGGAGACGGAGGGAAGTGGGTAGGTAAGATATATAAAAGGGGATTAAGAGGTACAAACGTCCAGGGATAAAACTAAAAAGTTACAGAAATGAAAAGTACATCACAGAGAATATGGTCAATAACATTGTATGGTGACATCAGACAACTACACATCATGGTGAGCACTCAATAATGTAAAGAAATAGCAAATCACTACATTGGATACCTGAAATTAATATAACATTGTATGTTAATTATATTTCAATTATAGCGGTGAATATTACTTTTGTATCAGATAAAAGTGAAAAAAAGTATCTCTTCATCACATACAACATCTAGACTATGTTGTCAAAGTCATAAACTTTAAAGCATCTAGATAAATTCTAATAAATAAAATTTGTAGATCTAAATTTTTTTTTAAAGATTTTATTTATTTATTTGACAGAGGAGAGAGATCACAAGTAGGGAGAGAGGCAGGCAGAGAGAGAGAAGTAAGCAAGCTCCCTGCTGAGCAGAGAGCCCAATGCGGGGCTCGATCCCATGACCCTAAGATCACGACCTGAGCCAAAGGCAGAGGTTTTAACCCACTGAGCCACCCAGGAGCCCCTAAATATTTTTTTAATCACTAGTTTTGTATCCAATTCCCAAGGAATGTTAATGCTTCTTTCTGGACAGCCCTGAGGTCTTTCCCCTGGGTTGACCTGTCATACCTACACAAAATTCTGTTTTCCACCCATTTCTAAAAGCATACTAAAATCAGCTTTACTTTAATATATTCTTGTCACATCAAAGTCAACATTTCTAAAACTGAACTAGTTCCCAGTCCATTTCTCATTTGGGTCCTTCATATTTCCATCAGTGAGAACAATCACTGAACTTTACCAATCTTTTTGTCTCCCTCTGATTCCTTCTACATTCTTTCATGTCTTCTTTGCAATATATTCTATTTTAATTTTGCTTTTCTAACTTTAAATTCAAATTGCTGCAACCCAGCAAGGGCTCTCATGATATTTACCAGGATTCTTGAATTAAATTTATAACAGACCTCCCTATTTTTACTGTCTTCCAGCCTATTCTAAAAAATAGTGCTAAACTATTATATATAGTAGGTTTATTTTGAATTCAAAACCTTCCACCTCTTACAAAATCAAAGTTTGTCCTTTTAAGACAAGACTTTAAAACTTAACTCCAGTTTACTTCTCTAATCTCACCTCTTTCTACTTCTGTACCAAAAACTCTACGGACCAATCAATGTCTTTGTTCTCTGTTCTTTTTCCTGCTTGAACATCTCTAAGTTTATGTTGTTCCCCTAACCTAGAATAGTTTCTCCCTTCTACCTAAATATTGCACATCCTTTAAGACCAAATGCATGTCCCATTTCCTCCAAGAAAATTTCTCTACCCAAGTGGACTTTGTGTTAATCACTGGGCAATTATTGAGTCACTTTTTTTTATTAACATATAATGTATTATTTGCCCCAGGGTACATGTCTGTGAATCATCAGGCTTACACATTTCACAGCACTTACCATAGTACATACCCTCCCCAATATGAGTCACTTTTTATTTAGTATTGTTTTTCAAGCGCCCTCCCATCTTTCTGATTAAACAATAAAAGTTCTTTAGAGCAGATACTGTCTTTTACTATTTCTGAAAAATATTTCATATTATTTGGCATAATTTTGTTACATTATATGTAAGCATATATATCTTATATCACTATAAAATTTCAAAATGTAAACAGTAAGATAAGGTACCACACTTTTTTATTCTACTCTATGTCTTCATACATGTGTTAACTAAAATATTCCTTATATCATTTTTTATTCCATAACAATTCCTCTTTTGACTTCTAGCAATTAAGGTAAAAGAAGCAAACCTTTAAAAACTTTATTTCTCTCGTTGCAATTTTGTTGACAGATTTTTCCGGTTTCTCATAAAATATCTTAATGGCCACTATCTGCCCAGTATCCTTATGTTTACACTTCATGACTGTTCCATAACTTCCCTCGCCCACTTTTCCGAGGGTTTCATACATCTCCATTTTCAAGCCCGGATTCTTCTTCATAAAAATAAAGAAAAAACAAAACACGTTAAACATTTGTACTTTCATTTATTCAAGCTGGACAATGCATTTCCACAATAAACCCGTATTTTAAAAGACGTAAACATGGAAAATATTAATCTTTTGCACAGACGGTTGTTTGTCCTCGGTAACTCTGTCAACTAGACAGTAGGGTGTCCCTGTGGGGCCCCAGCGCTCACCAGAAATCAAGGAGCTTCCTACTGTCTCGGTCATTCCCGTGAACACTCAGATTTAAGATTCCCTCACTACATGTCTCCAATTCATCAGGAGTGGGGTCCACATACTTCCTATCTTACGTCCCTCAACTATGGGGTTCCCGAAATACTGCCGTTGCCCACAGATTCAGCCCCCGAACCGAAGAAAACTTCAGCACCACTGGTTCCTCAAATCAAACCTCTTAGGGTCCCGGACCAGAGTTGCGCCGCGGGCCCTGCAGTCGACCTCGTCCAATCAGCCGCCGCCGACTCAGCCCATTTTGCAGTCCAGCCGGCCCGGCTCCGCGCAGACCCGGCGGAACAAATGGACACCGACCCTACTTAGCTCGCCAGCCCCGCTAGCTCCAGGCAGTCCACTACCATGGCAACAGTAGTTTGCTTGACCTCGCCCTCGGGACCTACTGCGCAAGACCGGAACATCGGCCGGATCCGGCACAACCCGGAAGAGAAAATGAGAAATGGTAAAAACGAGTTCCCGGGGAGTACTTAGTGAAAGCTTTCTTGGGGTTGGGATGGGGAGTATATGGGTTGAGACCAGCTCACAAGGTTGGTTTTGAGCAGAGGTGGAGGAGAATCCACATTTTACTGCACTGAGAGTGTATGTCTTCTAGGAAGGGGCAACAGGGGCGGAGGATCCCCCCCCCCACCTGCGGTCTTAGATGCCCCCAGGCGAAAGAACATCTGCCGCTGGTGCTGGGTCCTAAAAGGATGGCCAGAATCATTAAACAGAAACATGCTGTAAAACTAGTCTTGTGTGATTATAGTCGTCTAAGTTTCCTAGTTACATTAATATTCCATTGACCTGAGTTCGATCTCACCTGTCGAAATTTATCCTTAAAACGAGGTTGAGACGTTTCTCAAATCAAGATTGTTTCTTGAACACCTGCTACATACTTTTAAATATTTTTCGACTCGTAGAACACCTTTTTAAAAACACCCTCTTTGAGAAAATAAAAGGGTTCGGTAGACATACCGACAAGGCCTGACATACAAGGGTACAGCAAAGGGGAGGGGGAGGACCATTAACTAATTGCTTAAGAACTACACATGGGGTTCTGCTGGCCTGACAGCCTCCATGTCAGGGCACTGAGTTCCCATAACAATTATACATTGCTAGATAAATAACATGATAGGGTATTTTTTGAAGCTCATCTTTACCATTTCACTGCCTGTGAACCTACCTGTATGTCTTCATCCTTAGCTATATACTGGGGAGAGTTCGGATCGCTATGGCAGGAAGGCAAAGAATGAAAATATTCAGCGTTTAAAATCTCATTTGTGAATGCATCACAGAACCTATCAAGAGTCAGGTTTGGGTAACTTGATCACCAAGGCAGTTATAAAAGCAAAACACAGAATTCAAGGTTTCAGGACAAGGAAGTAGCAAGAAAGTGGGGGAAATTAACTCTTTCAGTTTCCTTGAAACTATGGGCAACTTGCTGCAATAATCCCATTTCAGCTTGGGCTGGAGAATTAACTCAGGATGTAAAGCTCTCAGAGTCCTCCAGACCATTAAGGCCCCAAGGCCAGGAATCAAAGGCAATGGCAGGAAGGAACTCAAGGAAATGTCAAAATCCTCACAGACTGCATCAACACCTCTGAGCTTCCTGGTGGGTGACATTTCAGGCCCATTTGCACCTTACATGCTGGTGCAGAAAACCTGAAATGAGTTATCCAGGTTAAATATATAACCCCCACCCACATCTGCAAAATCTCTTCCCCACATCCGAGTATATTTGTAAGCATTCTTGACAACCAACTACCTTTATAAATGCTTTGAGATTTCATCTCCATGTAGCCCCATCTTAGCTAAACCCATTGACTTTGACACATCTTGACAGCAATCCTCAATTGATAGCCGACTGTATTATAATGTAATTCCACAGAGATAGGCAACAAACCTTAAGACAATGTCTATAATATTTTTTGTCCTCTCAATTTCCAGCACTGGAAACCACAGCGTAATGCACATACAGATTATTTGGTGCCTTTATGGAAGCATTTCAGGGAATTTTACTTGGTATGGGCCTTAGTATTTCAAAGCTGCTCTTATTATTAAAAAAATGGAAGTTCCCTCACTCTGTCCCACGTACCAGATTTGATAAGCCATTGAACCAACAAGAAAGGATTTTAAATCTATATTATTGTTGGCTCTGAATTAAGCAGCAAAACAAGCTTTTGCTTCCGCCACGATCGCCGACCCTGTTCATGAACCAAACTGGAGGGAAAACTAGAAAAGGCCTCTCCCCGTCCGCACACCTATAAATCTAATCACTTGTCCATATACCTGAGATTCAGACGACACTCCCACGTGATCTGTTCTAAGCTCGTCACAGGGACACGTGGTTCTAGATGCTTCGTCCCCTCCCCCTCAGAGGTGGATTGTTGACAACGCCGTCGACAGTCACGTGATCTTACGTCATCCCACCTCCTTTCCCTGAAGTCTCTGGCCCCGGATGCGCCTCTCTGTCCCCACCCGGTCGAGTTTAAAGTACTGAAAGGGGGAGACACAGGATAGTGTTTCGGTTTCGGGATCTCTTAATCTACAATCTCCAGACTGAGAACAGAGAACACTAACTTATCAATTAGATCAGGAAGCCCAAATGGATAGAACCCTCCTCAAAAGCTCCCATAACGAGCTCTCATACGCCCCGTGCCCTTCTCTATCACCCCTCATTTCATGGTACTGGCGGAGGGCGGAGGGATCTGGAGGCGGCGGAGGGAGACGTCATTGCAGGGTTGTTTGTGCAGCCTCGGCGGCGGTGGTGACCCACAGTGATTCGGCCGCCGCGCCGGGGGGTGGGGGGGCTACGCGGGACTCTTTTCTTTCAGACTGACCGCGGGGCAGCTGGAGAGCATGTCGACTCCGGCCCGGAGGAGGCTCATGCGGGATTTCAAGCGGTAAGGGCCCTCACCTTCGTCTGGATGACGGCTCCTCCCCATAGCTGTGGGGCTGCAGGGCGGGGATCCGGGACACCTTCCTCTCATAACCCTATGAGGGCCGGCTGTGGGCCCAGCGGTACCGACGGAAGCCCAGTCCTAGCCCCCGTTCGCACTCCCTCATCCTTGCTTGCTCACTCTTCACGACGTAAGAAATTTCCATACTCCCCCCTCCCCCAGAAGTAAAAAGATGGCTGTGATCTGTCCTAGTATTCCCCGCTGCCCACTTGGGTCAGCTGCCCGACGTTGGCCCTAGAGCTCAAGCCTCATCCCTCCGCCCCTGCACCCTGTCGTGTCCAGTCCCTGTCTCCCAGAAGCAAACCCTTGCAGAATCTTTTCCCCTGCTTGCTGCACCAGTTTTCCCGAATGGCCCTGCGGTCTTCGCTGAGGGGCAGGGTTGGGGCGAAAAGCGCCCCCCCCCCATTCTTTCTGCAGTGAGGGTGGGGTCTGCAGCGCGAGGTCTGGAGGTTGTTAACCCATTCTCCGAAACCTGACTCTTCCTCACCCGCCCGGAAAGACCTTGAGAACTGGCTTAGAGACCTGGGACTCGGGCTGGCAGCCCGGGCTGCCAGTGCCTTCTGGAACTCAGCTCTGTGGCCTGGTGTATAACTAAAGCCCTATCTATAGCCTCCAAAGTCTGGAAAAATGCCTTCCTTGAGACTGGCGCTAACCTGATACTCCCTGGGCCTCCTTTTGTAAAATAGGGTTTTGTTAGGAGGTGTTGGGGTTAGTGAGGAGGAAGTGACTTTTTTTCCAGTTGTTTACCTTTGATTGAATGCTTGGAGGTACGGGGGCGGGGGGGGAATGAGAAAACTTAGCATTACGATCCACTGCACATTTTTTAGGTTTGGTTTTTGGTTTTTTTTCTGGAGAGATCTGCCCTGATTGAGACAAAATTTCTAGTATAAAAACTTGTGTTAGCTGCTCAGGAAGTAACCTTTCAACTTCGCCATTATAAAGGCATAGGTGAGGCATTTGGAAGCCATTCTTTTGGGCTTTAGGCGGTTTTATCATTGAATATATTCATAATGTAGCCGTTTACCTTTGGTGGGCGAGAAGCAGCATAATTCTTTAAAGGGTTCTAGTCATTGTGGCTTAATGTGTTTGGGGTTGACTGAAAAGAACTATTTTTATATATCTAATTTCAAAGTATCATATCCTATGACAATCACTACCTATAGATATCTTTATATAAAATGTATCGTTTATTTTTCTATTGAAATAGTCTTTACAAGGAGATGCTCTGGTGCAAAAGTTGTCTTCTACAGCTTAAAATCAAATTTCACTTTAGCGCTGATTAGTGAAAGCTATATAATAAAACTTCCAGTTCGTGTCCATTGTTACTCCAGTTTCTTATTGCCTATCTCTGTTAAATTCTGAGTTGAACACAGGGCACCTTTGATAGTTTTCCAAAGGTCTTCAGATTATGAGAATTTGATTGTGACAAATGTTGGAAGGTAGCTTTGTATCGCATCTCCTGATAGGAGAGGTAGATTTAGCTGTAGGGACAGATGAAGAACATAACTGTGGCTTGATTATTTTAAAAGCTACTGCTAATTGAAGCAAATGGGATAAAATACTCTCCTGCTTCAAACTACTTTGCTAATTAAATTGAATATTAGTGTTTTCAGTCATTTAGTGTGTGCCTGGGGGAGGGGTTGGTGGCCATGTTGCACAGGTAGTGGTTTGGACTCATACAGACTACCTTTCCATGTTTACAGCAGCAAAAAAGATGATTTGTGAAAATATTTTTTGCACTTGGGGCTTTTAATTTTTTTTGTTGTTTTTTTAGAAGATTTTATTTGACACAGAGAGAGAGATCACAAGTAGGCAGAGAGGCAGGCAGAGAGAGAGGAGGGGGGGAAGAAGGGTCCCCGGTGAGCAGAGAGCCCGATGTGGGGCTCCATCCGAGGACCCTGAGATCATGACCTGAGCCGAAGGCAGAGACTTTAACCCACTGAGCCACCCAGGCGCCCCTAATTTTTGTTGTTGATGGCAGTCTGTATGCATCACTTCTCGAAGATACATCTTAACCTTCATAATCAGAGAGGGTTGAATCCAAAGCTCTTTGGAATTTTAGACAATTTGGAGTTATTTAATAACTATGTACGTGGTTGATTTATTTTCAAGTCATATGGTTTAGTCCACCTCAGCAAAAGGATAAGGAAATGAGTTAGTTTGTGGCGAAGTAGGTAGAATAGTCCATAACGGTTTGTAGTAACCTTAATGTTCAACTTTGAAAATTACTACTCTGGATTTCTAGATTGCAAGAGGACCCACCTGTGGGTGTCAGTGGTGCACCATCTGAAAACAACATTATGCAGTGGAATGCAGTTATATTTGGGTGAGTAGAAAGATATAACAAATGATAGGTATAGTAATTCTTTAAGAAAAGTGAATGTATCAATTAGGCAAAGAGGCTGAAGTGGAATTGGGGGCTCTTACAGAAGCTGCAAAATAAATTTTAAAAAAATTCTGCGAAGTGTTTTTGCAGTTAAGTAAAATTTATTTGTGTTGGTGTTACTGCCTATGATTTTATAATCACTTTGGGTTTAACCTGATTTAGAATACCACTTGAAACTGAACAGGAAAAGGTAAATATTTTGTACAAAATGTACCAAGCAAATGTTTATGCTTGCATTCTTTTAGAAATGTAAAAAGACTAAGAATAAAAAAAATGCTCAGAGCTTCCAATGTGACAAGAATTAACAAAAAAAGTTTAACACATTATATATATTGTGTATATTGCTTTTTTCTCAGAGAGAGAAAGAGAGAGAAAATCTCAAGCAGGCTCCACAGCAAGTGCCAAGCCTCACACAGGGCTTAGTCTCAATAACCCTAAGATCATGACCTGAGTCTAAATCAAGAATTGGCTGCTTAGTCAACTGAGCTACCTAGGCACCTGTGTATATGCTTCTTGAGTTAAAGTTTCCTTACGCCTTTTGTTCTGTTTTCTGGACTTGGTCTTTTTTTCTTTCACACTTCTTAAAACTGGGGTCTTGCACTAAAACTTTAAAGGAGCACCTTCATAAGCAGAATTCTGAGTTGCCATTGAATTAGTTAAGAATTAAATACTACTGAAAAATATGTGTAGTTTATTTTTCTAAGGAGATAAATTAAATATTAAATTCAGGCTAACTTGCAAAAAATAATTGAACTTCATGGTGCTGCTTAGGAAAGATGAAAATGGGATATGGAGGGAAAAGATTTGAGCAAAAGAAAGTGGCTTTCTTCGTTACGTCAGTTCTATCTAGCTGTTTTGAACAAGAGCTATTGCTTTGTTGGGAAGCAGGACACTTTGGTTTGGTGTTACAATTATCTTGAAAGGGTATTTCCATCTTATTGATGTAAATTGAAAATAGGACTTTTTATCTCTTGAGAATACACATTTACAAAACGACTGGTTGGTATTTATGAACGGAATCATGTGCTAAAATGAAAACTAAGAAAAATAGTTACCCTTTATGCTTGTGTCTATGAAAATCTAGGGCTAAAATGATACTAAACAGTATCTTTAAAACTTCACAAGTCATTAAAATGAGCCTCTCTTTCTCTCTTTGAGTTTATACTTTCCACTCTTAAAAATCAAGAAAACGGGGGCACCTGGGTGGCTCAGTTGGGCAGCCGATTCTCGATCTCAGCTCAGATCTTGGATGTCAGGTTCTTAGGGTTGGGCCCTGTGTTGGGCTCCGCACTGGGCCTGAAGCCTACTTTAAAAAAAAAAAAAAAAAGATCAGGAAAAGGGAGAATGAAACATCTTTTAATCAGAAATCTTCTCGTTTTTCAGACCAGAAGGGACACCCTTTGAAGATGGTAAGTCA
This sequence comes from Nasua narica, assembly GCA_028533885.1. NCBI lineage: Eukaryota > Metazoa > Chordata > Mammalia > Carnivora > Procyonidae > Nasua > Nasua narica. The sequence continues at coordinate 24,035,780 of CM052809.1, forward strand.
TTCTCAATTATGTTTTCTGCAGTATTAGGACACTGGTTTTAAGTAGGAAATTATAACACGAACATATCTAACTTAAAACTATTTTCTATTGTTACTAGGTCAAGTTAAAACTAAATAATGCTACTGAGAATTAATAGTTCACAAAGGTCTTTCCGCATCAGCTTGACCACCTCCATTGTCAGTTCTTTGTGTCATTTTGGTCTTTGGCTGTAGAACTGTAGGGCTAGGTGGTAGGTTAAAGGAGGATAATCATGCTTTTTTAACATTGTTATCTTCGTTGATAAGGTCGTTGAGCTGAAATTGTTCTTAAACAACATAGCTGGGACATCTGGCTGGCTCTGTTAGTAGAGCATGTGACTCAGTCTCAGGGTTGCAAGGTCAAGGCCCACAATGGGTGCAAAGATTTCCTAAAAATAAAAAATTTTTAAATCTTAAGAAAAAAAAAATAACGTATCTGCCAGTAGCTGCATGTACACCTTACCAAATTTTGATACCCATAAATAGTTGGCATTCTGTGGAATCTTTAGCCTCTTAAATTTAGTTTTTTCACCAAGAGCCAGGAAAATGGAAAACTGTTCACATGTTTATATTTGAGTTTTTCATATTGATTTTAACCAGATTTTTAGATTTTCCTTAATTATAGCATAGAGTTTTAAGAATTGTTGAACAGGTTTTTGATTATCAAAATGGCTCCAGAATTAACCCATTGAAGGTATTTACACAAAGAATACTGATTGTACTATTTTTAAGGACATAACCTGAATGCTTAATAGGGGAAAATGGTTAAGCAAATTTATGATGTATTTAGATTGTGTAATAAAGAATAAGGTAGATCTGGACATAAAGACTCAAGAGACAAAGTTTCAGAATGATAGATGTTGTATTACATTTTTACCAAATACATGTATGCAAGTATGTGTGTATTAAAGGGTTGTATACCATACTGTTCAAACTGGTTACCCCTAAAGCAGGGGTAAGGAATGGAAAAGAAGTACTTAAGGACTTCAGCTTTTTGCACTATACAGGGGGTTCTTGGGAAGTCCATGAACCCCTTCTTCAAGTTCCTTTCTTTCATGGAACATTTTTACTTGAATGAATGAGAGACAAACTGATAATTTAGATTTGACTGTTTGGCAGACATACTCAGGTGATTGAAGTGAGCTGTTAAATCAAGAAAAGTGACAGTAATGTTGCTACTGATAAAATAATGGTTTCTCAGTACTTTAAGACTTCTGATAACATCAGTAGGTGGTATTACCTAATTGTGATTTGGTTTTGGATAGTATATAATGAAATGTGCCATCATTTACAAGAATTTTATCATTCATTGAACCAATATTTTCTGAATGACCAGTGTATAATAGAAAATTAGGGATGAATAAGACATTTATACAGCTTGTAACAGATTTTGGTGTAACAGATGCAAAAAGTGTGTCTGATTTCAAATTCTATGTTGCAACTAACCCTTAAAAACCTACCATTTCCTTACCGTAGTAATCAAAAAGGAGTATCTAGGATTATCTGAAAAAACTATGAAAATATTTTTTCACTTAATATTTTTGTGAGACCTTGTTTTCTTCCTGTACCTCATCCCAGAACAGCATATTGCAACAGATCAAATGTAGAAGCAGCTGAGAGAATCTGTCTTCTCTTAATCCAGTCGTTAAAGAAATTTGCAAAAATATAAACAGTGCTAAGCTTCTCACTAACTTGGTGGGGAAGTATACTACTTTTCATTAAATGTTACTTAAGTTAATGTGTAGTGAGTTTACAGTAATTGATGAATGAATTTTTGGAAAAAAATTTATGGGTTGGGACGCCTGGCTGACTCAGTTGGTAGAGCATGTGACTCTTGATCTCGGTCATGAGTTAGAGTCTCACATAGAGTACAGAAATTTTTTTAAAAATTCATGAGTTTAAATATGTCTAGCATAAGAAATACTGATAGTTATATTCAGCGCTATGCTGGAGGCAGTTTGTACTGATTCATGATAACAGATGGTTAAAAATTGGGGGACATTTTCGCAAGCTAGTTATTAAAGAGCCAATATTTTGAAATGAAATTATTTTTCATTTTTGGTGGAAATATATAAAATGGCATGTTGTCACATGTATCCCTTCCCACCCTCACATTCAGTTGACTTCCCATTGGAAGCTTGGCCATGACTAGGAATAAGAGTATAAAGGGGTCCTGAGACTATATAAAGTGGGTGGAAAAAAACTTGAAAGTAACTGGCTATGTTTGTGTAGGCTGAAATTTTTACAGTGTATGTTTTTTTAATTAAAGCAAATTAAAATGCACACTTTCAAAATACATAAAGACTATCTTCACTATTTAACTGTACTTTTCATAACCCCTCTGATGCATTCAGAATATGAAATAGATACCACTTTTTTTTTTTTAAAGATTTTTTTTTTTTAATGTATTTATTAGAGAGAGAGAGAGACTGAGAATGAGAGGTGAGAAGGTCAGAGGGAGAAGCAGACTTCCCGCAGAGCTGGGAGTCCGATATGGGACTCGATCCCGGGATTCCAGGATCATGACCTGAGCCGAAGGCAGTCGCCCAACCAACTGAGCCACCCAGGCGCCCAGATACGACTTTTGATTTTGCTTGTATCTTTGTCTTCCCTAATCTTTCCAAGCAGCAAAAAAATGTAAAAAGAGGCTGTATACCAAATACGTAAAGATAAAATATCAGATAAAATAAATACCAAAAGGGGTTTTTGTTTTGTTTTTTAAAACTGTGTTGATGAAGTCAGGGAACAACCTTCTAGAAACATCTGGAATGGTTTAAACTTTTCCTGACTTCATTAGGATTAAGTCTCGATTTACTGAGTATGTCCAAGGGGTTGTAGTTAGAACACCTCTCCAACTTTCAGGTGGATGTCCTCAAAATAAAAGAACTCTGGATAGTGAGTAAACAGAAGTCTAGAAAGACATACAAAAACCAGTAATAATGGTTATTTCTGCAAAATAGATTGGAATTGTAGTTGAGAGTTCTACTTTAGACACTGTGAACAGATTGACTTTGTTGGAAATGCATAATTTTTTAAAAGCCTGTCTGTACTGACCATAAAATACCACTTTACAAGAGTGTATCAAGTTGGTCTATAACCAACAGTAGGCAGTTACATTAACACTTCCTGGTTCTTGGCATATTTGAGTGAAAGGATTCGTATGGGGACAGAATAGACCTTTCAGATTAATATCCATGCCTCCGATTGAAGTCCTTTGTCATGTGGTAGTTAGCCCTTCCTAAAATCCTTTGGCATACCCCCTTTTAAGCTATAACAAACTAGCTCTAGTTCCCAAAATGTGCATTTTAAATTTCAGTACCTAGGGCCAAATTGCCTTCCAGAAATATGGCAGTTTAACATTCCCACCAATAAATAGCACATGAAAGTGTGTGTTCCCAAGTGCTTGCCAGTGCTGCGTGTTACCAGTCTAACGTAAATCAAAGTATACTTAATATGTTGTATGTGCTAAGCCAAAATTGACATTACTTTTTGTGTGGTTGTGCAAAAACCATTATGGGTTGGGAATTCATTGATGAAGAGATTAAAAAGTAATGTTTATCTTTACCATAATTATTTTGATTTGTTTTCTATCTAGGTACTTTTAAACTAGTAATAGAATTTTCTGAAGAGTATCCAAATAAACCACCAACTGTTAGGTTTTTATCCAAAATGTTTCATCCAAATGGTAAGTAACATTTTATTAAACTTCATAAATGATGGGGGGGGGACAAAAAGAGTTCTTTCCTTCCATTTAGTCCTTGTCCCATACCTCTCACTGCTACACACCACCTCGGGATGTTGCTTTCATGTCAGTATTAGCTATGTTTTTGTAGCCTAGAATCTTTAGAAGGTTCCAAATTTCAGGTAAAGTTGTTTAGTCTTAATACTTTTGATTTTACAATAACACCTATTTATTTAGAAACGTGAAGGATATCAAAAAGAATTTGTTGCTTAAAATTTAGTTTTTAAAAAATACAAAGAGGGCACTTGGGTGGCTCAGTCGATTGAGTGTCTTCTTCGGCTTGGATCACAATCCCACGGTCCTGGGATCAAGTCCTGTATTGGGCTCCCTGCTCGTGATCTCTCCCCATCTTTCTCTCCCTCAAATAAATAAAATCTTTAAAAATAAATAAATAAATAAATAAATAAATTACAAATAAATGCTTGTACAAAATTGAGATCGTATTGTATGTAATTAACACTTTTATATACTGTGAACATCTTTTCTTATTAAATATTGTTTTGCATCATCCTTAATGACTGCATAAATGTTCTATGCAGTTACCATAATTAATCTGTCCAATTTTTGGTGATTTTCAGGGTTTTTTTAAGATTATATTTTTTTATTTTGAGAGAGAGTGCAAGTGCAAGGGGGAGAGGTGCAAAGGGGGAGAGAGCGAGAATCTTAAGTGGGCTTCATTCATATTCAAGGTGGAGCCTAACACAGGGCTCCATCTGACGACCCTGAGATTAAGACCTAGCCAAAATCAAGATCCGGTTCCCACCCAGGTGCCCCACGTTGCTTGTAATTTTAAACAGCACTTTGAACATTCTTGAAAATCTTCCCAAATACCCATGAATATTACTATAGAACAAGTTTTTAGAAGTGGGATTACTGGGTCAAACGTTCATATGTTTTTAAGGCTTTTTTTAAGTACAGTTTAAGATTTTTTTCTCTCGTTCCTATTTTTATGTGGAGAAATTTATTTACTTATTTACTTTTTAGGATTTTATTTATTTGATACAGAGAACACAAGTAGGGGGAGTGGCAGGCAGAGAGGGAGAAGCAGGGTCCCTGAGGTGCAGGGAACTTTATGTGGGTCTCAGTCCCAGGACTCTGGGATCATGACCTGAGCCCAAGGCAGATGCTTAACTGACTTGAGCCACCCAGGCACCCCTGGAGAAATTTTTTATTCCTATTTTCCATTAATGATTTCTGAGTGACTCTTTGTAATTAAATTTGCTCTTCTATGACTTCCTGTTTACTTCTAATACATGTATATTCCTGGATTATAAATTACTGTAGAAAAGACTTAATTTCCAAAATAGTTAAGCTTTCCTTTTTGTAACCTTGCTCATTTAAATATGGTCTTCCCCGTCAGTTAACTTACTTTCAGAACGAGTCACTTAATATTTATTCCACTTTAATCTGACGTAGACTTGTTATTGAATTGACCCACAATGTAATAAGGCTCTGTAAATGAAGGTAGGAAAGACTGTACAACATACTGGGGGTTCTGTGTATGTAGATAAGGTATTTTCATCTTTGGGGAACCAGTGTATTAGATTATTCCTCATTCTTTCATAATAGTGGTTTCCCTTTTTTTTTTTACCGGTGTTTTTTTAATTAACTTTCTTTTTTTTTTTTTTTTAAGATTTTATTTATTTATTAGAGAGAGAGAGACTGAGAATGAGAGGGGAGAAGGTCAGAGGGAGAAGCAGACTTCCCGCAGAGCCAGGAGTCCGATATGGGACTCGATCCCGGGACTCCAGGACCATGACCCGAGCCGAAGGCAGTCGCCCAACCAACTGAGCCACCCAGGCGCCCCTTTAATTAACTTTCTGATCTACTTTTTAAACATCTTTATTTGAAATATAACTCATATATTGTGCTGTTCATTCATGTAAATATGCATTAAAATATACAGTACAGGGGGTTTTAGTACATCGAGTTGTACAACCATCACCATATCAATTTTAGAACATTTTTATCACTCCTCCCAAAAATTCCATGACAATTGGTAGTCACTCCCCTTTATCCCAGCACCTAGCTCTAGGCAGTCCTATTTTCTTACCTCTGTAGATTTGCCTGTACTGGACATTTCATATAAATGAAATCCTATAATACTTGTCTTTTGTGACTGACTTCTTTCAGATAGCATAGTTTTCAGGGTTCATCCATGTTGTAACTGTATTCCCTTTCCTTTTATTGCTGAATGAAATTTCATTATTTGGATATATATTGTATCTTACTATCCATTCATTAGTTGATGGATGCTTGATTTCTAGTTTACTTTTGGATTATTTCTTAGAAATAGTTACAAGGTTGAAACTTTAAAAATCATTTTGTACTTTTACAGGTTTTACAGAGGTGATAATTGTTCTTTAGACTTGCCAAGTTTGATGTTCCTGTGGGATAGATAGTAAGCCATTGACTAGGCTGCTTTATTTTTTTTTAAAGATTTTATTGATTGATTGATTGATTGATTAGATTGAGAGAGAGAGAGTAAGCACCCAAAGGGGGAACAGCAGGCAGAGGGAGAAGCAGACTTTTCTGCTGAGGAAGGAGCATGATGTGGGACTCAATCCCAGGACCCTAGGATCGTGACCTGAGCCAAAAGCTTACGCTTAACTGACTGAGCCACCCAGGCATCCCTCTTAGGCTGCTTTCAAGTGAAGAGTTAAATCTGGTCTAAAACTAATAACTGGAAGTAGCTAGCACATGAATGGTCATTGAGGCCACGAGAGTGAAGAATATCACGCCGAAGGTGTTTACTGGGCCAGAAGAAAGGATGGAGGATAAAGAGAGCCCTGAGAAATGACAGTATTTAAGTATAATTTGCCTTCTCTCCCCCAAAAAGCCTTATTTATTCCTGTCATTATGTAAGGTGATCAGGCTTGCCCTATGAAGTTTTCCAAAGTTTGACAGTATCTATATCATTTAAATGCATTTATCCTTTGTCAACACAGCAATTCCACTTCTGGAAATATGTCATGTAGACATAGAGTCTCACAAGTGGGTAAAAATTTACGTTAATTGTATTTTCACATAATCAGTTCAAGAGGGAAAAAAAACTTCCCAAATGTTGAAGACTTAATTATATTGGTCACTGGATTTTTATTTTATTTTTTGATTATGAAAGGAATGCATTCTCGTTATAAAACAAACCATAAAATGCAAGAATCCTATTACTTACAGAGAGCCAGTACTTAAATTTTGGCATTTAGTCTTACAAATGTCTGTGTAACTACACATACTTCAAATAAAAAGTTATACTTCAAATGAAAATATTTTGTTCAAAATGTCATTTTCCTCTAAAAATTGAAAACTTATTAAGGTGGTCTACATTGTGGATGTCTTTCTGTATCAGTTAACAGAGGGTAGATGTGTATCTTTTGTTGGCTACATTGGTATTGATTATATGAACATACTGTTATTTAGCCAGTGACCTCTTTATGGGCCTACTTTTACACACTTACAAACAGTATCATAGTGAACTCTTACTATAAATAAAACTTCATGTGTCCACATTCATTTCTTTTAGGAATAATTTCTGGGAGAGTAATTATGTCAAAAAATAAGTATTTTTTTTTCAAGAGCTTTCTTTAAGGAGTTTAGAAATAGAAGATTCAAACAGATTGGCTATAAGGTGGGTGTTGAAAAAATTTAACTCTGACAAAGCTTCCTGATGAAAAGGTGCAAAGTAAGAGACCTTAGTTTTAACACTGGTTTTCCTGTGAGACAAGAGAGTTTGGTAATTAATGTTCAGAACTTTTGACTGGGCCAAGCATTTTGTTTGTGGTAAAGATTTCTCTTTTAACTGTTAAATATGGTAAAGTTAAGAGGTAACCAATCTTAGTGTTGTCTTTGCAGTGTATGCTGATGGTAGCATATGTTTAGATATCCTTCAGAATCGATGGAGTCCAACATATGATGTATCTTCTATCTTAACATCAATTCAGGTAAGGGTGTGTGAGGTTGCATGATGGTTTTTCAAGATTCTGTGGGATACAGTCAGCTCCTTGAGGAGCAGTAGCAGGTAACCAGTGGCACAGCCTGGATAACGTCCCACAATTTTCAGACAACTGATCTGCTTTTTTGTTAGTGACCACATTGGATCAAACCCACATCATTTTCCTGATCCTTGTGTAAATAAAGTGTTCTCACAGGTCAGGTATTATTTATGCCCATGAAACCTAGCCACACGATATGGAAAAGGAAAATGCTTCTTGGAAATAGAGAAAGAAGATTGCTTAGAAAAACCATAGGAACCACAGGAAACTGCCAGGTGCAGAGAACCATTAAGTATGGTACCCTATCCAAGAAATCCTATTAAAAAAGATAATGTAACCACTTGCCAAAACACTCTGGCAGATTATTTCGGAGTTGACGTTGAATGACAGTTTTGGAGAGAGGTGGAGTGAGGGATGCTTTAGTTTATGTGGATGTGAGAGGAGCAGAAGTAAAACTTTGATTTGTGACCTTTTTTTAAAGCTTTTCCTATCACATTTTATAAACATTGTTTTCAGCTTCCTTATTTCATTCCCTTGCTGCTAGATGTATATATTTTCTCGATAAAAGGAAGCAAGATTCTCTGTCCATCTTACTGTCAGACACTTGCAAAGTAACCGCAAAAAAGTTTAACTTTGGAAAATGTTAGTTGCTATTTCTAGGTATTGTATATTAACCAAATCAAGCTTTTTATTTTTTGGCTAATGTTTCAGTATGTTGAAGAATATTCCTTCCCAATTTCTTTTGAAATTAGACGTTTTAAGGCAGTTGAGTACTGTGTGTTTTGGAAGCTTCAGTTCTCTAGCAGGAGGAAATTATTAAATTGATCAAGCCATTTCTGAAAGTATTTAAGACCTAAAAATATAGAAGATATCCTTATATCTGCCATTTCTTTACTAATTTGTGTTTTTTTGGTACAACCTCTATGCTCCATATCTGACCCATGTTAATATAAAGAATAACTGTCTACAGATCCCTTTCTTCCTTTCTCTTTCCTTCCAGTCTCTGCTGGATGAACCGAATCCAAACAGTCCAGCCAATAGCCAGGCAGCACAGCTTTATCAGGAAAACAAACGAGAATATGAGAAAAGAGTTTCGGCCATTGTTGAACAAAGCTGGAATGATTCATAATAGACAACTGGTCTGTTAATTTTTTTTCATCATTGTTGTGTATAATTTACCTCTCAGTAGAAAGGCTAACAAATTTTAAGTGCCACAGGTTTTAAGGATTCTGCAGAAAAAAAAAAAGTCCTTCAGTTTAGAACCTACAAAAGCTTGTGTATCTTGATTAATGTACTTTTTATTGCATGGTGTGAACTAAGTTATTGCTTACATAAATTTGTAATATATCCTGTTTGTATTTTTTTCCAAGTGTATAATGTTGGTGTGGAGTTTTCATGACAGAATAATACACATTTTGTAAATCTGTACTTTTTTCAAATATTGAATGCCTTATTTTTGAATTCTTTAGATTTTTAAATTGGAGAAAAGCACTTAAAGTTTTTTATATATGAATATTACATGTAAAGCTGTTAAAATACATAACTTCAGTGCAAGAGACTTTGTCACTTATTTCCTTATCTGTGTAGGAGGGGTTAATAAGTCTCTAGCTCTCCATCAATTGATAGTTTCATTTCCAATTTCAAAAGAACAGATTTATATTTTATCAAGAAATTCTTCAAATTTGATTCTGACCGTCAACTATAATTTCAGACTTTATTTTAAATGTTTGAATGAAACTATATCCATTTCACTTGAGCAATTATAGACATAACTGGTTTGATTCTGTCCAACTCTGTATTTAGGCCACTTGTTACTGTTTCTTCATGCACTCCTTACTGTTAAACTGTACCGTTGGCAATTTTCACAGTTTGTACCTCTACCATGAGGAATTGGCACCTCTACCGGGAGCAGAGAGCTAATGCAACTTATTTGCTGCTTGATAGCACTTTAAAAGATTTTTGATAATGAAGAAAGTAAAACCGTAAACATATACCAAAATCCATGCCCCACTATTAACACTGAGTAAGAATCGGTTGCATTGGTTTAGCAAGGCAGATATTTGGAAGGAATCTTGGTGTAACTTAAAATATATGAAAACTGCCTTTTAATGCAATTGCATATCTGTTTATTCTGGAAAAATGTTTTAATACCAGGGCCTGCTGAGTTGCTTTCTCTTGTGGAGATTTTTTTTTTTTTATCTCCTAAGTTGTATAAAAGTTGTACTGCATCTTAGTTTACTGGATAAATTTAAAACACAGTATTGTAGAAAGCTAATACAAAGCTATCCTATGCCTTCAAATAGTACAGAAAATGGAAAATATACAAGTAAATTCTGTTGAACCACCTGTGTAGTCTTTCTAGTAGTTAAAGCAGCTATTTGAGTAACCCCAATATAGTTTCTTGTCCTATTCTTAACTAGCTTAGTAAGCTAACAGTTTCTCTACTGGAAGACGAGGATCGCAGTGTCTACAGCTTCTGTTTTAAAAACCAAGTTTAACACTGGAAGGATAAGTGCTGATGTTTCCCTTTAAAAGCTATTACTTGGCAAATTTTGGGGTAAGTGTATGATCTTAGGAAGCTTTTCATAGAAATAAGAGTCCACTCACTGGAATTAATGGCCAAAAAAAAAAAAGAGATGCTGATGGGTACTTTTTGGTCATAGTAAATGTGATGCTTTCATATTTAGCTCTGAGACAAAGTGTGGGCTTCTGTAGACATTTACTCCAGTGACTAACTCTTAAATATGCAGTAGATATGAGAGTCCTCCCCTCTTATTTCATTAAATGCTATTTGGTTACTGCTTCAAAATCTATTTTTATCCTAATCTGCTTTCCTTTCCCTATTTAAAAGTGGAATATTTCAAGTATTGATAATTATAAGGGGGGGGGGTCACATCTCACTCCGCAGGGAGTCGCTAAGCTCTAAGTCCTAAATTCAACACATGCATAAAACTCCTACCTCATCCACATTCCCGCTGGAGGAAATTCTTAGGAATATTTCTCTCCTGATTACTCCTCCATTTTTTTCTTTAGCCTTGGAACAGATTCCTATTTCTTTGGTTGAGTACTAGTTGTAAACCTTCGATTTACAAGGTTATTCCATACAAAAAATGTTTATTTCTAAATTGAATTTTATAAATGTGTTGTTATAGCAAGAGGCTAGAACTAAGTCGTTTGTTGCAGTATGAAGTTGGATTCATGCTAAAGTTGAAATGCATTTGTGATGCACTTCCTCTGTAACTACTTCTGACATAGAATGCTCTATGTGCGTGACACTGTTTGAAGCACTTTAATGTATATGATCACAATTCAGACTTATGGTCTGTCGGGTAGGTACCTACCTACCTGTGAAGTAGGTACCATTAAATTATAGAGAGGAATAAGTGATTTGTTGAAGATCATCGAGCTAGCAGGTGATAGAGCTGGGATTTGTACCTGGGCTGTCTGGTCTTTTAGCCAAGAAGTAGATTATCCCTTAAGAAATATTAAGGTATTGAATTCAGTTTTAGAAAATCTATTAGACTTTAGTATGTCCCTCTCATTTTTAAAAATACTTCAGTTGATTTAGACTTGTGTACAGACTGGTATCTATCCAGTGAAGAAGTTTTCTTGACCATTTTCTCCTTCTATTTTTTTTTTTTTTTATAGGAACACCTTCTGGTCTCTGATATAAAGAACTATAACAATAGACTTCTCCGTAGACCATAATTTTTTTCCTCCTTCATGGAAATATTCTTGAGTCAGTACCCCCCACACACCCCAATGAAAGTTCCATGAGTAACTTCTGAAACTGACCTAAAAAATCTTACTCCTGTAGGTAGGTGGAAGGTAGTGGAAAAAAAATGTATTAAAGGTGCCTTACTTAGTGACTGTATTTTGTACTCAGTAAACAAAGTACCCGTCCTAATTGATTTAGTACTCGCAAGAAAGAACCCTAGTACTCATATAGTACAATTTAGAGTTATGTCTGAGGTATTTTGAGCTCTCATTTCTCCCAAGTTTTAAGAGATAGGGATCAACTTTTTAGGTCTTGGTGGTATTTATTACAATTCCTTTCTATTGCATTTCATAATGCAGAGTCCCAGAGGAATCTCAGTTATGTGGGGATTATTATGTAAATAGAAAAGTCAGTAATTGCAAAGCTACTAAAGGCAAATGAAATTGTCCATAGGGCAAGGGCCTTATGCCAAGATGGTAGCTCTGTTACTTCAGTTCCCATCTAGTTAGGAAAAAACAACTGCTGTCAGATAGGAATAAAGATTAGAGTAGTTTTCTTTAGTTATTCAAGTATATGACATGGAGGAAAGAGATTAGAAACAAAGTTTTATTGTTGAGTTTACTTTTTTCTCTGTCCTTTGAAAAAGAATATACAAATGTTTGCCATTCCTCTTTAAGTAATTTCTCCACCTCTCCCCAACCTCCACTGCATTGGTTTAAAACAATTTTTGTTAATAACTTCTTGAGGTTTTTACATTTCCTATTTATAGCCTAGGCTAGGGGTTTTTTTAGGTTGGGCCAGAAAGACAAATGAGCTGTGCCTCTTGCAGACCTTTTTGAGTATATGACTTTTCTCAAGCTCAGCAACGTCAGCTCCTTGCTGGTTGAAATCAAGAACCCTGGAAGGAAGGGCACTAAGCTTCCTCTTTTTTGGAGGATTCATCTTTGGGTGAAAAGCCTGCATGGACTGACTTTCAGGAACTGCCATTGCGTTGAGTGGTAAAAAGTTTGGCCCTGTGATGCTTTTATCAGTCACTTGTAGAATAATATATATGAGAAGACTCTAGAGAGTGTATTCTGCTGACAGCAAATAACCTGTTATCTGGTTAGAGAGGTCTTTGTATGGTGACGGTCCTGGTTTACAAGTATGATGCCCCTATAGTCTTGCGGGGAGGTTAGCTACCTAAACTCTTACCTGGAAGCCTGGGATCCTTAAAGCCACTGGGTTGGGTACTTTTCTAGGGGGGATCAGAGCCTATCTATAGAAGGATCTCCTTAGGCTCCATCAACCTGTACCATTCAGTTGTCATTCTTCCTGGAATGCGGAGGGGTTCTGTGTTGTCTTGAAGGCTGCCAAAATGCAAACATTAAGAGCACTTAAGGCAGACCTCTTAGTGCTGCTTCCTGTCTGAAGCTCAAGGTGGAAGTTGCCCTTTCCCTTCCCCCTTTACAGACAAGACCCTTTGCCAAGAATAGCTAGAGCCCACCAACTGAATTGAACCAGCTGCACTCCTGAATAAGAAAATATCAAATGCAGAGAGGTTTGCAGCAATTTGGCCTCTGTATAAAGTCATTTTATAAAACTGAGTTGGAAGATTTTATGTTACTGTGGTGGTATGAGTACAAAGACCACAAGGAACTGGAAGCTTCTTGTCCTGGTAACATCCTGGGCAGAGAATAGGAAAAGAATCAGAGTCCAGCCCATGTCAACTTTGGCCAAAGGCTTGGAATATCACCTCCAAAAAAAGCTCCATTAGTAATCCCCACTGTGTTTAGTGGGCTGTGGTTATAGACCAATACCTGCACGAGCACGTAAGGCTGTGGTTTCAGGTTGAGACTCCCCAGAACAGTTGGAAGGCTGCCTTTAGAATGAAGACAGTGTCTATCCCAGGGGTGAGTACAAGAGATCTTTTGCAAGCCAACAAGATCAGTGAGGGCACTACTGGGGCCCAGTGATGGTAAGGTGGATGAACCCATCTGTCCAGGGAGAAAGTTCCCTTCCTTGGCTTTTGTTAGCCCTTACACATTGGTTCTTCGACAGGCTGCATATTCTTTTACACTCAGCAGCTTGAGAATAGTACAATCCCTATGGCACCTTCTCAAAACCAAGTCTGACGGATCAATACAAGTACAATTCCAAAGGTTGGAATGTAAATCCAAATACTAGGAACCTCCTTTCCAGAGAGCCTGTGGCATCACCTGCACAGGCCTGGGCAGGCGGCCAGTAGGACAGCAGAGGACCTCTAGGGGCCAAGCTCCAAATCTCTGGAGACACTGATTAGCATGTTCCTGGTTTTGTTATAGAAGTAGAATGTAGTCATAAAAAGTAATTTGGTAAACACAAAGGTAGAAGAAAGCATGAGTCATTGTCTTACCACCTGAGAAGTTGAAAACCAGTGGTTTAAGGGGAAGTGGGACTGTAGGTGATGGACCAGGCCCTACAGTTCCCAGTCAGCTGGAGCCCACAATTCACACTGAGTGATAAAATCTCATGGGTTTACAAGGTGAGACTCAGGTAAGCCTGCCATGCCAATGCTAGGGCAAAGGCCATGTTCATGGAGAGAGGAACATATCCGCAGCCTTCACAAGCCCCAGACCCTAGATGCAAGTGGTACAGGGGTTCCAAGGCACCTAGTATTAGGGGAGAACTGCAGTGGACCTAAAAGCTCTGGCCCCTGCTGACCCCCACCCCCGCTCCTGGAGGTTTTGCTTCTACCTACCTCTGGGACTGCCAGGCATTTGATTAAGGCTGAGTTGTTCAGTGCCTGCTGCCATTCATTTTGTCAGCATAGCTACTGAGTACTTAATGGGTGCCAACTCACGTTTGGCCCTACCCGACAACTGGAACTGATGTGGTCTGCCCTTCTGCAGCCTTGGGGACAGCCTGGTCTTGTGGGGGTCATTGTGGGTGCTCACTTTTCTTTTGTGTAAGTTTAAGTTAGTTGAAACATTCTATTTTCTCAACTTGGCCTCAAAGGGAGAGTAGGGTAGGAATGAAGCAGGGAGAGCTCAGTAAATGTCAGTTACTGAAAGAGAAACTTTTCCACCAAATCCTCCAATAAAGATCAAAGAATCATCTCCCACTTCCAAGATCCCTACACTGAGATGAAGTAAATCAAGAGGAAGGAATTAATCTACCAGTTCACATCTAGGTTTGGTTACATATTCTGAATACGAGAAGATAGAGAAAGGAAAATGCAGTCCCAGCAGTGAGATTTTCGTGCTAGGATTCCCAGCAAAGCAAGGGCTTTAGTCAATAGGCCCAAACAGCCCAAGGCTGACCTCCTTACGTTAGTCGCCCTTTCACTAAACCAGAGGAAGACAAGGCCTGCCTCAAGATGCCCTAACAGGATTTCTCCCAGGCAAATAGGTTGGAAGACCATAATTAAGGCTATTTTGCAGTCGTTTGCCTACTTTTCCTAGACTGGGAAAGAAGGATGGGACTTGGGCTGGGACCACCCAGGTTATTTCTAAAAAGCCCTCCTTGCCTGACAGCACTGTCAAGGAAAAAACTCTGGTTCACATGTCCATACCTAAGGTATGTTAAGAATTGTAGCTCTAATGGGTACTTAATCTCAATATTTACTTTTATTTTTTGATTCCCAAAGGAATCTGTCCAGGTGATGTATCCTTGTTGCCCCCACCTCCTCAGCTGGTCTTGCCTGTGGGCAAGGCTTCAGGCCCACCTCCCTCCCTGACAAGACCACATATGCAAAGGACTCTGCCCCCAATGCTGACATTGTGAGAAAAACTAAACCAAGATGAGAAAGGGAGCTAACACACTGCCACCCCTGGACCTGACCAAGTCCTAACTTGAAAGGAACAGAGTAAACTTTGGGGAAGAAAACAGAACCTCATCTGGCTTTGCACTTAAATGAATGAATAAATAGGCTCTTTAACTTGCTTGTTCTTTATATTAATGAAAGGCAAGCCCAGATTCTTTTTCTTTCCCAGGGAATGAAAAAAAAAATGTGTGTGTGTGTGTGTGTGTATATGTATACACACATGCACTTTGATGTATAATATATATTACGTTAAATATGTAATACGTATTTTTATATTTTCTATATATAGAAATACAAATATAATCTACATGAGGGCAGATTTTTTTTTAGCGTGCATTCAGTATTCATTGAAGTAGTTTATTTCCATATGACCACAACCTGTTTAAGTTCTAAAACTCTTGCCTCTTAAGATTTGTTTAGTCTTACTCCTACAGAACCAAAAGGTGTCTCTTTAGTCAAGGATGAGAGCCATGACTAGATGACATGATACCTAGACTACAGTCCTCAGAGTCCAGAAGTTGAGTCTCTTTCCCGACAAAAGGGTACCCAGCAGAGACTTTAGAGCTGAGCAGCAGAGAAACACTGACTTACTTGACATTTAGAATAATATAAATTTCATTTCAGATGCGACAATGTGTATTTTCAGTGCTGTTTACTACAAATAGCAAAGCCTCAGAGGATGGGCAGTGATAATGAATCCTCCCAGTGCCCATGGAATAGGTAAGCCTCAGGTCCACATGGATCTTGGAAAATCCTTGCCTCCACAATGGTAGCCAATTCATCAGGTGGGCTATATAGACTCTAACGAATACTATAAAAAGCAATTTTCTGGGTAATATAAAAGGGTATCACGGTTAACTGAGCACCCTAAACTGTACTGTTAGTACTTGCTTCTCACAAGGTCCTGAGACTTAAGTCATTAACAGAAAAGATGTTCTCTAGTTGTTACTTGAAGGTAACAGTTTACCGTGTCACTTCCTATGATCTCTTTTGATCCTTATCCCATGTTGGACAGCACTGCATATGCCAAGGCCAGTATCTTGCAGTGAGCTCCAGTTTCAGCATTAAGAGTGGGCCATTTTGCCTACACTACAAGGACTGCTGTAATGCAAAAATTTATATTTCTATGGCACTTTTTTATTTTTTAAAGATTTATTTTATTTAATTGAGACAGAGAGAGAGAGAATGAAAGGGGAGAGGTCAGAGGGAGAAGCAGGCTCCTCTCAGAGCAGGGAGCCCGATGCAGGACTCAATCCCGGGACTCCAGGATCATGACCTGAGCCGAAGGCAGTCGCTCAGCCAACTGAGCCACCCAGGCACCCTCCATGGCACTTTCTATTCCAGAAAGGAATAGATGTCCTAGATATCACTGCCCATCCTCTGAGGCTTTGCTATTTGTAGTAAACAGCACTGAAAATACACATAAAGGATGAAATGCTAAAATACTGCTTAATTTTGTAGATGAGATAGCTATAAAAGTTTTAAAAAGATAAGAAGAAAAACAGAGACAGGGGCACCTGGGTGGCTCAGTGTGTGTTAAATAAAGCCTCTGCCTTCGGCTCAGGTCATGATCTCAGGGTCCTGCGACTGAGCCCCAAATCGGGCTCTCTGCTCAGAAGGGAGCCTGCTTCCTCCTCTCTCTTTGCCTGCCTCTCTGCCTACTTGTAACCTCTCTCTGTCAAATAAATAAATAAAATCTTTAAAAAGAAAAGAAAAAAACATAGTGATGAGAAACCTGTGAAAGATGCCTTTTACAAGTGAACAGCCCCACTCTGATATTTCCCAACCTGTAAATTTGGTTTTTGAGCCCCGCAAATTTGTATAGGTAACCAGAATAGAAAGAGGCTAGGCCACATGTGAGGAAGAGGCTGAGGCTGAGCACTGGCTTATCCCTGCAATATCTTTGTCTTTGCCACAGCTCTTTGTGCTAGGTTATTTCTATGATCTCCATTTCCCAGGTAGGGCTAGGGAGAGAAGTAGCTTGCCCAATTTTATCAGAGATCCTGACCTCACTTGGTCTACCCTAGTGATGCTACAGATGAGAGCCAGAAGCTGCACAGAGATGTGGCCCATCCAAGGTGTGATACTTGTCCTTAGGCTTGAGCAGTGGGTGAGAGGCATCCCAACTTGTCTGTTCCCAGGCATCATGCTCCCACAGCCAGCTCTCCTCTTCAGCATTCCTGGTTTTTTAGTTACCTGGGTTTACTGGTAGGTTCAGCTAAGATAGGGTCCACTGTCTTATTCACCATTGTCCCAAATACTAAGCCCAGTGATTTCTGCTGTGACTGTTATATTGCTGACCCCAAATGAAGTCCCTCTCTTAGTATTTTTGCCTAGAGGTAAGTTCTTAATGGCGGATATTAAATATGAAATGGAGGGCTCCTGGCTGGCTCAGTTGGTAGTGCATGCAACTCTTGATCTCAAGGTTAAGTTTGAGCCCCAAATTAGGTGAAGCAATTACTTAAAAATAAAATCTTAGGAACGCCTGGGTGGCTCAGTCGGTGAAGCATCTCCCTGTGGCTCAGGTCATGATTCCAGGGTTATGGGATCAAGTCCCGCATTGGGCTCCTCGCTCAGCATGAAGCCTGCTTCTCCCTCTGCCTGCTGCTCCCCTTGCTTGTGCTCTAACAAATAAAATCTTAAAAGAAAATTTCTTTTAATAAAATAAAATCTTAAAAAATTAAGAATGAGTAGAAGAGAGAGGGGTTAAAGAATAGCTATATTAACTAAGTGGGGATTTCAGAGCAAGACAGCATTGCATTAAACAATATTTCTTCAGGGGCTATGTGCAAGGCAATTCCTTAAGTCTAAAAGATAATGTGGGCTTCACTCAACTGCCTAGGAGACCTTGTAAAAAATGTAAATCAGCTATGCTGCCTGGACCAAGTTCTGGCATATGGTGTCCATTTTAAAATAAGGCCAGGTGCCTTTTTATAAACTCTCTTCCCATGAACTGGTAGGTACCTGAGACCTATGATTTGATTCTCACTTATCTCTTAAAAAAAAAAGATGAGTGTGTGTGGGCAGTGGCCATAAAGATGGCATAAACCTCACAAAGAAATAAGGACACAGGGGCACCGGGGTGGCTCAGTCAGTGAAGTGTCTGCCTTCGGCTCGGGTCATGATCCCAGGGTCCTGGGATCAAGCTCTGAGTCGAGCTGCCTGCTCAGCAGGGAGTCTGCTTGTCCCTCTTCCCTCCACCCCTCCCCCTTTCTCATGCTCTCTTTCTCTCGAATAAATTTGACAGAGCACAAGAGTGCACAAAGGGGGAGCAGCAGAGAGAGAGGGAGAAGCAGGTTCCCCACTGAGCAGGGAACCTGAGGCCGGCTTGATCCCAGGACCCTGAGATCAAGACCTGAGGTGAAGGCAGACACTAAACTGACTGAGCTACCCAGGAGCCCCTCAAATAAATAAAATCTTAAAAAAAGGAAATAAGACCTGGTTTGCCTCAGTGCAGGGAGGGAAAGACCATAAAACAGAATCAGACTTGAAGACACATTATTGAAAAGTCCAAATGATAAAACTCACTACCTGCAATTATTACACATAAAAAAAACAGGCATTTTTAACAAAAAGTTTGACATTCAAAAAGTGAAAAAAAAGAGGGCATGATTTATAAATACATAAATATCCATGCACACTTTTACAATGATAGCTACTGGAAGAATGAGACCTTTTGAAGTTCCAATCTAGACAAGATTGTCATTCCAACTGCCTCTTTCCTACATGTTGGAAATACCAGGAATCTTAAAAGAGCTGCTGTGGTCCATGTCACATTCATCCCAGCCTCCTTCCCAAGCCTGTAGCTGATGTTGAAAATGTGTTGAATCTTCTGCCTCAGCTTTGATGCTGGGAAAAAAAAGAAACGGTTATTTAACCATGTAGTCCAGCAAATCAAACTTAGAAATTAAAATACGGTAGTGAGGGGCGCATGGGTGGCTCAGTCAGTTAAGTGTCTGCCTTCCGCTAAGGTGATGGTGCCAAAGTCCCAGCATTGAGTTCCACATCAGGCTCCCTGCTCAGTGGAGAATCTGCTTCTCCTCCCTCTGCCTCTCTCCCCATTTGTGTCTTCTCGTTTACTCTCTCTCTCAAATATTTTTAAAAATAAAATACAGCAGTGATACAGTATGTACTACCTAGATGGAAAGTAGACTCAAATTATTATTTTATAACATACAGAAAATTCAACAAAACATCGAACATACCATCTATTAAGAAGCTAGAGCCTAATATTTTTTTGTCTTGAGACACCTGTGATCTATAAATGTTGAGAATTTAAAGTGATAACAGAAATACCTGAAATATAACTTTCTTCATGGCCTGCTCTTCAGTGAGGGGTGTTCTAAAAGCAGAGTCACACAAACACTTACGGTTCTAAATTAAAATCCAGGTAGTAATTCACAAGATTTCACATTGACTCAGGATATTTAGGAGATGTGAAGGTTATGTATTTCTGGATTTCACACTATTAGAAACTGTAAATGCATGTCTTCAAATAGTGGCAAACTGAAGCAGATATATTCTTTCTGGGTGCTCTCTAGCACCTTTGGTAAATTTAAACTTGGCTTTAGACAACTTTTAAGCTGGGTGTGAAGAAATCATGTTGGCTGTCACCTTGTATTTGAATGGATTTCCTTAACATTTAGCAGTGTAAGTGAATCAATCTGAGAGTCTTTTTAGTAATCGGAGTTTTCAAGGTATGACCTATTTCCTAGCTAAGCTGTCACTCCAGTCTTTTTGAGCAATGAAAAAGCAAAATTCCTCAGGCAAAGCAAAATATGAGAAGTCTTTCCCGTTTTGGGAGAATGCAGTATCACCTAAAGAAACCATCATTACCCCAAAGGAAAAGAAAATCCCCTAAGACATCTTTCAAATTTCCCATAGGACAGACCAAGACTACGACAGCACAGAAGCTGCCACAGCTCTGGCTGCTGCAAGTATGGTCTTTGACACAAGGTGTTGGCATGTGATTTACTCATCCTGAGCACCGGGCAACAGACTGGCCTGGGGGGGTGAGAATCAGCTTTTCTGGTTTTCTCTTTCTAGCGGATGAAGGGGAAAAGGTAGCTCCAGTAATCTGACAGACTGAATTTGTTTTAATACTCCCAAATACTTGCCATTTTAGTTATTCTTTAAGATTTATTTATTGAGAGAGCGAGTACGGGTGCACAAGTAGGGGAGAGGGAGAAGCAGGCTCTCTGCTGAGCAGGAAGCCCAATTCAGGGCTCAGTCCCAGAACCCTGGGATCATGACCCAAGCCCAAGGCAGACACTTAACCAACTGAGACACTCATATGCCCCTACTTGCCGCTTTAAAATCACATCTCCTTTCACTACAGGAGTGGCTTTTGCATTACCTTCGAGCTTGCCAAAACTGGACATAATGCACAGAAAAGCACTTCGTGAAATGCAAGTATGCTTGTTTTCCTACCTTCTCGTTCACATTTCACATCCAGTCACTTTCTGTACTGCCATTTTCTTTCTTGGATAAAAATGTTCTCAAGAAAAATGGGCCAATAAATTAAGTTGATAAATTCTTTCTGTGAGCCAATAATGATAGCTTCCTAGTTAATTACTCCTCTTTCTCCTTAAGACAATGGCTTGGAAATATTAACTCTGACAGTCCTAGTAATGACACCCTTCCTGAGTGAGCTGCTGCTTTGTGTTAATTACTGCTCACTAATGGATAAAGCTGGCCCACCACAAAAGCTGCTGGTAGGTGCCTAGGGATGACTGTTGAGATAACTGAGGTTGTTTGCTCAATATATTTGTATTTGAATCCAAAGAGAAATCATACACTGCAACCGTTTGACAAATACCACCTGTCAGAGAACAATGCTCATTTCTTCTCTCAGACCAAAAAAAAATAGAGTTGGATAGACCACAGAGATGTATTTGCCTCAAAACTACAGAATAGACATAAAATTTTTTTAACTTACTATTTTTTTCTAAGATTTTATTTCTTTGAGATAGCAAGCAAGACAGCATGAGCACGGAGAAGGGTGGAGGGGGAGAGAGAAGCAGGCTCCCCACCAAGCAGGGAGCCCAATACAGGGCTCAATCCCAGGACCCTGAGATCATGACCTGAGCCGAAGGCAGACGCTTAACCGACTGAGCCAGCCAGGCGCCCCTTAAATCTTACTTTAAAGAAATTATATCCTAAGTTTCCTTCACTGTCCAGTCTCAAGATGCCAACAATGCCAGGTGATTCATTTCTACTTGCTAGCTAGCTTTAAAACCCACCTAAACTCTAATTTTAGAGCTGAGGATCTAAAGGCAGAACTGGGCAGATCTAGGCAGACTACGACAAACACTTTAGGTGCATGGCTCAGTATCAAGGGGTTTTTTTGGTATGTGGGCTGGCAATGTTGCTTAATGTTTGCCAGCCTGTATTACATGCAGAAACTTAAGACAAGAGACAAAAGAACTCCTGGGAAGTCCCCATGGCTCTTTCCAGTGGCCTCTCAGGGTGGCCTTCCATTGAGAAGGGACAGCCTTCAACACCACGCAAGTCTGTCACGGCACACACATCAGAAGATTCCTTCTCAGGATCAAAGTAAATAGAAGAGTCGTAAAAACTGGCAAAACCCCACATATCCTTTAAGGATCTCACGTCTCAGGATTAACTGAGTTTCATTTTCAGTGGTATCAATAGTCTAAAACTTGGCTACTAAGAAAACTTAAGTTTTATTTGAAGGAAGTCAAAACACACATAACGCAAAAATGCTCTAGAAGTAGAGGCTCCCCACAGGCTTTTTCCAGGTGACTAGTCTTGATGGCAGAGCTGCTTCCAGGGACACCAGGTTCATGCCTGAGGACTCTTTTGTGGAGGCTGGCACTGTGAACATCCAAGGGCAGAGCACTCCTACCCTGTTAAGGTTCAAGACCCCTTCACAGTATTAACAGATGAGAGAAACACCTCGGCCCAACACACATATATTTATGTTTCTTCACCCTGATCTACAGGCATGCATATCAATTACAAAACCTCCTTAGTTTCCCTTGGTCTGTGACCCAAACACACAAAGGGTTCTGATCTCTTAATAGTCCAGAATAACTGTAAAGACTACAGCTACATATAAGACAGAGAAGTATAGGAGCGCCTGGGTGGCTCAGTTGGCTAAGCGTCTGCCTTCAGCTCAGGTCATGATCTCGGGGTCCTGGGCCTGAGCCCAGCATTGGGCCCCTGGCTCGGCAGGAAATCTGCTTCTTCCTCTCCCTCTGCCCCTCCCTCTTGCTTGTTCTCTCTCTTAAAGATAAATAAAATCTTAAAAAAAAAAAAGAAGTATAACAAAGTTAACTTGAAAAAACAAGTTTTAAGGACGGCGAAATACCTCTTGGGAGTAAAAAGCAAGGAAAGAATCTGCCACACGCAGTTAGAAAATAAAAGCTGATCCTACTCCTGCGTGGGGTGTACCCAGGCAGCCAGCAACTATCTAGCTGCCCCAGGACTGAGCCCCAGGAACCTCACCACTATGGGACACTGATAGACTTCCCAGAGATTTTTTTAAAGTATTATATGAGACAATCCAGAAAGTCACAAACTTCCAATTCCTGACCCCAGGTTCAGATTTTTAAGAGTATTTTTTTTTAGGAAAACTATTTGAAATCAATTGGGGTGTGCTCTTTGAGACTGAAGTACTTTCTGGGAAGCTGAGGTTTTGATTAGTTCCTTGATACCCACACAGAAGAGAACCTCTTTATATGCCGTGCCTCCCAAAACAACACCCAACAGGGTGAGGTAAGGGCTTACCTATGTTTCTGAGGATAGAAATAAAATGGACCTGCAGCCTTTTACTCTATTGCTTTGGTCAATTCTGTAAGCATTTTCTGAGCTGCTCTTAGGTAAGCCTATACTAGGTTTTGGAGACAGAAGGACTAAAACTTTAGGCACCATCTCTTCTCTCGAGAAGCTTACAATCTTCTAAAAGAGACCTGGGTAAAGTGCCAAAAATACAAACTTTGGGAGAGAAGAAGAATTAATTCTGCTGCCTGAAAAGGCCCAGGCACATGAGAAAAAGCATGTCTTGGGGCACCTGGGTGGCTCATTTGGTTAAGTGTTGGCCTTCAGCTCAGGTCATGATCTCAAGGTCAGGAGATGGAGTCCCATATTGGGCTCTGCGCTCAATAGGGAGTCTGCTGGAGATTTCCTCTCTCTCTCCTTCTGCCTTCCCCTGCTCCCACCACCCACCTAGTACTTGTTCTCTAAAATAAATAAATCTTAAAAAAAGTAAAAAAAGCATGTCTTAGGGGATTTTGAAAAGCAACTCGGATGCCCAGCCCATCATCTGAGCTTCTTTCTGCCATACTCTCCAGGGCCCCAGTACCAGGACCCAGATATAAGGCTCCACAGGCAATAGCTCACTATGTAAAGTCTGCAACCGCAGATCAGACGAAGCCCTACAGAGCAGGGAACAGCTGTATGTGGGTATTATTCCATCTGCATTCCCATCAGCAAGTCAGATGAGCCAAACAAGGCTGGTTAGACCTTCACCCATTGGAGTAAGGATGAGTTAATGTTACCAATAAAATTTTTTAATAAGTGGAAAGCTTTATCACTCTAGCCAACATTTTCTTAAAAATTAAGCAAAAAGCTCAAAACTTCATGAAGTTTAGAGGCTGAATTTATGAATTCACCAACAATGTGTAACTATTACCTAGTTATGAAAAGGCTTATACCAATTACAGAGAAATGAAAGTAAAAAGGCACTTAATTGTCCACAGATAAATGAATGGATAAAGAAGATGTGCTGTAATACATATACATAATGGAATACTACACTAAGCAATAAAAAAAGATCTTGACATCTGCTACATGGTTGGGCCTAGAGTACATATTACACTAAGTGATATAATACAGATGAAGACAACTATAGTATGATTTCACTTATATGTGGAATCTAAAAAAACAAATGAACAAAAAAGGGGTGCCTGGGTGGCTCAGTGGGTTAAAGCCTCTGCCTTCAGCTCGGGTCATGATCTCAGGGTCCTGGGATCGAGCCCCGCATTGGGCTCTCTGCTCAGCAGGGAGCCTGCTTCCCCCTCTCTCTCTCTGCCTGCCTCTCTGCCTGCCTCTCTGCCTACTTGTGATCTCTGTCAAATAAATAAATAAAATCTTAAAAAAAAAAAAAGATTCATAGATATAGGAAACAAACTGTTGGTTACCAGATGGGAGGTGGGTGACAGAGGTAAAGGGGATTAAGATGTACAAACTTCCAATTATAAAGTCATGAAGATGTTATGTAAAGCACAAAGAATACAGTCAGTAATACTGTAATAGTTTTATATGGTGAAAATGGGTAACTAGATAACAAGTAGAGATTATTTTGTAACATATAAGAACATTAAGATGTACACCTGAAACAAATAGGATACTGTATATCAATTATACTTCAGTAACAAATTTTAAAATTTTCTTTAAGATTTTATTTATTTGGGGCACCTGGGTGGCTCAGTCATTAAGCCTCTGCCTTCAGCTCAGGTCATGATCCCAGGGTACTGGGATTGAGCCCCGTATCAGGGTCCCTGCTCTTCAGGAAGCCTGCTTCTCCCTCTCCCACTCCCCCTCCTTGTGTTTGCTCTCTCTCTCTGTCAAATAAATAAGTAAAATAATTTAAAAAAAATAGTAAGACTTTATTTACTTGACAGAGCGAGAAAGGGCACAAGCAGAGGGGGTAGCAGGCAGAGGAAGAAGCAGGTTCCCCGATGAGTAAGGAGCCTGATACAGAACTCGATCCCAGGACCCTGGAATCATGACCTGAGCTGAAGGCAGATGCTTAACTGACTGAGCCACCCAGGAGTCCAAAATTTTTAAAAATTTTTAATGAAAGGTCTTAGATCCCTGGGGAGTAAACAATATACTCTAACACATCAACATAAAAGCAGGGGCCTTTAACTCTATACCATTTCAAATGCACTTAGAAATCCTGTTTACCTTTTTCATTAATTCACTTCTGGTAGTAAACTGTGGCAGGTCTTCTACTTCAATCCCGTCAGCCATTTCCATCACTTTGTCTAAAAGGTCTTTGTTGTAACTGCACAATAAAAGGTAGTAAGATAAAAACCTTGGGGGAAAAAAAAAAACAAACCTTGGAGAAATTACTTGTCACTGTGGGCTAGTGAGAAATTTCAAGTAGCTCAACTCAGCCTTCTGATGTGTGAGAGTACAGGGGAAATAGACGCATGCCCAGTAGCAGGTTAGGAAACCGTTCTTATGGCTTGTGGATTCAGAAGTGGCTGTAGGAATACCAATAGAGCAGGTGTTTGAAGATTTACAAAACAAAAAAGATTTACAAAAATAGAGGCACTATACATCTGGCAGTACATATTCGTGGATACAGTATGAGGGCCAAAATGTTTTATTTTTTAAACACATGGAATGGTGGTCTAATGTAAATAACATCATTTGTTCATTTGTCCAATTTTATGACTTGTTTCTAGTCTTGGAGCCCATTAACCAGGATTTCCCAGGGGCACCCAGAAAACAGAGGAAAAGCCTTTGGCACTGCTTCTCCAAATCCTGTTCTAATAACCCCAACATCTGAAAACAAAACCAAGCGGCTAAGGGCTGCAGGGAGCAGGTTACGAGAGTCAGACAGCCAAAAGGGGCACAGAAACCGGGACTAACACAAATCATCTAACTATCCTAACACAATTTGTAGACACTCAAAGGATGTGGGAGCTTCAAGATTGGACACCTTCACTCAGGCGGTACAAGGGGTCCCTTATGGAGCACTTCGAGAAGAGTCCCTTGAAGGCATCTGTTATTTTCATAACAGGAAAGGCAAAGAGGCAAAGGCTGGCTCTTGCTAAGAGTCCAGCAGACTGGGGAGTGGGGAGAAAAAGTCAAAAGGCCACAGATTACATCCTGCCGTCAACGGTAAAATCCACAATCCTGCCAGAAGACATATGGCCCTCACTCAGCTCCTTCATATGTAAACTGGGGATCTCAGTTTCTGTGTCTGCAGGTTTGCCATGTGGGTGGAAGAAGCCAAGAAACCTGTACAAGAAAATGTACTCCTCAAAGGTGATGGTTTAAACCAATAGTATTAAATTACAATGGGATTTTAGCGCCCACCATAGATTGAGGTCTTGCTAAATAGCACCCCCTGCTAGGCGCTGGCGTTTTTGTTTTGTTTTGTTCTTTAATATCGTAGTCATCACAATTCATTTTCCAAATGAGGAAATTGAGGCTCTGAGAGATTAAATGTCTTTCCAAAGAGCTGGCTAGCATGGGAATCAGCCATAGGCCGGGCCGGTGAGGCGGGAGGTTGGGGGCGGGGTCAGCACTGGGCAGAGGGGAGAAGTCTGCCCTAGGGGAGGGCTTCGGGTCTGAAGGCAAGGGACAGGGTCAGCCAGCCCGCAGGGGTCCGCACCTGCAACCCAGGAAGAGATGGTTGGCCCACACCATGGAGAGGGACAGCAGCTGGTCCAGGCGGCCACCGCCATCGGGTGGGTCGCGGTAGTCGGGCAAGTGACGCAGGATGAATTCCATGCGAGCCTTCCATTGCTTCTCGCTTTCCGAGTAAGAGCGGAACTGCTCCGCGAAGTCGGCCGCCTGCCGCACCCCCGAAACTAGCTTCTCCACCGCGGCTGCCGCCTCACCACCTACCATTGCGCCCTCCACCGCCGAAGGCCGCACCCACCCGCCGCCTTCCCGACTCGCACCGCGCCACCTCCCGGCGGCTAGAGGGGCCCCGGCGGCGCGCGACAGCTCCGGACTACCAGCCTGGAGCGCCCTCGCCGGGAGCGGCGGCCTTGTCGGCTCCGGCCCCTCAGACCTCACCAGCCCGCTGCGCCTGGCTTTCGTCTACCTGGGGGCCGCAGGGGCTGTTCTCAGTCGACCCCGCGGGGAACCGGTAGGGAAACCGAGGCCCCCAAGCACCAAGACGGAGTGCCCCTTTCCCATTAGGCAGCTGGGTGCCAGCCAGAGCTATGCTGTCTCCTTGCCCTGAGGGCTCCCCGGGCACCCGGCCGCACACGGGTGCCCTCAGTTCTGAGGGCTTTAATCTGTGTAACTCCTCTGGGTCTGTCTTTGATTAATTCTCAGTAGTCTCAACACCCTTTCCAGTTGTGGCCCGCCTTCCTGGAGCGAGCCATCCATCCAGTTAAATACCTGCCAGGCCCTTTGCTAGATGCTGGGGATGCAAGAGAGCAAACTCAGATCCCTGGGCTAATGAATTTCGCCGTCTGCTGAGGGAGGCAAACACTGGTGAAATAATTGCTTGAGTGAAAAATTTCAACGTTGGCAGATGTTAATGAAGAGAGGTCCCGGAGTGTTAGCAGCATGAATAAGCAAGGAACCTGATCCAGACTTGGAGATGAGGGAAATGATGCTGGAGAGCCGAGGGATGAATAAAGAGACGTAGGCCGTGGCAAGACTGGGCCTGGCCTGGTAAGAGAATGCCAACATCTGTGGGTCAGGGTCCTAGAGTGGAGGACAGTGAAGGAGATGAGGCTGCAAAGATCAACAAGGATAGTAGGCCGTGGTAGGGACTGTGGTCTAGATCCTAAGAGAAATGCTAGCCTCAGGGATTTTAACCGGAGTGGTGACAGCCCTGTTTCTTGGAAGGAGCCAGAATAGATGTGTCCACATGAAATGAGCAGGTGAGACTGGCATAACTCTGGAATCCGTTCAAGGGTCAGATAGCAAATCCACTGAGAGGAAGGGCTTACTTGTAAGTGGTGAATTTCCCATCCCTGGAAGCATTCAAGTACAGTACTTGGGAAATCACCTTGAGCCCCCATCAGCCTTGAAAGCTTATTGACCTAAGAGGATGCTCCTTTATCCCTCATTTATGGGGAAAGGTAGGGAGCGGGGCTAGTGTCCATGATCAGGTCTCCACTGTAGTATATTTTTAGTAGGATCCAGGGGCAGAGCCAACTGTGCTGTCTGCTACTTCTGCAGCTTCTGATGGGATGTCAGGACCCCAGCAGGCAGAAACCCCATCAAAAATAGAAATACCAGGCAGTGTAATGAGAAGACTGTGCCTGCAGACCCAGCACCAGGCTCAGTGAAGTCCTATTATGGTTAGCAATAAGGAGGCATGCCACTCTCATCCAGGCAAGCAGGGAGAATGTGAGCAGTCTCAGCTTCTCCACAGCACTCAGGAATAGGTGCCCACAGCTGGGGCTCTCAAAATTGAGTGCAGATCACACTCCCTGAGGGAGTGGAGATTCCAGCGCCTGTCACTGGATGCTCAGAATCAAGGTTCCAGGTAACTGATTGCATCTGCCACTGACCAAACTTTGCAAAGCACTGATGGGGCTTCTCTGAACCAAATTTTTGGTCACCTGCCATACAATTGAGAAGCTGGCCCTAAAATAGGATCCCAGGCTTTGTTATCAGTATCTGTAGCTACACAGCTAACTTGGCCACTGGGGTGGGAAAAAGCTATGGGGTCATCCAGCAACGAGCTTATTTAGCATCATTTGGATAATGATGGGACATATGCACATATGTATATTTACCTATATAAATACACTCAAACATGCATGCAAGTTATAAGAACCCAAAAGTGCACAAATAGGTATTATTAAAAATAATATGGTATTGTTACATTATTGTTTCAAAATGTGAAGTTGTCTAAAAATGTTAGTATTCACATTTTACAAGACCCTGTCACAGGTCCAATTATTGCCCAGGTTATTAGTTCTAATATGTTTTTATGATTCAGATTTCCTCAGAATAGAATACTTATATAGACAAAGATCAATTTTCCTACCTCAACTTTTTTTAAAAAAATATATTTATTTATTTATTTATTTTAGAGAAAGAGCACAAGAGAGCAGGGGAGGGGAAGGAAGAATCTCAAGTAGACTTCCCACTGAGCCTGGAGCCTCATGTGGGCCTCCATTTCATGACCCTGAGATCATGATGTGAGCCAAAATCAAGAGTCAGAAGCTTAACCGACAGAGACACCGAAATGCCCCTCTACCTCATCTTTTTTTTTTTTTTTTTTTAAGATTGTATGTATTTATTTGACAGGGAGAACACAAGCAATGGGAGTGGCAGGCACAGGGAGAGGAAGAAACAGGCTTCCCACCAAACAGGGAACCTGATGAGGGACTCCATCCCAGAACCACAGAATCATAACCTGAGCCAAAGACAGTGCTTAACCAACTGAGCCACCCAGGTGTCCCTACCTCATCTTTAAAAAAAAAAACCTCTTTATTGCGATAGAATTCACATACCATAAAAGTCACTCATTTAAAGTGTATAATTCAATGGTTTTAGTATATTCACAGATTTGTGCAACTGTCAGCACAAGCTGAATATAGGACATTTCATCACCCCCAAAAGAAACCCCATACCTGGGGTGCCTTGGTGGCTCAGTGGGTTAAAGCCTCTGCCTTGGGTTCAGGTCATGATCTCAGGGTCCTGGGATCAAGCCCCGAATTGGGCTCTCTGCTCAGAAGGGAGCTTGCTTCCCCCATCTCTCTGCCTACTTGTAAACTCTGTCAAATAAATAAAAAAATAAAATCTTAAAAAAAAAAAGGAGTACCGAAATCACAAATGGAAAAGAAAAAAAGAAACCCCATACCCTTTAGCAATTACTTCCCATTCCCTCCAGCACCTGGTAACCACCAATCGATTTTTTGTCTCTATGGGTTTCCTATTCTGGATGTGTAACGTAAATGGAATCATATGGTATGTGGTCTTTGTGTCTAGCTCTTTCACTTCCATCATGTTCTCAAGGTTCCTCCATGGTGTAGCTTGTGTCAGTTCTTCATTCCTTTTTGTGGTTGAAAAACATTCCATGATACGTATATGCCTCATTCGGTTTATCCATTCATCATTTGATGGGCATCTGAGTTGTTGCTATGTTTTGGGTGTTATGAATAATGCTTCTATGAATATTC
Organism: Nasua narica; assembly: GCA_028533885.1. Taxonomy (NCBI): domain Eukaryota; kingdom Metazoa; phylum Chordata; class Mammalia; order Carnivora; family Procyonidae; genus Nasua; species Nasua narica. Next base: position 24,065,895 of record CM052809.1, read on the forward strand.
ATGTACATGTTTTTGTGTGAATATACATTTTCATTTGTCTTGGATACATAGTGGATTGCTGGGTCTGTGTTTAATCTTTTGAAGAGCTGGCAGATTGTCAGAGTGTCTGCACCATCCTAGATACTCCCCACCAATGTATAAGAGTTCCAGTTTCTCCACATTCTTGCCATCAATCACTAATTTCCCTTTTTTTTTTTTTACTATAGTCATTTTAGTGGGTACAGAGTTGTATCTCATTGTGGTTTTATATATCCCTAAGAACTAATGATATTGAGCGTCTTTCATGTGGTTATTGGCCATTTGTCTATCTTCCTTGGAGAAATGTCTATTCAGATACCTTGCCATTAAGGAAAAAAAAAACACATGTTATTTTTTAGAGCAGTTTTAGGTTTACAGCAAAAATGAGAAAGTGCAGTTTCCATCTCCCGCTTTCCTCCAATTATCAACAGCTAGCACCAGAATGGTACATTTGTGACACTGACACATCATTATCATCCAAAGTCCATAGTTATACATTAAGGTTTACCCTAGGAGTTGTACATCCTATGGATTTTGATGAATGTGTAAGGACATGTATCCACCATTATAGTAACATACAGAATAGTTTTGCTGCCCTAAAAATCCTGTCTTTTGAAGAGCAAAAGTTTTAAATTTTGATGAAATACAAATTTATTTCTTCTGAGTCACGCTTTTTGGTCTAAGAAACTTTTGCCTAACCAAATGACATGAACATTTTCTGTTTTCTTCTGGAAGTTTTAGGTTTTACATTTAGATGTATGATTCATTTCAAGTTAATTTTTGTATATGATGCAAGGAATGGGTTGTCAAGAGGGATAAAGGATATAAGACTTTACCTTACCTGCAAGCTAACAAGTTACCATGCCACAGTTTCAGTGGCTGCTGATAAAAGACCGAAGCCTCCTACACAGAGACAAAGAACATTCTGACTCACCGCATAGGGAGCAGCACAGGCTTCAGGTTTGTGTTGGTTCCCCTTGTGCACAAGTTCCACAGGAGCTATGCCAGAGGCTCAGGCAGATGAAGTACGAACAGGTACACATGTGGGTTTGTATCACAGCTGAGGAACCTTAAGCTTAGGAAACAGCAGTCTTTATAAAGGACTGAAAGCAAACCTGCCCAACCTTTGGCCCAGAACAATACATTACCTTTTTATTCTAGACGGTAAACAAACTTGCCCTTTACTCTGAAGATGGGCACGATCTCTGTGTCATGGACAAACATCCTTCAAACGACAGTCTGTAACAAATGGACAGTTAGTGTCTAACTCTTAAGATGTGAAGATGCATGAGAGACCCACTGAGAATTATGAGAATTGTCTTCCAACAAAAGTTGAGATCCTTTTTTTTTTTTTTTTTTGGCATAGGGTCATCTAATTGGTCCAGTACAATTTGTTGAAAAGACTATCATTTTTCCATTCAATTACCTTACTATCCTTGTCAAAATTCAATTGACCATATTTGTGTGAGTCCATTTCTGGTCTCTATTCTGTGTCATTGATCTATGTGTCTATCTTTTTACCAATACTATACTGTCTTGATAAGGGTGACTCAGGAGTTAGCAAACCTTTTCTGTAAAGAGTGAGCTGTTGAATATTTTTCTTTGCTTCTTTTTTCAGCTATTTAAAAATATAAAAAAAATTTGTATTTTGTGGGCCTTACAAAAACAGGATGCAGGCTAGATTTTGCCCATGGACAATAATGTGCCAACCCGTGCTGTAGCTTTATTATAAGTCTTAAGATTAAATTGTTTCAGTCCTCCGTGTTCTTTTCCAAAATTGGCTATTTTATTTCTTTATATATAAGTATATTTTAATTGATTAATTAAATTTATTATTATTATAAATAAATTTATTTATTTGTTTATATAAATAATCTCTACACCCAACATGGGGCTTGAATTCAGAATCCTGAGATCAAGAGTCACATGCTCTTCTGACTGAGCCAACCAGGAGCCCCCTTTGGCTATTTTAGTCTATTGCTTGTTAATACAGATTTTAGCATTAGCTTGTCAATTTCTAGAAAACCAGGGTGCTGGGTTTGTTTGTTTTTTAATTTTATTTATTTGACACAGAGAGAGAGAGAGATCACAAGTAGGCAGAGAGGCAGGCAGAGAGAGAGGGGGAAGCAGGCTCCCCGCTGAGCAGAGAGCGATGCGGGGCTCAATCCCAGGACCCCGATATCAAGACCTGAGCCGAAGGCAGAGGCTTTAACCCACTGAGCCACCCAGGCGCCCCAGGCTGCCGGGTTTTTAATTGGGGTTGTATTGAATTTACAGATCAATTTAGGGAAAATTAACATCTTAATAATACTGAACCTTCGAATCCATAAACATGGTATAGCTCCCCATTTATTTAGGTCTTGTCGTGTATTTAAAAATCTGATGAAACTTTAGATTCATACACATATTTACTACTTTATTTGTTCTTCATTCCTTCTCTATCTCATAGCTTCCATGTGTCATTTTTCTTCTACCTGAGAAATTTTGTTAATATTTCCTTTAGTACAAGTCTGCTGGTGACAAGCTCACTTTTTGCCAATCTGAAAATGACATTATTTTGCCCTCCATATTACTTATGTGGCTGCATAACAAGCTTCTCCAAAACCTGACTAAAAAAAAAACAGTAAACATTTATTATCTAACAATCTGTATAAAATAGAAATTCAGGGGGCTCCTCGGTGGTGCACTAGGTTAAGCATCAGACTCTTAGTTTTGGCTCAAGTCATGATCTCAGGGTCATGGGGTCAAGCCCCACATCAGGCTCTGCACTTGGTGAAGACTCTGCTTAAGTTTCTCTCTCCCTCTCCCTCTGCCCACCCCTGCCCCTCTCATGTCCACACCTAGACACACACACTCTCTCTCTCGAATAAATAAATAAAATTTAAAAACCATCATTAATAAATTTAAAAATTTATTAATAAATAAAATTTTACAATAAAATTTAAAAAAACTTAAAGATTTTATTTATTTGGCAGAGGGAGAGATCACAAGTAGACAGACAGGCAGACAGAGAGAGAGGGAAGCGGGCTCCCTGCTGAGCAGAGAGCCCGATGCGGGGCTTGATCCCAGGACCCCGAGATCATGACCTGAGCCGAAGGCAGAGGCTTAACCCACTGAGCCATCCAGGTACCCCAAAATTTAAAAATTTTTTTTAAAAGATTTTATTTATTTATTTGACAGAGAGAGAGATCACAAGTAGGCAGAGAGGCAGGCAGAGAGAGAGGGGAAAGCAGGCTCCCCGCTGAGCAGAGAGCCTGATGCGGGACTCGATCCCAGGACCCTGAGATCATGACCTGAGCCGAAGACAGAGGCCTTAACCCACTGAGCCACCCAGGCGCCCCTAAAATTTTTTTAAAAATTAAAAAACAACAGGAATTCAGGAGTGGCTTAACTCCTGAGCTAAGTATGGTTCTGGTTCAAGGTGTCTGATGATGTTTCAGTACACTTGTTGGCTGAGGCATCATTTTTGTGAAGGCTTGTTAGGGCTAGAGGAACCACCTCCTAGATGGGTATCTGCTGCAGATTTTGGTTCTCACTACATGCCTGTGCACAGGGCACCTGTGTGTCCTCCCTCACAGGGCAGGGGTCTCCCTTCAGAGTAAGTGAACCCAGAAAGACCAGGGCAGGCAGAAGCCTCAGTATTTTTTATGACATGGACTCATAAGTCACATACCATCACTTGCGACTTACTCTATTCATTAGAAATAACTACATTAGAAGTAGACACAACTGAGGCAAGAGAATTAGGCTCCATCTTTTGAATGGAGTGTCAAAGAATTTGGGAATGTATTTTAAGCCATCACACTTTCTTTTCTTTTTTCCTATTCTTTCATCACCTTCCTTTTTCTCCTCCCTTTGCTCCTCTTCTTTCCCCTTTCTCCTCAGATTGTCTTCTATTTTTCTTGCTTGTGGCCCAGAAAACCTTAAGAGAATTCTAGAAGACACTCTAGAAAATGATCTAAAGTGTTTCTCTTGGGGCGCCTGGGTGGCTCAGTGGGTTAAAGCCTCTGCCTTCTGCTCGGGTTGTGATCCCAGGGTCCTGAGGTGGAGCCCCACATCAGGCTCTCTGCTCAGTAGGGAGCCTGCTCCCCGCCCCCACCTCTGCCTACTTGTGATCTCTCTCTTGCGATGTCAAATAAGTAAATAAAATCTTTAAAACAAACAAACAAGTAAATAAAAATAAAATGTTTCTCTTCAGTTTCTTCCTTTTTTTAAGATTTCTTTTTTCTTTTTTTTGACAGAGAGAGAGCGTGCACGTGCACAAGCAGGGGCAGTGGGAGAGGGAGAAGCAAGCTCTCCCCTGAGCTCTCTTGAGTTTCTTTTACTGTGAATTTATTTCTTTTGTCTACATTGCATTGGTTACTACATCTAACATATCCTAAATATCTAGGTCTCTAGTATTTCCCTGTTAAGTAAATTGTTGCTTTTCTGATATTAAAAAAATACTTTTTCATTTTGAGGAAATATCCATTGATTCCCATTTTGCTGAATGTCTTGTTTTTAACCAAGAATAAGTATTTAATTTTATGAAACGCATTTTCAGTACCTATAAACACAATCATGTAATTTTATATTTAGAACTATTAATATGATGATTTATGGTGATTTATATTAGTAGATTTTCTAATATTGAGCTTCATTTCCATTTCTAGAATAAACTCCATTTGGTCAGAATTTATTATTCTTCTAATGTGCTTTTGGATTCTACTTGCTAAAATTTTTTTTAGGGACTCCTAGGTGGCTCAGTCAGTTAAGCATCTGCTTTCAGCTCAGGTTATGATCCCAGAGTCTTGGGATCAAGTCTTGCATTGGACTCCCTGCTCAGCAGGGAGTCTGCTTCTCCCACTCCCTCTCTTCTCCACTTCCCCACCCTGCTACTTGTTTTCTCTCTCTCTCAAATAAATAATTCTTTTTTTAAAAAAGATTTTATTTATTTATTTGGCAGAGAGAGAGAGAGAAAGATCATAAGAAGGCAGAGAGGCAGGCAGAGAGAGAGGGGGAAGCAGGCTCCCTGCTGAGCAGAGAGCCCGATGCGGGGCTTGATCCCAGGACCCTGAGATCATGACCTGAGCTGAAGGCAGAGGCTTTAATCCACTGAGCCCCCCAGGCACCCCTCAAATAAATAATTCTTTAAAAATAAATAAGATTACAAATTTTTATTTAGGATTTTTGCACTGATATTTATAAATGACTTTGCCCTATTTTTTCTTTATTCTTGTTATATTTGAATGTATGTACTTATATTTTGAATGTATGTACTTATATTCTTGTTATACTTATATGAATGTACTTATATTTGCTCTACGAAAAGAAATTATAAGTCTTTATTCTTTCCTAGATTATGGAGCATTTTAAAGAATCATCTGTTAAAGAATTAAAGAATCATCTGTTCTTTAAAGGTTAGTAGATTTGTAGAATTCACCTATAAAACAATGGTCCTGGAGTTTTGGGGATTTTCTGGGAGGGAGGGGTAAGCATTTGACAAATTTTGTCAAATTATTTTGACAACATTATTTTTTTTCTTTAAGGTTTTTTGTGTTTTTGTTTTTGTTTTTGTTTTTTGACAGAGAGAGAGACAGCAAGAGAGGAAACACAAGCAGGAGGAGTGGGAGGGAGAGAAGCAGGCTTCCTGCTGAGCAGAGAGCCCAATGCAGGGCTCAATCCCAAGACCCTAGGATCATGACCTGAGCCAAAGGCAGACACCTAACGACTGAGCCACCTAGGTGCCCCTTGACAACATTATTTATTAAGATTATTATTTATTATATTTTATAGAATATATTTGCATATATGTAGACATAATATTTTTATTCAAATTATTTTAACAAAGTATTTTATACACATCATTCTGTGTTGGTGTTCTACTTTTAGTTTTCTGATAAAATTGTACATTTTTATAGGTTTTAAAATTTATTTGCATAAAATTGTATATGATAGTCTCTTAACAGTTTTTTTTTTTCTGTAAGATTTGTTTATTTCAGAGAGAGAAAAAAGAGCATGGGGATGGGGACAAGCAGAGAAAGGGAGAGACTTTTTTTTTAAGATTTTTGTTTATTCATTAGAAAGAGAGGGAGCATACATGTGTGGGGCAGGGGTGGAGGGGCTGAGGGAGAAGCAGACTCCCCGCTGAGTAGGGAGCCCAATGTGGGGCTCCATCACAGAACCCCTGATCATGATCTGAGCTGAAGGCAGATGCTTAAAGACTGAGCCACCCAGGCGCCCCAAGGGAAGACATTCTTAAGCAGATTCTGTGCCAAGCACAGAGCCTGACCAAGGGATCTCAAGACCCTGAGATCATGATGAGGACCTGAGGTGAAACCAAGAGTCAGGTGTTTAACCAATTGCAAGGCCCAGACGCCCTCTCTTACCACTTTTGCTTTTTATTTTCTAATGTTTGTGTGACTATTTCCCTCCCACTTGTAATTTTTTATTTTGGGTGTTTGTACATTCTCTCTCTTTTTTGTTAAAGATTTTATTTGAGAGAGAATGAGAGAGAGGGAGCATGAGACTGGGGAGGGAGGCATTCCACCCTCCCCAGGGATTCTCAGGGGGAGAAGCAGATTCCCTGCTAAGCAGGGAGCCCAACTTTGGGCTTGATCTTAGGACTCTGGGATCATGACCTGAGCCGAAGGCAGATACTCAACTGACTGAGCCACCAGGCCCCTTCTCTTTTTTTTTAAGATTAATTTAGTTTGTAGCTTATCTAATTCATTAAATTTTTTTCTTTTTTTTTCAAGTTTTTATTTAAAGTCCAATTAGTTAACATAATTAAATTTTTCTAAGAACAAGCTTATTTATTAATAAGTTCCACTATAGCTTTATTGTATTAACTATATATTTTTTAATTTAAAAATAAAAAAATAAAATTATTTAAATTTAAAAATTTAAAAAAATTTAAAATTATTTAAATTTCTGTATTTATCTTTATTAAATTTTTCTTTTGCTTTCCTTTGGCTTATTTAAAAAAATCCTTTCTATGTGTCAGCTAGGTGGCTCAGTTGGTCAAACTTCTGCCTTCTGCTCTGGTCATGCTCCCAGGGTCCTGGGTTGGAGTCCCGTATCAGGCTCCTGAGCAGGGAAACTGTTTCTCCCCATGCCTGCTGCTCCCTCTGCTTGTGCACTCTCTCTCTGTCTCTGTCAAATAAATAAATAAATAAAATCTTTAAAAAAGAAATCTTTTTGAGTCAGTTTAATCCATTTATTTTTCTTTCATTTATGTTGATATAATTATTCAAGATAATGAATTTTTCTTTGAGTACTACTTTAGCTGAACTCATAGATGTTTTTCCATAGTATGTTCATTATTGTTTTTTTCTAGAAATTCTGCAGTTTTGAATTTATATTTTCCTTTTGATCATGGAGTTATTTAATATAGACCCCCATATATATCCAAAGAGAAGGACAATTTTTGTTTGTTTTCTGACTATGTTGTAAGTGTACATATTCTGTACATTTCTGAATATGTTGTAAGTGTACATCCATGTAAGTGTCCATGTTTGTTTTGTTGGTATTATAAAATTCTGTCTTATTATTTTTTACTGTGGGAATTTAATAAGGTTTGGTTTGTGGACTAATATATAATCTTTTATGTGTGTGTAAGTGTGTATGTGTATGTGTATGAATATTGTGGAGCGCCTGAAAATAAAGTATGTTCTGTATTCTCAGGACACAATGTTTGAGGCAGATCACTAACACCGACCTTTTGGATTGTATTGTTTGGACTTCTAGATCATCATTTAATTTTAACCACTTCATCTGTTTTGGATTAGAAAAGGTAAATCAAAGTATTATATACTTAGTGTGTCTCTGTCTAAATCTCCTTGTATCTCTATAGTTTTTATTATATGAAAGTTCTTACTCTGTTATTTGGTGCATATTCATAACTTAAGTTTCATAATGAATTGTAGTCTTTAGCATTAAAAAGTACTTCTCTTTATCTTGGTTAAAGGTTTTGGTCCTGAATTTTATGTTGTCAGATTCTAAGGTTTTTAATGTTTGCAATTTTTTGGTACACATTTTTTTGCCCATCATTTCGTTATTAACCTTTCTAAATCATTTTGTCTTAGATGTGTACAGTCTAGAGTTGGATTGGACTTTGAATTCCATTTTGAAAACTTTAAAAATGTTTAACTTTATTTAAATGTATTTAAATTCATTTATATTTATTGAGATGACAGATATACTTGTCCATAATTATTTCATTATTTTGTATTGTGTTTTCATAATGTATTTTTATGTTTACTCTTCTTAATGATGTTTTGATATTTAGGAAGGTCTCTAATTTCATTCTAGAAGTTACCTATGTAAAATACCCTTGATCCACTCTCTTCCGGCGTGGTGTCTTTTGATTCCCTACCATGAGCACAATAAAATTATCTTGTAATCTAATCCTTTCCTCCACCTCCATCCTCCATCATATGGTCAATAATATTATCACTCTTGGGGCGCTTGGGTGCCTCAGGGGGTTAGAGCCTCTGCCTTCAGCTCAGGTCATGATCTCAGGGTCCTGGGATCCAGCCCCACATCGGGGGGTCTCTGCTCAGTGGGGAGCCTACTTCCCCCCCCACCTGCCTCTCTGCCTACTTGTGATCTCTCTCTCTCTCTTTCTCTGTCAAATGAATAAATAAAATCTTTAAAACAAAACAAAACAAAAAATAGTATTACCACTCTTAGCGTTTATATTAAATATGCTTAAGCTTCTACTTGATTTGGAAATTTTAAATACTATCCTTGGAATCCATTGATTTGAGGCAATTAGCAAGCTCATTTTTAACCTACCTTCTCTCTCTCCAGTGTTTTATTAGTAATGAGAAATTTCTGCATTATTAAGGCGTGTAACATTTGTATTCTGATATGTCACCCTGATCTCTATATTTGTTTTACTCTTATTTCTACAGTTAAATACATCCCACTGCTCAAGGAAGGTCCTTTTACCCTCATTTCATCTGGCTCGCCAAGTGGCACTTTGACTGCTGTTTTATGGTTCTAGGAGGTTCTTTGGAAAGGGCTCATGAAAATAATATTCCCTGATTTCTTACAGGTTTTTAAAACGTTTGTCTTTAAGCTTTATACTTGAAGATCAGTTTGTGAAGCAAATTCTCGGCCCATGCTTTCCTTCCTTTGAGTGTATTGCAGGTGCTGCTCCGCTATCTGTGGTAGTGATTTTGGCCCTAGAAAAGTGGTCGAGGACCTCTGCCGTGGCTTCTGTGGGAAGTGACCCCCTCTGGATTTCGGAGTTTGGTGGAAGAGGGCACCTCTGTCCATCTGTCTCTCAGAATTTTTTACAACCTTTGTTTCCAAGAGTACTTATAAAAGTTTTTTCTTTCCCACTTTGGTGCTTTCCAAGACTTTCCGCGGTCCCTCGCGGTCTCGTTTTGTTCAGTTTAGGTCTTGTTCTTGTAATTCCCCTTCGGCATAGAATCCTCCCTTTCTGAACAGGAATAATTGCTAGAGATTTCTGAACTCTCTGACGCTGTATATTCCCTCCTCCCTCAAGGTCTTTCACCAGCTATTCTGCTTTTTTTCATCTTTGGCAACTCTTAACAACACTTGGGAGGTTGCATCATGTTTTCACCAAATACGTAGTTGGCAGGTTTGTTGTTATCCTTGTTGAGTGTGACAATTCAGAGCCAAAAAGCTTCTGAGTTCCTTCTGAAATGGAACGTTCTCTTTTTTTTCCTTAAGATTTTATTTATTTATTTGAGAGAGAGAGAGAGAGAGAGGGCACTAGCAGGGGGGCAGAGAGAAGAGATGGAGGGAGAAGGAGAAGCAGGCTCCTCACCAACAGTTCTGATCCTAAGAGGAACACTGTCTTCCATATTTACTTGACCTGGGATACTACATTTCTCATTTAATCATGAATCGTGACTAATAATTTTTTATATATTTGTATTTCTTTTTTTGAAAAAAGATTTTATTTATTTATTAGAGGGAGAGCAAAAGCAGAGGGAGAGGGAGAAGCAGACTCCCTACTGAGCAAGGAGCCCAATTTGTGACTCAGTCCTAGGACCCTGGGGTCATGACCTGAGCTGAAGGCAGACGCTTAACCAACTGAGCCACCCGGGCGCCCCACGTTCTCCTATTTTTAAGTTAGGTAAAAAATTTTAAACAATGCCATTTATCCTTTCAACTGAACTTCCATGGACATGAGGAGGTTTATTTGTTTATATTTCTTTCTGACAGACTTCTAGAAGTGACATTCCTGGTTTAAAAGAACAGGCACACTTTTAAAGCTTTTGCTGTTTTGCCAAAGTACTCTGTAGAAAGTTTGTGCCTAAGTTTGTACCAGTCACAGACTTCCTCTTTAAAGTTAGTGAATAGGGGCAACTGGGTGGCTCAGTCGTTAAGCATCTGATTTTGGCTCAGGTCATGATCTCAGATGCCTGGGATTGAATACCGCGTAGGGCTCAGCACGCAGCACGGAGTTTGCTTGTCCCTCTCTCTGCTCTTCCCCCTCCCTTCTCTCTCTCAAATAAATGGATACGTTAAATCTTTAAAAAATGGTTTTGGTCTCAAAAAGGGAGGCCAAGCCAACAGGTGAAAGTGCCCCTGGAAATGGCTCAAGGAGGCCTCCTAGAGGGTGGTCAGATGAGAGCACAGAACCAGGGACACCAGGGTTTCCTATTTCTTCCCACCACAGATAGGCTCAGCAAGTAACCCAAATTCCTGGAAGTGTCAAGGGGAAAAAATTACTTATTTTCCCCTCTATACGTGACAGAACGGTTAAATGGCCAAATGGGCTGGAGAAGCGGTTTTTTTCTTGCCCATCCTGCCTTGGAACATGTGAAAATGCAAGTGCATTAAAAATATCAAGTGCAGGGGCACCTGGGTGACTCAGTGGGTTAGAGGCTCTGCCCTCAGCGCAGGTCATGATCCCAGGGTCCTGGGATCGAGCCCCGAATCGGGCTCTCTGCTCAGCGGGGAGCCTGCTTCCCCCGGCCCCTCTGCCTGCCTCTCTGCCTATTTGTGATCTCTCCCTCTGTCAAATAAATAAATAAAATTATAATATATTTATGTATTTTATAATAATATATAAATATTTAAATAAAATTAAAATATATATTTTCCATTTAATTAATATGTATTACATATATTATCAATATATATTGATAATATATATTATATATATATATATCAAGTGCAGGGAGCTCTCAGAGCCCTGCAAGCTGGCTTCCCAGCGTCTGTGAGGAAGGTTTTACCAGCCAAAGGCTGGGAAACATTAAAAGCTTTGAAACCTTATGATCCATGGCTATTAAAGAAGTTTCTAAATTCTGCATATTCCTCTCCTATGGCCTCTCTTGTATCCTGACTCGCCAACAGCCCTGGGCTCCCACAAGAACAAATAATATGCAAAACTTTTTTTAGTCTACTTATGATAATTGCCTCAAATTAACATCACAAGGCAGTGGAAATTACATTCCCCAAAGGCTTCCTAGTGCAGGAAGTTACTGTGCATAGGTAACTGCAAGGTAGTAACAGAAAATCAGGTTAGCTTCTGTGGTGCAAAAGTTTTTCTGTTAATCCATTATTTATATTCATATAAAGATGGTGTTTCTGTATCCAAATGCATGAATATTTTAATCTATTGTAAATGTAAGCTTAAGGTTTTTTTCTGTTGAACTACACAAGTCTCTCTGCCAGAAACCATAAAGTTGATGTTCTTAAAACAGCAATCTAGTGGCTGCTTTTACCTAACCAAATGAGTATTCAGCATTCAGATCACAGAAAGTTACAGTTCTTCCTATTTTGTACGCCTCGGGCCATACCAGGAGTTCCGTCTGAGTGCCTTATTTTAAGCACACATTGATGAACTAGTGCTTACAGGGAAGGAGCTGGAGGAGGGGAGCTGGAGACGAGGTGGCGGGGCAGCAGAGGACGCAACTGAATGGGCCCTAGGACTGTCTTCAGATCTTTGAAAGGCTGTTTTGTGGAAGATAGCTCATTCTTCTTTGCTTTTCAAGGCGGGCATGGGGCCAAAGACTGAGAAGTATATGAAGTCAAATTTTATCTTTCAGTAGAAAAACTTTAAACAATTATCATTGTCTGAAAAATACAAAATAACTTATTTGGGTTGAACTGAGCTCCCAGTCACCTCACATCTACAGTACATTTATGACTGAATGAGATAATGATTAAGTATTTTATAATTTTAAAAAAAATATGGTCAAAGCTATTGGTTTTTAGAAAGCCTTGAAAATGCTTAAGCAAAGCCAACTCTTTTGTCATTCTCACTACTAGTTTTGTAGACTAGGACCCTGTAGCTAATCAGCTTAATCCCAGTCAGATTTCTGAAAACTCTTCTTTTTTTTTTTTTAAAGATTTTATTTATTTATTTGACACAGAGATTGAGATCACAAGTAGGCAGAAAGGCAGGCGGGCGAGGGGGCGGGGGGGGGGGGGGGGCGGGAAGCAGGCTCCCGGCTGAGCAGAGAGCCGGATGGGGGACTCGATCCCAGGACCCTGGGATCATGACCTGAGCCGAAGGCAGAGGCTCTAACCCACTGAGCCATCCAGGAGCCCTGATTTCTGAAAACTCTTGCCTGCCTGGCCTCCCTCGACATCTGTGCGCATAAGGAATAATTAACAGCAAAACAACGAAAATGCTTTACATTTGTGTTCTTCCTCATTTTAAAATATCTGAATCGTAGCTGATTCTCTATACACATCTATGTATTTCCAAATTATATATTTGCATATTCTGGGAGATGATTTTAGCTTCAGGAGGACTCACATGTCCTTAGTGTTACTTCTACTAACTCCAAAGGCCACATTCCCCAGCACAAAAGGAAAAAAATGATTGCATTCCTACTATTAGTCAGTGGTGGTAAACAATCTCCCCACAGTTCAAGGGAAAAACCCTCCTTTGAGAGTGAAACTCTTCAGTAAGCACACTGTAGACAAGATTAGGCATCTAAGAATTTGTTGAAGAGATAGTTTTTTGGTTTTGCTTTTGTTTATCTTTAAATAATTGCTACCCACCCTGGGGCTTGAATTTACAACCCCAAGATCAGGAATCGCATGCTCTATGGATTGAGCCAGCCAGGCACCCCCAAAAGATAGTGTTTTTTTTAAAAAAAGAATAAGGGATGACATGTGGGATCCCACTCCTGAATTTAGCTAAACTGAGGTCACTCGTCCTGCTGTCCTTGCCCCTCTTAAGAGAGAAAATGTGGCTGGAGTGATGGATATGACCTGCAGGAAACTTGGGTCCAACTCCTGAGCCCTGAGGGGACAGATGGAGGGAGGAGTTCCAGGTGTTGGGCCCTTGGGGGACCCAGCTGCCAGTCACAGGGCAAGAACAGCACCTCTTTAATACCCTTATGAAGACTGGCCAGGGACTGGTTGTCACCATGCTATTCTCATTGTCTAAATCCCAAATCACTGCTCAGCATCTGACCAAGTAGTTTTTTCAGTTTCTGTACATGTCCCCCGCGCTGTGAATATAAACTGCAGGTGAACTTTCTGGCTCCATTATCTATTTAGCCAGAGGCCTAGGCTGTGGAATAAGCAAAAGGAGAGCCCACATTTTAGAGCACCAGATTTAGCAAAATGAAGGTACTAGACACCCAGTTCAATTTGCATTTCAGATAAACAACAAATTATTTTTTAGTGTAAGTATACCCCAAATGTGTTTTCTCTGGCAACCTCACCACATTTCCAATCCATATTTAAGACTTTGAAAGAGGGGTGCCTGGGTGGCTCAGTGGGTTAAAGCCTCTGCCTTCGGCTCAGGTCATGATCTCAGGGTCCTGGGATCGAGCCCCACACCGGGCTCTCTGCTCAACGGGAAGCCTGCTTCCCCCTCTGTCTGCCTGCCTCTCTGCCTACTTGTGATCTCTCTCCTCTCTGTCAAATAAATAAGTAAATAATCTTTAAAAAAAAAAGACTTCGAAAGAAAAGAAATGAACGAGTGCACGAATAAACAGGATGATCAACAAGACAGAAAGAGATCACAGATATAATTAATGAATATCTGACACGTTTTTGTCAGTTTATAATATTTTCTCTTAAAAATTGCTTTTTGTTTTTATGACAATAACGTATACACACAAAAATTCAAATAGTACTCAAAGGCATAGGGTGAAAAATAGCAGTCCCCTGTCCCACCCAACCCCAACCCCAGTCTGATACCCCAAAGGTACCCAGTTAAATAAACTCTTTCAGTTCTTTCTCCCAGTTTTAACCTCCTCCTCCATTTCTTTAGATAATATGCTTATGGTGCGATTTTGTTGATTTGTCAAGTTTAGACATTATCTGTTTCCTTGCAATTATGGGAGATGAGGATTTGCTTTAATCCTCTGTCACCTGCATCCTCCTTCTCTTTCTTCCATCTTCCCAACACTGTTTGTTACCATCTTTGGCTAAATCAATAATCTGTGTTTACATTACTTCGGCTATGTAAGTTTTCGTGGTGTTGTGTTTCTTTTCTTTTACAGTTTATCTGTCATAGGCTTTTTTTTTTTTTTAAGATTTTATTTATTTATTTGACACAGAGTGAGAGAGAGAGATCACAAGTAGGCAGAGAGGCAGGCAGAGAGAGAAGGGGAAGCAGGCTCCCTGCTGAGGAGGGAGCCTGATGCGGGCCTCAATTCCAGGACCCTGAGATCACGACCTGAGCTGAAGGCAGAGGCTTAACGTCTGAGCCACCCAGGTGCCCCCCCCCCTTTTTTGTAGGTAGTAATTGCTTCATGTTTTTTATTTACTCAGTTTTTTAATGAACTTACTACTAATTCTTACAACTGTCTAATAGCCCCTCAACATAATTTTCTACCTGGGCATACCTGTCCAGTTATCTGACCATCTCTTACCTGAAGTTCTCTATCCTCTGGCTTGGAGCAGAGCTCTTGTCCATGGGCCTTCCACCCCACTGTCATCAAGGCTCTCCTTCAGCATCAGCCTGGGCACCCCTTTGCTCTCCTGGGCATGTCGTCCTCGTCTTCGGATTCTTCTCTTTTTTTTTTAAAGACTTTTTTTTTTAAATTTTAGAGATAGAGGGGGGAGGAGCAGAGGGAGAAAGGTTAGCAGACTCCCCACTGAGCACAGATCCTGACATGGGGCTTGACCCCATGACCCTGATGTAGTGACCTGAGCCCAGATCAGGAGTCAGATGCTCAACTGACTGAGCCACCCAGGCACTCCTCAACCTTGAATTATTCTTTTGTTTGGGTGGAGAGCTTCCTGAGAGAGGGTGCATGAGTGGCCCATTATTTGGTATCTTTTGTGTCTGAAAACATTTCTTATTCTACCATTTCTCTTAATTAATGGTTTGGGTTTAGATTTCTAAGCTATAAATAATTCTCACTTAGAATTCTAAAGGCCTCACTCCATTATCTCCCAGCCTCCAGTGTTGCTATTGAGAAGTCTGGTGCCATTCTGATCCCCAATCCTCTCAATTGACCTGTTTTTCCTGTCTGGGTCCTTTTAGGGTCTTTTCTGTATTCCTGGTGTTCTGACATTTTGTGGGTAACGAATCTTGAAATAGAAATCTTATTTTCTCTCCCTGAGGATTTTATAGCATTTTTAAAGCTTTCTTCTCCCTCAGCCTAGACATTCTTCTTCTCCTTCCACTCCCCACATACCTGTTTCTCATGTCTGATTCTTTCCTTAAAATGTCTGGGATCTTGGCTGTCTGATAATATCAAAGAATTATGCTTTAAAGCAATGATTCGCTGGTCAGGATGCTTGGGTGGAACTTGTCGAACAGTGGACTTCCCTGTAGAGGAGAGTTGATCATGGGCCGGCTCTTCCATTGAGGGTCTGTATCCATATCATGTCTATATCTGTAGGTCTTTGCCTTGAGTTTGCTCAGCTTCTACAGAGAAGTGTTCTGTAGTCTCCATCCTGGGGGTAAGGGTTGTGCCTGAAGGTTTTCCGAAAGCAGGGTGAGGAAAAGGGGCTGGGATTTTACCTTTCAGCATCTAGATCTCTGTTCTCCATATTTTCTGCACTTTATGCCCATCCCCCCCAGTGAGCACCTCAGGTGACCTATAGGAGTGGGCAAGGTGTGGGACCCCGCTGCCCCTGGGACTGTGCTCTCATGGCCTCCACCAGCCCTCCCACCTGCAGTTCCGCCCTGGCTGTCCCCCAGAACCCCTGTGCAGGAATCGGGCCTTCCGCCTCCCCCATGCTGCCGTGTGACTCACCACTCCTTCCTCTGCTTCCCACCTTCCAAAAATGTGCTCCATCCTTTGTCTGCTGCCATCTCCTCTCCTGTTCTCATAGACCTTGTGGATTTGTAACTCTTTCTACTCCTGTATAGTTGTTTTTAGTAGAGTTTTGGGAGGGAGCAGATGGAGACTCATGAGAGGCTCTTCTGCCACATTTACCCAGAAGTTCTTTCGGGTTCATTTTCACTCTGAAGCCCTTGAGGGGAACGATTTCTAGACCCCGTTCTGAAATAACACCTGCAGTCAACACAGTCACTTTGTATTTTATTTGGGGGGGGCTGTTTCTTTATGGGAAAAAGGTTTCAAAGTCCAAACGCACACACTGTTTAATCGTATTAGTAAAACACTCTTGACCTTTTGGACAAGATCCAAATGTGGTCCTCTGCTTTTGTCCAGGACTGGGGGACAAAAACCATGAGCAGCATTTCGACACATGGCCCTGGCCCCAGTGCTTACCAGACCTGCCCTGTCTCTCCAGCTTGAGTAAAAGCAAGAAGGATGCTGAAATACCATCTCCTTGGAATTAATCACGAGCCCAACCACTCCTGCTCTCCTGTGTTTACACATCACTGCTATCGTGTTGTCTCTGCTGGCCGATCTCCTTTCATCTGCAGGCCACACAAAACTCTCTTCAGTTAAAGCTGCACACATGGCTCTTGAATTAAGAGGGGCGTTTTAGTAATAATTCCTCACTCCTTTTATTGGAGGGCTCAAAGTCTTAAGGAGGGATCTCTGGTGCTTCAGTGTGTCCCGCCAGGGCCAGCTGACACTTAGAGTCCAGATAAGCAAAGGAGAGAGAGCAGGGCCAGGAGGCCGTCGCAGGGAGAGGTTGCTCTGTAGCTGGAGCATGGGGTGAACAGGAGAATGACTGGACCGCGACCGAGAGGGCCTTGAATGCCACACTAAGGACTTTGTGCTTTCCTGCAGGCAGAGCGAGCTACTCTAGGATCTTTAGCAGGAGAGTGACATGAGATAAACTATGCTTTAAGAAAACTAAACTGAGGGCCCCTGGGTGGCGCAGTTGGTTGAGCGACTGCCTTCAGCTCAGGTCATGATCCCGGAGTCCCGGGATCGAGTCCCACATCGGGTTCCCAGCTCCATGGGGAGTCCGCTTCTCACTCTGACCTTCTCCCTTCTCATGCTCTCTCACTCTCTCTCTTTCCTAATAAATAAATAAATAAAATCTTAAAAAAAAAAAAAAAAAAAGAAAACTAAACTGAGAGCTGGGTTTGGGAGGGTTCAGAACAGGGAGAGGCTGAAGTCTAGGTGGCCAGTTAGACAAAGTGGTTCTTAACCCTGGCTGCGTAGCTCACTAGAAGAGCTTTTTAAAAAATCCAGATCCTGACCTATACCCTGAGAGATTCGGTTTCAGGGAGGTCTGAACCAAGGGAGGGAGGGAACAAAGACTTTGTGTTGTTAAAACATTCCCTGGGTGTAGCACTGAGCTATTGTGACAAACCAATAAAGGGGACTAGGCCTCAAAGTGGGGAGGCAGAAGAGGAAACAGATTGGACGGGCGCTGCCCCCTGGGGAGGGGAGTGAAGGGAGGAGGAGAGAGTCCCACCTGACCCCTGCCTTTTTCAGGGCCTCGGGGGAGGGAGGGATGAGGAAGACCATCAAACTGGACTTGGACAGCCAAGTGAAGGCTGGTGCCTTCCCTACAGGAGAGTTAGAAGAACATCAGATTTGGAAGAAGATGATGCCAGCGGACATTCAAGTGCCAGTGGAGCCTGGGCCTTGAGCATCTGGCTCCTACTTACAGTCATAGAGGGTGTGGAGTTGGAAAAAGGAGACTGCAGTCCACATCCCACTGGTCACCCGAGTGTGTGGGCACCCCAACGGTCCTCTTCTGCAGGAGTTAGAAAGTGCGGCCGTTCAGAGATTGGGCTCTGGAAGCCATCGGCTCTGTTGGCGTGACTGCAGGAGCCACAGCCTCCTCACCTGCAGGAAGCCAGTGATGCTAGCAGTCTGCCCATTGCTGGCTCGATCCGCTGCCTGCGAAGGCTGGGCACCGAGACTGGCACACAGGGAGCACTCTGTGAACGGAAGCTGGGAGGAATACTAAAACATGTGAGCTCAAGCCAGGGAGTCGTAAAGTCTTTCATTCAGTGTCTCTCACTCCTGCTGCTGGAGAGCTATAAAATGTTTCATTCAGTGTTAGGGCACAAGTCCGCAGGAAAGCATGAAACCTTTCATTGGTGCTACCCACTCCAGGTGGCGTTCTCTGGGTGTGTTTTTGGTGAGACCTTTGCTTTTTATTTCTAGGACTCCTCGAGAAATGACAGTCCCTTGGTGCTGCATTTAACTGGAGAGAAGCTCAGAGATGGGAGATAATAGTTATGACGCCTGAAATGTCAGACTCTTCAAAAGTCTGCCATTGCCCTCCCTGGCACCCTGAACAGCTTCGGGAACCCAAACTGTGCAGCCCCCAGAACATGCCCTGGGTCTCTCAGCCAGGCCTCACCTGGGAAATCTGAGTGACGCTGACATGCAGGCAGCAGGA
>CM052809.1:24084681-24148754 GCA_028533885.1 Nasua narica
CCCCCCCCCCCCCCCCCCCGCCCTTTGGAAGCTTGTCGAACACAGTTGCCAGCCTGCGGCTTCCCTGTCTGCATGCATCTGGAGAGAAAGTGAGGGTAGGCAGGTTCCGCTCCAGCCAGACGCCTGAGAAGGGCAGCAGGGCATCTCGGAGGACACCAAGAGTCTGAGCCTGCCCTTCCCAGAGGCCTTGGCCCGAGCCCAGGTCAGGCTGAGTAAGACCCAAGCACTGGGCTCTGGAGGCCACCTGTGGTGCCGGGCCCCAGAGAGGATGCAGGTCGGAGAGAAAGAACAGTTCCTGCTCCTGCCCTCTGTCTCCAGGGGCAACACTGGACCTTGAGCAGCTTCCTGATGATGCCTGTTCTGCTGCATATGCAAAAATGTGCAACGAGGAAGTCCTGGTAGCTTTTACTTTTCCCTCCCAATTCCATAGCCCAGCACCTGTCACCTCAAATATAGCTGTTGTTTATTTTCCTTTGGTAACATCTTGGCTTTCAGGCCAAAGTCTGCTTGGAGGCCCCAACTCAACTCACCCTATTCGAGGAATGCGCTGGGGGCCTCTTAGCTTCCTGCAGCCAAGACTGGATTGGAAGGACCCAACCAGGACAATGAGGCATAAACCAGCTAAGCTCTGGAGCCAGATTGTCGGAGCTGAAATTCCATCTCCGTAATTGCCGGCTCCTCAGCCTGCATGAAATTCCTCTGAGACTCAGTTTCCTCCCTGGGAAGATGGGAGAAATAACAGGACTTATCTCACTGGGTCGGGAGGAAGCTGAAAAGAAGGCACCTACATAAAGGGGTCATCACAGTGCCTGGCACATGGAAGGGCTCTGTAAGTGGAAGCTGCTTGGCCCCTATCCTGACACCATTCCTATGGCACTGAGGGTCCTTATGGAGGGGGTGCCCTGGGGTCTCTATAGGGACCCTCTACCCGTTATGAATACAGCCCTCATCAGGCTGCTCAGCGAGATGGACTTCACCCCTGGGTAGTTTGGCCCTTTCCGTTGCTTGCCCCCCACCCTTGCCTGGGAATGAGGTGCCTGTCCCCCAGGGTTGGACCGCGCCTGGGCCTGACTGCCCGACTGCCCTACTCCTGCACCGTCCGGGGGGAAGACCTTGCCTGAGGGTCCACTCAGGCGCTAACCTGAGGTCTGTGGCCTGTAGGTCACCCACACCACCTCCCAGCTGTACTCGCATTACAAACTGCTGACTCATGAAGGCTCATGTGGCCTTGGCTGTTTATATATTCTCTCATCTCCAGCTGTCGGCCAAAACATAATTGTAGCTGTCACTTTGGCAGCGAGACGCTGTGATGCGTCCTAATACCACTGCCTCTGCTCCACAGCAGTGAGCTTTGAGGAGGTGGGAGGGATCCGCAGCTGCTCCCGGGGAGAGAGCCACTCTGGAAAGTGGTCTGTGTGATGTTCACCCAGGTGCAGCCGTGGAGGTGGCGTGCACACTAGAGTAAGGCCCTGCGTTAGAAGTGGCCCTGGCATGCTTCTGTCTGCAGCTATAATAATGCGATTCTGGTGACATCAATTAATAAGGGAGACTGCCATTGAAATGAGGCATTTTAAGCAGCTAGGAGAGGTTGGAAACCACCTTGAGACTTATATGCAAGTTGGACTCTAGTATGCATGGGGTGAATGAGGGGTTAGACAGTGAGGTACAAGGTGTGGGGAGATGGTGCCAGAGAGATCACTGGGGCTGGATCGAGAAGCAAGGGCCTTGACAGCCAGCCCGTGGAGCTTGGACTTGATCATGCAAGCAATAGGGAGCCTCCGAAGGACTTAAGGGAGAAAGTGATGTGGTCAGATGGCATTAGGAGTCTGAGCTTGACCATCTCCAAGTTGTGGCAGTAAGAGTCAGACTCTCCCTCTCTACCACAGTGGCGTGCTCCCGGGGGAGTTTTCTGGAACACCTGGAGCATCAGCCCCTGGATTCAGGAGTGCCTGCAACTTTATGCTTGGGTGAGTAAGTGTGGGAAAGGCTAGCCTTTGTCAGGCCAGTTGAATGTGCAGCAAGCAAGGGGAGGCATAGGGCTCATGACTTCCTTTGTCCTTGGTCCTTCTAGGCCAGGGTTCATTAGGGAAGCACTTGTGTACAGATGTGGTAAATGCAAGAGATTACTGACACTTACGGAGATTACGGACACTGTCAAAGGTCAGGGGAGCCTCCTGAGGCTGAGAGATGGTCCCACTGCCTGTGGGATTGTCTCCCCTACTGTGCATACACACTTAGAAAACAGCAGAGACAAATGTCCAAGTTTGATTGATAGCTGGATTCCTAGAAGGAAGGTTTAACTTTTATAAGAGGCAGTACTTAAATCAATGCCAGTTTATACATTGGTTTCATGAAGACAGAAAAATATGAAGTGTTGGGGCCGTTGACAGTGGGTGAGCCACCCACGGCAATGGAAGCCAGAGCATATCTGGACCATCATGTAAGTCGGGAGGAAAACAGGATTCAGTTGACAGAAATTTTGTGTCCCCTTCTTAGAAGTGCATTGTTGTACAAGCAGAGGTTTGGCAGTGATTCTCCCTTTCAGCTGCAAGCTAGGGAGGGCAGGATGCCTCTCGGGTTGTTAGGGGAGGAAAAGCAGGAGGAAGAAATCCCATTCTGGCATGAGCTTCCACCAGCGTTCCCTAGGTTGAGCTGCCAAGGGGCGGGAGGAAGGAGATGCGGCAGGTGTGGAATAGTGAGGAAGTCCCCTCACCTCGGCCGCTCCAGATAGAATGTGGCTGCGAGTATTGTCTGGAACCCTTTGGCCTATGGATGGAGCTTGATCCTCATCCTCTTCCCTGAGAGTGGGCAGCATGCCCTAACCACCTCTGCCTACTCATGGCTGGCTTGTGGCAATATGCCAAGATGTAGTTTTACCCTACTTAGCTGGCTTTTTGCTTTAAAATTCAACACATAATAGGTTCTTTCATTGTCAGAAAAGTCCAAACGACCATATGTACAGCTTCACAGATACTTATACAGTGGATGCTGTTTTCTTGTATAAAGAAAAGTACAGAGGGGCACCTAGGTGGCTTCATCAGTTAGGCCTCTGACTTTGGCTCCAGTCATGATCTCGGGGTCCAAAGCTTTCTGCTCAGCAGGGAGTCTGCTTCTCCCTCTCCCTCTGCCCCTCCCCCTGCTTGTGCTCAGTCTCTCTCTCTCAAATAAATAAATAATCTTTAAAAAAAATAGAAAGAAAAGTACAGAAAAAGAAAATAGATGACTCCTAAACCTTTGCCTAGACAATTTCCATGGAAATTCTATTAACGTGGGGCTGAAACTCAGAACCTTAAGATCAAGAACCACCTGCTCTACCCACTGAGCCAGCCAGGCATCCTTTCACGATACATTTTACTTTTTTAAAAGATTTTATTTGTTTATTTGCAAGAGAGAGAGCATGTGGATGAGTGTGAGGGGAGGGGCGGAGGGAGAGAGTGGGAGAAGCAGGTTCCCCTCTGAGCAGGGAGCCCTATACAGGGCTCAATCCCAGAACTCCAGATCATGACCCAAGCCAAAGGCAGATGCTTAACTGACCAAACTAGCCAGGTGCCCCACGATACATTTTAAAAGAGGATGCAATCATGCCTCTTCTCAGATACAAAATTAATATGTGTCAAAGATTTATTTTAATTTATCAGTTAATGAGAGTAGCACTAAAGTATTACAACCAGTTCAAAGGAGAACTCAGAGTATCAGTCATAGATAATCAGATAAAGGATGCTGACGTGATTTTACAAACTGGTCAGTCCCACAAGGCAATAGTCAGTTGTATTCCACCAGGCAGTCTGTGTTTCCGTGAACAGGAATTGGCTTGCATTCCTATCAAGCTTCTGCAACTTAACTTCCGTCTTTACAGTTGAGAGCTGTCTAGTCAAAGACAACAGAAGGCAGAGAGAACCTAGATGGGTTGGTTACTCAGGATGCCCACCCCATTTCAACATCGTTCACAGTTGTTCCCTCCACTTATCATGGCTCCCTACCTACATCCCTCCTAGGGTCTCCTCTGCCTACTACCTCTGCTACCCAGTTCACCCAACCCCTTTGCCCATGTTCCAGGTGATGAGCTAGGACTGGAAACCCAAACTGAGAGAACCAACCCTTGCCTGGGCTGAGCCAGCCAAGTGCTCCCAAGGCTCTGACTCTGCTTTTGTGGTCGTGGGCCCTGGAGTTCTGAGCCAGGCCACCTCTGGGCTGGCAGTCGCATTGGGCCTTGTTAAAAAATGGTTAAGGTTTATGAAAAAGGGTCAGATTAGAAATGCAGAGAGAAAAGATCTGTGGTCCAACACAAAAGACAAAGTGTTTGTCTCGTTCCGACCATCTAGTTCCTAGGATGACTTTGTACATTTAGATTCTGTGAGAGTTCTCCTTTATGTTCAAGTCAACTCGGGTGGGTGTCTGTCCCACTAATTCCCTACCTTAGAGAACAGCTGACATGCAAGATGCGTTATGACTGGGGGGTGGCAGATGATGTCTCAATCCTCCCTGTCTGAGCCAATTTCCCACGGACCTTGTGGTCTGTGTTGGCACGATAGAGCATTACAGCAGCCCCAAAGGTCAGGGGGCAGAATGGTCCATGATACAGTGGAAAAGAACAAGTACCTGACTCACTTTGTACCCTTGGACCATCACCTCACCTCCTATGAACAAGTTTCTTTTCTCTCTCTCTCTCTCTCCCTTTTAATGTTTATTTATTTATTTTTAAAAAAATATTTATTTAGTAATCTCTATAGCCAATGTGGGGCTCCAACTCATGACCTCGAGATCAGGAGTCACTCTGACTGAGCCAGCCAAGCACCCTACGAACAAGTTTTCTTATCTTAAAAATGGGAGGCAGTGCTCCTTTCTGGCTTGCCTCCCAGGGCTGCCGTGGGGTTCCAGGGAGAGGCGTGGGTATGAATGTAGTGCCAAGGTCAGTCATGTGATGGGAACTGAGCCCACAGCCCCAGCAGAATGGGAGAGCTCACCCCCTCTGGGCAAAGTGCTTTGGGAGAAGAGGTTTTGTGCAAATGGCCAGTCATGATTAATTGATGGTGAGGCTCTCAGGCAAAGGATCAGATTTCACAGATAAATACACACACACACACACACACACACACACACACGCACAGTTTGGCTCTCGTGAGAAGAAAATGTTCATTCAGGGTAAACAAAGCTTATCTAAATGAAGGTTTTCCATACCTTCAACAGGTACCTTCTTACAATTTTCATTCCTGAGCAAATACTGAGCGTTGTCCCAGGCACTGAGATCCTGAGATACAGAATTAGCTCCTGCCCTTAAGGTACTGGGAGGCAGACATACAAAAAGCTTTCCCAAGGTGTGTAATAAGCACAGACAGAGGATATTATAGCAGCACCAACGCAGGGCACCCACCCAGGACCCCAGTGGCTTCAAGGATCTTCAGAGCGTGTACAGAGTAAAGTCGGGTGTTGCTGGAGCGTTGAGGGAGGTGAGGGACTGGCTGACGTGGGCAGCGGGGCTGTGGGTCATGTGAGGACGTGGGAGCCTCAGAGGGAATTCCATGCTTAAGAAAGTAAGTGTTATGGCCATATGTGTACTGTAGAACAGTCGCCATGGCTGCCCATGGAGCAGAGTTTGGAGGGAAACAGACTAGAGGCATACGAACCCATCAGGAGATGGTTACAGGCATCCAAACAAGGAGCAATGATCTGAGGAAAGGAGTACAGGGAACTGATTCAAGAAATGTTTAGGCCAGTATTTAACCTGAGAAAGAAGACGAGGACCCTCGGGTTTTTAGCAAGGGAGACTGTGTGGGGAGGGTGGCATCATCACAGGAGAAAGAAAGCGCAGGAGGAGAAGCAGGTGAGAGAGGAAGGGAGGGCTGGGTGATGATGACTCTGTTTGAGACACGGTGAGTATGAAAGACCCATGTGCATTCAAGTGGAAGCATCCAGGGGGGAGGTAGATATGTAGGTCTGAAACCTGGGGAGCAGTTTGGGCTGTGAAGCTGGAGTGACTGCAGGCACAGATAGGTTTATAAGAGTGTGGTGGGGAAGAGAGAGCGGGAGAAGTGGAGGGGGCACGTTTAGCACCAAAATGCTCTCCTGCTGAGAAGGAGGGTGGGAGGAGGGGACAAGGGCAAAGAGGGGATATTTAGAAGCCTCCTTATGGGAAATAGGAAAGAATCTGACCCAGGCCCAGCACCACAGGGGCCCTACTGGCTTTGGAGGTGATACATCTGCGTTGGCACAGATCTGTCTTCCTCAGGATTTTCTACAGGACCTAGAAGCCAGGAAGGCAGGCTGGCCTATAGTGCCTGGGCTGTGGTCTTACTAGGAGGTTGTGGCAGAAGGAAGTAGGAGGTGCGGAGCAGAGATAGCTAACTGTTCACCAAAAATCTGTCATCCTCTGCCCTTCTATAGGGTAGACTTGAGGGTAGGAAGGGGTTTCCCAGCAGAGACTACATTTCCCAACATACACCCCTCTTCTCACATCTGTTGCCTCTGAGAGGAGTTCTTTGACTTGTTCTTGCCAATAGAGTGTTGGTCAGGAAAGCCATGTGTCATTCCCAGCCCAGGATAGTGAAGCAGCAGACATACCACCTCCACTTTTCCATTCTCCTGCCTCCAGATTGAGATCCTCTTAGAAACCACATGTTGGAGGTGGCAGATCCACAAGGTAGGAGGTTTCTTCTCCCTGACTCACCACTTAGAGGAGAGACATCAACTGAACAGGAACACCTGTTTCGGTTCAATGTGAGCAAGAAATCAACTATATTGTCTGAGCCAGTATACACTTTGGATTTGTTTGTTAGAGCATCTAGCATTACCCTAATTAATACAGGGCTTAAGAAGATTTTCAGTTGTTCAGATGTTTCTAATGGGGCCAGGCTGAGGAAACAATACAGAAGGTTTTTGTTAAAGTCCAAGAGCAGGAGTGGAGAGAGGACTGGAAAAATCTAACAAGTAGGAGGTCAAGGCCTCTGGTAGAATTCAGGAGGCTAAGATTTCGAGAGAATCTATCCCACTATGTGGCAAGAGCCCAGTGGGAGAAAGTGAGGAACAGTAGGCAGGTCCAGGAATTGTGATGCTGGGGGTCAGGAATTGTGTTGGCTCGTTAGTCCACTTGGATGTCATAGTCGGTGATGAGGCAGGACATGGGGGAGAGGAAGCCTTAGAGGGCTAGCTGTTGTCTTGCAACTGGGACACTGGGAAGGAGTGTGTTAGTAAAAAGGAAAGACTAGCAGGACTGCCATTCCTCAGTCCTGTGCCACGGCTGACTGGACCCGAGTAGGGCATCTCGTCACTGCTTAGGATTTGCTCACTAGGCTACCTGAGATGCACACCTGAAAGCTGGCCCATGAAAGAAACACCTATAAATGCTGAGGTGAGCTCACTCCATCCAGAATCAGCTGGACCTACTGCAGGAATGCTATCTTCAGTTGGTAAAGCAGCTTGGCACTCTCCAAAGGGCTTATTTACATATCCTTTTGAACCTCATGGCCGTCCCAGGAACACCCATGTGAAGACAGCATCTCTCTGTGCCAGATAGAGCCACCAAAATGTTCAGTGAGATCCCTCAAGGTAGGGTAGAGCTGGGATCTCCTGATCCTTGGCCTGTGGTTCTATGAAATTCCTTTTACAGACATTTGTAGACATTAACTGCCTATCATTATAGGAAGATTTAGACCTCAACATGCCATTGGCAGCAGGCATGACTGAGACGGTCTCCAAAGACGCTCCAAAGATTCTTAGAAGAGTTTCTAAATGAATGATACCAAAACAGGAGTAGGTATAAGAGCGGCAGAATACTCAAAATAATCATTGTGAAAATAAGAGCAGTTAATTTCTCTTTAAAAAAAAAAAAAAAAAAAGCCTGATGGGAGCCTGGGTGGCTCAGTGGGTTAAGGATTTGACTCTTGGTTTCGGCTCAGGTCATAATATCAGGGTTCTTGGATTGAGCCCCGTGGCAGCTTCCCTGCTCATCGGGGAATGTGCTTGTCTCCCTCTCCCTCTGCCCCTCCCATTGCATGCACACGCACACGCTCTCTCTCAAACTAATACATAAATCTTAAAAAAAAAAAACAAAAAATCTGAGGTAGATCAACGATCAAGGGTTGCTCTGGCCCTCCACAATCTCAGAGACCAAGGCTCCTTTTCTTTGGTTGTTCTCCTTTTTGTTCCATAACAAACCACTTCAAAACTCAATGGCTTAAAACAGCAATAAACATTTATTATCTCACACTTTCCCTGCATCAAGAATTCAGGAGTGACTTAGCAGGGTGCTTCTGGCTTGAGCTCTCTCATGAGACAACAGTCAGGATGTCAGATGGAGCCCTGGTCATTTGAAGGCTTGACTGGGACAGCAACACTCTGCTGGCAAGTTGGTTCTGGCTGTTGACAATAAGCCTTTAGGTTCTTACCATCAGCTATCCTCCGTAGGGTTCCTTGAGTGTGCTTACAACATGGAAGCTGGCTTCTACATGCCTAGAACAAGTGATTGAAAAAGAAGTAAGACAGGGGTGCCTGTGTGGTGCAGTGGGCTAAGCATCCCACCCTTGGTTTCGGTTCAGGTCATAATCTGGGGATTGTGGGATTGAGCCCTGCGTCAGACTCAGCACTGACCACAGAGTCAGCTACAGTTCCTCTCTCCATCTCCCTTTGCCCCTACCCACCACCCCTGCTTAGCCTTTCTTTCCCTCAAATAAATAAAATCATTAAAAAAAGAGACAGAAACTGCAATATCTTTTACGATGTAGTCTCAGAGGTCACACTGCCATTTCTGCAACATCCTATTGGTTACACAGGTCAGGCCTATTTAATGTGGAACAAAACTAAGCAAGCACATGAATACCAGAAGTTGAGAGTCCCTGGAGGCCACCTTGGAAGTTAGGCTTCTGCATCTGCCATCCGCAGAGTGTGACTTCACTCTCATGTTTCAAGATGGCTGCTCTGACTCCAGCTATCACATCACCAAAGGTGTTTTTAGCTAGAATGAAGGGAGAAAGGAGGAAGGCATGCTTTTTCCTTTTAAGGATACTTTTTAGAAGTTGGCTATACCACTGAACTTATATCTCATCGATCAAAACTTAGTTACATAGCTGGAAAGGAGGCTAGGAAATTTAATATCTGTCTATCTATCTATCTCTCTGTATTTATTTATTTAGTAGGCCCTATGCCCAACTTGGGGCTTAAACTCACGACCCCAAAGTCAAGAGTCTCATGAGCCAGCCAGAGGCTCCTAGTATTTATTTTTGATGGTCATGTGCTCGAATATTGGGAGTCTTTTGGCAGTCTCTGTCATACTAGCAATGTTCCTGTGTGTATTTCAAAGGATGGAGGTGGAAGAGGGGAGCATAGAGACTATCTATCTAGAGACAGCTTGGTTTGCTGACCTAGCTAAGGACTCATGACCCATCTTGTCTGGTAAATAATTGTGTGTGTGTGTGTGTGTGTGTGTGTGTTTCAGCCATGGAGGAGGAGTGCAGATTAGTGCTTTATCCTATAATTAGTGAATCTCAGTGTAAAAAGAAAATAGTCCTTAGAAGAACTCAGGAGACCAGATGAGCATTAAAAACAGACCTAGTTCTAAAACCCAGTCAAGGGTGGTCCCAAGAACGAAGATGATCCAGAAAATGAAAACATTATCACAGGAGGCATCGTGAGGGCTGCCTCATTCTGCACTCAGACCTGCAGGTTTCAGTAAATTCTAGGCAGCCCGATTTACTGATCCAAACGCAGCACAGATGGGCAACTCTACCAGCTGTGTTTTTAAAAGATCATATGATTCTTGATCAATGAACCGAAGAGACCAAATGCAGACGTGTTTAAAGCTGAGCTGCAGATTTGCCCGGAGACCTCTTAGAGACCAGAGCCAGGGCTTGAGCAGCCAGCTGGGTGCTGACTCAAGATGGGGTGAAGGAGTAGGGAGGGTGATAAGCCATCAGACAGCCAGAGAATTCTGAGACCTGAGAGATCCACAGAAAAGCTGCCCTGGCAGAAGTAGGGCAAGGCTCTGACTTGGCCAAATGGCCAGTGACAGGAAGCACTGTTGTCCCAGAGGAATGCAAAGTCTGAAGCAAGAAGCCTGGGGCTGAAGCACCCAAGAGGACAACTGGTACTGCTGAGATTCTTCTGACAGGGGCTGTCTTTTTCCTTGCTACACAGTCTGCCTGAGCAGCAGATCCTTATCTGGAGGGTGGAAGACGTAGACTGGGGACTCTGAGGTCCTTGCTTCATGGAGGTGGCTAGGGGTTTCCTACCTGCCTGGCTGGTCTCACATGCCCTGCCCATGGCCCAAGCTGGAGGACATACCTGGGTCCCGAGTCCCCACCTGGCCATCTCCCAATGAGGTTCGCAGGACACCCTGGGGAGGAAGAATTCTTGGACCACAACCCATGCTCCTTATTGCATGTGGATTGACAACCTTCATTATATTGCTGTTGTCGAAGGGTAAATTTCCAGAGCAGTGAGGGGATCAGCAAAGCTTCCAGGCTTCCCCACTCTGCTTTGGCCTGAGTCCCACGGTCACCAAGAACTTGGGGGACCTCTACAGTCTCCTAGTTTGAGGACCCTTTCAAGAGAGACACCTCCAAGAATGGCCAAGATCGGGCCCAACCTTGGGCAGGTCCCTGGAGACTAAGGATGGGCTGGTGAGGGGGGCTAAAGCATCTTAAAGTGGACTTGAATTGGCTTGGGAAGTCTGGGACTGTTCATCATGGCTCTATTGCACCAGTGGGGCAGACACTAGGCTACCCACTGGGGACACAGAGCAGAGGAGGATTCATATATCACTCCAGACACATAAATAAAGCAAAACAGTGGAGGGTGCCATGTGCAGTGATGGGTACAAGTACAAGATACAGAAATAATGGTGGAAGGGAGTGTGCTAGCAGAGCAGTAAAGGAAAGCTTCACAGAAAAGGTGATGCCTGCAAGAAAGAACTGGAGTTCCTCAGCTGACAGTGGGGTCAGGTGAGGAAGAGCATCCAGGCAGAGGGAACAGCAGGCCTCAGAGCTCTGAATTTGAAACCGCCTGTAGTAGAGGAAGAGAATCTCCTTGCCTGATGTGTGTACCATGCTCGGAAGCTTCTGGGCCCTTTCAGGGTACAGCGTGGACTTGATCTCTTCGACTAAGCCACTGAAAGGAAACAGAGACAGGAGAAGATGCTCCTTGTCTTCAAGGTTTGTTGGCTACTTTCATCTTCAGGTACTCAGTACCTGGTCATGACAGTGGACAGTGGAGGTACCATAAAAAGGAAGGAGAAAATGCTTTTCTGATCTTGGAGAATCTGCCTCAAACCCAGTCCTTTTCCATGTTAAGTCTCCAAGTGATCTTTGATGGTCCCTTAGGCGTGACCGTCCCCAGTAGCTTCTGATGAGGCAAGAGGCAGGGCTAGGAGTTGCACTGGGTAGGGCTCTCTGGTTTCCCCTCCTTGGTGTCAGACCCAGTCTGTCAAGGTGTCTCAGTCTTTCTGGGATTTTTGGGGCCCCCTAGCATTACTGAAGTACCCATCCTGCCTCTTGAAGGTGGCCCTGAGGTATGAAAAACTTCATCTGGCTCAAGCTGGCACATCCTCGTCCCTTACTTTGTGGTGTACCAGCTAACTTTTCCTCCAGGACCTAGGAAAATGTGACCTGTAGGAGAATCACCAGGTGAGACCAAAACCACAGCTGATCTGCAGTTCTTCTATGAAGACTGAAAGAACTAGAGGCCTCAAGAGGTCCAGTGGGCACCACCTCCTTCCTGGGTCAAGGTGGGAAAGCGGAACAGAAACAGAGCCATGCTGGGATGCTATCCTGTCTCCAGCTCCAGGTGGACCAGGAACCTCAAGCACAGAGCTACCAGTGCTCAGTGAGGCTATGGGAGAATCTGCAGTGCAGATAGAGGGTGAGCCCTGTCCTAAGTCTCAAGGTCCTGGCCAGCCCAGCTCATTCATTCACGTGCCCCTTTACCTTGATTATTGCTCTTCTTACTGGGATGCATACAGTCTTCCGGCAGTCTTGGTCTTTCTTTCATCTTTGCCAGCTCCAACCCCAAGGCCTAGCTCAGATTACATCCCTCTGGCTCAGAAATACCTTAATTACAAACTCCTTGGTCTGGCATTTAAGGCCCTACCCACTACAGTACTAACTCACCCCTCACCCTGGATCTTGCTTTTATCTGGTTCAGATGCCCCCTTGTTGCTGCTGACCTCCTAGCCCAACTCCAGTGCTGTGTCACCTATCAAGTCTTCCTTGTCACCCTCTGCCCTCTGAACCTATGGCCTAAGGGATGGAGCTTTTTACTAGATTTTCATCTTTAATTACAGGAGTGATACATGCTAGTAAAAACATTCCCACATTATAGACGCATACACAGTAAAATGAGTATATGTCATCCTGACTCTCCTTTCCCTAGAATTGGCCCCAGTTAATAGTCAGTCAGGCATTTGGGTTATTGGACCATTTTGCCCAGCAGGAGAGGAGCCCTTGGGGGCCTTCCATAACCACTTGACAATGGTGGCAGAGTTGGGACAGTGGGGGCAGCGATGAGCCGAACTGACCAAAGGCTTCAGAGGTGGCGATCTGGGCTGACTATGAAAGAAAATCTTCAAGGTCATTCTTGACTTCTTTCAAAGAACAGAGCCCCAGGGAGGCATTTCTAGTTCATATGGGACTATCTACTCTATTCACCTAAGAACCAGAAACTCAAGTTCAAAGGCATGCAAGGTTCTGGAGAATCCTCTTAGCCTAGCACTATTCATTCCCACTACAAGTCCGGGCTGAGCTGAACTGGAAGTCTGGCTGTGGTTTTGTACAACTGCCTAGGTGTGCAAACGCCAGGGCTTTGCCCCAACAGCTAAGGGGAGTCAAAGAAAAATTTTCAGAAGAAGAGTAAGATTTTAGGCACAGATCATGAGCTGGAGGTGATAAGTTTGGAGGAAGTGAATGCCTTTGAGTAAACAGTAATGTTGGCCTGGACTTGGGCAGACACAGTGGAATATGAAAAGAGGGAGACTGTAACACAGCAGATGGGGGTGAGGGACAAGAAGGAGACTCCAGCCCTGGTGCTGTGGACATGGGGTCCAGATCAACAGTTGCACTTAGCAAACAGTTGTTGACAGGATTGGACCCAGAGTGTGAGGACTTGGGCATCCCTACACCCTTTCATAGGTAAAGAATTGAAGGCAATGATGAACCGCAATCTGGCCATCTAGATGACTAGAGAGGACTAGTCGATCAGTGCAGACCTGACTGGGCACCCAGATCTTGATTCAGGCACATCAGATACACACAGAGGCTCACAGACATGATAATCTTAAAGCGGACATTCCAGGTACACAGCTGACCACTTCCAGCCAACCCCAAACCCCCCAGTCAATCAACAAATCTCAGAAGCTTTGCTTTTTGAATACAGAACACAGATAATTTATTACCTACTCCATTTCTCCCTGTCCCCCAGTGCCGAGCCTAGATTCTCTGCTGGAATTGTTTCTCCGTTTGGCTATAAAACTTTTCTACTCAGGGGGCGCCTGGGTGGCTCAGTGGGTTAAAGCCTCTGCCTTCGGTTCAGGTCATGGTCTCAGGGTCCTGGGATCGAGCCCCGCATCGGGCTCTCTGCTCGGCGGGGAGCCTGCTTTCCGACTCTCTGCCTACTTGTGATCTCTCACTCTCTGTCAAATAAATAAATAAAATTTAAAAAAAAAAAAAACAAACAAAAAACTTTTCTACTCAGCACTCAATCTCTCGTCCTAACTCAAGCCAAGGGATCCCACCAGCTCCCACAAAATCGAGCCTACCCTATATGTTCTTTGTGCAATTCTGACATTCTGCACTCTTTAGTTTGTCTTTGAGCTTTTCTGGGTCCCTGGGGATGCAGTGAATGGCCCAAGAGGAGCCAGGGGTATTTTCTGAGGCCATGAAGGCTGCGGGGTCAGGGGTGTTGGGCTGTGGTTTTGGAGGAAGAATATAGGTAGGGATCTCAAAGCCTCAGTTCTGGTCTCCAACTTCCCGGGTAACATTTCTTCTCTGGGCCTGTCCCTCCTCCAGCCCCAAGGCCTTTGCACATGCTGCTCTTTCTGCCTGGAGTACTCTTCCCCTTCTTTGTCTGTTTGGCTCATCCTTCAGGTCTCAGCTCTCTCAGGGAAACTTCACTGACTTCTTGGTTCAGGTCAGATTCCTTAGTTAAATATTCCTATAGACCCCTCTTCCAGTACTTCTTTCCCTTTATTAGTGGTTTTTGTTTGTTGTTTGCTACCATCTGCCTTCCCCAGCAGGCTGTGCCTTCCATGAGAGAGAGGTTCTGTCTGTCCGACTCACTGCTGTATCCCTAGCCTCTGGCAAGGGACTTGTCCAGGAGTAGGCACTGAATGAATGAGTGAATCAGCTAATGAATGAATGAATGAATGGACCAATAGATGGGCAGATGGATAGGTTTCACCTGGTAAAACAAAAGGTTCAATTGGATGAGATCCTCTCCAGCACTGATATAATTTTCTAGGCCTCTATTGTTTCATCTGTGAAATGGGAAGAATGTTCCCTGCTTGCTGCTTTTCTTCTGTATCTAAAGTGACCCCAGCCAGCCTGATACAATTTGGGATGCTTTAAAAACAGCTTGGATAAAGATTCCCATTTGTCCCAAGAACCTTATTTTCTGAGATCCAATCACATACATATGAACCTCAAGATAGAAATTCAGGCTGTGGGGGTGCCTGGGTGGCTCAGTGGGTTAAAGCCTCTGCCTTCAGCTCAGGTCATGATCTCGGGGTCCTGGGATCAAGCCCTGCATCGGCTCTCTGCTCAGTGGGGAGCCCACTTCCCCCACCCCCGCCCCGGCCTCCTCTCAGCCTACTTGTGATCTCTCTCTCTGTGTCTGTCAAATAAAAAAATAAAATCTTAAAAAAAAGAAAAAGAAATTCAGGCTGTGCCTGAAATCCCAGTTCCCACTGTCAGAGCTGGAGTTAAATGGCATATTCCATCCAGAGCAGGATGCATTTCTAGAAGCCCCAGCCATGCCTCCTAGAGTTAGGGCAATAAAGGCTCTGTGTGTCCCTATGGCCAGGCTGAAGAGGTTAATGAGTGTCACAGCTCAGAACTGGGAATTATGCCCCACGCGAGGCCCAGAATGTTTATTCTGCTTGTCTGTCCATCTATCTATCTTCAGCGATGGACTGAGTGCAGGAGTTTTTCTGAGGCAGAGCCAGAGGTCTGGCGTACAGCCCAGTGAGTCATCTCTCAAGAGTCTAGGCTACACAGGAAGGCTGCCCATGCCTTCCTTTGCTTTTGCTACTGCAGGTGGAGCTCACCTACTGAGGTCTGGGTCTGTGTATAAGGTGCACCAGGAAGAGGAGCCCATATCTATAATCTTCACCAAGGGATTCTGTCCAGCTATCCTCTCCCAAAGGGCCAGGAACTGCTCATTCGTGTTACCCTCCAGCCTTGAGGAAACATGCTCCCCCTGGAAAGGATAGCTGGCTGGACCGGAAGGATGACCTGTCCAGGGGGAGAAGTGAGACAGAGTCCCAGCCACATGAAAAATAGCACTAATGCTTCTAAGAGCCAGGATAGGAAGTGCCAGCTCATAGCAAATCAACAAGAACATGGAAAAGCTGAGAAACTCCAGTGAGGGAAAGGAGGATGCTTTTGATTCTGGAGCATTTTCAGTAGCTTAGGAATGCAGTGTCCATTATACAGATGGGTGGGGATCCATCCTTGATGGAGGCCTGGCAAGAGCCAAAGTATTCACTGTTCTAAAGAAGGGTAGCCCCATGACCCCACTCTTTGATGTGCCAATCTGTGCCTCCCCTTCCAGTCAGATCTTCATTCATCCTCACTGAACTACTAGTTCCTTTTTTTTTTTTTTTTTAAGATTTTATTTATTTATTTGACACAGAGAGAGAGAGATTACAAGTAGGCAGAGAGGCCGGCAGAGAGAGAGGGGGAAGAAGGCTCCCTGCTGAGCAGGGAGCCTGAAAAAGAGGGGCTAAATTCCAGGACCCTGAGATCATGACCTGAGCCGAAGGCAGAGTCTTCAACCCACTAAGCCACCCAGGCGCCCCTGAACTACTGGTTTCTGATCACTTTGGGATACCCTTGCTGGCCCAGGCCCTCCTTAAAGTCCCAAGGGTCCGTACAATCACATCAAAATCCCAACAATGTGTTTTGTTGTTGTTGTTATTGTTGTTGTTGTTGTTTAGATATAGGAAAAAATCTATCCTAAAATTCAAATGGCATCTCACAGGAGCACCTGATTGGCTCAGTCAGTAGAGTGTGCAACTCCTGATCTTTGGGTTGTGAGTTAGAGCCCCACATTAAGGGTAGAGATTACTTAAAACAAACAAACAAACAAACAAACAAACAAAAATCAAATGGAATCTTACAGAATCCTGAAGAGTCAAAACAGTCTTTAAAAAGAACGAAGTTAGAGGTCTCATACTTCCTGAATACAAAACTTGCTTCAAAACTACAGTAATGGAGCACCTGGGTGGCTCAGTGGGTTAAAGCCTCTGCCTTCAGCTCAGGTCATGATCTCAGGGTCCTGGGATCGAGCCCCGCATCAGGCTCTCTGCTCAGCGGGGAGCCTGCTTCCCCCTCTCTCTGCCTGCCTCTCTGCCTATTTGTGATCTCTCTCTCTCTGTCAAATAAATAAATAAAATCTTAAAAAAAAAAGCTACAGTAATCAAAACGGTGTGGTACTGGCATAAAGACAGACATACAGGGGCACCTGGGTGGCTCAGTTGGTTAAGTGACTGACTCCTGATTTTGGCTCAGGTCATGATTTCAGGGATTTCTGGGATCGATCCCCGAGTAGGGCTTCATGCTCAGCAGACAGTCTGCTTGAGGATTCTCTCTCTCCCTTGCTCTCTGCCCCTCCCCGACCTTGCTATCTCTTCTCTCAAATGAATAAATAAATCTTAAAAAAAAAAAAAAAGGCACCACAGAAAAGTGCAACAGAATATATTGCCCATAAGTAAATCCATACATATCCAGTGATCTTTGACAAGGATGCCAAGATTATCCACTGAGGAAGGGACGGTCTTTTCAACAAGTGGTACTGGGAATACTGAACATCTGCACTTGAAGGATGAAGTCAGATCTTCATCTCACACCATAAACAAATATTAAGGCAAAGTAGATCAAACATCTAAATGTGAGAGCTAAACTATAAAACTCACAGAAGAAAATATAAAGGAAAATCTTCATGACATTGGATTTGACAATGGTTAAATTAATATGACACCAAAAGTACAGGTAACAGAAGAAAAAATAGATAAATTGGATTTGTCTCAATGAAAAGCCTTTGTGCATGAAAGGACACTATCAACAGAGTGAAAAGGAAACCATGTAATTGAAGCAGTATTTGCAAATCATATATCTAAAAGGAGCTAATGTGCAGAATAGATAAAGACCCCCTATAACTCAAGACCAAAACAAAACAAAACAAAACAAAAAAAAAACCCCAGATTTAAAAGTGGGCAAAGGACTTGAATAGACCTTTCTTCAAAGATGAGATACAGATGGCCAGTGAACACAAAAAAGGTGCTGGATGTGACTAATTATTAAGAATATCAAAATCACGAAGAGATACCACTTCATACCCACCTGGATGACTATTAATAAAAAACAAAACAAAACACATACTACACAGAGAATAACATGTGCTGGCAAGGATGTGCAGAAACGGGAACTCTTGTGCATTACCAGCATGAATGTGAAATGGTGCAGTTGCTGTGGAAAACAATGCCTCAAAAAACATTAAACACAGAATTACCATATGATCCAGCAATTCCACTTCTGGTCATATGCCCAACCACCTGAAAGCAGGGACTTGAACAGATGTTTGTATGCTCCAAGTTCATCACAGCATTATTCACAATAGGCAAAGGGTGGTAACAATTCAAAGGCTCATCAGTGGATGAACAGATAGACCAAATGTGGTATATACATACAATGGAATATTATTCAGCCTTAAAAAGGAAGGAAATTCTGTCACGTGCTACAACAGGATGAACCTTGAAGACATTAGGCTAAGTGAAATCAACTAGACATAAAAAGATACATGCTGCATGGTTCCCCTTGTATGAGGTACCTAGAGAAGTCAAGTTCATAGAGACAGAAAGTAGACTGGTGGTTGTGGGCCAAGGGGAAGGGAGGAATGGAGAATTGTTGTTAATGGGTATAGAATTTCAGTTTGGGGATGATGAAGAGGTTCTGGAGATGGATGGTGGTGATGGTTATACAACAATGTGGTTGTGCTTAAGGCCACCGAACTGTACACTTAAAAATAGTGAAAGTGGCACATTTTATGTTAGAGATATTTTACAGAAGTAAAAAAAGAAAAGGTCACATGGGAATGGGGCACTTAAATTTGTAAGTGTTCTCCTCTGGGAGCTTACTCAGGACCCTGGGAGATACTGGGGGAGATGGCCGGGGCAGGGGCAGAGGAAGGAGCTTGTGCCCACCCCCATCACTAGCCTCCCCTTATTTTTGCTTTCCTAACTGCTGCCTGTCCTTCAAAGCCCAGCTCTGGTGCTCTCCCACTTCCTCTGGGAAGGGGCCTCCAGCCCTCCCTGTTCCCACTCAGAGCTCAGTAGAGCGTCCACTCCCTCCTGCCCCAACAGTCCTGCTCTCCTTGTCCTAGCCTCTTTCCTCAGGGGACAGAAGCCTGTGTGTGGCTAGGGCAGCGTCTCTCCCTCCCAGGCTGGGGAAGGTCACCAGTAGCTGGTCAGTGTCTTTGTCTGCAAAATGGGACTCTGGGTATCTACTACTCAAGGTTGTTGTAAACATCCAACAAGATAATAAATATAAAGCTCTTAAGCACAGCGAAGGGTCCAATATATTATGACTACTAGGAATATTCTTCTTAGTGGCCTGGAGGACTTCCCCTGTGCCTGTCTACCATTTGCTCCTCATCCCTTGAGACCCTGCTGCACTCCTGCTTCGACCACAGAGTCTTTCTGTCCACCTCGCGCCCCCGGGACACCCCATAGGGCGTCTTGGAAATGAAAGACAACCTGACTTCACAGGATTGTCATGAGGGTTAATGACTTGATCGATGTAAGATGCTTATAACGGTGCCAGGCACATAAAATGTGCTCAGTAAGCAGTTAACAGTGATGACAAGGATGCCATTAATGATGGGCTTTGGTCATTTCACATGTCTGTTCTGTGTGGCGTCTTGACTGTGACCGCCACTCTCAAGTAGGTAGACTGAAGAGTAAAAAAAGATGACAATCAGAGGTGGTAGGTGTTGGGGTGATATGTTCCAGTTAGGGTTCTTAGAGCCTTGGATGGGTTTGGTAGATCAGAAAGTCTTCCTGGTCTTAAAAGATGAGTAAGTGACAGTCTGGAGGCTAGAAGATAGGAGAATCAGTGAAGCTACGAGCATGCAGAATGAGGTCGCTGTAGCTGAATGTTGCAGTCTAGGTAGCAAGCGATGGCCTGGATCCAGATTGGGCAGGACCTTTACCCAAGGGGATCACAGCCCCCTGAAGGGTTTGCAGCAGGAGACAGACCCATTTGGCGTAAATTCTGAGCTCACTCTGGCTGCTGGGTGGAGAACGGACAGCAGGGGCATGGAGAGGAGCAGGCAGACGGGGGAGGCTGCTACAGGCATCTACAAGAGAGGTGACGGTCCATCAGCCTGGTTGATAGCCGTGGAGGTGGAGGCCTAGGGACAGTTTGTGGAGGTGTTTCAGAGGGAGAGATGCTGGATTGACCATGGGGTGCAGAGGCTCACTGCCCAGGGGGGTGGGTGGATACATGGATGGTAATGCCATTTCCTGAGATCTGACCAGTGGAAAAACAGGTTGAAGGGACAAGGCTGGCGCTTGGTTATTGTGAGTTGAGTGATTAGTACATCTTTTCTCACCCATCAGAGTTCTTATATTTAGAAAGTTCTTTGAGTCTAGCCCTGACCTTCCAGCTGCAATGTGAGCTCAGGCCATTCTGTACCGCCCTTGGTGAGTCGGCTTGGTGCTGAGAGGCAGTGGGACTGAGGCATGGGCTGGGGGCCAAGGGCTTGAGTGGCGGACATGCCTCTTGCGTGACCACCGTCAAGCATGCCAGCCTCTGGTGCCCGTCAGACTCAGACCCAGAGAGCCCGTGCCACAGTGCGTGGGCCGGAGGACCTGGTACAGAAGCCTCCTGCCTCAAGGGTTTCAGGTCCACACACGCCCCTCATCCTGCCTCTGGAGACCTCTCAGATCAGAAGCAACACCCAGGGCCCTTAAGAAAGTCCTTCATCGTGATTCGTTCACGAAGAGGTAGGAGGTGGAGAGCACAACCTCTGATCTTGATGCCAGGCACAAACTCTCAGAAATTACTCCCCAGAGGGCAAAGTTTCAGAGACCCAGGCAAGGGGCCCTGCACCACGGTCACATGAGAATGGCTGGTCAGCAGGGGCTGTGGCACTGGGGACCTTTCAGGGGTGGGGTCAGACCCCTGCCCAGGCACAACTCCTTCCAGAGCTGGGCTGCCCTATACCTCACCTTCCAAACCGCAGGTGAGGGAGTCGGGAACCACATGCTGAGCACAGCTCAGTCCTGCCCCTCTAGCTGGCCAGTTGGGACTCTCAAAGCCCCTAGACCTACTGAAGACTGACTTGACATGAATTTGGGATCTCATCAGCAGCTTCCTCATCCTTGATCTCCACTTTGTCTTTCTGGAAGCCTGCTTCCCAACACCCTCGGGAGAGTGTCCCAGGCTTTTCCTCCCATGAGGTCCCCATCCCCAGAAGTCAGAATTGCTAACCAGTTTGCCCACGGTTTTCCCCTATTCCCCACCTGCCGCTCAGGTAGGTGGGCCTGGAGACTTACACGCATGTCTGGTGCAGTCACAGGCCTGCCAGAGAGTAAGGAGATGAGCACCAGGAAGGGAGTCAAGTGACCTGGGTTCCAGGTGCTGGGACAGAGCCAGAGAGTTGTCCCAGCAAAGGTAGCATTTTGGAAGTCATTCAGTCTGGAGGGGCAGGGTTGATTAATGAGAGTAGTAGCTCTCCCTCACTCCTGAGCAGAAGCTTGTCTTCAAGGTGGAACCTCGAGAGGCAGGCCTCTAGGGAATAGCACTGTGACAGTGTGTTCTGTCCCCATGACACCTCCTGCCCTGTGCTTTTGTAGCTTGAGTGGTGAGGACACCTCCCTTATAGGAGTAGATTCTCTAGGATTCTCAGAGCCAGGCCTGGTTCTGCCCTGAAGTCAAGCAGAAACACCTTCCACAATACACCCTCCTCCTCACAACTCTGTGAACTCCCCTAAACCTATCCTGACTGGGCTCCTGGATTTGCTCCAGAAGGCTGGATGGGGTGGGAGTGGCCTCACAAAGCGTGCAAGATCCACTTCAGTCCCTGGGAGTATAAGTGGGACTTCCATGTCCAGATAAGGACTCTGGCCGGCATGAGCCCTCCACCCCCAGAGTGCTCCTCAAGGCTTCCCAGGGGTCAGGCCTTTTGACCTGTTTCTGGTACTGCCCTGTGTTAGGAAACCACATTTCCTGAGCATAGAAGATCAGGCAGTCGGGGAGAGTTGGGGAAAGACACAATATGGAGAGAAGGAATAAGTAGAGGGGTGCAGACCCTTTCCCCCTTGCTCCTTGTTCACATTGTTCTCTGGCCAAATGATCCTCTCACTTGGCCCAATAGCAGGGATCTCTGGGAAGAAAAAGACCGAAATCTCTGGGGGCTCTGGATATTTGGGTACATAGGGTCAGGGATGGCAGGATTGCTAGAAGAAGCCCCCAGAAAACAGTGGTGACCTAGGAAGGAATCCCCATGGGCCTATCAGCCCTTTCTAAAAATTAGATGGTGGGCAACCTCCCTTGGGGGCTTAAGGGGTCTCCACCCTTCCAAGGAGCCTGACCTTTATGGAGTCCTACAGGGTCAGGCTGACAAGAGTCTGTACAGTCTCCCACATAGGTGTGAAAAGAGTCCTCAAGGAGTCTGCTCCTGCTGGATCTCGGTATCACTTTGACCGTTTGCCAAAGCTTTGGGAGTTTCTGCCCCTCTCTGAGCCTCACTTTCTGCATCTGTAAAATGGGTATCATCATTCCAAGGGCTCAAAAGAAGTCTATTTTATTCCTAAATATCTCCCTTCTCTGCCTGTTATTCATTCCAAAACCCCACTTTCCTTAGTGAGTTTTGGTTAAGCATAGCCCTAGTCAGATACCCTTGAAAGGTGGGGCATGCTAAGCTTCTCATCTTTGTGGGGGGATGCATTCTTTTGATGCCATTGTGCCCTCCAGCCCCTCTCTCTCACACTGGCCATGCCCTATAAATTAAAATCTGTAGGCGACACCCTTGCCTATTTGCCCCTGTGCTATGCCCAGATGATTCTGAGGCAATGGACTGGAGCTGGTGCAAAAATGTCAACACAACATTCCTTTGCTAATGGGAGCCTAAGCTGTCATTGGTCCAGGCAAGTCTCTGACACTCAGCCACGCCACCTTCTTTCCCCACCCTCTTTGAACCAGCACCTATTGGCTGAGCCCTTATTTTGTGCCAGGCACCTTCATAGACTGAGAGTCAGGGAATGGGCAGAGTGGAGGGTTAGCCTATTGCCACTGCCCCCAGTAGTCTCCACAGACCAGTGGTATCCTCATTGACATCTGACATAGCCTCACTGACACTGGCATAGGTTCCATCTAGCAAAATCCTCAAGGAGGGGACTTGTCCCTGGGAACCAGGTACAGGGCGTGCGAGGGGGACATGGAAAGTTCAGCCAGGTTGCCAGGCCCCCTCACACCCTTCATGAAATGGCAGTGCCATCGGATGTCTGATCCAAGAGACTAACCAGAGAGCACTGTCTCCCAGTTTAAGGAAAAATAGAACGTTGGGTTTGCTGTCGGGCTCAAAAGCAGGGAGCTGGCAATAAATCAAGAACTGAAAAGCAATGTCAGTGCTTCAAACTAAATTCCAAGCCTGGGAAACAATTGCACATTAAAATCCATTGGAGGAAAAAAATCTATTAAAACTTCAGGAGAAATGCTTTGCTATAAATTAGATTTTTCTGCCAACCAGGATAATTCAATAATTTCCCCTTGACATTCTCAAGATTGCTCTTTGGGGGGGGGTGGGATTTTGATGCTTTGAAGTTGGGAGCGATTTGTTTCCAGGGGAAGATGAAGAGCTCACTGGGAGTGGAGGTGAGAGGACAAGGTGGGGGGTGGTCTTCTAGCTAAAGGCAGGGGACCCATTTGGGCCCAGAGCTACTGGACAGAGGTTTTCCATGACAGCCAGGAGGGCTGCAATACAATACAGGGCTTTGATCAGGGAATGCCCCAGGCTAGGCTGTGATTCTGACAGGAAAATAGGGTGTGGGGGCCTTGGGACCCTCCAGTATCACCTTGTATTTGGGGCAGCCCCAGTCTTACAGCTTCCCCAGTGACTTGTCTAAAACCTTCCCCTGGGCACCTGGGTGGCTTAGTTGGTGAAGCATCCAACCTTTTTTTTTTTAATATTTTATTTATTTATTTGACAGAGAGATCACAAGTAGGCAGAGAGGCAGGCAGAGATAGAGGGGGAAGCAGGCTCCCCGCTGAGCAAAGAGCCATCAGAGCCAGATGCGGGGCTCAATCTCAGAACCCTGAGATCATGACCTGAGCTGAAGGCAGAGGCTTTAACCCACTGAGCCACCCAGGCGCCCCGAAGCATCCAACTTTTGACTTCAGCTCAGGTCATGATTTCAGGGTCATGAGATGGAGTCCCTGTGGGGCTCTGCACTCAGCGCAGAGTAGGCTTGGGATTCTCTTTCTCAGTCTCGCTCTGCCTCCCTGCCCCCCTAGCTCACTTGCTCTCTCGTTCTCTCTAATTAATTAATTAATTAATTAATTAATTAAAATAAAACCTTCTCCAACCCTATGGAACCAGAGCTGGTCTCAGGTAACAGGGTGCCTAAAGTCATTTTTAGTTCTAAATTCAAGGTGGGTGGGGGTGGTTTCCTGCCTCCCAGTCTTCCTTTCTTCTTTGCTATGCAAAGCTGAGCACCAAGCAAGACCCCTCCCCCATATCCTATCTCCTGTCATCTGGGGCTTTGATCCTAGTCCCTGTCTCTCTGTTTAAGGTCCAATGCAACCATGATGCCACACTACTTTTGGGTGGCCAGAGCTGGCAGCTGGCAGAGAGAGGATGCCAGTCTAGGGCAGGGATCTTGGGGAACTGGGCACATTCTGCCTAGCCACTGAGTACCAGCTTCCAAGGCAACTGTGGGGCAGGCACAAGGGACCTGAGTCGGGATTTGGGTAGGACAGGGCTCCAGAGTCAGCATGCCAGGCTGTGACTACTGAATCCTCCAGTGACAGCTCACCAAACCTCTCTAAGCCTTGCTCTTGCTAACTGTAAAATGGGGTGATAACAATGTCTGCCTTGTAGATAGAA
The DNA here is from genome assembly GCA_028533885.1 of Nasua narica. NCBI lineage: Eukaryota > Metazoa > Chordata > Mammalia > Carnivora > Procyonidae > Nasua > Nasua narica. Next base: position 24,108,988 of record CM052809.1, read on the forward strand.
CTAAGTGTGACGATGTTTGTGAAGCACCTAGCACCATGCTGGCCCATAGAGACAGTATTTAGTATCCTTAGGACACAGGCCCACTGATCCCAGACCACAGCCCTAGTCGGGTCCCTTTCTGTCTCCCTCCTCTCCCACCCAAACTTGCCTGTCTTTGGAGGACTTGCTTCCTCAGACAGAACCATGAAAAGCTGGGCTGACCATTGGGCACCATCACAGAATCGTGTTTGGGATGACCTTACCCACAGTGGTCACTCATTGTTGATACCAACAACCCTCCCAAGAAGAGTGGATGATATTAGAGTTCTCTCATTTGGCGGAGGCCCTGGGAGGTAAAGTGACATTGCTTAAGATCACATATCTGGAGGAAGAGGATGGAACTGGGACGGGGCCAAAGGTCAAACCAACTCAAGCACAGAAGCAGTCTCTGGTCTCCAGATTTCTCCCTCTCTTTGTCTGTGTTTCTTTGCTTCCTTCTTCACTTCCCACGAGTCAGAGCCTCCCAGAACCCACGCAGTGGCCACTGAGACAGAGTTGCAAACTGAGGTAGGGACATGTGGGAGTGATCTTCTTCCCAATAGATCCCAATAGATTCTCTGAGTCTCCAGGAGAAAGATCATGAGCCCAGAAGAAAGAGGTCAAAGGGGAAGGAAGTGGGAGAGTCTGGGAAAGTTTCTATTTAAGCGGCTCTCAGAACAAGCCATTCGCTTGGACACCGCCTGACTCATAGGATAGAGGAATCTGGGGTTTAAAAGGTCATCTCGTCCCACCCTCTTTTTGAATCATTTCTTCCACAGGTGCTCCTCCACCCCAGATAACATGGAGCTCACTACATCTCAGGACAGCCCTAGGGTACAGGTTGCACTCTGCTCCTTGACCTCTTCTGGGCTCAGACTTGGCTTTCTGTGGCACTGTCCTGTCCCAGACTCCCTAGGGGCAGGGCTAGCCAGTGGCAGTGGGGTGATGCGTGCCCGCTGCTTCTCACTTAGCAAGGCCCCAGGGTTGGGAGACTAATCTGTAAGCAAGATAGGGGCTTTCTAGAGAACTGCATCTCTCCAGAGGGCAGGGCTGAGTGTTGGCGTGGCAGTGTTCCCTGGGGGCCCAGCCCTGCGCCCAGGAGTTTCCCTCCGAATGGAGGTCAAAGGGAAACTCAGGGCTGGGGAATTTTGCCACCACCTGAAACCAGGATGGGAGTTCAGGAGAAAAATAATCAATACCACTGGATTTGCCCCAAGATGATAAATATTTGTATTGTGTTAGCCGCCAAGCCAGGGGATGTCCTGGTTCCCTGGGAAGGCACCACCAGGGGACCCGCTAGCAACAGGAAGGGCAGGACATGGCACTCACAAGGGGTTAAGAGGTATCCGGGTTTTGTAAACTCTGGTCCCCACTACTCAGTAGCCCTGTGACCTTAAGTAGTTTGGCCTCTCCGAGCCTCAGTTTCCTTGTCTCTAATAGGAATAGTGGTGTCCACTTCAGAACCTTGTTGGAGGTAACAAAAGACATGATTCCTGCTAAGTACCTAACACAGTTTGAGCGCTCTGAAAGTGCCAGCCTTTGTTACTATTTGCAGCAGGTGGGGAAACCCGTGGGAAATCCGGGCGCCTCTGGGAAGCTGGAGGTGGTGGGCCGGCTTTCCCGGAGCCAGGGGGCGGGGAGGGGCGGGGCGTCGCAGGCCGGGCCCCGCCTCCCCCGTCCGGCTCTTGGAGGGGGGCCCGCGGGGGGGCCCGCGGAGCTTCCCTGCAGCTGGAGGGAGCTGAGTCACTGCGGCCTGTCCAGCCGTTGGCCTTATCTCGACACGTCGCTACCCCCGAAAGCCCCCAGTCTGCCCTGCTACATCTAATTTGCGTCAAGTCCCTCGGCAGTTCTAGAAAAATTCCCAGGGGTCCAAGAGTTTTCGGGTCCCGAGGAAAGAGGGAGCCTCCTTCCCGGCTGTCTGGAGGTATCCAAGAACCTCTTGCCAGAAGACTCTCCCTTCGCCTGCTGGCTCAGTGCCTATCTTTCCACCATTTGCTAAACTTTCCTTGGGACTAAGTGTTGTCTTGTGCAGATTTCTCTTTTAAAATGCGCATTCCTACTCAGTGCTTTGAAGGGGAAAGAAGACTGGAGAAGGCGCAGATAGACCGTAGGCGCCAAGAAGGGGAGGAGGACCGAGGGGCCGGCCTAGAATTTGGCTGCTTCCTAGCCACCCTCAGGCCCCGCCTGCCCGTCTCCCAGCCCCCAGGACTCTAGGGGAAGTGCCGGGTGGGGGAGGGGGAACAGAGCTGACAGATTCTGTAAACAGAGCCGGTTTGGGCCTCGGCCAAGGACTGGGTGTCCTGGCCCAGCCTGGGTGTGAGGCCCGTCAGCGGCTCTCCAGGACACCCCGCCCTGCCCGGCTGGCCAGGGGGTGCCCGGCCCACAGCCAGCTCCAGCCAGGATGTGTTTTGAGTTTTGGGAAGTGTCCAGTTCTCTCATGGGGAATGTGCCCCGGACTGGGGTCCTGGGGACTGGGGGCTTCTCTCTAAGAACTGTCATCCATCCTTCATTCACCAAGTGCCAAACTGAGGCATGGGGACAGCCCTCTGGTTCCTGCCCATGGGAGAAGCTGGTACTGGGTTGTGTCCCCATGCCCATTTCCACCTCTGATTCTGTCCATACCTGGCTCTTCTGCTGCCTGAAGCAGAATCCCTATGGGGTAGAGAAGCTGAGAGAGGGTGCTTAGGTTCTGAGAACACTTCAAGGTGCACCACTGCCCCCTTGGCTTGTTGCCAAGTGTGGTATCTCATGCCCATGACCTCACAGAGAGCTGCAAGGAATTACCTGGAAAGGAGGATGGGGAAGGGACAGGCACACTGAAAGATACTCAATATTGGAAGCAGTAGGCAGCTGTGGGTATGAGGTAGGGAGAGGGGTCTTTGGGTTTTTAAGAGAACAGGTGGCTCAGAGATACTGGCACCCCAGCAGGTGGAGAGAGCTGTGGGCTCGGCCTTGGAGGAGAATGTGTAAGGTAAGGAGAAGAGTCCTGGTGGAGGAGAAGAGGCTGGCCGTTGAGATTTGTAGGCCAGGCCACAAGTACCAGTTGCAGGTTCTGGACTCTATTGTTGGGGTGATAGGTCCATGGATGACAGTGGGTGAGGTGGACAAAAGATCCCAAAGACAAATATATTTGGGAAACACTATCTTCAAAAAAACTAAACACCACTTACTGGACTTTATCAGAGCCTTTATTTCATTTGCTCGTTAATAAGCATCTCTGCTTTCCAAGAGTGGGGAGGATATGGAGAAGGCCTCCTCGCACCTTTAGCCCAGCCTCGTGGGACTTGTCCTCTTCTGAAAACAGTGGGATCCAAGATTTAATAAATATGTCTTTCTTGCTGGTTCTGGCCCATGTGGAATAGGTGGGCACCTGTAGGCACTAAGGAAGGCATGACTTTCTTAGAGACTGAGATTCAATGACCATCTCCTCAAAGGGAGGCCAGCCCATAGAAGGCTTTACGCATGAGTTTGCCAGCCTCAAGGTTCTGGGTCTAGTCAATATCCTACTCCCAAATCAGGTCCCCAGCGCAGCATCAGTGAATCTAGAATACCTGATCGTGTATGATACAATATAGTGACATTATCATGTATGTAGTATGAAAGTAGGCTGAGAAGGGAGAGCTCGGTGGGAGCTGGCACCGCCAAGGGAGAGCTCCGGGATGAGGCAGGGTGTGGTAAGACTTTCCACGTGGCTAAGTTTTAGTGGTATAGGAAGAAAGGACTGGCCTGGCCGGTCTGGCCAGCGTCAGGAGAGAATGCTGGAGAGGCCCAGAGAAATCAGCTTCACCAGCTTCTTGGACGAGCTGGATCTCAGGCCGAGGAATGTGATGTGTCTTACATGAGCCTGCAGAATATATGTCCCCAAGCCCTCCCTTCCATCAAGTCTTACTTCTTCCTTCGTGGCCCGATGAGCCTCCCAACTCTTTTCCATTTATTTTCCTTTCTCCCTTGCTCATATCACTCCCCATCCTGTCACTTTCCACACTCCACCATAGCACTGAAATGCCTTTCGTTGCCTTTGGTCACCAGAGTCCTCCTGACAGTCAGATCCATTGAAATTTATTATTTACATATTTATTTTTTGTTCAAATAATCTCTATACCAAACCTGGGGCTCGAACTCACGACCCCAAGAATGAGAGTCACACACCTCTCTGACTAAGCCAGCCAGGAGCCCCCGAAATTTTTTTTTAAATAAATAACTTGATTAGGAAATAATTCACATACCATACAATTCATCTATTTAAGGTATAGAATTCAACAGTTTTTAATATATTCACAGAGATGTGCAACAATCACTGCAATCAGTTTTAGAACATTTTATCACCCCTCCTCCTCAAAAAATCGTATTCATTAGGAGTCATTTCACTTTTTCCTCTATGTCCCTCTTCCAGTCCTAGGTAACCACTAATCTGCTTTCTGTCTTTTTTTTTTTTTTTTTTTTAAAGTAAGCTCTATGCCCAACATGGGGCTTGAACTCATGGCCTCAAGATCAAGAGTCGCATGTTCCACCAACTGAGCCAGCCAGGCACCCCTACTCTCTGTCTTTGTGGATTTGCCTGTTTTGGATACCTCATTTAAGTGGAATCACACAATATATGGTCTTTTGTCATTAGCTTATTCCACTTACATTTTGTTTTCAGTTGTAGCATGTATTAGAAATTTTTTACTTTTTGTGGCTGGATAATATTCCATTGTACAGATATACTTCATTTGGTTTATGCATTTATCGGTTCATGGGCACTTCGATTGTTTCTACTTTTGGGGTATTATGAATAATGCTGCTATGGACATTCATGTTCAAGTTTTTATATAGACATAATAAGTTTTCATTTCCCTTGGGTATATCCCTAGGAGTAGAAATGCGGGATCATATGGTACCTATATATTTAATCTTTAGGGAACTATCAGATTGTTTTCCAAAGCAGTCGTACTATTTCACGTTTCCTTTTCTTTTTTAAGATTTTATTTATTTACTTTAGAGAGTGAGCACAAGTGGGAGGAGGGGCAGGAGGAGAGAGAGAGAGGGACAAGCAGGGTCTCCACGGGGCGGGGAGCCCAGTGCAGAGCTCGACTCCAGGACCTCAAAATCATGACCTGAACTGAAGTCGGATGTTTAAGCGACTGAGCCACCCAGGCACCCCTTCACGTTTCTACCAGCAGTGTATGAGGGCTCCAATTTCTCCACATCCTTATCAACATTTGTTATTATCTGTTCTTTTAATTACAGCCATTCTAGTGGTATAACATAGTATCACATTATGGTTTCATTTGCTTTTCCCTGATGGCTAATGATGATGAGTATTTTTCATGTGCTTATTGGCCATTTATATATGTTCTTTGGAGAAATGTATATTCGGATCCTTTGCCCAGTTTTTAAGTGTGCATTTGTCTTTCTACTATTGAGTTGGGTTTTTTTTTAAGATTTTTACTTATTTATTTGATATAGAGAGAGAGACAGTAAGAGAGGGAACACAAGCAGGGGGAGTGGGAGAGGGAGAAGCAGGCTTCCTGCTGAGCAGGGAGCCCAATGCGGGACTCAATCCCAGGACTCTGGGATCATGACCTGAGCTGAAGGCAGACACGTAATGACTGAGCCACCAGGTGCCCCTCTGCTATTGAGTTTAAGAGTTCTTTATATATCTAGACAAAAGTCCCTTGGCAGAGACACCTGACTGCTCATTCAGTTAAACGCCTGTCTTCAGCTCAAGTCCTGATCCCAGGGCACGGGGATGGAGTCCCATATCAGGCTCCTTGCTTGGCAGGGAGCTTGCTTCTCCCTCTGCCTGCCATTCCATCTACTTTGCTCTCTCTCTCTCTGACAAATAAATAAATAAAATCTTAAAAAAAAAAAAGTCCCTTGTCAGATATATGATCTGTAAAAATTTTCTACCATCACCTCAGTTCTCTTTATACTTTCTTGATGATATTCTCTCTAGCACAAACTTTTTAATTTTAATGAAGTCCAATTTATCTATTTTTTCTTTGGTTGCTTGTACTTTTGGTGTAATAGCTAAGAGATGATTGCCTGATCCAAATAACAAATATTTACACCTATGTTTTCTTTTAAGAGTTTTAGAGTTTTACTTCTTACATTTAGGTCTTTGATCTGTTTTGAGTTAATTTTTACATATGGTGTGAGGTAGGGGTCCAACTTCATTCTTCTGCACATGAATACTCAGTTGTTCCAACACTACTTGTTGAACATTTTCTTTTCCCCCATTGAGTTGTCTTGATGCCCTTGTCGAAAATCAGTTGACCTTAAATGTAAGAGTTTATTTCAGAATTTTCACTTTTATTCCATTGATCTATATATTTATTCCTTATGCCAGTATCACATAGTCTTGATATCTGTGGCTTGTAGTAAGTTTTGAAAGCAGGACATATGAGTCCTCCAACTTTTTGTTTTTTACCCATAATGTTTTGGTTGTTCTGGGACCCTTGCATTTCCTCATGATTTAGGATCAGCTTGTCAGTTTCTACAAAGGGGTCCATTGGAATCTAATGGGGATTGCATTGAATCTGCAGATTACCATCTCAATAATATTGTCTTCTGATCTATGAACATAGGATATCTTTTCCATTTATTTAGGTCTTATTTAATTCCTTTCAAAAATGCATTATAATTTTCAGTATATTGCACTTGCACTTCCTTGATTAAATTTATTCCCAAGTATTTTACTCTTTGTGAATTATTTTCTTAATTCATTTGAAGAATATATTGCTAGCATATAGAAATACAACTGATTTGTTGTATATTGAGCTTGTATCCTGCAAACTTGCTGGACTTATTAGTTCTAATAGTTGTTTAGTAGATTTCTTAGAATTTTCTATATACAAGACAATGTAATCTGTAAATAAGTTAGTTTTGCTTTTTCCTTTTTGGCTTGGAACTTTGTTCTTCAAAAAGGTTAATGAAGGGGTGTCTGGGTGGCTCAGTCAGTTGAATGGCAGATTCTTGATTTTGGCTCCTGTCATGATCTCTGGGTCATGGAATCACATCCAACTCCATCCTCAGTGGAGATTCTGCCTGTTCCTCTTCCTCTACTCCTCCCCCCCACTCATGCTCTCTCTCAAGTAAATTAAATAAATAAATAAATAAATAAATAAATAAATAAATAAATAAAATCTTAAAAAGGAAAATGAAACAATAAAACTCTGGTGAGACCAACAAAGAGAAAAAAAGACAATGAACAAATATTAGTAAGAATAGTAAGAATGAAGAAGGGAACATGACTAGAGATCCTATATACATCTAAAAGATACTAAGAAAATATTATGAACAACTTATTGCCAATTGATGTAACAAGTTTGGATGAAATGGGAAAATTCCTAGAGATAATAACTTACTGAAGGTGACTCATGAAGAAATGGAAAATCTGAAAAATCCATAAGTATTAAAGAGATTCTATCAGCAATTTAAAATCTTTCCACAAAGAAAATTCCAAATCCAGATAGCTCTACCTGTGAATTATATTCAAGATTCAAGGAAAAGAAAATTCCATTCATATACAAACTTCCACAAATTTACAAGGTTCTACTTCTAAAGAACTAAAGTTATCCTCCTCAACTCATTTCATGGGACTAATACGACAATGACCCCCAAATCTGATGGGGTCAATATAGGAAATTTGAAGGCTGATCTTGTTTATGAACATAGAAAAACTCTAAACAAAGTATTACTAAACAAAATTTATCATCACATAAGAAAAATAGTGCATATGACCAAGTTTTAATTAATCCTAGAAATTTAAGCTTTTTTAACTTTCAAGAACACATTAATAAATGTATCACATTAACAGATTAAAGAAGAAAAATCTTATGATTACCTCAATGGATGCAGAAAAATCATTTGATAAAATTCAACATCCATTGAATTAAATGGATAAATGGGTGAAAAGACAAGCTTGAATCAAACTGGAACTGGAAAGAAACTTCCTTAATTTTATAAAGGCTGTCTTAAAAAAAAAAAAAATAACTAATGCAGACATCATACTTAGTGGTGAAACATTGGAAATTTTCCCTTTGAAAATTGGAACAAAACAAAGATATCCATTACCACCACTTTAAAAAAAAAGATTTATTTATTTATTTTAGAAAGAGAGAGAGAGCACACATGCATGAGGGCAGGAGGGGAGGGTCAGAGAGAGAGAGGAAGCTCAAGCATACTTCCTGCTAAGAGTGGAGTCCAACTCTGATCTTTATCTCATGACCCTGAGATCATGACCTGAGCTGAAATCAAGAGTCAGACACTTAACCAGCTAAGCCACTCAGGCGTCCCCACCCCCCTTTACCACCACTATTTAACATTATACTGGAGGGCTTAGCCAGCACAGTGAAGAAAGAAAAGGAATAAGCATTGGAAAAGGAAGAAACAAAACTTTTCTTATTATTTATAGATGTTATGATAGTGTACAGAGGAAATTTTTAAAATGCTCTACAGGTAATTAGAATTATTTAGAGAGTTCAGCAATTTTCTTGGACTTAAAAAAAGGAAATATGTAAAAATCGATGTATTAACAGCAACAAAGAGAAAATTATATTTTATTTTTTAAAAGATTTTATTTATTTATTTGAGACAGAATGAGTAAGAGAGAGAGCATGAGTAGGGGGTAGGAGCAGAGAGAAGGGGAGAAGCAGACTCCCTACTGAGCAAGTATCCCAATGTGGGACTTGATCCCAGGACCCTAGGATCATGACCTGAGCCAAAGGTAGATGCTTAACTAACTGAGCCACCCAGGTGCCTGAGAAAGTTATATTTTAAAAGAATAGGACTTGTAATGTCATTTGAAAGTACCAAAACACTAGGAATGAAGGAATGAGAAAGTTATATTTTAAAAGAATAGGACTTGTAATGTCATTTTAAAATACCAAAACACTAGGAATGAAGCTTTAATTAAGTCTCCAATGCAGAAAAACTTAAAGCATTATTGAAAGAAATTAAAGGTCTTAATAAACAGAGCTATGTTGTTCATGGATTGGAAGACTAAATATTATAAAAATTGTCAGTTCTCCCCAAAGCGACCTATAGATTCAATTTTATTTCTAAAAGAATTCATGAGGATTTTTTGTGGAACTCAACAAGATGATTCTTAAATTTATGTGGACACACAGAAGGCCAAGAATAGCTAAGCCACTCTAGAGGAAGAACGAGATTAGAGGGATTGCCATTACTATACCAGATTACTATAAAGCTATAGTAATTAAGAGAGTGTGGCATGGATTTGGAAATAGATACTTCAATGGAATAGAGACAAGATTACAGAAACAGACCTACACATATCTAGATGCTTGATTTGTGACAGAGATGGCATGGTATAGCATAGGCAAAAAGATAGACTCAATAAACTTGGCTGGAACAACTAAGGATCTATATGGGAGAAGAATGAAATTGGACCCCTACCTCACACCATACACCAAAATAAACTCCAGGTGTATCTGGACCTAAATAAAAAAGGCAAAATTGTAAAGTTTTAAAATAATAACATAGAAAAACTAATAATAATGTAAAAGGATATCTTCATAATCTTGGGTAAGAAAAATTTTCTCAAACAAACCACAAAAAGCAATACCACAAAAGAAAGATGGATAAAATGAAGAATTTCTATTCATCAAAAGGCAACATTAAGAGAGTGAAAGAAGATAATAAGATAATAATACTATTATCTTCTGCTACTAAGAGTATGTAAAGAGTGTACTCTTTTATGAGTCCACATAAAAAAGTACACTCTTATGTACTAAGAGTAGCAGAAGGGGCACCTGGGTGGCTCAGTGGGTTAGAGCTTCTGCCTTCAGCTCAGGTCATGATCTCAGGGTCCTGAAATCGAGCCCTGCATCGGGCTCTTTGCTCAGCAGGGACCCTGCTTCCTCCTCTCTCTTCCTGCCTTTCTGCCTACTTGTGATCTCTCTCTATCAAATAAACAAATAAAATTAAAAACCCTTTAACAAAAATAAGAGTAGCAGAAGATAATAGTAACAGATAAAACTATCAAAAGGTCTTTATCCAGAATATATATAGGACACATAAGAATTAGTAACAAAAGACAACCCAAAGAAGAATGTCCAATTCAAACTTATCAAGTTGTATATATTAAATATGTACAGCTTTTGGTACATCAATCATGCCTTAATAGAATGGTTTTAAATAAATAAGTAAATAATAGAAAACAAAATAACTTGGGAAAAAGAAAAATGGGCAAAAGATAGTCACTTTGAAAAAGAAACCCAGGTCATGATCTCAGGGTTATGAGATAGAGCCCTGCATTGAGCTCTGCACTGGGCATGCAGCCTGCTTAAGACTCTCTCTCTCCCTCTCCCTCCACCCTTCCCTGTCTAAAACAAAGAAACAAACAAAGGCCAATAACATAAAACATTGTTCAGCTTTTTCAGTAATCTGAAAAATGTCAATAAAAATCACAGTAAGATACTACTACACACTTACCAAATTGACTAAAAATTTAAAAAGTCACAGTACCAAGTAGTAGCAAAAATACTCATCTATATAAACTTACATAAACATGTACAACCATTTTGGAAAACAGTTGAGCATTATCCAAGTAAGCTGAAAATAACATATTCGTTGAGCCAGCAATTCCATTCCTAGGCAAATATCCTACAGAAAAGAGTGTCAATAGGACAGGAAACATGGACAAGAATGGTCCCAGGAACTCGGTTTGTCATAGCTCTGTCATCAATCTGGTTCCCAGGAAACAGATGCTGAGATGGAGTTTGGAGCACAAGCTATTTATGAGGGACAATAGGGATCAACATCTATGAGAGGAAGGGAGAGGAAGCAGGATTGAGCAGAAGAAGTCAAACTGTGATGTAGGTTCATGGACGTCTAAGCCAAGTTGGCAGGGAACTCTGGAGCAAATATTGTGCATCTGGATTGTCCCAGATTGGATTAAAATGGCCCAGCCTTTCTATCCCTGCTTTGTTCAGTCACGGGATGCAAGCTGCTCTGGGAAGGGGAAGGCAGCCCTCTGCAGCTTAAGCAGACCCTGAATACACACACTATCAGCTGCAGGTTTCTGCTTATCACACTCCCTGCAACTGGACAGCAAATCCTTCCTTGAGGAAGGATCTGGGTGACACATCTCTGCGTCAGCCACAAGCCCAAACGGGGAACAACTGAATGTCTATCAACTGGAGAACGGAGGGTTTAACTGAAGGTTAAACTCTGCCTTGTTCATACAACATGCCCGTAATTTCCCAGTGTTTCATCCTGCACTTTTGTGAACCATCTGTCCCAGGGCAACCGCTCATCCCATCCTTGCCAGTACTCGATTCAGCCAGTCTTGTTAAATTCCGGTCCTTCTATGAGGTGTGTAGTTTTAATCTATTTTTATTTCCCTAATGACAAATGATGGTGAGCACCTTCTCGTGTTTGTTATCTCAATATCTTCTTCGGTGAAGTCTTCCTTGATTAAAATCTTTTGCCTATTTTTACACTGGGGTGTATATCTTTTTTTTTTTTTAAGATTTTTTTTATTTATTTGAGAGAGAGAGCACGAGCGGGGGGGAAGGGCAGAAGGAGAAGGAAAAGCAGACTCCCCGCCGAGTTAGGAGCCCTACGTGGGGGTTTGATCCCAGGATTCTGGGATCATGACCTGAGCCGAAGACAGACGCTTACCTGACTTGAGCCACCCAGGCGCCCCTGGCTTGTATATTATTTTTGTATAACATATGTATATGTAATTTTGGATATGGCTCCTACCTATGGGCTTATAATCTACATCAAGTTAATTTTTGTGTACGGTATAAATGGTATATGCATGTGGTATAAATTTTACATATGGCTATCCAACAGTTCCAGCACCGTTTGTTGGAAAGATTGTTTGCTCCCCATTGAATTGCCTTGGTACCGTTAGTTAAACATCAATTGATCGTGTATATGTGCGTCTATTTCTATCTTTACACTAATACCACATTTTTTACATTAGTTCTTAGGTCACTTGAATGCATTTAATATAAGATTTAAGGTAAAGTTCTAGATTTATTTTTTCTCAAATCGTTAATGAATTGTCCCTGGGGAGGGGGGCAATCATGATTTTTTATCTGTACTGTGTTGAGAGTAAACTTTATTAGACATAGATTTATTATGCAATATATAAGGGTCTATTTCTGGGTAATTCTTTTCTCTTTTTGTTTAAAGATTTTATTTTATTTATTTGAGAGTGAGCGAGCGTGCTCGTGTGAGCTGGGGGAAGGGCAGAAGGAGAGGAAGAGAGATAATCTCAAGCAGACTCCCTGCTGAGCAAGGAGCCCAATGAGGGCTTGATCTCACAACCCTGAGATCATGACCTGAGCTGAAATCAGTCTCTTGACCAACTGAACCACTCAGGCGCCCCCTGGGTAATTCTCTTTCATTGACGCGTCTGTAGTTTTAGTATCAGTTCTATGCGAGTGTTTTGATTAATATTTCTACCTGGGAATAAAGAGGGCGCCCAGGGCTTCACTTGATCTGGGAAGGCTGCTCCTCAGCCCTCCTGACCCCCATCAGCAGGAGTGAAGGGGCTTCTGACAGGTGCTTTCTTCTCCCCACTCCCAACAAACCCCTCCTGGCCATCACCCTCCATCTTGGCCCCTCAGCACCGCTCTCACCAGTCCCTTCATCCCTGTTCATACCAGTCCCACAAGAGGCCCAGAATTTTCAGGGCATCCCTTACCCCAAGAGTCCCAGCCCCATGTGGCTCTGCATTACCCTTTTCTGACCTCATCGCCTACCCTACCCCATGTCTGGAAACCCTTTCACTGGTCTCTGCCACTCACGGTCTGGCATCAGTAAACTTCCCTATCCTCAACCTCATTTCAGAATGTCCCCTTTATTTTCTTGTTCTAATGGAAAACTACCTGTCCTGTAAGGACTCTGCCTTGCCTCCAGCCTCTCAAGGGGTGGCTCTCCTCCCTCGTGCGGCCCTTGTGTTCCTGACTTAGGGGTGGGGAATGCCCCTGTTGTTCCTCAGTGTCACAGTTTGCCCTCCTCCTTGGAAACACCCACATCTGGAAGCCATGCCATCAGACCTGTTCCCTTGCTTTTGGCAGCCATCGACAGACCCCCGGTCTCTCCGCCTTGTTACTTGAAGATTTTATCTTCTGGCCCACAGTCCCTCTCTCCAGGGGGCACTTCTGCCTTTGTTTTTAATTTTCGCATTCATGTAGATGAACAGGCTTCTCAGCCCCTTGGCCTCCTCTTCGCAACCTCAGCCTCTTGCTCCCATAGCCAGACTTTCAACAAGTCGTTATCTGTCAGTGCAGTCCCTTCATTGACTGGTGTCCTGTGTCCCCTCTCGGTAAACACTGTCTCCCTCTCCAGCTCACTCCCTCGAGTGTCCCAACTCCACTTGCTCTTCATGGAGCCTACTGATCTGAACAACCGTTCATGGTCTCTCGCCCTCTCTGGCCCCGTCCCCCCCTTACCCAGCTCAGAGTCCTTGGTCTGATGTTACCATCTCTCCCTCACCCCTCCCTGGAGAACCTGGCAAAACCATAGCCCCGGTTCAACTCAGCCCTCTACTCACCCTCTACACCTGCATCCACAGGCCACCTGAGACTAAAGAAAAACCCACAATGAGCTTCCCAGTCTCACTTTGAATTAATGAGCCCCAGCCTCCCTCAGTGGGACCTACAGGCTGCCCAGCAATCGTACCGCACGCCCAAGGGCACTTACACCCTCTCTCCCAGCTGACTGCCTCACACCCCCTCTTCCACCTCACTCTCAGCTTACAACCTGTTCCTAGTTTGCTAAGAAAACAGAAGCCCTCACCAGAGAAGTTCCGAGGGCTTCACCACTATTTCCCCCACCCACTTGCATCTGCGCTCATCAACTCTGGCTTTCGTCTTGCTAATATGGGTGAACTGTCCACTCTCCTATTTAAGGACAGGCCCCTTTTTTATACGCCAGATGCCATCCCCACCTGTCTACTCAAGGACTTCACTCCAACATTTATCCCCTTTCTCACCTACATCATCCAAATTCCCCTCTCTCCAGGATTAACCCGATTAGCACACAAAAATACTGTGATTTTTCCATCTTACCGAAAAACCTCCTCTTGGCCTTATATGCCCCTCAAACTGTCACCTAGTTTCTCTGCTCCTCTTTACAGCCCAACTCCTGGAAGGAATCGCCTCTTCTTCCTGCCTCAAATCCTCTCCCTGCTTCCTTTCTCCCAACACTACAGCAAGACCGCGTCTGTCAAGGACTGTCTGTGTTCTCAAACGTCAGCCTTCACCTTCCTTGCTTCTCGACAACAAGTAAGAGTTCATCTCTCCTTGCTCAGCACCCGGATCGTCACCACCCTCTCCTGGTCTCCCTCCTACCTCTTTGGTTGCTCCTTCTCTGTCTCCTTTGCTAGCACCTACCTCCAAGTTTCAGCCCCTGGAACTCTTTTAATCTCTTAACTTCACTCACTCTCTTGATAATCTCCTCCAGTGTCCTGGCTTTAAATAACATTGCGTTGCTGACAACTAACAAATTTATATTCCTAGCCTAAGCCTTTTTTGAATTCCAACCTATATTGTCTCCAGGCAGATTCCTGAAGCTGAATCATGGCTGCCTCCCCTCCCCCCTGCCAGTCAGGCTCAAGCTCACCAACTCTCCCCCCATCCATAGCTGGCCCACCTCCCGTGGAGACGACGTTGGGTTTTGAACCTAAATCTAGAGGATGAAGATTAAGACTCTCCCTCTGCACAGGCCTGTGGAGCAGGGCAGTTGGAATGGGAGCTGGTGGCTCTGTGCACATTGCAGGCTGCTTCACTTGTCAGCTTTCGGCTGGCTGAGCAGCTCAGTGTGCAGCACTCCTGGCTAGCTCAAGGTGGCCACTGGGAGTGCCTCTCATGGGCATACAGGTAACTGCCCCCACCCCACCGACACCTGTACGCTCTGCCTGCCCTGTGTCTCCTTCCTGCCTTCCTCCCCAGATACAAGGACACAGTGACCTTCCTGGAAGGCCCAATCCTGAGGACATTTCCCGTCCATCTGTGGCCTCCATGCAAGCTGGGATCATGTCTCCTCTGACCTTCGTAGCTCCCTGGGACTCCTTGGAGACCAGACTAGGTGGGGCCAACTGGCCCTTCTGGTTCCTTTCCCACTTTCTTGGGGCTTACTCCCCTGGAGCCATACCTGACCTGGGAACCCACTTGGGCTTTCGAAGTAGATTTTACATCCCCTGAGCCCAATACCCACAAATGGGAGGCCAAGAGTGTGGTTCACTGAAGCAGGAGGTGCCTGTGTTCCAAGAAGCTTCCTGAGTAGGCTTCTCAGCAGCAGCTGGGATGAAGGGCAGTTTTCCCCTCCCCACACCACTCAAAGCTGCAATTTTGCAAACCAAGAATTAAAGGCTGGAGTACTCAACGCCCTGTGGTCTCCCGAAGTGGGAGGACCCTAAAGGAGGATCAGCTTCCCTTAGAAGCCAGGCACATTGGCAAGAAGTACTGGATAAACAAGCCATCTTGGGGCAATGCTAATCTGCTTTTTCCTCTTCTTCACAGTGTCTGAGTCTAAATTGAATTATTAATCCAGTCCTGTGTGCCCGTGTCACTTTTCCAGACAACCAGTTTATTCTTGACTCGCCCACTATCAATTTCAACATGCAATTTGCAATGAAATTTGACTGATCAGCACTACCATAATTAGTTGCAAATGTCTGTGCTTGTATTTGTTTGGTGTAGGGGCTTTTTCATTAAAGTGACGGAGGCCAGTAAACGCCCTGACTTTGCGCTGGGACACAGGATGAGCGGCAGTTGTGTTTTGGGCCAGGGAGAGGCTGGCTCGTAGGAGAGGGTGGGGACTTGGAGTTGTGGCACCAGGAGCCATGTTTTCGCCTTAACACTTTTGTGTTCACACAGAATACTGTCAGCTGGGCAGATGATAACATGTGCAATCCACGAGGAAGAAGGGAACTAGAGTTCCCTTGCTCGGCCTCTCCCTTAAATCTCCAGAAATCTACTTGCATGCCTCCAGTAACAGGGGGCTTGCTCTCCAGTGAGGCAGCACCACTTGTAAGAAAAGGCACCACTTGCCTGGGCTCCCACCTGCCAGCTGTAAGGTTGTTCCCCTGGTCCAGGGTTTTGCTCTCAACTCAGCAACTGTCACCACTATATGAACTTGGGCCAGCCTCTAAGCCTTAAGTTATCCACCTGAAAAAAGGGGAATTACCTGGTGGTTTTGTCTCCAGGATTATGACAGTCAGAGTTTCTAGCTACAAGCAACAGAAACTGACTCTTAAGCAGATTGACTTAATTGACTTAAGCTAAATTGATTTCAGCAGAAAAATAATAAGGCTACTGAGCAGCTCAGAGAATCTCTGGACAGAGCAAAAAGGCAGCAGCTCTGATGACACAGCTGTGAGCAGGGCCCCAGACCATCCTGCAAACTGGCGCTGTCAGGACCTCCCTGCCCACCCTGTCACCACCACCACCATGTGCCACGCTTTGCAGACTGGGCTGCTGCCTCATGCCCATGCTCTGTGCTGTCCCCATCTCCACCCCCCAGCCACCCTGACATGCTGCATCCACAGTAACCACTAAGGAGAACCCTCTGTGATCCCTGCTTCTTTGGGCCACTAGCCCCTGGGTCACAGTCTGAAGCCTGTGTGTCTGACTGTCAGAGCCTCGGTCATGGGCCATTGCCCAGCTACGGAGGGGCTGGGAAATGGATGCACATGGTACTTTCAGCCTCTGTAGTGGAAGTAGGCTCTGCCTCAGAATGAGGGGAATTCCCCATCACAGGAAGAGGGTTCAGATCCTGGGTAGCCAAAAAGAAGAACAAAGAATCAAATAAGACAGTAGGTGTTAAAAGAGGTTTGAAAGGGTATCAAACTCAACACACACCTGCCAAAGATGAGTATTCATTCTATTAATATCTCTGCAGAACAGAGGGGAGAAAGTTGTGATGCCTGCCCTCAAGGCACAGGACAATCAGGGAGCGAGCAGGCACGGGCCAGATGACTCCTGTTCTAGTCAGGGGAGTTCCCTATTGAGAACTGTTGTGGTTTCCCTGCTTAGTAACCATCCCTCCTCTTCTGGGAATAGCACCCTAATTTTCATCTGAGGAACCGCTCCTCTTAGAATTTTCGGCTCAGGGGCTTCAGGTGGAGTAATGCCCGGGCTTGAGAGTCTCGTGTGAACCAGGCCTGGCCAGTCAGAGTTGCAGAGCACATTATGGGTCATGCAGACTTATTCAATGGTTGGTTTAGCGGCGGGCGTGTGACATAAGGCAAGCCACAGGGGTCCGATGAGAGCCAATACTAAGTATTTGAGTATCCTAGAAAAAGATGTTGTTCTTTCCTTTGGACTTGGAGGTGTGAGGGTGTCAGCCTGGAGCACTGGCAGCTGTCTTGTCACCACAGTGTAAGAGCAGGCCCGATCCTTAACAAAGCAGAAATGAAAAATGGCCTGGTCCTGATGACACAGTTGAGACCCTGGATTGAGGTGTGCCTGAAGCCCCTGAACTTTTCCATTACGTAAGCCAGCCGAACAAACTAATACATAGTTCTCTTTTGCTGAAGCCAGTTTGGATGAGTTTCATATCACTTGAAGCTAAAAGAATTCTAATTGACTCTCCCACTTACACACTACCAAGGCATCAACCTAGAACCAACTCCTTGGGAATATCCACGGGGAAATCACCAGAGGACTCTCTCTCTGGGACAGTTCTTCATTGTCCCATGGTAAGGCACGTTCCCCACAGTCATCCCATGTTATAGATGGGAACACTGAGAGACAGCAGAGCAATAGCCTGGGGTACTCAGCATGGACCTAGAGGCCAGGTCTCTGGATGAGGGGACCCTGGTACCATCCCCAAGCTCTCCGCATGTCAGCAGTAAGTCCACAGAAGCCAGGCTGGGGATGGATGGCCTAAAAACAACCTGATCATGTGGCTGATGGAGTGGTTGGTAGGATGTTTAGCCAAGCACGTACATTGTCTATGTAGAGCTGAAGAACCTAACCTCGGCCTGTCACAGAATCCTTCCCGGTAGCAGGGTAATAATCAAACTGGCCCAGGTCTTCTCCAAGACATCTCCAGGGCTCTCTCTCACCGCCCCTCACAACCTGCCCTCCCCAAGAGGGCCATGAGTACTGGTGAAACTTCATCACTTCATCACTTCCCACAATGAGCAGTAAGCTAGCCATGGTGTTTGCTCTCAGTGACCAGCCCTTCAAAGGGATGGGTTTGAGTGATAGCATCACTCAAACCGTAAGGAAGCCACCCGCCTTCCCAAATAAGATACCGACAGGGTTTCTTTTACAGAGATACAGTCACCTCTGTCCATTCTAGGGTTCGAAGGTCTGGACCAGGGAAAGCAACATGAGGGCAGAATCCATCCCTGAGAAACCCTGCTTGCAGGGATAGCAAAGAATCAGGGTCCCATGAACGGGAAGCTGCTCTGAAAGGAATCAGACGGGGGCCTTTCCTCGCAGGCTCTGGGAACGGCCTGCCAGCGCTCCGGCAGACCAGAGCTGCTCCGTCATACACAGGTGGATGGGCCCTGGTGCAAGCAGAGAGACCCGCCGAGGTACACGGGGCCTCTGCCGTACTTACGGCACCGTGTGACCATGTTGGACGGCCCGACCCTACGTGGAGCTGCACTCTTCTTGTCCGTGGTCAGAAAAGCAGGTTTCATAAGATGGTCCCGGCTTCAAATATGCTATCCAGTTGTCAGACCCCATGTTCTGATTCAGGGTCCTGAAACTAGAGGCCCCACTGATGTCTCAGCAGGAGTCTGGCCTCTAGGCCAAGGAGCTGGTACTGCAGGCCCCAGTGCCCCCCCATAAGCCCAGGCTCAGCACAATTGTTAGCAGGCCGGGGGTAGGGCCCGTGGGTTTACACGCATCATTTCTGGACCATGTTTGGAATTCGGCTGGCAAGTATTGGCAGCCTGAGAAATGTTGAGACATTACCTTTTACCAGCAATATAAGTAGCTCTAGAAACATCCATCTGCAGTTTCAGTCTGAGCTTTGAAAAAATCATATGAAAACTGTTAGCAAAAAGTATGTTTTTAAGCTAAACATAGGTATGTCTGAGAGCCCAACAATTCCCCTCCTAAGTACACACGCCAGCAGAAAGGATACATACATGTCCCAACAGACATGCACTCTTTGTAATGGCCAAGGCTGGAAACAACCCAAATTTCCATTAGCAATGGTATCAATAAATCAGTGGTGGTGTATTCATAAACAGAGAATGGCGAAGAAACTGAGCAAACTATTTCATAGCCGGTAATATGGGCGAATCTCACTGCACAAGAGAAACCAGACAGAAAATCGTATGTACTACCCGATCCCATTTAAATAGTTTTCAAAAACAGGCAAAACTAATCTGGGGTGACAGTAGCTATCGTATTGGTTACCCCTGGGGGCAGTCACTTACAGAGGAGGGCACCACGGGGCCTTGGGGGCTGGCGATGCTCTGTTTTTGGTCACCCAGGTGACAGTTACAGAGGCTTGTTCACGGGAGCTGTACACTTCTGAGCTGTGCACTTCTTTTTTTTCCATTTACAACGTTTGTTCAAAAAAGATAAATAACCCCTCAGACCCAATCTACTCTAAGCAGAAATTCCAGAAAACCTGGAGATTGAGCATCTCTTTCTGCGGTCCCCTCTACTGATCCTTAGATATCTGGGTTCTCAAATGTCCTAAGAACTAAGTCAGCAACCAGAGCTGTGGGGACGTGGGCAAAGAGGAAGGTGGCCTGGTGGGACGACTGTGCCCGGGAGCGGAGGGGCTTCTAGGGCCCACAGGCCTCCAGAGCGCTTGTCCTACCCTTCAATGAGCAGACCAGACAGACCACTGCGGGTGCGGAGCTGGGGCTCCTGAAGGTCCACACTGACCGAGGTCAGCCTTCATAAGCCTTCTAAAAGCCTGTGCTGCTCAGATAAAGTCCTTCCCCAGGCCTCTGAAAGAAGGAAGGGAGCACATCTTGTTGTACGGCTGAGGTAAGGAAGGGGCAGAGGGGCCAAGTTACGGCCCACTTTAGACTTGGCATTGAGTCCAGTTTCACAAGTCTTTCCACATTGTTCGAGCCCTCCCAGACCGTCAGCTGCCCGCCGGCTCAGCTCAGCAGCACATAGTACATGACCTGGCACTTGGGAGGGTTCTGGTGTGTTTATCTAAGAAGGGGGAGGGTCATGGAGCCAGCAGCCCTATTGTACCTTCTCTTGGAGAGGAGCGCTCCCCACCTCTTATGTCTGCACGAGAAGGACCATTTGAACGTTAGGAGGTCCTAAGAGTACCTTGCACACAGTAGGTGCTTCCTGAGCTTTGTTGAAATGTTGGTTAGAATAGAGTTTCCAGGTCTGGGAATAGGATCTCGGTCTGCCTTAAAGCCAGGCAAGTAAGTACTCACTCTGGGCTGGCCCCAGAGCGAGCGGGACCTGCCCCAGGCCACACAGAAGTCTGTGGAGTACCTGAATTATCAGAGGGGACCATGTCAGCTTGGAGGACTTGGCACTGTAGTCAGAGAGAAGCAGGGCCTGCCTACCTTCGCCCCACTGTACAGAGAGGCAAAGTGAGTCTTGAGAAACTCGGTGCTTTGTCCCCACCTCACAGCAATCCACTACATCCTGGATTAGTGCTGTGCTCTCACGCCTGCTCCAGCTCTGAGTTCCTTCACGGAAGCGTCACTGTCCCCTCAGTGCACAGCCGTACCCGGTCCAGCTCAGGCATCCCCACCCTGCCTGCCTCGGGAACGAGGGTCAGCAAACTGTTCGCGTCAAGGGCCAGATAGTAAATACTTGAGACTTTGCAGTCAGTGGGTCTATACAGTCTCCTTCACAAGCTCTCCTACTCTGCCTTGTAATGTGCAAGCAGCCGGAGATGACATGTAAGTAAGTGAACAGGTAGGGCTGTGCTCCTTGGTTTACGCATGCCGAAATTTGAATTTCCTGTAATTTCCACATGTCATGGAATATTATTCTTCTTTAATTTTGTTTTCAACCATTAAAAAAATGTAAAAACTGTTCTTAGCTCATAGGCTTTACAAAAATAGGTACAGGGCCAGATCAGGCCCTCAGGCCATAGTTGACAGTTTGCTGATTCCCCGTTCTACTATGTTCTGTCCCGGGGCTCATACTCCCAGAGTCACTGAGGTGATAAGTCACGTCCTCCTGAAATATGGGTGGTAATAGAGTGACCAACTGTTCTGGTTTGTCCAGGGCTGAAGGCTTTCCTGGGATGTGGAGTTTTAGGTGCTAACAACAGGATAGATTCAATGAGAACAGAATAGTTGGTCACCCTAGGCGGTAATCATTAACCCAAAGAGGAGACAGGCTTCAGGAGGCACCAGTCAGGGTTCTAGCAGGCCCGCTACGGCCTGCCCCACGCACTGCCTAGTCCCTGCGGTTTGTGGTGGAGACTTGACCCGCTCTGCCTGGCCTGAGGCAGGGAGATGCCCCCCTCCTCCAAGCAAGAAAACCTCTGTGGTCTGGGCGCTCTCAAAAGGCAGGAAGTTGAATCATCAGCTCCGGTAACGTCTCCGTCAGCCTGTGGGTCTGCCTGGGGAGCTCAGGGCTCTAGGCCCAGGGGGCTGGCTCTACACATATTTGCAGCTTTCTCTGAACGGGAAAGCTCCAGAGTGAGGTTTCCAGTGAAACTTCTGGAGAAATGAGAGCTGTTGAGTCAGCCAGTGAGAAGAGCTAGACGGCAGGTCCACTGGGGCTCTTGGCCAGCTCTGGCCTAAGTTTGCTGTGTGACCTTCAGTGACTCCCTCACTCTCTCTGTTTCTCGGCTTTGCCTTCTACCACAGAAATACTGATTCTTGAAATCCCCATGAATGGTGACCTAAGTGAGGGCCAACAATTCCTAACCTTCCCTTCAAGGACAAAAATCTTGGTCTGTGGACAGCTCATTCTAGGCTCTACAACCGAAATGCTCAGACACACATCCCTGTCTCCCACTCACCTGGGAGGAGGACCTGACCAGCCACCCCCATTTCGACTGCCAAAGCCTTAGGAAGGTGACAATTCTGAATTCAGGGGTCTAGAGGAGAGGGGCAAAAGAGGAGAACCAGGTTAAGGAGGGTTACTCACAGATCATGATGATAATCACACCACTTGTTTAGTAAGCACTCTGTATGTGCCAGCCCTTGGACGATCTATTTGAGCTTCACAATGACTCTTCGTGATAAGGGCTGGCATTATTTCTACTTCATAAGTGGGGCAAGTGAAGCTCAGAGAGGTTAAGTATCTTGCTCACAGTCAAACAGCTACCAAGTGGTGGAGCCGCCATTAACCACATTTTTAGACTGTGCCTTTGAGGTTCTGGAGCTCAGGAAGCCTCAGGGGGAATGGGGGAGGGATGAGCTTCCCAGAGAAGCCAAGGGTCCGGTGAGGGAGAAAGTGTTCTTCCTGGTGCTGCACAAAGACCTCCGGAAGCTGGGGAGAAGTCTGGCGGTTGCTCACCTTAGGGACTGTACCCCTGGAGGAGGCAGGTCATGCCCCCGCAGATTCCCCAGATGGTCTCTGAGAGCCTGGTGAGGAAATAGGACACACAGCAGGATTCTGCTGCAGAGAAGGAGCTGAGCATTTACTTTCTGAACAAAGGCAGCAGGCTCGGCTCCCAAGGTGCCCCCTGGGGGTCTCTGTATGCTGTTCCTCGCCCTGGCATGGCTGCTACGCTCCGGGTTCGGAGCCTGGGCTGCATGGCCCATGGCACACATTGCTTGGTCTCCCCCTTCCTCTGAGAGAGTGGACCAAGAGAATTTGGCAGGTCTAACTCTGCTTAGCAGAGGACCAAGCCCAAGTGGGGCCAGGGGGTGTGTCCCAGGGTGGGAGGCAGCCCCCAGCTTAGCTGTCCTCAGGAACCCAGCAAAGAGGCCGTCCCAGCTCCCCAGGCTACTGACTGGACCCCCAATATAAGTTCAGGCTAGGCCCGGAGATGCCTTCTCTCCGATGAGCAGCAGGTTCAGAGTGAGGCTTATCTAAGCCCCTGATCATTCTTTACGCTCTCTGGGGCACCATGAAATTCTCCACACAGCTCTTAACCCAAAAGGGGCCTTATTAATGCCTGCTCTGTGGGCACTGATTGGATAGGTAAGAGTGGGGATTTGAGAGGACTCGTTAGCCTGAGGACCTGGTAGGGGCTAGGCTGGACTGGTGCCTTGGCATCAAGGTAGGGGCCTGGAGGTAGGGCGGTAGGGAGCAGGGGTTGAGGCTACCCTCCTGACCCCCACCTGGGCGTGCACTGGACCCCAGGCCTCAGGAGCCAAACCATCCTTGCAGACATTTGGCTTCGATACCTGGCTATTTTAGACAGCCCGAAGCTAGACTTGATTATGGCAGAACTGAAATAGCTCATTAGATGTGGCTGGCTGCCCCTTCTAAAGGAACCTTTTTGGAACCCCTGGGGTCTTGTGGTGAGCACAACCACCCCCAATCCTACCCTCCAGTCTCTCTGGCAGGAAAGGAGAAGCAGCCCAGGCAGCCCGGCCTCACCCAGGGCCTCCATGCAGAGTGTGGGCTGCACAGGCACGTGTGGGGCTGCGGGCCCCTGGCAGCACAATGCCTCCGGCCAGGTCTGGGCCCTGCCTTCTTCCCTGCCCCCAGCTCCTCCCCATGGGAGAAAGGGCAGAACAGGACTGGCCGGTTGAGGACACTGTGGGACTGTGCCCAGGGAGTGACAGTTCTGGGCCTCTCCCTGCTCCTGATGATTGCCAGCATGGGTGTGGGGCCCAGGAGGGAGGCCCCAGTCCTTCCCCAGTCCAAAGGCCACTAACAGCCCAGTGGCTGCGAGTATGTCCGAGGGGCCGGGTCTTCAGGCAGGGCGGTGCAGAACAAAGGAAAGAAGGACAGGCAAGAGAGAAAGAAGAGGCTCGGCATATCCTGGGGCCTGAGTGGGTTTCTGCCTGGGCCAGGCTGGGCCTGGGCCTGCCCTCAGCTACCCCTAGTGTACATCCTGCAGCCTCTGGACAAAGCTCTGCATAAAGACCCATCTTCTTTTCCCCTCCTGTTCCTGGGTGGCAAATCTCTTGTAGGACTTGAATGAAATATCACCAGGCTGCTAGGCTCCCAAGGCAAGGCCCTGCCTAAGTGACTCCTGGCAGAGAGTCTCCCCTCCTGGGCATTTGCTCTCATCAGGGGTGGATGCTATCAGACTTGCTCACGGTGGAATTTCTGACCCAGGGCAGGTAGGTGGAAGAGATCTTCGGGTCTGGGAGCCCTTTGTGAGCCCCTCAAATCGCCTCAGCTGGGTAGTGTTCCACTGCAGCCCTGGTCAGTGGTGGGGGGAGGCAAGTGGTCTCCACGAGGCCCAAGTGATGAAAGTAGGGAGCCCTCAGAACTCTTGGGGAGCTCCTAGCTGATGCAGTGTGGCCAGAGCAAGGGAGACGATCTGGCTCTCGGGGCCTTTGATGCAGAAGTCAGGGCTCTGCCTCTGCCTTCACGGGGATACCCTGGCTCAGTGAGAAGCCTGGGCAGGGATGGTGTTGAGGGAACATGGAGATAGCTGAAGGGCTAGACTCAAGGCCTCTGGCTCCCTGACCCTGGACTTGGCATGGGGTGGGGAGGAGGCTGAAGGGGACAGACTGTGAGCCCACAGTCTGAGAATCTCAGAAATCAGAGGAAGACCTCCTGAAGATGTAGGCTTGCTGAGTGAGACAGAAAAGCTGTCAAGGCAGGGGAGCTAGGCGCCTGGGTGGCTCAGTGGGTTAAAGCCTCTGCCTTCAGCTCAGGTCATGATCTCAGGGTCCTGGGATGGAGCCCCACGTCGGGCTCTCTGTTCAGCGGGGAGCCTGCTTCCCCCTCTCTCTCTGCCTGCCTCTCTGCCTACCTGTGATCTCTCTCTCTCTCAAATAAATAAATAAATAAATAAATAAATAAATAAATAAATATCTTTAAAAAAAAAAAAGACAGGGGAGCTAGGAGCAAGTCTGGAGGCAGGAACATGCCCGCAGGTGTATGGACCAGTGAGCCGCCCCAGGGGAAACATGTACAGGGCCTGTGGGTGATGAGATGGCGGGTGGCAGAGCGCTCCGGTCCTGAGCTCCAGGCCCTTCCAAGTCTTCACCCACTGTTACTGTTGAATTGTGTCCCACCAAAAAAGCCCTAACCCCCCGGTACCCGTGAATGTGACCTTATTTCAAAATAGGGTATTTGTAGATATAATCCAATTAAGAAGAATCATTAGGGTGGGCCCTAATCCGACATGACCGATGTCCTTATAAGAAGAGGGGAATTCGGACATAGTCACTGGCACACATGGAGGATGCCATTTGAAGACACACAGACACCGAAGGAGGAGAGCATGAAAAGATGAAGGCAGAGATTGGGACGTCGCAGCCACAAGCCGAGGAACACCTGGAGCCTCTGGAAGCTACAAGAGGCCAAGAAGGATCCTTCCCTCGAGGCTTCAGAAGGAGCCTGGCCCTGTCGACCCCTTGATTTTGAACCTCCAGTCCCCAAAGCTGTGAAAGAAGAGTTCTCTGCTGTGGTAAGCCCTTCAGCTTGTGGCCCTTCATTGTGGCAGCCCTGGGAGACTAACAGAACAGGCCGGTTCTGCCGCCTGGGCTGCCTTCGTGCTCGTCCTGCCACTGCCGTCTCGCGGCGGTCGGGTGCGGCTTCTCTGAGAGCCCTGATGCAGAGCCCTCCAGGAGATCGGGAAGGTCTGCAGGCCTGCCCGCCTCCTTGGCTAGACTGGAAACTCCTGCAGGGCAGGGCCTGACCTGTAGAAAGGCAGCATGGTTCCTGGGTGCTAAGTCCACGTGAGGTGAATGAAGACATAGCTGAGGGCCAATGAGACCCTCTCAGCGCGGGACATGCCATCTCCTCGTCCACAGCCAGCTTTAGCTTGGATGGACATAGGGACTTCCGCAGGGCGGTTGTGGCGCCATCCTCACCAGCCATTCCTAGCTCCCCAACTGGCCAGCTCCCACCTGGCCCCGCCGTGAGCCTGAATAACTTGGGGAAATTCCTAACCTTCCCTTTTAGTCTGGCCATTGGCTCAAGGAGTTTGCCACAACATAACTGCTCAGGTCCCTCCAACAAGGGGACTGTGTCTGTGGCTCGATGACTCATGCACACTGCTCCATCCCGCAGCTTTGGGCGGGACCCAGGACTGGGGATAGTGCCAGCCAGGGCAGGCTAGGAGCTGGGACATCCCATTGCACCAGCCCAGTTCCCAGGAACGGAGTGTGCTCCAGGCTTCAGGACAAAAATCTGGAAGCAGGGAGGCAACACTCACTTGAACAGAGATCTGAGTGACAAAAAGAAGCAGACAGAGGATACCATGAGTGCAAAGGCCCTGAGGTTGGAATGAGCTTGGCATGATCAGGAACTGAAAAGAAGGCAGAGGAGGCTGGGGTATGCTGAAAAGGAGGTCAGTGGTAGGACATGTGATAAGACTGAGGTCACCTGGATAATCCAGGATAATCTCTCCATCTCAAGGTCCTTGATTTAATCATGTCTGCAAAGTCTCCTTTGCCATGGAAGGTAACGTATTCCAGGTTCTGGGGAGCACAACAGAAACATCTACCCACCGCAGTATCTCTCTCATCCTCTTACCCGCCCCTCTCACTCAACTGCTGCATTTCTGTTTACCTCTCCATCTACCTATTTGGATCTGAACATGGATCTGCTAACCTTGTCACCTGGCCACAATTCATCTCTCCTACCCCTTTATCAAGTATCAACAAGTGATTTATCGATCTCTCATTCCTCCAAGGCTTTCATCTTTCAGTTTGATAACTGCATCATCCCTCAGCCATCGGTCTAATAAACTGATTTTTAAACCCAATCTATCATTCAATTCTCCTCTATCCATGATGAATTATCAGTCATTGAGCTCCATCTTTGCACATGCATCACACATAGGGACATTCTTTCTCAATGTCTACAAATAAATTCAATCAATATTCACGACTGCTCGTCATGTGCCCAATTCTAAGTCATGCGTGGGTGAGATAGCAGGTTGATGACACCTCCCAGTAGCCACACTGGGCCCTTCCTCATCATCGTCATTGTCACCATCAATGCCATCACCGTCAGTCCGTGCACACTCTCCAGTTTTATTAGCCACATAGGGATTTTTCTGCGTTTTGCTCACTAGCCGTCCTGTGCATTAATAATGCAGACTCATTTTGACTTGATCTTAGATGAAGGGTAGGTAGAAAACTCTATCTGCTGGGCCAGCATCTTATACATCAAATAACAATTCCTTAAGTTAAATGGGAATTATTTTTAGGTTGTCTGGGCAAATAGCGCAGAGAATGGCGACTCCAGAGACGTTGCGTCAGGCAGTGTTTGGGCACATGCCGACACACAACATACACATTCGCATGCACGTGGGCGTACACAAATGCACATCTACGAACAATCTCTCTTTCCCCTGCCCCCATGTAGTGACTCCTTCTTGGCTCATTCACACTCTTGTGTGCGTGTGCACACACAGCCGAAGTGGACATTTCAATGCTGACTCATACCCTACCTCATCTTATTTCCAGTAAAGGAATCTCACCTCCCCACCGGAACTGTGAGGTCCTTTAGGGCAAGGTGGTGCCTCCTCTTCCTTGGTCAGGCCCTTCCAGCCTGGCCAGCCGGAGGACGAGACACTTAAGAGCTGCTTGCCTTTCCTTGAACTTTGAGGGTAGCTAAGGAGCTAGACGCCCAATGGCAGAGGCTCCCCAGGGAAGCCGCCACTGCCCAAAACACTGCCCTCCACTCCCTATCAATATGCCTCTCTTGCATCCAGCCGGATGCCAGGGTAAAACAGGCTTTCCTTTCTCTGTAGAACTCTCTGGGAGGAACTGTATTAAGTGGATCATCTGCCTGGAGCTGGCCTAGCTGGGGATAAGTTTGACAAGAATTCCCTTGTTTCCAGACATCTCCATTGCACAGGCATCCAGCCCCAATTCCTGTCCAAACCTCTCCCCAGGGCCCTGGCTGGAGATCCAGAACATTTGGAAGCAGGTTACCACCTGCCAGAGCTGCAGGTCCTGGGTGCCCACCAGTTGTGGTGTCCAAGGCCAACCCAGGCCCTCAAGTCACTTTGTCCACAGCCCTGAGGGAGGAGCAGCTTGCTCGCTAGTGCCTGCAGGAGGCTCCCAGGCAGCCACCTTGTACCCTGGAGCACTTCCCAGCACCGGGAGGCTGGTTAAGGCCAGGACACCATTAACGAAGCCTTGACTGGAGTGAGGCCGCTCAGGGCCAGCTGCCCTTGCTGCTTCCTGTTCCACAGTGAGGCTGGATTCCATGCGCGGACTTGACCCCATCCAAATCCAGTTTATGCCCCTCCCCCATCCAGCGGTATCCTCAGGACAGGAACCTCATCTAACATCTCTATAACCTGAAGCCAGCCCAGACCAACCACAGAAACTGTATGCAGAAACAGATCTGCACCTGCGCACAGTTTGCACCAACATCTTCCGCGCCCAGGGCCCAAGTCCTGGCCTCAAGCAGTCTCCACACCTGCCTCCCAGGCCAGAGCCCTCATTCAGTGGGTTTATGAACTGTTTAGAGCCCAACAGGTAATGAATTATCCCCACATTTGTTTCCTGAGGAGCCAGGCTGGGCCAGGTAATGTTCTGGGAAGCAATGATACTCCACCTGTCAGAGGAGGGAGCTCCTCCAGGAGGCCACGCTGCTCAGAAACTTCCCTTCTCACACTGGTCTCACACTGGTCTCATCGGCCTGGCCCATGTTCAAGTCCCAGCAGGCTAAAGGCCAAGTGGAGCTTTTCTAAGGCCCTGCTGCAGTTCAAACTCCATGGGAAGGCTTTGGAATGGACTTGGAATCCCAGGCTGGGCTGGCTGGAGCAGCCCAGAAATACCCTGACGCCGGGGACCAGACAAGGCCAAATAGGACCCAGGCCACCCAGGAGTCAGCAGTGGAGTTAGACTAGAGGTCAGGCTTCCTATCCCTGCCCTCCAGGACCACACTGTAGCCCATCACTGGGCTAGGAAAACATGACCTGCCACCCCCATGATGCTTCCGTCCCTGGAAAATTCTACACCTGTGGGGCAAGCAACACTATTCAAATGCAAAGGGCTTCTTAGGGCTCCCTCAAGCCACCAGAGGGTCAACTTCTCCTCTTCACTCCTCCTCTTCATCCCTACAATTCCTACCCCTACCCTTCCCCACGCTACCACACAGGCAACCATTCACGGATTTGATGAGTCTCTTTCCAGATATTTTGTTTTTTTCCATGAAGTTACATATATCTGTGTATCTGTGTTCAAATAAAAATGTAGGCTTATTAAGGTATTTTTAAATTTTTTAGGTATTTTTTAGGCTTTTAATTTTTTAATGTGAGATCATATTGCACACTGTACCCTGAAACTTGAGTTTTGTTTTCAGGTGTACAGCATAGTGTTTTGATATTTGCAAATCCCGAAACCTGCTTTTCACTTAACACTTTTATTAGGGCTCTTTCTACATGAGATACGCAAAACCATACAATGCCTCTTCCTTTGCACTCTGGTTTATTTAGCCAGTGCTTTGGTGATGGACATTCAAGCTATTTCCAGTTTTTCTTTTTTCCTTTTTTAAAGATTTTATTTTTTTTTTAAATAACCTCTACGCACAACATGGGGCTTGAACTCACGACCATGAGATCAAGAGTCTCATGCTCTACCGACTGAGCCAGTCAGGCACCCCTGTAATGACATTCTTAGACAGATCTTCTTGGGCCCACATCAGAGGGTCTCTCTGGGGTGGATTCCTAGAAGTAGACTGCAGGTTTTCATCTCTTCCTTCCAACTTGGGAAAACTGCAGGTTCTCACCTTTCATCCTCAAGCAGCTTACGAGTATATTTTCCTGTACAAAGTGCTGCAGGAAGAACCCTAGGGCCCACTATTAGCATCGTGTTCTGTGGCCCATTGCACTGCTGTGAACCAGACAGACAGTCCTCATCTTTCTGGATGATCCTTCCCCCTCTCATCTCATCTAAATCATTATCTATACGCAGGTCCGTCTCCAGACCCTTCTCAGATTCTCTGGACCATTCCACCCCACAGGATCCCGAGATTGCTTGTTTTGCCCTGACCCTCCTGCATATGCTTGAGGACTTGTCTTCCTCAATGGGCCAAAATCCCTTGAAGGTAGGATCTGGACCTGGAACTCACTGCCCTAAGACAAAGCCATGTTTACATAGGTGCTTGTTTTTTGTTTTTTTTTTAAAGATTTTTTATTTATTTATTTGACAGAGAGAGAGAGATCACAAGTAGGCAGAGAGGGAGGCAGAGAGAGAGGGGGAAGCAGGCTCCCCGCTGAGCAAAGAGCCAGATATGGGGCTCAATCCCAGGACCCTGAGATCATGACCCGAGCCAAAGGCAGAGGCTTTAACCCACTGAGCCACCCAGGCGCCCCTACATAGGTGCTTGTTAAGTGCATGTTCTTCCTCATAAAACCAGATTACCTCCAGCATGGCTATGAATTCATCAGTAAATGCACGGGAAGGGTCTTTGTAAGACTGCCAGATGAGGGGAGATTTGCTTCAATTTATCAGAAACCCCGGGGGGAAAGCCAAAGGGTTTTGCTTACACTGTTCAGCTTGCCTTGGAGCCAGTGCCTTTGGTTCTCAGTGGTTTGGAGACCGAACCAGGCCCCTCAGCTCCACTCGGGGCGTCTCACACGTTGATGAGTGTCTGGTCAAGCTGGCCCCTGACTTGGCCGGAGGTACTGCCTGCTGCCAGTTTCTGGGGAAGTGTTTAGAGCCCCCAGGGATCTTCTTTGCCTTCTGCCATCTGTGGCCGCTGGGCTGGGTCTGGGAGTCTGAGAAGAGACAGGTGGCCTGGCTGGCACATCATCCAGACATCTCCTAGGGCTGGTCAGTACCATCCCTAACCCAGCTGGCGAAGGCTCCAGAGGGGTGCTTCTCCCAGGCATGCATGTGTAGCCACAGAAAGTGGCAAGGCTGTGTCTCGCCAGGGCAGTGTCTTAAGCCACAGATGCACCCTGGGCAGCTTTCCTATCTGTCCCAAATCCCACCTGCAGCTCCTGCCTGGAGCCTGGGAGGCAGAGCTGCTGGATTTGCCCTCTCCCCAGTGCCAAGTTATGCACTTTGCTGAAGACTTGGCACAGAGTAGGCAGCCAGGAAATACTGACTGAATGACCAACAGAATGAATTTCTGCAGATATGTGATGATCCATCTCCGTAAACATACATGTTACAGAGAACTTCTCATTTTCAGGTAAAATCTCGGAACAGGCTGTAACAACCATAAATTTTCCCACTCTCTCTTAGACCCACTTAATCAAATTTTCATTCATGGCCTTCTGTTGACGTGGCTTTTATCAATATCACCAGTGACCTCAACATGACTAAAACTAACGATCAGTTGTCACTCCGTATCTCACCTTATTCCCCTTGGTAGCTTTGGACCCAGAGTTCTCTTCCCTCCTGAAACTCTCTTACCTTGGTTTCCAGGAATTTCCTCCTATCTCTCTGGATACCACTGCTTCCTTTTTGCTCTCTCCCCACTCCCAATTTTTACAAAATTATTACTACTATTTTTTAATATTTTATTTTTAAGTCACCTCTACACCCAACATGGGCCTCAAAATCACAACCCTGAGATCAAGAGTCACATGTTCTACTAATGAGCCAGGCAGGTGCCCCTCCCCCCAATTTTTTTTTGTTGTGGGGAGATACACATAACATAAATTTTACTATTTTAATCATTTTTAAGTGTACAGTTCGGTGATATTAAGTACAGTCACACTGTTGTGCAGCTATCCCCACCATTCATCTCTGGAACTCTTTCATCTTGTAAAACTGAAACTGTACCCATTAACGACGAGTCCCCATCCCCTCTCCCTACCCCAGGCCCTGGCAAACACCATTCCTCTTTCTGTCTCTATGAATTTCACCAGTCTAGACACCTACAGTATCTGTCTTTTTGTGACTGGCTTACTTCACTTAGCATAAGGACCTAAAGGTTCATCCATGTTGTAGCATGTGTCAGAATTTCCTTCCTTTTTAAGGCTGAATAATATTCCATTAGAAATCTATACTGCGTTTTGCTTACCCATTCATCCATTCATCCATCAACGGACACTTGGGTTGCTTCCACATTTCAGCCATTGTGCATAATGCTGCTGTGAACACAAGTATACAAATATCTCTTCAAGACCTTGTTTTCAATTCTTCTGAGTATATATCCAGAAATGGAATTGCTGGATCATATGGTAATTCTATTTTTAATTTTCTGAGGAATGGCCATACTGTTTTCCACAGTAGCGGTACTATTTTACATTCTCACTGACAGAGCACAAGGGTTCTAATTTCTCCACATCCTTGTCAACACGTGTTATTTTCTGTTTTCTAAAAATAGTAGCCATCTTGGGGCACCCGACTGGCTTAGTTGGTAGAGCACGCGACTCTTGATCTCGGGGCTCTGAGTTCAAACTCCACGTTGGGTGTGGAGCCTACCTTAAAATAAAAAGGGGCACTTGGGTGACTCGGTTGGCTAAGCATCAGACTCTTGATTTTGACTCAAGTCATGATCTCAGGGTGATGAGATCGAGCCCTGAGAAGAGCTCCTCTCTCAGCATGGAGTCTGCTTGAGATTCTCTCTCTCTCCCTTTGCCCCTCCCCAGCTCGTGCTCTCTTTCTCTCAAATAAATAAATAAATAAAATCCTGGTTTTTTAATTAAAAAAAAAAGAAAAGAAATAAAATAAAATAGTAGCTACTGCTGCTTTGACCTGCACTTGCCTAATGATTGGCAACGTTAAGCATCTTTTCATGTCCTTATTGGCCATTGGTATCTTTTCTTTGGAGAAATGTCTGAATAACTCCTTTTCACAATATCTTGCTGATTCCTCTTCATCTTCCAGACCTCTTAACCTTGCAGTGGCTAAGGGCACCATCCTTGGACCTCTTCTCTTTCTACACTCACTTCCTAAGTGATCTCAAACAGCCTTACGTAGCTTTAAATACCAGCCGCCTGCAGACACCTCTCAAAAGATAGCTTCAGCCCAGAACATGCCCCTGAGGTGAGGCTGCCATTTCTAGCTGCCTACGGGACGGCTGCACTTGAACATCTAGTAGGTGTCTTAACCTTACCGTGTGTAACACTGAGCTCCTTCTCCTCCTCCGAATCTACCCCTTCCCTAGTCTACACACCGCGCTTAATGGCAATTCTGTTTCTCCACTGGCTCAAGACAAAACATTTGTTGTCGTCCTGGACTTCTGGTTTTCTCACACCCCATCAAGACATGTCAGAGCCATCTTCGTAATATGGAATTTGACCACTCCCACAGCTTCCACCCTAGTGCGCGTTAACATCATCTCTCACCTGGTCTGTTACAGTGACCTTCTAACCTGTCTTCCAGCTTCAGCCTTTCTGCTTTCATTCTGTCCTCCGTCTGGCAGCAAACTGACCTCTAAAATCCAGTGTCAGATCATGTCACTCCTCTGCTCAAAAGCGTCTTATTACACCTGGCAAAAACCAATTTCCTAATAATGCCCTATACAATCTCTTTCTTATACATTTACATAGTAAGCACGTTTCTGCCTCAGGATCCTTGCATTTGCTGATCTTTCGGTGGAGACAGTGGTTCCTTTTACTTCATACCATGGACCCCTTTGGCAGTCTGTGATGCCTGTGGATTCCTTCTCAGTATCATATCTTTAAATCCATAAAATGAGTTTCATGAATTATAAGGAAAACCAATTATATTGAAATACAACTCTCAAAATATTTTTAAAATGTGTAATACATTAATATATGTGTTTCTTATTAGTTCATTAAATCGTAAGAGCTAGCAGCACAATTACGAAGTAGTGATAACTGTCATGATATTTTAAGATAGTTGTAACAACTATAATGTGATATGAAAATATCTGTGATTGCTACAAGCAACAGCATCACAGGTGCTGCTAATAATACTGTAATTTGCTGTCTGCATTCATAGTCGAAGAACATGCTAAATGTTAATTAGTGAAAATATAGGTATAATTTTTTTCCCCATCTGAAGTCAAGACCCCCTGGATTTCTGTCCACAGACCTCTGGAGAGGGGGCGGTGACCATGGGGACTCCATGTCCAGAAGCCCCAGCTTAGAATGTTCCCTCTTCTCCCATAAGCTCTCCCACCTCATTCCTTTACCTCCTTTTATTTGGAAGCCACCTTCTCAGGCAGCTCTTCCCTGAGAACTCTATTTAAATTGCATGACCACATTCCCTACCCCCCTTTCCTACTTATTTTTTCAGAAGAGCACTTACTCACTTTCAAATATAATATTTTACTTAAAAAACAAACAAACACCATATCTCCTTCCACTAGGAAGTGAGTTCCGTGAGAGTGTGTCATTTTTGTGCTGTGTCCTCAGCCCCTAGCATGGTGCATGGTATACAGGAGGAACTCAATAAATGTTTGTTGAAAAAAGTGAATGATTACATCTCCAAGAACTTTATGTTTCTTCTTCTTTTTTTTTTTTTCTGTAATAAGTTAATGATTTGTGAAACTTTTACTAAAGACTAAGGAGTTATAATTAGCTCCATTGCTATTATTCTGTTAACATTTCTAAGGTTAACCTTAAACAGTAGCAGAGAGCAGTGGGAATCCAAGAATTCTGATGGAGCTTCCAGTCCTAAACAAGAAGTGCCTTCCAAGGACTCCTTAGGGGACCTGGCTTTCCCCCAAATTCAGTGAACCACCTTAGAGGCAAAGTGCCACCCACAAAATTCTTTCCTGCTATTACAGTAGTCAGGCCCCCTCATCGTCAATGAAACCAATAATGCTAATACTTTTTATTTCTGGCAGTGTGGGAAAGTGGGAAAAATGCAGTCTTTGGGGTCATCTGGACTAGGTGCCAATTCTATACCAACGCTTGCTAGCTTGTGTGACTGTTGGTAAGTCACTAAACCTTTCTGAACAGGTAAAATGGGATTTTTGTGAGGACAAAATGGGATGACTTGCATAGTGCACAGCACAGAGCAGGTGCTGTATAAACGGTCATGTACTCCTTCTTCCGCCTTTCTAGGTCAGTTTATAACTACTTGCCAAGGGTCACAGGATCCTGACGGCTAAAAGGAGGAGTCTGTCCAGCCTTTTGGGGCAGTTAGCCCTCTGCAACCAGATCCAATTCGAGCAATGTCTTTTTTTTAAAGATTTTATTTATTTACTTGTCAGAGAGAGAGATGACAAGTAGGCAGAGAGGCAGGCAGAGGGAGAGGGAGAAGCAGGCTCCCTGCTGAGCAGAGAGCCCGATGCAGGGCTCGAATCCAGGACCCTGAGATCCTGACCTGAGCCGAAGGCAGAGGCTTTAACCCACTGAGCCACCCAGGCGCCCCTCAAGCAGTATCTTTAAACTGTGCCACTGTCAACTGTGCCTCCATTCCACTTCAAATGTGTGGTGGAGACTGCTCTCTGGACCTTGACCATGAAGCCCACCATGTACCTCAGTTTTTCTCCTGGCCTTTCTTTTTGCCCTAACTGGGAGATCTTGTCTATGCCCTCATGGAGAGCAAGACAGAAATCGTCGTTCTCCAGTTTTTCAGTGTTGAGAACTTTCAGGGAGCACGTTCACCCTTCCAAAACTTAAGCACCAGGGGAAGGGCTAATATGTGCTGTGTGCTCTGAACCAGGAGTGTTTGTGTTTACATAAACAGCACGTATACAGACTCAGGCTTCAGGACCCCTGCAGCCATCCTGTCCTACAGAAGAAAGAGACCCAGAGAGGTGAATGCATGCACTCGTCCACATCAGTGCACTCGTCCACATCAAGTAGCTCCTCAAAGGCAAAGTCAGGATTAGAATCCAGGTAGTTAACCATTTTGTTACAATGCCAACAGCCTGTGTCGTCTGTTTTCTGCCATTGAGCTTGGGTTTGGGAAAATCCTAACAACTGACCGCTCAGAGCTGGAGTCAGGTCTAACCAGGAGGTGGTACCCCAGTTCCTCAATCTTGCGAGACAAGCGTCCCCAGACTTTGTGAGTGAAGGCCAAGGAAGAAAATGTTGACTGCCCTTGAGCTCATATTTCTTTCTTGTTGCAAAAAGTGCTTATTTCTGCATTCATCATCTCCCTCTTTGTTGTATAGACAATCTACTCTGTCAGAGGATTTGTGCTGTTATTATGAGTTTGTTTATTATTAGATTTATTTCTCCTATAAGCAAATGTGTTCACAACATTCCATCGGGGGATCTTTTTAATTGTCACATAAATGTCATCTTATGTAAATTGAATATTTATCTTTCCACAGAAGGGGGGGTAGAAGGGGGGAAAAAAAAGAAAAAATAAACAACCTTCAGTCTTGGAGAGGGAAGGCAGTTTCCGTCCCCCTTTACAGCTCACCACGTGCCTTCAAAGCCAAAGGTGAGTTGAAAAAAATGACTGGATTATCTCTGAGGGGCGGCCAAAAGGAGAGGAAAAGAAAAGTTGGCAACGATGCTTTGGGCTCCCAGGTCTCCCCACCAAACCCAGCCTGAGACCAGACCACCCCCTCCCCAGCTGGGAGCATCCGGAGAAGGCTGCAGCTTGCCCCCCACACCTCCCCACCCAGGAGACCAGCCCAGCTCCTTCCTCGAGAGAAGGTGAGCGCGGCGGGCGCAGCGGGTTGGGTGGGTGTGGCCCGTGGCTCCGGGAACCGACCCAAGGCCCCGCCACCGCCCGCGAGCCGCCCGACAGCCCGCCTGCCTGGCGAGCGCAAGCGCTTCTTCCAGAAACTGCGAGGATCGGAGCGCACTGTTTGTGCACCACAAGGTCAAGTCGGGAAGTGGAGCCGGAGGAGGAGGGGCGAGGAGGCGAAGGGTGGGGAGAGGGGCGCCCCGCTTCCTCGCCCAGTGCCAGCCTTTGGAAGTTGCCCCCTCGGTTTTTAACCCTTTAGGGGTAATGGGAAGGACGAGCTGGGGGGTGGGGGGAAGGGGACACCGCGGGGCAAACTCCTACTGGGACCCGGGCGAGCAGCTACCCACCCACCCATCATTGCGTTCCCCAACCCCCGGAAATGCGGGGCTGAGCTGGGAGCCCAGAGGCACCCGGGCGGGGGAGGGGGCGACGAACCCCAGAGGGACCCTCTCTATGGACCGCCCCTCTTTCTTGAGGTCGCCCACAATCTCAAGTTCCCCCCCGCCCGGGATGTTAGTTTCCATCAGCAGTGGGTCGGGAAGGAGGGCCGCGCCCCCTCCCCCAGACTTGCGCGCGCGCCCCTCCCCTCCGCTCCTGCCAGCACTTTCTGCTCACTTCTGGCGCTGCAAAGCGCCAAGCGATTTATTCGATTCGCGTTTTTAAACCAGCGATTCGGGAGCAGGGCCTAGGGCGAGGGTCTTCCAGTGTTGGAGCCCCGGGAGGCGGGGTGCTCAGTGCAAACCTCGTTCCCTCCGCGAGTGTCGCCTTCAGGCTGTTATTTGCAAAGAAACGTCTTTTTGACGCAGGGAGAAATGGCAAATTTTAAGTACGTCATTAATATGGCGCCAAAAGATTTTTTTAAGTATAAGCTTGCTTTTTTTTTTTTTAAAGGTTGCGGGGGGCGCCGCCCGGGTCTGGGGCGCGAAGGGGGCGGAGTGTGAGCAGAAAGTGTGAGTGAGAGAGTGGAGGGGCGGGGTATGTGTGTGAGTGTGTGAAGTGTGAGCAGACCTGATGGGACTTGCACGGGCGCAGCCGCCGCTCGGGCCCGGCCCTGGGGACAGGGCGGGCTGGGGGCGCCCCAGAGCCCATGGGGAGTCTGGGCCCGAGGTACAGGCAGACCGGCTGCTCGGCAGAGCACCCTTCCCCCCGCCCCCCGGGCCTGCAACGCTACCTGGACCCGCTTCCGAAGCCAAACAACTGGGCGGGGGGTGGGGCGGGCGGCGGGGGGTGTCAGGAGTGGAGATCCGAGTGAATAAGAAAAAAGTGGCTACTCCCCCTCCCTCGCTCCTCCCGCCCGCCCCCACCCCACCCCCACCCCAACACATTTTTTTTTTTCTAAAGAGATCACAAGGAAGTCTTGGTTTAAAAAGAAACAGAAACATACACAGGGGGATTGGTGAATGGTGCCGACCGCGGCCATCGCAGTTGGAGGCTATTTTTTGGGGGGGGGGGTGAGTAGCGTCCTTGGAGTTACTTTGCGCCCATTCCTAGCGGCAAGGGTTTAGGTCCAGAGGGCTGGCCGTCCCCAGCAGGGGTGCGGGGCTGGGGACGCCGCGGGCCCGGCCGCCTCCCTCACCACGACCCCGGATGGATGCGCGCCCCCCGCCCGCCCGCGCCGGCCCCAGGAGCTCCGGGTTTCGGGAGCATCCTTCCCGCGCCGGCCCCCACCGCGGCGCGTAGTCCAGGGCAGCGCCCCTCCGAAGGGCACCGCGGAGGAAGGTAAGATCCAGCCCCCAGCGATGGGCCCTGCGCATCTCCACGGCGTTATTTTGTGTTTTTGCAACAGATCTGCCAGCGCTCCTCGCTCCCTCGCTCTCTCTCTTGCTCGCTCGCTCCCTCTCTCTCCTGCTGGCTGCCTGTTCTAGGAAGCCAGGGCGCGGGGGGGGGGCGGGGGGATGCACAGCACAGGGGAGAGAGATTGCGCATGTTGGTCAGTCGTGTTTTAAAGAGTACATTGCGGGGAGGCTGAGAGGGGCGCATGCAACAACAACTTTTGGAAGGGTGAGCTTGGCGACCTTCTTTATTAATGACTGCGGCAAAGCGCCCCCGGGCCGGTGAGGGGGCGCGGGCGGGCGGGGGCGCGCCAGGGCTGCAACTTGCCCCGCGGGCTCCGGCCGCGCGGCAGGGCTGCAGCCGGAGACATCAGTGGTGGGTAGGTCGTTCCGACGGGGATGGGGGTTCAAAGGACCTGGAGCTATCTGCCCTCCTGTCGCCCTGAGT
Source organism: Nasua narica (assembly GCA_028533885.1). Lineage (NCBI taxonomy): Eukaryota > Metazoa > Chordata > Mammalia > Carnivora > Procyonidae > Nasua > Nasua narica. The sequence goes on from CM052809.1 coordinate 24,147,725, forward strand.
TTCATTTTGTTGATACGCAGCACGTCCGGCCGCCGAACGGGGCTGAGCCGGTGCACATGACTCCGTGCTGGGCTCACGTGCAGCCGGTCCGGTCCCAGATACCTTCCGGGGGCCACCGCCTCCGCCCTGTCGCCCCCTCTCCGGGCTGGGTGCACGCGGGAGCTGCACGCGGGGGCAGCATGCTCAGCTCCCGGGCGCGGAGGCTCTGCACAAATTAAACACAGTGTTTTAGAGGGGCGGGGGACACCCTTTCCAGGTGAGTATGCCGGGCGTGCAGCTCCGGCGTACCGGGCGGGGGCTGGGGTCGGGGGCAGCCCCCCCTTCGGGGCTGCGCGGGAGTCTGGCGGGGGAGAAGCACTGGGAGAGTGGAAATGTACCGGCTGCGGCCGGAGCGGCGGGTGCGCGCCCGCGGGGCGACGGCAGGGGGCGTGGCCCTTGTTTACCTTCTCCCAAGTCTGCCGGTTCGCGCCCCGCTTCGGGGACCGTACTGCAGTTCCCTGCCCTCCGCCTCCGTCCCTGCGCCCTGGGTGGTACCAGGAAGATGTAGGCAAGTGGCAGTGTCAGCCTGGGACATACACACCTGACCCTCAAATAAGTGATACTGCGGTCCCAGCCCCCACCAAGCTCCGCTGCAGTCCCTCTCCCGGATCCCCGGCCGCGCCCCGCCCCCGGCTGTGGCATCTTCCCGGCCTCACCTCCTTCCTCCCTCTCTCCCTCCCTCCTTCCCACCCACTCGCCTGCGCCTGCGGAGCGGCACCCGCCCGCTTCCTCCCCGCCTGGGTGCAGACTTGTGGCTCCCTCCGGTCCCTTCCCGCCTATCCCTGAGCCTGAGACACTGTAGTCACCAGGCCAAGGGATGAGAAGGGGTCAGCTTGGCGATTCGTAGCTGTTACATCAGAAGGTGGGGATGTCTGCGAGACAGGCAGGAAGGCTTCGCTGTGGCTTCCAGAGGCCCAGGACACCCCACACACACCCAGTCCCCCGCCACACGTAGCTGCCCACGTCCCTCGAGGCTCGGCTCCTCTAACCC
>CM052809.1:24148854-24236292 GCA_028533885.1 Nasua narica
CCAGCCTGCGGTCCCGCGGACTGCCTCCAGGGGCAGGCTGGAGGCGCGCGCCACCCCCTCCCAATCCCCTCAGCTTCCGCGGCGGGCCGGGACGCTTTTTTTTTTTTTAACCACCTGGGCTGCAGGTCTCCTGTGCCCCGGGCTGTTGGGGGCGGGAGGGGCCGTGTTTCCCTTTGCCCTGAGCCAAGGGCACGCAGCGCCGGGCGACTCTGGTCTCTGCAGATTTCCAGACCTTGCTCCCGCGCTTAGCATCCCTCGCTCATCCACTGCGGGACACAAAGTTTTACCCACAGGCTGAGTTTGTAGGGGGTCATCGGGAGGCTTATGGTCTGCACTTAGAGCGGCGCTAAAGAGGATTGGGGCGGGGCTGAAAGGGCAGGACTGGCCTGCCGCCGTGTCTTTGTTGGAAAGGGGAGGAGCCCTGAGTTTGGAGCCTAGACTAGCTGTCAGGACGTCCCCTTAACATTTCTGTTTGCAAACTGAATCAGGGGCCCAGGTGGTGGTACGGCCGCCTGGCCCCTCCTCCCACAGTGGCATTAACTCCCTCTCTTTACTGGTAAAATTCCCAGTAGGACATTTGGCAAAAGGGCCGTACAAGGAGCTGCCAACCCGGCCTGGCCCTGTTTCCTGGGTTCCCAGGGTGCTGGCTTCTCCCCTACCCTGACTTACTCTCTCACCTTAGGGCCCCAAGTGAAGACACCATCCCTCCCGTCTCTTCTTCCTCAGGCGGGTTGGGACTTGCAAAGCGATCTAACAAGCAGAGGAGGAAAATAACAACAGAATAACTGTAAGGGGAAGGAATGAGTAATAAAGCCGACCCAGGCAGGGAGGAGGGCTTTCATGTTTAAGAGATGCTATTTGCTTTTTAGGTCACAGGCTGCAAAACAGGCTTTGATCCCAAGTGGGCGAATAATTTATTGAGAAAGTTTGCATGGTAGGGGAAAAAAAGGGAAGTTTGTTTGATCTGGAGTCCTCTCAGTTGTCCCAAGTGCTTTTGGGTGTTGTTTGGAATGGAAAAGCATTTGGTTCTACAGCAAATCCCTCGCAGAGCAGCAGACCTTGCAGTGAATGTTGGTTTTGAAACTGTTTGGCCAAAGGTCTCTCCAGCACTTTTGGAGATGAAGTGTTTAAGGACAAAGTTGTTTGGACTTGGGATGCAGCAAATGTTTCCAGAACATTTCCCTTCCAGCATGCTTTTCCTTTGCCTAAATTGCACAGCTAAATGGCCAGTGACACTAATCCAGGAGAGCTTCCACTTGACCTTCATTGGCAGGTGAGGTGGGACTGCTCGTCCCAGCCCCCAAGGCTTACCCCAGAGTCTTGACGGTAGGCCTTTGACACTGACTACCACATCCTTGAGGTAGCCTTGGGGGGACCGGGATTTTCTGGTTAACTGGAGTTCCTGGTAACAGAGAGGAGGTTATCTTATACCCAAGACCGGGTTCAGTGACTTCCAGTCCAAATTCTTCACAACTCATTCGGCGGGCTCTTCGCAGACCTCACAGTTAGTTCTGCCTTTAGGTGCTCCAGGGGAAGGTCAGGATTGTGAGGAGGGGGTACTCCTGGCCTGCTTTGTCTTCCATTCACATAGGACCCTGACTCTGGCTCAAAGTTTAGGAACCCAGAAAGGTTCTCAGATAACCCGTAGGAATCTGGAGTACCCCAGCCACACTTTGGGGTTGTAGGCCTGAGTAGGGAAGCCCAGAGAGGGCTGGGGGGGCAGGGTACACCCCCTGGCGTCAAGATAACCTGGGTTTGAATGCTATAGCTATGCAGTCACCAGCTGTGACAGTTGCTTTGGGCCTCACTTTCATCATCTGCAAGTGGGGTTAATTACAGTCCCTAGCCCATGATTGGTGTATGGATTGAGCAATACATTGCATAAAGAAGATTAAACCCAAAGCCAAGCACGTGGTAAGCACTTGATTAGTATTGGCCATTTTTACCATTGTTAATGATCTGGAGAGGGCCCAGATGCAACTTTGACCTTTGATCTCTCCCCTTTAGGCTAGGTCAGAGAGCCAGCTCCCTTCTCTGAAGAAGGGATCGGAAGGACTCTGCAGTTGCCAATGGGCAGCCGTCTGTGGGAGCGAGCGGACTGAGCTTTGCCCTCTCTGAGGTGGAGGGTAGGGTGAGAAGGTGCCGAAGGACAAAGTAGACAAAGCCCCATTCATTCTTCCAGGACCCCCTAGGTATGTCCCCAGAACTGGGTTTGGGGGGGTGGGGGTGGGCAGCATGTTCCAAGGGAGCTGGGTACCCTCTGGGACACTTGGAATTGCAGGTGGGCCATGATGAGTGTCAGAGGAGGGCTCAGGCACCCGTATGCTCAGAGAAGCAAGTTTGAGGATCTGTGTGTACAAAATCTTTTCTGTAGTAGCAATTACTGTCCCTGAGAAGGTATTAAAGTTAATGAGAGATAGGAGAGAGCGGGGCTCTGACCCCCGCTTAAAGCGGTTTAAGAGCGTGCAGCCCTTGTTTTCTGAATGTCTGGCCTTCCCGACACAAGGAGGCTCTGAGGACAGGTTTTCCAGCCGAAATATCATTAAATTGTATTAGCATCTTATTACACACACGCCTAAGCGGTCTGCCTCAGACAGGGAGAGTTTTTGTTTCTCTTTGAAAGATTGTGTCTGGAATGGTAAATTGCCTGCTTGAAAGCCGTCCCCCCCCCACCTTTTTTAAGGAGGAAGACGAAGTCCTGCTGTGTGTGGTGGCGGGCAGGGCAGGCCTGGTGGCCCCCAGGGAGGAGAGGCCGGAGGCCAGGTTGGGGTGTTTTAACTGCCCAGGGAGCCGCTGCACTAGCAGAGCTGAAAGGCCCACTGTTCCCAGGGTCAGCTGGAAGAGCGTTAATGGAGGCCTAGGGTGTTTATTTGAGTTTATTTGCGGAGAGGTCTTTAAAGGGGGCTGGCATTGGGCATTGGTGTTTCAAGTCCAGACCCAAGGCCCCCACTAAGACCAATGGCTAGTGCTGCCAAGAAAACATCTGCCACCAAATTGCTGCCCTATTACTGAGTTGACATTGATCATTAGCCAGGAGCCCAACCAAATAAAGCCTCCTGGAAAATGTGTGAGGTTAAGATGGGGAAGGCAGGCTGTGAAAACAGGACAAAATCTTGGCCTGGGGTGTTTGTTACTGCAAGCTGCAGGCGGGCCAGCTGGGCTCTGTGCTCCCCACACTTCTATAGGGAGGGGACAAGAATTCACTCCACGCTCCCTGGGTACCAAGCCTCTATTGTGTGCTGGGGATAACACGAGGGGCCATCGGAGCTCTCTCGGAGATCCAGACAGCTGGTGCTCCTTACTCTCCTCTCCAAGAAGGAAGACACTCAACAAGTAGATCAGCAGACTGTTAATTGTGGTGGAGGCTCTGAAGATTGACTAACGGCGTTGTGGGCTCTCTTTAGATAAGGTAGCTGCCATAGAACTCCTTGACATTTAAGCTGAAATGTGAAGGATAAAAAGTCAGACATGCACAGACTACATAGAACCTTCCAGGCAGAGCGCACATCCTGTGCACAGGTCCCAAAGCATGCAATATTTGGCTTCTTGCAGGAGATGAAAGGAGACCAGTGTAGCTAGAAAGCCGTGAGGAAGGGGATAGTGGTCCCTGTGAACTTGTTGAGGTAGGGAGGGGCGGATCGTGTAGGATATTGTGGTCAAGAGCTTGAGTTTTGCCCTTTGATCAGCAGGAAGCCTTTGAAAGATTTTAAAAAGGGGGTATGACATGATCTGATTTATGTTTTTTTAAAGGTCACTCTGGCTGCCGTGTGGATTCTAGATTGGGGAGGAACGATAGCAGGAGCTGGGAGATGAATGAGAAGTCCAGGCAAGAGATGGGACTGGTTCGGGCCAGGGTGGTAGCAGTAGACAGGCAGGGACAAGCGGATGCATTCAGTGTATGTTCTGGAGGGAGACCCCACTGGACTTGTCAGGGGTTGGCTCTGGGGCAGAGATTGCACAGAGCAGCCGTGGGCTGCTCCACTGAAGGACCCCTAGGACACCATGCTCCCAAAGGAGACCTGCGTCCCTGTGTCTCTGTGCTGGGGATTGTGTGGGAGGTGCCAAGGGAAGGAAAAGGGGACCCTTGCTCTCCTAGACTCTCCTTTATAGGTAAGGCTTCAGAAGCACTTTTATCCTCACAACTAAGTATCGTAGGACACTGGGGTGTTCTCCCAGAACAGACCTTGCTTGGGAGAGATTGGAGGGGCCCATGGAGAGAGAAAACTAGAGGCCAAGACCCAGGTGTCCGCACCCACCACCCCGACCTGGATTTCAGCTCTGGTGAAGGAGTCCTCCCTGTCTTCTAGCTGAGTTGGAATGGGGGTTCCAGGGACAAAGGGCTGTCCCACGGGAGAGCACAGGCCTCCTCTGGTGTTTCATTAGCCACTGACAGTGCAGTGGAGGCTCACCTGAGGCGGGGAGGCCTTTGGAACAGACTTGGTTCAAAGGAAGGAAGCTTCACTCACAAAACAGTAGCTTCCTTCTGAAGCCTAGTTATTATTCCAATTAAGCCACATGAAATCTGCTCCCTTAATAACACCCTACCCAGGAGAACTCTGGGGTGTTTTCATGGAGGGCAGGTTGGATGGGGAGCTGGCTGCGGGCGGGGTGCAGGTCACTGTGACAGGTCCCTGGGCAGCAGGAAACAACATTATAGGAAGGGCATTGGCTGTCAAAGGGTCCTGTCCCAGGCAGCCTGACTTACAGAACAGGAGCCCCGGGGCGGGGTGCCGGTGGGGGGGCAGTGGGGTGGTGCGGTGCGGCTAGAAGGACTCCTCACCTGGCCCTAGATTATCGCAGAACAACGAGCTCCACGTAGAGAGCCAGCCACCGCACTCTGGGCTCGACGCTGCTCTCGTTTATTCTCACCAGCCGATTCTGGCCCACAGATGTGTTTAGTTTGGCCCTCTCAAAGTGTTTTCAAAATTCTGAAGCAGTTGCCAACATTGGAACTTCAGGAAACTGATGTAAAAATCCAGATCGAATCCTTGTCCTCTGGGAGGTATGTCTTTCCCCCAAGATCCTGGGTCTGAAGAGGGGTAGAGTTAGGATTTGAACTCGACACCCCTGAATCCAGAGCTCCTGCTTTTCTCCTTTGGGAGACGTCGGCCTGAAAATGTGTCTCCACACTTGGAGACACGGGCAGGATTGCAGGAAAAAAGAAGTGGACGCGTTTACAGCATATCTCCTCCTGCCGCTGCCACCACTGTGAGATTGCTGGGCTGGTGAGATGCAGGCTAGGCTCAGGGCCCTGCCAGAGTCCTCTTTGTCCCACTCAGATGCTGGGGGACAGTGAGGATGGAAGCTGTGGGTGGCAGAGCATTATCGCCCCATTCAGTGCACGACCTGTGCACTACGTACTATGCTGTGCAGAGGCAGAGAAGTCTGAAGGTCAAGGGCATGTACTCCTGAACCAGATAAACTTCTTATAAGCCCTGTGATCTTGAGCAAGTCACTTAACCTCTGTGCTTCTTTTTCCTCTTCTGCAAGAGGGAAGCGGCCATCATGCCCACTGGCATAGAGGGGCTGCTCTGAGGGCTTCATGAGGTCCCTATGTACCAAAGCATCCTCCTCTTTCTGCCACAGTGAGTGTTTAGCCATTCATATCCCTGACACCCATGCTGCTGGTGGCCTCAGGCTCCTACCTGCCTCGCTGTCTGCCCCTGTGGAGCTGACAGGGAGCAGCCCCAGAGAATCTTTCTGTCATCCCAATCCTGCTGGTAGGGGACACTGGAGTGGGGAGAGTGTCTTGGCTGAGGTCAGGTCTGAGGCAGGAGGGTCCTGGTTGGCCCAAAGGTCTGGATGGTCACGCCCCACCTTAGAGAGCTAATGTTCCCTGTCTGTGCAGGGCCACTGGGACATAAAGGGAAACCCAGGGCTTGGCACAAACAGACTAGGAGGGCGCAGTGGCAGGCGGCCCGTGGGATCCCAAGCAGAGGTGGGGACCCTGGTTGGCCGGCTGCTGGGCTGGGCAGCAGGACTTTCTCTCGACTGACACTGGCTCCTTGCCCTTTGCTTCAGGCATTGAGGCGGCCCAGGTTCCAGGCAACAGGGAAGTGGTTGGAAAATCCTGTGGGTCCCGAATCCCAGATCTGTTCTCACATTAGGACTTGGCCACTGACGAGCTGGGAGACCCAGGGCAGGTGAACAAGCCCCTGGGGGTGCTCCCCACCAAGAAGAGACAGAAGCAAGCTCTGCCACCCTGGACTCTGTGGGATCCAAGGAAATAGCGGGTGGGAAAGTGCTCCCCACGGGCAAGAGCTGACCGGACACAAAGGCAGCTCAGTGTGGGCTCAGGCATAAGACCACGTGGATTCAAATCCCAGTTCAGCCAGTTAGCGCAGGACAAGGCTCTGTGCCTCTGTAGTAAGGGAAGCCAATAGCTCAGAGCTTCCTGGGGTGTTAGGTTCATGAGCAGAGCCAGCGTTGGTAGAGGAAGGAGTTCGGTATGGGGAGCTGCTCATTCTACCTTGAAGTAAAATGCTGTAGTTGAGATAAAGTTGGTTTATGTTCTTATCTGGAGAAGGACATTGCGGGAGGGAGGGCAGCCCAGCCTAGGACCAGTCGCCCTGGGCCAGGCCCGTCTCAGGGACCCAGCTTGGAGCCTCCCTGCTCCTGCGTCTTTTCCACACCCCTCTGGCCACCACCCTCGGGATGTGCCTTCAGTGCTATCTGAGCTGGCTTGTCTCTAAACTCAGATGGCATAGTCCCTCTGGAAGAATCAGTCTTGTTTCCCCTCTCTGCCCCTCCTTCGGGGTGGGAGTGGATTCTCTGGAGGACTTGAGTTGCCTTGAGTGGAAGCTAGGGCTGAGCAGGCCCTAATCATTGTTCTGGGGCTACTGACCCCCTACCCTCCATCTGTCATCTTTGGCCGGACTCCTTATCTTGGGACCCTGGGCTCAGGAGGCGTGGGAGATGCAGCCCTCTGCCCCCCTGCCAGGGCTCCCATGGGTGGCTGGGGAGAGAGGGTGAGGCTGGCTGGGAGAAGGCTAGGGCAGAAGGGCCTTGTTTTCATTCTTCCACTGCAGCAGGGTGAGTATGGGGAGGTAGGTTATCAGGCAATTTTCTGAGAGACTGAGGATTTCCCAAGCCTCCTGTAAGTATAATGGGGCCTGCCTTTTGTTGCAGATGGAAGAGAAGAGGCGAAAATACTCCATCAGCAGCGACAACTCTGACACCACTGACAGTAAGGCCTTCCATTTGGGGCTCCTGCAAGGAAAGCATTGGAGTAATTATCAGGTCCACAGGCCCAAGTGGGGGGAGGCTGCCCCATGGTCTCCATGTTGATGAAAGCCATGTCAATCAGGCCAGGGCCTTGTACTCCTGAGAAAGTCCCCACATGTCTGTGGCCTCTAGAGCCTTGACGTCTTCTTCACCCTACTTCCTTCTACCTCCTAGGCCTCAATCCCATGTGTTTTGCTCTGGTTGGAAAAGATCATATTCCCTCTGGGTCTTTGCATTTGCCGCTCCAGGCTGCCAGGAGCACATCCCTCTCCCTCTGGCCCTTAACGTTACATCAGGGCCCTGTAGAAAGTCTCTACGCAACAGACAGAAAACCTGTTAAATTTTATTATAATTACCTGATAGAAGTATCATTTCTTAATTAGCAGTAAGCTCCTTGATAAGAGGGGTCATGTCTGGCTCATTGCTGTGTCCCCAGCTAGATCAGGTACATAATAAGTGTTCAGTAAATGTCTGTCAGAGGAATTAACGAGGAATCTTGGCAGGAGAATCTCAGAGGTAGACGTGTGTATGGGCTGGGTATGGTAGCTGGATGTCTTGGGGGTCACAGGGACGGTCAAGGAGAAAAGGGGGCTTAGGGAGCCTCTTCTGAAAGGTAGGGGGAGATAAGGAAGGTTTGCAGAACGTGGGGGCTTTTCTCTGGTACCAGAAGGCAGCTCTTTGCAGATGCCACCGGAACATTCCCTGCATGAGCCGCTAGAGTAAGGAGTTCCATTGTGCCCTATGTAGGAGAGGTGTGCTGCCGGGGGGCTCCCGCCTAGCGGTGCAGCCTGGTGGGAGCCCACACGGAGGAAGAGGCTGAACTCACTGCCAGGGAGGCTGGGCCTGGAGCCCTGCAGTTCTGCATCTCAGTTTGCTCATGAATGTGGTGAGCAGCCTCGGAGAGCCTCCCAAGAGCCTGGGGACAGATGCACCAAGACGGCCAGTCAGTCCCAGCCCCTTCCCTACCTCCAGGTCTCATTCACTGCCCTTTATGGTCTGTTTGCTCAGCTCGGCTCTGGTGTCTAACCTGGCCAGCCCTTCCTCCCTGTGGCAGGAGATCACAGCGTCCCGCCCTCTGTGGCCACCACCACACTGCCTGTGGCTTGTCTCAGCAGAGCCAAGAAGAACCGCATCCTTTGCTTCTAACTTGAGTCAGGCACAGGATCCCCTGAGGGCCAGGCACCTGCACGAGTGGGGGTCTGGACAGCTGCAGCAGAATTGGGCCGGGCTGTGGCGTACTCCCTTCCCACCAGCCCCCACCCCTGTACCCACTCGTGGCTGCTGCCCCTTGGGCCCACGAGGTAAAAGCTGCAGTTCTGCAGTCCAGCGAGGGCCTTGGACTCTAGCGGTAATAGCTCATGTTTATCGAGGCCGTGCTCTGGGCTGGGGACTCTGCTAAGCCTTAAAAGGCGAGACGTCACTGAATTCTCACAGCATTTTGCCCCTGGAGAGGTTAAGTCATTTGCCCAGGGTAACAAGCTGGCAAATGGGTTTACTTTAGGGCAGCATTCTTCCCACTGCCCTTTCGTGCCTCTGCATATCCACTGGGCATCATCCCAGAGTATCTCCATCTAGGGCAGGAATGAAGCATGGCCACAGAAGGCCTCCTTCCCCAAGGAAGAAGCAGAGGACGACCAAAAAGGGCAAGGGACAGGTTATGGGTCACAGAGTAAGCTAATCATGAGTCCAGGTCACTGCCTTTTATTTCCTAAGCCCCTATGCCTGGTGTGCAGAGGAAGCACTCATGTCCCCATGTGTCCCTAGAGAGGTCCAGAGCAGGGACAGGTGCTCCCAGAGGTTTCCACCTCGGGAACATTCAAGCCAGAGCCTTCCTTACAAGCTTCCTGTCCCTGGACGGGGGTGGGGGGTGTCCCTGCCCTTCCGGGGGACCCCTAATGGGCTGTGCTCTCTCTGCAGGTCACGCTACATCTGCTTCACGATGCTCCAAACTGCCCAGCAGCACCAAGTCGGGCTGGCCCCGGCAGAACGAAAAGAAGCCCTCCGAGGTGGGTAGTGACGAGTGTCGGGACAAAGAGGAAGCGGTGGTGGGGAAGCGACCAGAGCCGAGAGCTGTGGAGAGGGAGGGAGGAACGCTGCAGATGCGTGGGGGAGAGGCTTCCCCCCAGAGAGAGCGGGCCCTGCAGAGCCAGGCCAATGTGGCTAAGCGCCGTGAACGGGAGGGGGGTGCGCGCGCGCAGCGGGAGTCCTGTAGGTTGTTGTAAAGATGTTCCAGTCGAGCTAGGCGAGAGGAGAGGCCTTTCAAGGATCGCAAGCAGGTGATGACAGAGTCTGACGTGTTAACCAAAGACCCCACTGGTTGCTGGGAGGAGAAGGGAGTATGCGGGCAGGGGTGGGCACTGGGAGGACTCTTCTGCCTTTGTCCAGGGGGGAAGCCATGGTGGCTGACACCCAGGTAGTGGCAGTGGAGGAGGAAGCAGTCAGGCTTGGCATGTTCCGGAGGCTAAGCCAAGGGCGCCCGGAGGTGCTGGTACGGGGGTGAGGGCTGGGGTCCTCAGGATCATCCAGTTAAGTCATCTGCTCCTTCCGCCCGTGTCCCATTCATCTGCATTCTAAGCCTTCTGTACTCAGGCCTGGGATGTTTCTTATGGCAGGTAGAGGTAGGTATTCGTTCCTTCTCGAGCTGTAGAGAAGAGCACCGGGGTTGGGTAGTGTTGGACATGAATGGACATCGTGATCCTGCTTCTTGTGGCCCCCGAAAAATCACATCCTAGGACCATGTCACATTCTCTCAGGTCCTCATTGCATTGCACTGGGCACAGAGAGGCCCTTTGCACAGATGCAGCTACAAGAGCATTGAGCCCCCAAGAACAGAGGGTTTCAGTCTGGCCCTACAGCATAGCCAGGAGCTGGGCTGGATATTTCACTTTTTTAATCCTTCTCAGTCCATCTGTTACAATGAGGAAATTGAGGATCCCGGGGTTGTATAGCTAAGACCTGAAGCTCTCGAGGCCACCATTGCCAAGGGTGGGAAGGCCCAGAGTCTTGGTGCCGAGCCCTTGACGTGGAGTGGGGGAGGGTATCTTTGTTCTGAGCCTGGAGCCCCCTCTTCCCACTAACCACAGAAGCAGTCATGGCTGCGGGGGCAATCCTGAGCAGCCCCTTGGGGGTAGTGGGGGCATCTTCCGCAGAACCTTGCATTTGAAAAAGAGCTCCCTTGAACTGGCCTACCCTAAGACTCTCCTTTTGTGTGTGTGGGGGGGGGTGGCTGAGACCTGATGCCTCCTGTCCCCATCCCCCAACCTAGTACCCTCCTTTGGCCCTATGGGGGAGGGGTACAGATGGAAAGAGATGCCTCTGGGAATGTAGTAAGGACTGGAACAAAAGCTGAGAATTAGGGGCGCCTGGGTGGCTCAGTGGGTTAAAGCCTCTGCCTTCTGCTCAGGTCATGATCTCAGGGTCCTGAGATCGAGCCCCGCATCAGGCTCTCTGCTCAGCAGGGAGCCTGCTTCCCCCTCTCTCTCTCTCTGCCTGCCTCTCTGCCTGCTTGTGCTCTCTTTCTGACAAATAAATAAATAAAATCTTAAAAAAAAAAAAAGCTGAGAATTAGGTGGGCATGGGGGATGCTGGTTTGAAGTTCTTAGTGCCCTCTTGGACCAGCCCTGCTCAGTGGGTAGATGGATGTGCTCCGGGGTGCTGCGATACAGAGAGCAGAGCGTGCTATTGGACTCTGGGAGCCTCTGGGACCGCCTCTCTTCTCCTCCATCCTCACTCCCCTCCTACCCTCCTACCCCCATCTTAGAGCCACTGGGGCTCCACAGTTACTGTGGTTGCATTAGTAAAACAGTAGCCATCTTTATGTGCCTTCCCTGTACTTAGGAGGCAGGAATTCTCTGCGCATTTTGGAGATGAGGAACCTGTCTCAGAATTCAACCTGCCCCTGCCTGCTGTGGCTATTCAGGTTGGAGAAGCGTGGGGTAGTTCTGGGGAGCTGCTGGGGATGGCTGGTTCCCCCGACTCTGCCTGCCCTGCTTTTTCCAGGCACCAGGAGGAGACGGGGCCATTTCTCAGGGTAGAGATCCCAGGGGCAGGGCTGCCATCTGTACCCTGGATAGGCCAGAGCTGGGAGGAAACAGGTGTCCGTGAAGGCTGAGGGGAAAGAGTGATTTGCATGGGGCTGAAAACTCCCCTCCCTCTTGGGTTTTCCAGCACAGAGCCTTTGAACCTTTCTCCACCTAAAAATAGAATCACATCTTTGTAGGGGTGCCGATGCCTACTCTGCTGGGGACTGGTTGTGTGTAGCCCTGGGTTGGAGCCCAGGGGCCTCTGCAGACAGCTCTGAGGGCTGACTGAAGACACCCGCCCTCAAGTCCTGGGCTTCAGGAGGGCTGAGGAAGCCCTCCCTGCCTTGAACTGTCGCCAAGGACAAGCTTTTCCTCCCACAGCAGGCTGGAGTGCAGCCTATGAGGTTTCCCTCGTCCCCTAAGTGAGGAGGCTGAGCCATAGCCCGCATAAATTCCAAGTGATCGCGGGGCCGAGAGGAAACCGTCAATGAAAGCTTCCAAATTATTTGGCTCATGAGAAGGCGGAGATGAAAAGCAAGGATTTGGCGGCAGATAATGTTTGCACTAAATCTCCTCGCTGGGCTGTTCCCCTCTCTTTCTGTGAAGGGGTTGGAGGGGAGGCCCTTTAGAGTCTGCAGGGCCTGAGGGCAGAGGGCTGTGGTCACCTTGGTGGAAGGGGATCTGCAAGTCTCACCTATCCAGTCTGCTGGAGTAATACGTCTGTGAAGTGGCTCTCAGGCTGGTCCTACAGTGTGTTCCCAGTCTGACCCAAGGTCCCAGCCAGAATGCTTGTAAATTGATGTGCACAGTGCAGTCCCCTCCCTAGTGGGGAGCCCATGGTTCCCTTTGTCTCTTCATTTCTCAACATGTACAATGATGGCATGGGGAATTTGATAGCCAGGAGTTCTTAGCACAGCAGCAGCACCAGCACAGTGGCAGCACGTAGTGAAGCCAAAAGCCGCAATAAGGGTTGGGCTTGGGTCTATGCCAGACAGGCGGCTGCCACTGTGATGACCTGCCAAGGGCTGCCCTTCTCAGTGCCCCCAAGGGTGTAAATCTAGGGGCTCCCCCTATACCAGAGCGAGGTGCTGCAGGGCCGGAAAAAAGTGCTCTGACCAGGAGTCAGGACCCTGGACAGGGCCGAGGCCTGGAGGCCCAGCTTCCCTTCTGGCCTTTAACCAGTGGGTGGGCCTCCCTCAGCCAGAGTGAAAGAGGCTGGGGGAATACAGACCTCAGTACTGGAGCTGAAGGGACAGGCCCAGGGATTCCTGGGAGAATGGGTTTTTGCTGGAAGTGCACCAAGTCTGAAGTCCGCCGCAGGATCCCTTTGGCAGTAGAGGAAAAAGATAGAGTTGACCCCAAGGACACAGGCTGCTCCCTTCCTCTGCTCTGCCTGCCTATGGGATCCCAACAAAGTTGAGATATGTCCCTTAGGGCTTAAATTAGCAGGCCAGCCCTGAAGGATGGGAAGGGCTTAGCCTGCCCTGGGAAGGCGGTACTAGTGTATAAACCATGCTGAGGCCTTGGGTTTCTGGCCCAGCTTGTCTGACCAGATAGCATAACCATTATTGGTGCTTACCACTTCGTGGGTCCTATCTCTGAGAATCTGATGGAATCACAAAGGCTCTTCTTTTAAATACCAGGCCCCCATCCTACCTCACCCCCAGAAATTCTGACTTCAATGGTCTGGAATGGGGGCCCCGGGTCCCTGTACTTTTTTCAAAGCCCTTTTGTTGGAAGCTCGGTTTGAGAACTACTGCCACAGACCTTTCTCTTTAATTTGCTAAGACGGGAGGTCCGCACTTGATCCTCCCTGGAAGGACCTTGAGGTCGAAGGAGAAAGGGGAGGCCTTCCAGCCTGGTTCAGTGACCTAAGCAAAGACAGGGAGTGTGGGTGAGGGTGGTCCACCAGCTGATCCCTCCCCCCCACAGCGACCAAGGGATTGACAGGTTTCTGGCAAACCATCAGCCTGGCTGAGGTATGAAGGACAGTTCAGGAGGAGACCCGAGGCCGGCCCCTTGGGTTGAAGGCTGCTGTTTGAGGCTGTGTCGTCCTCAGGCCTGGTGCAGAGAGGCAGATGGAAGGGTAGGCCAAGCGGTGGGGGTTTCCCCTGGGCAGGGTTTTCAGGAAGTCTGAGTCCCCAGAAGTCAGCCAGTGGGCAGGGACACGGGACTTCAGGACCCCAAAAGCTGCTGATAGTGATTAAACTCAGCAAGCACTTGAGAGTACCTGACAGGCCCAGATAGGTGCCAGGGGGGAAGGGATGGGGGAGATGGAGAAATCGAAGGCCCCGTCCCCAGGGAGCTGGTCCTTTGGTAGCAGGATGCAGGTGCTACATAGGAAAGTGTCCGTTAGGAGAGGTGTGGCCAGCTTTGCCATCAAGGAGCTCTGTGACTATTCATCCCTGAGCCTCCAGGTCATCATCTATAGAACCCTGCCATGGACTCTGTTCAGTAGAGGGGACTGTCCTTCCCTGAGGCCTGTGGAGCCCAAAGGTGGAGGAAGTGAGTGGAGGTGCAGGCCGGCCTCCCTGGGAAAAGCCTCGATGGTCCCGGAACGGGGTGGGTTGGGATCCCTCTGTCCAATTCCTCTGTAGGCCTTGGTGACAAATAAGTATATCCCTAGATGAGGGAATAGGGCCTCTCTGCAGTTTCCACAGGGGCCCTTCACCATACTCGGCTTCTTGCCGGCTTCTTTCTCTGACAGGGCCTCAGAGAAAAAGGTGATCCTTGTGAATGAGCAGTCTCTGTCACCATTGGGGTGTCCCCCAGACCCAGAGTCCATGAAAGTTTCTATATAAGTTCCCCCCTAGAAAAGGAAGCAAGTGAAGAGCGAGGATGCACCTGTTGCTTTTAAAAAATGGGAGCCTGCTACCCTGGGTGCCGGCATGGGTGGCCAGAATGTGTTGAGAGTGCAAAACCAACAGGATAAAGAAGATACCTTCGTAGAGGAGCACAGGTGCTATCCAGATGTTTGAAATAACATGATTTGTATTAAAACAGTGATGGCGTATGTGCTAGTAAAAGGCAAAATGCCAACAAGCTTGAGAGAGAAAATACGAGAAATCCAGAAAGGGTTTTACCCTTGCCCTGTGGTTTCTAGCTGTGTCTCTAGCCCACAGTTCCTCTACCGCCCCGTGGGGCCGGCCGGCGGGCAGTGAGGGGGAGCCCTTCCCCTGGGCCAAGTGCCTGTTTTCTTAGACTCCCGCTGCCTTCCTCTGGGGTGGGGGGCAGAATCCACTTCCAGTATAGTTAGAAACTGTGCTGCTCCCCGCCAGCTGGAAAGTCCTCCTGGCCTCTGAGGCTTGTCTTGCAAAAGAAATGTGTGTAATAAATTCTTTTTAAGAGCAGGAAGTGCTGTTATCCTTGTGAAAGAGAAAAAGAGCGTGTGTTTGAGAGACAGAGAGTCAGAGAAGTCTGACCAAATTAGCCTAGTGGTAGCTTGAATGGGGCTGGGCAGAGGGTGGCTATGCTCAGAGCCTTTCTCGGGTGTTTTATGACTAATTTAAGTAAGAGATACTCTTTTTTTTCTTTCTTTCTTTTTAAGATTTAATTATTTATTTGAGAGAGCCAGCAGAGGTGGGTGGCGGGGAGAGAAGGAGTGGAAGAGAGAATCTCAAGCAGGCTCAGTGCTGAGCAGAGCCCAACCCAGGGCTTGATCTCATGACCCTGAGATCATGACCTGAGGTGAAGCCGGTAGTCGGAAGCTTAGCCGACTGCGTCACCCAGGCACCGCTGGCTGAGATACTCTTTATCAAGCCCCAGCCCAGGAGAGATTTGTTTTGTTTTGTTTTGTTAAGATTGTACTTATTTATTTGAGAGAGCATGAGTGCGTGCATGAGAAGGCGGAGGGACAGAGGGAGAAGAAGAAGCACTACTACCCCACTGATCAGGAAGCCAGACTTAGGGCTCCATCCCAGGACCCTGGGATCATGACCTGAGTGGAAGGCAGACACTTAATGACTGAGCCACTCACGCGCCCCTCCCCTGGGAGAGATTTCTTACAAGAAGAAACACCTGGCTGGTTCCCAGCAATAATATTGCAGTGGTTAAAACATAGTGCCGACCTCAAGTAGTGGTTTACTTCGAGTCTCACTTTCTCTGTCTGTAAAATGGGGGTAATATGGATTGGGTGGGGTTATACGTGTATATATACATGCTTATTATATATATTTAAAGCATTTAGCGTAGCACCTTATTTATTTTTTTTAAAGCTCTTATTTCTTTATTTGACAGAGAGAGAGAGAAATGGCGAGAGCAGGAACACAAGCAGGGGGAGTGGGAGAGGGAGACACAGGCTTCCCGTGGAGCGGGGAGCCTGATGCGGGGTTCAATCCCAGGACACTGGGATCACAACCCGAGCCAAAGGCAGACGCTCAATGACTGAGCCACCCAGGCTTCCCAGCACAGCATCTGATTTAACAGGACAATTACATTTCAAAACTAGCTGTTGTTTGTAATGAGGTGAAGTGCTCAGAAAAAGCAATTGGGATTTAAAATGAGGTGTTCGGTAGTAGTTACATTTGGCTCTTTCCGGACAGAACCCCCCAAACATCCTTAGGAGAACTTGGAGGAGGGTGCTACTCCTAGCTTAATGTTGGCACTCCCAGTGTGGACAGTGGTCAAGGAGAGGCCGTCTTGGCCAAAGCTGTCTTCATTGACTTTAGGGCAGTGACCAAAACCAGTTCCTAAAGTCCACCTGGACTAATCTTTGGGGCCAGCCCCCTGCATACCAGGCGGGACAGGAAGTTTCGGAATTTAATCCCACTTCAGACAAATCCTGGGGTTCGTTCATTCATTCGAGGCACAGCTTTTCTTGAGCACCCGCCGCATGGCAGGCCCTGTGCCACAGACAGGTCCAGTGACAAGCAGGACGCACAGCAGGCTCTGCTCCTCTCAGCTGAGTTACTAGAGGGGTGGACATCCAACAAATAGTTACACAAATAATCCCATTTTGTGATTATGATAAGCGGCGGAGCCTTTCCTTAAGTAACTAAACTTCCTCTTGGTGTCTCTCGGTCTGAAATACACTCGGATACAATAATTTACCCTTGAGAAAAGGAAGCAGAGACCAAGGTCCCAGGATGAGATGTTCAAATGACATCCACTAATCTTGTGATCACGTACGAGAACTCCGTGCACAGCCCAGGGAAAGTTGCCTGTGGTGGTTATCTTTGCTTTTAGAGGCTATGTCAGACTCCACTGATAGTTTCCGGCAGAGCCTGTTTTGGGTTCTTCCTGGGGAAATAGGTGTGGAAAACCAGACTGTTCTGTGATTATCGTCTTCAATTTCAGAAGAGGAACTGGAGGTCAGGACCAAGCACGTGTCCCCGCGTCTGGGCAGAGCAGGGTCGTTCGCTCCCTTCGGAGCTGCTCTGGCTCCCCAGCACTCAGTTTGGTTATTACCTTTTGAGTTTTAGACCTTTAAACATCCTTCATACTATTTGAAGAAGCTACAATTAACATCTCCCAGGCAGCTCAGCAGAACTTGGTTGCTAGGCAGCAGACCTTTAAAGACAATTTGTCATTTTCTGCCATAAGAGAGAAAAAATAGTAAACATTCGCGTTCTTGGAAAATTACTTGTTTTCCACCTTCCAACTTTCCAGCCATGGCAAGGCCTCCGGTTCATCGGTGTCCGTTTTATTCTTTATTTAGTTTTTGTAAATAACTCAGAGGCATTTTGGGAGAATAATTGAGTCTCTTTCAGGCTTAACCTCTGGCCGTTTGAAACAAAAAGGGTGTTTGGGTGACAACTGGGTTGCCATATTTGTGGACAAGTTGTATAGAAATGTGCAGAGGCTCCTTTGGAAGGTGCAGAGTACCCAGCGCCCAGCTGTACGTAGCCTTGGGCTGCAACCCAAGGAGGCGGCTGCAGGTCCGTGAAAGGCTCTTGAGCCGTTCAGCCCTTGTTCAGCACCTCCCAGGGACCAGGCCCCGTGCACACTGTTGGGCTCCAGCCTGCGGCCTGGCCAGACCTCGCTGAGCTCACCTCCTTCTTGTGGCGGCTACAGGGTAAGAAACCAGGCGATTCCAATACAGGGGCTGCGGGAGATCCGAGGAAGCCCAGGACCCAGCCTGGGATTGGGGCAGGTTTCCCAGAGCAGATGTGGATGGACCGAGCCCTCAAGATAAAACTGGCCGGCACCACTCTGGCGAGAGAGAAGAGCGTCCCAGCAGGGCCCTCCGCTGTGCCAAGGGGAAAAGTGCCCCACGGACTTGGATGTGTATCTGGATAGCCGCCATGGCTGGTAGGCTCTGCAGCTCAGCCTGAGGGAAGGCGTCGGAAAGCCACTGAAGGGCAGGACGTGGAATTTGCAAAGGTCACCATCTAATTTGCATATTCCAGCCTTTGGGGAAGGTGATTTGGCTTTACTTGGGCATAGATCACGTGGCCCAAAGGGGTAGGGGGGTTGTGGGAAAGTGCTGGCTGGCTCCAGACTTTGGGGCCTGGGATCCTTTGGCACTTCCAACGTGTAGGACCTGGTGTAGGTTATTTAACTAATCTCAGGTTAGAGTCCCAGAATAGGGATGAGGGATGGCAGCATCGGCCTCACAGATGTGGTGTAGGGACTACTATTAAATTAATTCCAGAATATCCCTTAGACTGGTCCCAGATCCACAGTGCTCTTCACCTGTTGGCTGCTGCCATTATGATAGCGCTCCCCTTCCTGCACTTCCATCGGTCCCCTGCCCCAAAGGGTCACAGTGTCCAGTCTGCCACCTGCTCTCTGAGTGACCAGGATGACACATGCACCTGTCTTGGGTCTAGATTCTCCCCCGCCTCCTTCCCTCTTTCCCTGTCTCCCTCTCCCCCTGTCTTCCTCACCTGCTCTCTCTCCTTCCCTCCCTCTCTCTCCCCCTCGCTCCTTCCCTCTCCTTCCTGAATCTCTCTGATCCAGTTGAGCCTGGGATCCCTTCCGTCCTGCTGAGTTCCCAGCGTCACGCCTGTTCCTAACTCAGGGTCACTTGTCCCCTGCTGGTCGGGCTTGGCACTCTGGTCTCTCAGACTCTAGCTTGGGTAGTGCCTGAGTCCTTGGGCTTCGAGCCCTGCAGACCCGAGGCTGCATGTTGCTCTAGTTAGGTCCCCGTGCTTGGGGACTTCAGCTCTGTGTATATCCTTGAGGTACCTCACCTTGTTGATGGGGGTTCAAAAAGCACTGCGGAGGAGTCAGCTGGGGGCCTCAGACTCCTTGGGTAATTTCCCAGAGAGGCCCTTTCATTCATTCATTCCCCTCCTCGGTTACTGTTTTCTGAGTACCTGCTCCTCAGCAGTCATCATGCCAGGCACTGAGGGTGGAGCGGATAACAGGATTGCTGTAAGGGCGGTGGGGGAAGATGGCCAAAAAAAAAAAAGCAACAGGAGGACCCCAGTTAATTGTTGGGGTGTAAGTGCTGGGAAGCGAAGTGGGATGACGGAGTGGTAAGTTACTCTGTAGGACACTGGGCACTCCCGGAGTCAGGGTGATCGGGAAAGGAATCCTGAAGGAGATGGTGCTTATATGACAGCCGAGGGCGAGGGGACAACAGTAGCTTTTAGACTTACCCGTGCATCTCTGGAGGGGCGCTTAGTGACAGTAGTGAAGGGTTGATTTCTGGGGCAAGGTGACGGACTGTCCCAGGTGGGAGGCTCCCCGTGGCATCAGAGGGACAGGGCTCTGGCCTGGACCCCACTTGGTTTACTGGTTTCAGGAGAACTTGGAGACTGTGATGAGTCCCCTGTGGGTTCAGTTCGGCCGACCAGCTCCTGCCCCGGCTCCAGAACGAAATAGCCCAGCCCCCATCCTGCCGGGCTCGGCAGAGGCATCAGCTCGGAAAGACCCAAGCCAGGAGAGGGGGATTTGTGAGGAACGGCACGGAAGCACCCACGGCCCGCGTTTGTGCTCTTGTATCCGCCGTCTTCACCGCTTGCTGATAAGATATGCAAATTATCGGGGCTGTGAGATCTTCGCCGCATTTCATCTTCTGCTTAATTAGCATTTAATCGTAATCTCATTTTAATTTTTTCACACTGGCACCCTAATTAAATGTTAGGGTGTTAGTCTTAACAATTAAGTTATATTGGCAAATAGAGTCTTCAGGAAACTTGACCTTTTCCAAGCCGGGGCCCCCTCTAGCCAGATGCAAATGTTAATTAGACTTCTGCAAGATGCTGCCTTGAGTCCCCTTGGTGCGCCCATTTCAGTTGTTTTCTCATTGTTGTGGCCCTCGACTCAAGTGAGACAGGCGCATACAGCCAGTGAGTTGGGCCCCTGGCAGGCAGAGGTTACCATGCAACGGCTCGGTCATGATCCTCTGGAAGGCCAGGGAAGCTGGTTTTTCTGGAGACAGGGAGATTTGTTGGAGATTGGTCTAAGGCCTGCAGTGTTCTCAAAAGTGGTTTCTTGTCATTCTCGTTTGGTGATCCCTGGGAAAGTGGGGGCTTAAGCAAGTCCCATAGTAATCTGAAGCTGTCCCCGAGACCTGCAGCAGCCCTTTGTGGGAGGCCATCGTGAGGTCAGGCAGCGGGGGGAGAGGGGCATTGCTGGTGGCAGCTGGGCTGGGCTCGGAGATTGTTCTGGGGTAGGAAGGTGGAGGGGGCAGCTGGGGACAGACAGAACACTGGGAAGAGCAGCTTCCCCCTGGGTGAGCCATTGCCCAGAAGAAAACCGAGGAGGGTGCATATATTCATGGCCTGGCTCAGAGAAGATTTGGATGGGCTTGACTGAAAAAATGTAGCCCTATCCTCCTCTGATTCTCTCATATACAGAGCATGACCCTGTGTTGCCCCAGCTGAGCAGGAAACATCCTTGTTCTGTTCTTAAGGGACTCTGGAGACCCTGACCCATGGGGAGCCCTCTGTAAGCTGCACCAGGGGCTGGCCTCTCCCCTCAACTGCTGACATATGGTCCTGGCCTTTCCCTTACCTGGCGTTGGTGCCCCGCAATCCTTTGCACCTCCCCTCGAGCCTCTGCTGGCAATAGGAATGTAATTCTAAACCTCCTGCAGAAAGACCCCAAGCAGGCAGTCCCTTAATGGCAGTAATGCCTTCACAGAAGCCTTTTTACTGTCCGGTTTTTCCCTTAAGTTTTTCCCCTTCCCTCTGAGGTCCACTGCCAGCTGTCATTGAAACTCTGTCCTTTAACACATCAGAACACCGGTGACTCAGTTGAACATTTACTGAGCACCTCCTGTGTGCAGAGCCCTGGGCTGAGTAGAGAAGATGTGTCGTTGTCATGATTCCCTTTGCGTCAGCTTCCTACTCTGAAGTAAGTGGGCAGAGAGCCCACTTGAGCTGCCTCTGCCTCTTCCCGCCCTGGCCGCGGAGCAGACCACCCTGAGGCACTCCTTCCTCTCCTGCTTCTGACAGGTCTTCCGGACGGACTTGATCACAGCCATGAAGATCCCAGACTCCTGCCAGCTCAGCCCGGATGACTACTACATCCTGGCGGACCCCTGGCGACAGGAATGGGAGAAGGGCGTGCAGGTGCCCGCTGGGGCAGAGGCCATTCCAGAGCCCGTGGTGAGGTAAGCCAGGCAGCCCAGGCCAAGGGGCCCTAGACAGGGGAGGCCCGGGCAGGGGACCTTTGTGGCCTGTCTCTAGTCTGTCTTAGATGCTTTGGTCCCATCTAACCATCTAACCACTGAAAAAACCATCAAACCACTTTGGTCCTATCTAACCACTGAAAAATTCCAGAAATACTGGTAGTTTACCTTTGAGGCCTAGGGCCTGGGCTTGGGCTCAGCTCTTGAGCCAGACGGCTTGGCTTCAAATTGCCACTTCCCTTCAGTGCAACCCTGGGCCTTGGTTTCCTTGTCTGTAAAATGGGATCGGTAACAATACCACCAAGATGACAGGACAGTGACGCCGGCCAGACAAGTGCTGCTTTCCACACCCTGGGAAACCCCCTAACTCTTGTCTCTGGCTGGGCCCACCAGCACACTTGGCTCGTGGCTCTCGCTTAGGCCCATTTTGACCAGGTCTGGGGCAAAGGGTGCAGCCTTCATTGCCCTTGACGTGGGCACCATTGCTTGCTGGCAACCACACCTGTGCGTGGCTCCTAGACCCCCGGTGCCCAGCTGGTGCCAGGCCTGTGCTGGGCGTGGCAAATCAGACTCCGACCCCTGCCTAGGTGCTCTGTGAGGACTGGGTGCTGAGCAGGGCTCATGCTGTGGCTCCCGAGGGCTGAGTGCCTGCCAGCGCTTGGTGTCAGGCTCTCTGAGAATCAGGGGAGCTCTAGGCGTCTCTGGAAGGGAGAACATGTGGGGTTTGCAGAGGGAATGGATTCCCCACATCCCCTACCCAGGACCAGAAACAGGGATTAAGCTCCTAGCCAGTCTCACACCTTCGTTTCACCAGACTAAGGAGCTATTATTAACCTATTTGAACCAGTTTCCTCCTCCGTAAAATGGGACTAATAACAGTAGCTGCCTTAGGGTGTGGTGGGGACTACAGGAGAATACCCACGGCAGGGCCCCAGGGCAGGAAGGGGCCGGGTAGGCCAGCAGCCAGGCAGAGAGGTGCGTCCAGACGAGGCTTGGCCCAGCTGTCTCTCCTTCCTCCTGACGTCAGTGTCAGGTGGTTCCGGAACATCCAATGGCCTGGGTTATGAATTGCAGATGCTTCCACACCAGTAGCGTGGCTTCTGCCTGCCGGCGCAGTGCTTTATCTGTTGACATCAAGAGCAGAGCACGTGTTGAGACAGCTCTGGCTCCACGAGGTGCATTCCCCATATATACACGGCGGCTCTAAGCTGACAGGAGCCAGGCGTCCCTGACCAGCCTGTGCTGTCTGGAGAGGACAGACTGGAGTCAGGGAGGGCTGTTCTCTGCGAGAAGGCTCCCCCCGCCCCCGCCATCTCCCTCCAGCCCAGTCCCGCTGCAAGGCCCTCATCTGGAAGCCAGCGCAGCTGCTGGCACGAGCAAATTGTTACAGCAGCTCTTCCGGAGAGTCTGCCTGGTTGAGCCTGTTACGTTCATCTTCTCATTTAATTATCATACCAGCCTTAAAAGTACATCTGACTGTCCTGATTTGATAGATGAGGAAGCTGGGAAATTCTGGGGAATTCCCTGCATGACCGCCAGGGCCTTGGGGGCTGGGCCAGGAAATCACAAGCCACGGGAACAAGCCCTGGGTTGCCCCTGCGAGGCCCAGAGAGAGCCTGTGCCCCCATCACACTGGCGTGCTGGCTCTGGCCGTCCTCCCCCCACTGCTACTCCGGCCCGCTTTTCGTCCAGTCTTCACTGGCCCTTGGGCAGGTCTGCCCACCTCATGGTCTGAAATTTCTCTGGGTAATGAGAACCCGTCTCATCCCCTGATGGTGAATTGAGTGATGGCCTCTGCTGCTCCCTCAATGTGGCCAGAAGACTCAACCCAGGGCAAAACCAGACTCTGGTGTAGGGGTCATCTTTTGGAGTAGAGACCCGCCCACGGGTCCCAGCCCAGCCATCCACTTCCTCCAGCTGACCTCTGTCCTGCTGGCTACAACTGAGTCGGAGTCCTTGGCCTGGGGTCAGGTCAACCCACGCCTGGGAAGAAAGCTTCTGCCAGAGCCAGAAGAGGCGTCACGCAGGAAGCTGAGGGCCCCAGGAAGCACAGGAAATGCCTTCTCTGATGTGAGCCCCTGAACCCTAGATTCTCCGAGAAAGAAAGGAACGTGATCTTGACCCCAAGGGGTCTGGCCAGGTGGCAGCTGACTGACCGTACAGGTGTAGGCAGTGAGGCCTGTAGGTGGTGGGGCAAAGCTTAGACCCAAAACCTGGCTGAGCCCCCGCTGGGGACACAAACAAAGCAGAGTCAGGACAAAATTAATGTGTGTTTTTAAAAAAATGTATTAATTCCATTAAGACCCTCGGGGGATTTTGTAGGACCGAGAGTATCAGTACTGCATCCGTTTGGAATGACCTGTTTTCCAGGAAGATTGGGGGACTCCCATCATCAGTCATTACTGGGGCCTTCCTCAATCTGGGCCTCCCACGTGGGCAAGGGCGGAGCCAAGCACGTTCCCTCACTCCTTGTGCCCTTCAGCCCTTCAACCTCCTCCGACCCGACCTTCGGGGTCTGGAGGCCGGTTTTGCCTCCCTGTCTCCTCCATCCTTCCTGCCCCTCTGGCTGACACGTGGGGCATGCCTGGAGCCCAGGAACCCTCCCCACAGCTCAGCCACATCTCTGTGCCACCCTGCCCTCCCCTCCCCAGTCTGCGCTGAGTCCCAGCCCCTGGCAGCCCTGCCTTCGACCCCAGGAGGCCTCTCGGGCGAGTGAGGGGCCTCTCAGCCCTGGCAGGGCCGGCCAGATGGAAGCCAGGCTCCGCAGCAATAACCATGGCAACCGGTGGGGGGTGGGAAGAGCTGGCATTTTGAACTGGCATTGGGAACTCAGGGGCAGCACACAGCTGAGCCAAGAGGGGAAACTGGGCCTTCCCAAGGCAAAAAGCCCTCCCATTCCATTTCAGAAGGAGGAAAGTGATATCCAGAGGACTTAAAATACGCACGGAAGCACCTGTAGTGCTTACTGTGTGCCAGGCACTGTTCTCAGAGCTTTACACATATCCGTCCACTTAACCCTTACCGGCCGTAGAAGGTAAGTACTATTATTGCGAGCTTATTTTTTTGGATGAGGTCACTGGGCCCAGTGAAGTTACACTGATCACACACTGAGTGGTAGGTCACGGGGCGGCTGGCTGGCGCAGTCAGTAGAGCATGTGACTCTTATCTTGGGGTCACGAGTTCGAGCCCCACATGGGGGCTAGAGTTCACTTAAAAGAAAATAGCGGATCAGGACTTTGAGTCCACATTCTGCAGCCAGGAACCCTTCCGAGCTGCCTCAGGGAGAGGCGTGGCCCAAGGGAGGGCTGTGCTGGAGTGTGGTCCTGGGACTGTGGTCGGCACTTCTTTCTATCCAGGGGAGGAGGCCTCCATCTTGCCCTGAGGGTGGGGGCACCATGGTGAGAGAGTGATGGCTCAGGTGACATCGTATCTGGGGAGGGAGACCTTTTCTGTACCCCCAGGTAAGGCCCCTTCTCACTCTAGAGGAGGGCTGGCCTCACTTCCCCTTGTGGGGACATGGGGACAATCCCTGGCCTCCCCCTAGCCTTGAGGGGTGTGCCGAAGGACCTGAAGCCTTGCTCACTCTACCCCACTTCTCCCAAAGTGCCTGGCACTGGGCATTGCCCAGGAGAGCACCTGGACTGCCGGCCATATAGCCCCAGGCAGGGCAGATCTAGATCGTGGAGCTTTAGCTGAGCCCAGATGCCCTCATGAGAAGACCAGGAGAGTTGTGCCGTGGGCAGGATGGATGTTTACGGGGTGTGCAGGACAGTGGGTCCGCACCAACTCCAAGCCACATTCTGCCCTTTGTCTCCTCTCCTGCTTACCCATAGTCCTTGGAGTCTCTGCGAGGTGGGCAGGTAGGACGAGGTAGTACAGGGAGGTGACCTCAAAGTCTCACACCTCACTTGCCCACCAGCTCCTCCGTGGGGCTGGCCGACTCACTGGAGGCCCCCAGACCCGGTGAAGGCGGCAGGCTGAGGGTCCCTCCCCTCATGATTCCCTCTCTTGAATTCCTAGGATCCTCCCGCCGCTGGAAGGCCCCCCTACCCAGGTGTCCCCTAGCTGCTCTGAACTTGGCGAGGGCTGCCAGCCTGATTGGCCTGGGGGCAGCCGCTATGACCTGGACGAGATTGATGCCTACTGGCTGGAGCTCATCAACTCGGAGCTCAAGGAGATGGGTAGGTGACCTGCCAGGCCGAGAGCGGGATCGGGGCAGGCCAGGCAGAGTTTTCTCCCGAACGCCAGCATCCTCACCCTCGGAAGGGTAGTGGCCACGACGGGGCTTTGGCACTGCATGGATATGAGAGAAAGTCCCTACTACGTTATTGATCGGAGAACTTGTTTGGGGTCTCTGGTGTTCTGTAGCTATCAGGCAGGGACAATAATGGCCTGTCATTTGCAGAGTTCTTGAGGGTATTGTTGGTGAGCCTGTTATGCAAAGAGTAAGTGAGCACGTAAGTGAGGCTAGGATGACAGATGGGGCGCAGGGTCAGTGAGTAGGGGCCTCCTGGCTGGAGCCCACCAACACATCCCAGGAAGGTCCCCCCCATACACACAGCTCAGGCAGTGGATTGCCCACGCATACAGCTGCATCCCGGAGATCCTTCCGTGTTGTCCGCATGTACACACGTGTGTGGTCACAAGCAGACCGTCTTAAAGTCAGAACACCAGGACCAGCCCCCAGGGGTCTGTGAGATTGAATGGTCCAGCCCCTCCCGTTTCCAGATGATGGCGCTGAGGCCCATGACAGTGGGTGCGCTGTTCCCAGGTCACCCAGCAGATGAGGGGAGCCCCCTCCGTACACCTGTCCTGACATGCCAGGCTCTTAACACCCTCCCCTGATGTCCTCACAGAGAGGCCAGAGCTGGACGAGCTGACACTGGAGCGTGTGCTGGAGGAGCTGGAGACCCTTTGCCACCAGAATATGGCACGGGCCATCGAGACTCAGGAGGGGCTGGGCATCGAGTATGATGAGGACGTCGTCTGTGACGTGTGCCGCTCTCCCGAAGGCGAAGATGGCAACGAGATGGTCTTCTGTGACAAATGCAACGTCTGCGTGCACCAGGTGGGCAGCCCCTCATCCCGCCCCCCTCTCCCACCCCGTCCTCTCCTGCTGCCCATCCTGGCCACAGCCAGCAGCTTGTCATCCTAGTCCTCACTGGAGGAATGCTGTAACCCCACGGCCACAGGCCCCCGGGAAGCAGGACAAGGGAAGAGGAAGGGAGAGGAGTGATGGCCCTGGGGCTCAGCGCTGTCCATCAGGCTTGAGTAAATGCCCACTGGGTGGTCTTTCCATCCTTTTCCTGTGGGTCTCCCTCTGACTCTCCTTGCTGAACACCCTGTCCCCTCCGACCGAACTTAGGAAGAGGCTGCACAGTGCCGTGATAAGAGAGCAAAGCCTGGAGCCAGGCTGCCTGATGGCAAATGGTGGCCCTGCCCTTTACAATCTGGGTTGACCTTGGGTAATTTCTTAACTTCTCTGGGCCTCTACTTCCTCTGCTCTAAATAAAAATAAGTTGTTGGGAGGATTCAGTTACTTCCGAGGAGTTATTTGCTTAGAACAGTATAGTACAAAAAAAAAAAAAAAAAAAAAAAGAACAAAAAGAAGAAGAAGAAGAACAGTATAGTACAGGCTGTATTTCCCACTGCTGATCTTACAAACCAAGTGTGTTTTCTGACATGTCCTCCCTCTTGATCTGGACCCCAAACCTCCCAGGTTTTAGGCATCTCTGGATCTTACTTGCAGAAGACTTGACTGGAGCCTAGTGGATGCACTCTAGGGGTGCCCTGACTTGAGCACACATACAACTCCTTAGCCAATGCTGCTGTAAGAGCTCCTGGGGAGCTCAGAGTCATTGGACCCCTCATTCATTCATATCCCTTACATCTAGTAGCTCATAGGTCCATGAGCCCTAGGCATGACTAGAAGGAGCCCCCTTCACAAATCTCTGTGAAAAAAGAAGAATGCTCAGAGCCTTATCCTCAGGCAGCATACAAACCCAAATTTGTGTCCAACTTCTAGGAGCTCGTGAACACTTCTGAAGTCCAACGTTTATTAGGAACCTCTGGCCAAGATGACTCTCCTCCCAACAGAGGGCAGAGGTGAACCCTTCCACAGAGGGCTGGAGTCTTTACCTTAGAATCCGTTTGGAAGCCTCTTTGCCAGAGCCTGCTAGCAGTGGGGTTCTGGAGCCCCTCCCTCGGGCTGGGCCGGGGCCATTTGCCGCTGACTCCTGACCAGATGTAGATAGTGACCAGCCTGCTCTCTCCCCAGGCATGCTACGGGATCCTCAAGGTGCCCACGGGCAGCTGGCTGTGCCGGACGTGTGCCCTGGGTGTCCAGCCAAAGTGCCTGCTCTGCCCCAAGCGAGGAGGAGCCTTGAAGCCCACCAGAAGCGGGACCAAGTGGGTGCACGTCAGCTGCGCTCTGTGGATTCCCGAGGTGGGCAGATCGGGGCAGGGGGACGACCCTGGGGAAGTGGGTCTGCATGGAGCGCAGAACTCAGGGAGCAGAGCACTAGGAAAGAAGGTGACAGGCCTCCGTAAAAAGGGTTATCCCATGTGTGGCACCTGAGAAGAACTGGGGCAGCAACCTGTAGAAAGCTTTCCCTGTGGACTTGAGTAGAACTCAGGTGGTGGTTTCTATGGGTAGGTGGGATTGTGGGCCCCCGCGGGATCCAGGTGGTAGGTCTGAGAGCTGAGCCGAAGTCAGGCAGCAGAGCAGAGGGGAAGGTGTGTCGTGGGTCCTTCCAAATCCAGGCAGTGGTTCCAACCAACGTCCGGCTCCTTGCTTAGAACAGAAATAAGCCAGCTGACCTAAAAGGAGATCAGGCAGAGAGCTAATTAGAAGTAGATGGTGGACCTGCTACCGGGGCTGTGGCTGGGACGGAGGAGTTGGCCTGGGTGTGAGTCTGGGTGGAGGGGGACCATGGGTGACAGGCTAGCCCACCGCGAGTTAGTGAGCCACCAGGGCACTGAGCCCCTAGAAGAGCCTTTTGTTTGAAATAGGGCATGCTGACTTTCACCAGAGTTCCTGCCCCAGCCCCACTGTGTGCCCCGACTCAGAATATGGTTCCCCTCGGTTGCTGCCTGTGTCTGCGAGCAAGCCTGGTGGCAGCCCAGTGGCCCTTTCAGCAGGGGCCTCTCCCCTTCGTGGGCTTCCAGTCTGAAGGCTCTTACAGGGACCCCCATTGTAGGCTTCCGTGGTGATCCTCGTTGTGTTGACAGTGGTATCTCGCGCCCAGAGCAGCCTCTTCAAAGCTGGGACTACCTCTGAGTGTGCCCCGGGCTGGGCATCACAGAAACAGAACTAGCAAGGGCTCTTCCCCACCATGGGGGCCCTTTGGTTCAGGACCTCTGGACGGGAGCCCTTCTGCCGTCTTCAGACATGGGCAGTGGGGAGGCAGGTGGACCCTCTGGGGCTGAGGGGTGGGCTGTGCACAGGAGACTTAGGTGTGGTTGTTGGCTTGTCCCTGTAGGAGGGACGGGCAGGGCTAAACAGAGGAAGGCCCTGGAGGAGAAGAGATGCTGCCTTGGGGCCTTTAGTTGCTGCCCAGAAACATAAACTAAATAAATACATGTTCTAATAAGAACTCTGAAGGTGCTGGTAATGAAGGGGTGAGATATAGAAGAAGCAGGGACGCTGCATGTACTCACCTGTGTGTGTATCTGCACACGCACGCACCACACACACACACACACACACACACACACACACACTCTGAAGCCTCCCTGCCTCGAGGCCCACACCACCAGGGGCACATACACGCTCAGTTACACGGACTGATGTGCCCTCTCATACAGAGTCACGAACAACTTAAGACTAGTCGCAAGTGAGCCAACACTAGCGTACTCATTTCCTGGTCAGCTTGGGATTCGGGGGCTCTCCCACTGCACTGTGTGTCCACTGCCTGGTTTCGGCAGACAGCTCCCATCTGGGGGATCCCTGGAGGTGAGCTGGGGAGGAGAGGCCTGATGCAGCTCCCTGTCTCCTGCCCAGGTCAGCATTGGGTGCCCGGAGAAGATGGAGCCCATCACCAAGATCTCGCATATCCCCGCCAGCCGCTGGGCTCTGTCCTGCAACCTTTGCAAGGAGTGCACGGGCACCTGCATCCAGGTACGAGGTCCTTCACCCTGTGGCTGCCCAGAGGCTTCTGACGTCAGACGTAACACGTGGGAGGGCAGGAAACATTCCTCCAGCTGAGCTGACAGGCTCTCCCCACTCAGGGCAGGGCAGGGCTGTAGCAGTCTGTTCATAGCATTGGGTCCCAAATTCGGGCATGCATCAATATTACCTGGAGGGCTGGTTAAGACAGAATTGCTGGGCCTGTGCCCAGGGGTCCTGATTCAGCAGATCTGGAATGGGCTGAGAATTTGCTTTTCCAGCAAGTTCCCAGATGATATGATGCTGCTGGTCTTTGGGTTGGAAAGTGGGTGGGTCATTCTTTGACCTTCTCGTTTTTCTAGCAACAGCGGTCACTGGAAACACTAGATGTGCCTCCACCCATTTTTAAGACTTTGAAAATGACTTGGGAGTGCAGCATAAAGGTTCATTAATAGTTGGGTGGGGTATTATTGCTGAAACATTTATCAGAGGCCCACAGCCATCATCCAAGGCTAGGGGAGAGGAGCAGGCCTTGAGTTGGCCCCAGCCGCCTGGACAAGAGAAGGAAGGGGTCCACTTCCGGCCCCTCTTCCCAAAGGACAAAGGAGGCACACAACTCCCCATGTTAGATCATGTTGTAGAAGGGAGGCAGTGACCGACCCATCACCAGCGTCTTTCTTTTGATGCCTCTTGTTCCAAAGTCATTTTACCCACACGGTCATGCAGCTTATCCTCAAGGGTTGTCAGATCACCTGACTGTTCGTTTCCCCAGGGTATATATGGTGCTGAACCCCATTTCAGGCTCTCCCAGAACTCCCCCTTCCCACTTACCAGGCTCCCTCCATACCCACAGGATGTTAGGGGTCCGTGCCATTTTAGGTTGGGTCTCACCAGCAGCCTGGATTCTCGAGGAACCTCTTCCCTCTTAGCAGGGCTCCCCCTCATGCCTGACACTTCCCCTCCTCTCCCTCCAGTGTTCCATGCCTTCCTGCGTCACGGCGTTCCACGTCACATGCGCCTTTGACCATGGCCTGGAAATGCGGACTATCTTAGCAGACAACGACGAGGTCAAGTTCAAGTCGTTCTGCCAGGAGCACAGTGACGGGGGCCCCCGGGGGGAGCCCACACCCGACCCCGCGGAGCCCAGCGCGGCCAGCGAGGACCTGGAGAAGGTGACCGTGCGCAAGCAGCGGCTGCAGCAGCTGGAGGAAGACTTCTACGAACTGGTGGAGCCGGCGGAGGTGGCTGAGCGGCTGGAGCTGGCCGAGGCGCTGGTGGACTTCATCTACCAGTACTGGAAGCTGAAGAGGAAAGCCAACGCCAACCAGCCGCTGCTGACCCCGAAGACCGACGAGGTGGACAACCTGGCCCAGCAGGAGCAGGATGTCCTGTACCGCCGCCTCAAGCTCTTCACGCACCTGCGGCAGGACTTGGAGAGGGTGAGTGCCCCTGGCTCCGGCCCGCCTGCTGGCCTGCCTGGGGCGCATCCCGGGAGCCCTGCCGCCCCACGCACGCCGCCCCGCGGCAGCCACGGCTCTCCAGGCCTCAGACTGTGCGCTCTGGCCGAGGGGCTGAGGGCCTCCAGTTCTCTTGACAGGATGGGGCCGTCTGCCGCTGGGCAGAACAGGGAAACATCTAGCCCTCCGGTCTCTGAGCCCCTCTTGTCCCTACCCTTTTGTACGCCTGAGGGGTGGTGGCCCTGCCAGCGTCGTGTGGCTAGAGGGCATCAGAGCTGGGCCACAGCCCAGGCTTCCAGCTTCTACTGGCCTCTGTCCCCATTTGTGGCCTCCGTGGGCCATGCCTGTTCCCAGCATATGAGCTTCTGCTTGGAATCCAAGGCCGGGGAGGAACCAGGAATCACAGCAGGTTGGATCAACCCGACAAGCATGTCCTGGGCCTGGGCAGGGAAGACAGGTGTTAACGTAAGGTGTGCGGGGGCCTACAGGTGGCCCGTGTGGAGTAGAAGGACGGAGCTCAGTGGGTAGGCCGTGATGTGTGTGGAGACTGTGGGACGTTTTAAGCAGGGACTGGCCCTCTGTGGTTGCAACTTCCAAACACTCACCCTGGAGAAGGAATCGTGGGGCCTGCAGTGGATGGTTGCACCAAACCCCCCGACTGTGTGCTAGGAGACGGGGTCCAGGCTTGGTGCAGGGTGGTAGATCTGGGAGCTGAGTCGCATGAGGAGACTCCATGGCTTCGGGGTGAGCTCTGGTGGTTGAGGGTTAGTGAGAGGTGCTTTCCTGGGGCATGGAGGCCCCCGAAAGTTTCCAATCCCTCCTACTCCCCCAGAAAGGAGGTGAGTAGTTTCCACCTTTTATAGAGTATGCCCCCGACTTGACTTTTCTTTCCCACTGTGTTACCTGCGCCGCATAAAGTACTACCACCGGGTTGGAGGCAACCCAAGGATGAAACAGGATGGTCTCTGAACCACAGGTGCTGTCCCGGCCCCTCCTCTTGGGGACACTCAATCCGAGGGTTCCAGAGCACGTGACATCATGTCACAGTGTCCTCCTCCGTGGCACAGAGACACAGGCCTGCCCTTGCCCCAGGCCTTGTTAGAAGACAGCCCTGGGTGGACACATTCAGGGGGCTTTGTGTGACCTGAGGCAGCTGCTTATCTTAGATCCGTCTCTGTTGGCGAGTCCATAAAACGGGTAGAACAACTTGGCAGGTGTCGTGCTGCATTGGGGGGAACCTGAGGTGGAGACGCTGAAACCGGGCCCGACTTGCCCGATCTCCGTCGGCCTAGTCGTCTGCCCTGAGCCCCGGTCAAGGAGAAATGACCCCACCAGCCTAGGACGGAGCAAACTGCCCGGCAGCTGGCCTGGCAGAAGGAGCAGGTGGAAAGTGGGGACAGCAGATGCCCCTGGCTCCAGCCAGACCAGAGGGCAAGGCCATCTACGTTGTAGCTGCCACTTCCTGGGCAGCCCAGCGTCCTGTCTGATGTGGCAGTGGCATCAGGTACGAGAGGACATGGGGTACTTTTAGGGACGAGAGCTGCCTCCAGAGTTGTCCTCTGGCCACCCCTGAGTCTGCAACCTCCGCGGCTCCAGTGCAAACACCGTGCTTTTACCCCTGCTGTTTCCCAGGTGACCCCTCAGGTCTGACCTCCCTAGGGTCTGCGCTGGTCGGTCCACGGTCTATCTCTGGCTGGGCAATGTAGGGAGGCCAGGGGGCGGGGTGACTTATTTAATCATCTTCCTGGAAAAAGAGACAAAGTAGCGCCTCCTGGCCTGAATGAGCAGATAAGAAAACTAGGGTTCTGGAAGATGAATGCCAGGGAGCTTTAGAGGAATGTTTGTTTTCTAAGGCGTGACTTGAATTTGGACCTGAATGGGGTGGGGGGGTCGGGGGGGTGTGAGGTTTGTTGTAAAGAGAGCTGTTGGCTTAACCTCGTACACTTCCTGAGCAAAAGCATCTCTTCCATCAGTCCCCCCAATCTCTCGACCTCACTGTCAGCTGGTACAGCTGTGGCCAGGAGCCAAGGTCAAGGGCTAGGATGCCAGATGGTTCCCAGGCAACCAGAGCTGCCATGTAAAAGACTTTGGGAAAGGGACAGGGCCCTCCAAAGTCAGGTGTGAACCAGCCTACTCATCCTCCAGGAAGAGGGGGCAGAGCCAACTTTTCAGGGCTTGGGAGAGGCCCATCAAAATTCTTCTCCAGCAGCCCCCTAGCTGGACGGGCGGGCACCAGCCGAGAGCAGGGTGAGAGAGTGCACAGCCCCGGCAGGCGGAGGAGAGGCTGTGTCAGCCTGACCCCCTCTGGGTCTAGCCTTGGGGCCTTTCACAGCCACACGTTGGTGGCTTCCGTGAGTGAGCAGGGCTGAGAGCTCTGCCACGGGGCTTTCTGCAAAGACCCACGACTATTGGTGGCTGGGCCATGGCCCAGTGCCAGTGACCGAAAGAATCCAGCCTCTGACTGGGCACCAGGCCAGTTTGGGCCAAATCCATCAGGGAGGCAGGGTCAGGGTTGAGACAGAGGCCTTGGGCAGCCTGGGTTTGCATCCAGTTCCGGCATTTCCCAGCTCTGTGCCTTCTGAGTTTCAGTTTCTTTTCTGTAAAATGGGAATAAGGAGCCAACTGACCTTGGCGTCACAGGGAAGACGGGAGCACAGTGACCTCTGCTGTCCGTCACGGTTATCGTTGCTGTCTGGCTCTTAGAAGAGCGAGTGGGCTACTTGGAGAGGCGCTCCACGGAGGACTGAGCGCACAGGCCCAGTGCGAGGACCTGGGGAGGAATCACAGGGTAATCCTCCTCCCTGATCGCCGTGTCCCCCAAGGCCAGGCAGGGTTTTGCCGAGAGAAGCAGAGACCAGGGCCACGCTGCCGCCACTAGCCCGAAGTCCCATTTACGGTCAGCCTGGAAGATGTGTTCTTCTAAAATCTCAGCCGCAGGCCATGGCCCCAGCTGGCCGCTCAGGAAGGCTAGGCTGCGGCTGGCTCCCGGAGTTATTCACAGCTGACACAAAAATTGCAGCGCTGATGAGCAGCCTGTCAACGCCGCCTGGTGTCCCCTAGCAACCGTCCCGGCGGCTTGGGCTGAGCGGGGCTCCATGCCTGTGGCTCTGGGTCTGGTTACCAGGAGTTTGCTCAAGAGCCTGACCTGGCTTGGGAAGAGGGGGGCAGCTCTCAGACACATTGCCTCCCCCAAGGAAAGACCTGTGGGATCTCCCCAAGGCCATGTTTCTGATAGTCACCCACACTCACCACCCCCTTGCTTCCTTGTCGGGTCGATCATACCCCATCTCCTTTGTCCTCAGTGCCCGGACAGTCTTCTCTTCGGCCTCCCACCGAAGCTTACCTTGTCCCCTAGAACTGCAGCCCCTCAACCCCTCTATCGCCCATCTCTAGCACACTGCCAACCTATTCATGTCCTCACCCCCCCTGAAATCTGGTCACTCCCTCACTCCACTGCCCCAGCAGTTATCCTGCAACCTTGAATCCCCCTGCTTGCTCACAGCCTCCTATCTCCCTGCTCCATTCCGACCCCCCACCTTTCATTGTCCCCCGTTTTCTTCAGCCCCCATTTGGCTCGCTGCCCGTGCCCTTGCTGCTGTGTGAAGGCCGCATACCCGGCAGAGGCTCACCTGGTAGCAATCCCATAGTGCTGAGCAGTAGGCGAGCCTCACCAAGGTCCCTGCCAGCCAGCCTTGTTCTGCAATGTTCTGGACTCCCCAGCCCGCTCCCTGTCTGCACCCATGCTTCACCTCCCTCCGGGCTCCCCCTTTTCAGCCCTCAACCTCACTTCCTGTGTCTCAGACCAGACCCCTCCAACTTCTGGCCCATAGAGCCCTCTGTGTCGGTTCTCTGCCCTTTCTCCCCATTCCCTCCACCCCCCTGTCCCCCACCCCACCCTCACACCCTGCAGCGCAGGAGTTGTCCTTCTCTTCTTCAGGCTCTCTCAGTCTCCAGGATTTGAATCTGTTTCACCTTCTCCCATCTCTGAAAACACATCCTCCCTCCCTGTGTTCCTCTAGTCCTGGGACCCTCTACCAACCCCATCCTCCCTTTCCTGTTCTCCCTCCCCGGTCTTAATTCCTTGCTTCCCACTCTGCCCAGGCTCCTGCCACCACCATGTTCCAGAACCATCCACCAAGGCCACTGAACAGCTTCCACTTTCTACCTCTAGTGGCCACTACACCATCCTCATCCTGCAGCATTCTCAGCCGTGGTGACCACTGTCAGACATACCTTTGGTCTTAGAATATGTTTCTTGTGGACACTCTGACCACATCCTCTATTAATACTCCTGTTCTCCTGCTTCCTGTGAACACTCCTTAGCCCCAGGGATCATCAGTTTACCACACCTGGGGGGACTTCTCAGTGCTCTGCCCGCGGCTCTGCTCCCCATCAGGAGGCTGGTCCAGCCCACACCTCCCTTCTGAGCTCCAGCATCTCATGCCCAACACGCCCAGGTCCAAGCCTGCTCCCTCCACAACCTCCTTAGTTTCCACAGATGCCTCAGCACTAGTCCAGTCTAGCTCAAGATAACTGGCCGGGAGCCCTTCCTGCCCCTCCCCTCTCCTCGCCCACATTGAGGTTCGCTCTGTAAAACTTACTGATTCAACAACAATTTCATCAAAATAGAAAGGCTGTTTTTATGACCAATCCCTAGTTTTTAAGGAACTTTGCTATTGCTACTTGATTCATTTTTTTCACTCTGATTTTTAAGATTTTATTATTTATTTGAGAGAGAGAGAGAACAGAGGGGGGAGTAGAGGGAGAGGGGGAAGCAGGCTCCCTCCTGAGCAGAGAGTCCAATGTGGGGCTTGACCCCAGGACCCTGAGATCATGACCTGAGCTGATGGCAAACGCTTAATCCAGTAACTGAGCCACCCAGGTGCCCCTCGCTCCCATTTTTTTAAAGAGAACTTTTTATCTTTATAATCAGAAACAAACAATAATGACAATGTAAGGAACTAGATAGGCTGGATTAGTTTTTACAGTATCAATATTTGGTCTCCAAAAGCCGTCACAGAAGAGGAATGCTATGTTCAGTAAAATGTAACCATGGAACCAACAGTCTTTTTTTTTTTTTTTGAACCAACAGTCTTGAGAGAAATTAGAGAATTAGTTGATGATTCCAGGGTGAGGGGGGAGCAGGGGGTCATATCCTGACCAGTGTGTTGGCATTGTTGGGATTCTTACAGGAAGAAGCATTCCTATCTTCTATAGCAAGAGCCTTCAGATATCACTGATTGTGTAGTATACCTTATCAGGAGAAAACGCAGCATTTACCTGCAATATATTGTATTTTTTCATGTGTCATTCATGTGTACCACCGTATATTAAGAAGCGGATATAATCAGAATTTCTAACAGCATCAAAAAATATTCCACTAGGGGCGCCTGGCTGGCCCCGTCAGTAGAGTGTGCGATTCTTGATCTCGGGGTTGTGAGTTCCAGCCCCACACTGGGTATGGAGGTCACTTAAAAATAAAATCTTAAGTGGCGCCTGGGTGGCTCAGTGGCCTAAAGCCTCTGCCTTCGGCTCAGATCATGATCTCAGGGTCCTGGGATCGAGCCCTGCATCAGGCTCTCTGCTCAGTGGGGAGTCTGCTTCCCCCTCTCTCTCTGTCTGCCTCTCTGCCTACTTGTGATCTCTCTCTCTGTCTGTCAAATAAATAAATAAAATCTTAAAAAAAAAGTCAGATACTTAACTGAGCCACCACCCACGCTCCCCACTGGGAGTCTGTAGGGGGGGTTTTGGTTTTGTTTTTAAAGATTTTATTTATCCACTTGACAGAGAAACCACAAGCAGAAGGAGCTGCAGGCAGAGGCAGAGGAAGAAGCAGGCTCCCAGCCTAGCAGTGATCCCGATGTGGGACTCAATCTCAGGACCCTGGGATCACAACCTGAGCTAAAGGCAGACACTTAACTAACCTTGGGAATTAACTAACCTTAACCACCTTGGGAATCCTTATTTTTAACCAGCTACCCAAAGGATCTTGATCCTAGTAACTCATTGGGGTTTGCCTTAAGAAACCCTTTTGTAAAGTTCCAGATGAAAGACCCAAAAAAAGCCTGTGTTTTAATAGGAAGTGATTAAGTGTTGGTTACTTTGAGAGGGATATCTGTGACTCTGAGCCTCAGGTCATCTTTAGAAGTTAGGGTTAGAGCAGAGTTAAGTTTCACATGTTTGGTGAATTTTTTTAAAGCCAGACCTTGACTGATCTGGTTTTTAGTTTGGACATGTTGACTGGTTTTGTTTTAAGGCCTCTAAAGTACCCATGAATCTGTCCACCTCCCTTCATCCCCACTGTCCCCGTGCCCACTAGGCCATGTGACTGCTAGGAGGGAGACAGACTAGGACGCAGGGGGAATAATGTTGGGCTTCTTGGATGCAGTGCACAGGGAAGGCCTTTTGGAGGTGACGTTTGAGCCAGGACCTAAAGGACGAGGTCCAGCCTTGGGAGGAGCCTCGAATGTATACCAAGGCCCCAAGCAGAAATAGGTTGGACACAGAAAGGACAGGACTGGGAGGAGGATAGCTGGAGCCTGGAAGACTGTGGGACGTGGGCTGTGAGGTGCCTGCGGGAGGTCAGATTGGACACGGGGACTTGGCTCTGATTTTTTTTTTTTTAAGCGTCATAGAAAAGAAGCTGTGTTCATTTCCCAGGCCTTCTATAACACAGATTACAAACTCAAAGCCTTAAACAACAGAAATGTGTTTTCTGACGGTTCTAGAGGCTACAAGTGCAGGATCAGGGTGTGGTCAAGGTTGATTCTGTGTAGAGGCTGTGAGGGAGGATCTGTTCGAGGCCTCTCTCCTGGCTTCTGATTCCCAGCAACGCTTAGCATTTATTGACTTGTAGACCCCTGATTCCATCTCTTCCTCTGTTGTCACGTGGCGTTCTTCCTCTACGTCTTCACATGACCCTTTAGAGGGATACCAGTCACTGGATTGAGGCCTCATTCATATCCGGCATGACCTCAACTTAACTGATGGTATCGGAGGTTCCACGTGGACACGAAATTTGGCAGGGGGCACTGTTCGTCCTGGGAGGGGAACCGGTGGGGGTAGTAAGGGAATAAGGGTTTACATTTCAAGAGGACGGTCTGAGATAGCAGAGGGGTCAGGATACCTGCCTGTGCCGGTGGAGCACATGTGACTAGAAGTGGAGGGAGCTGATGGGAATGAGGTTCACCAGGGACTGATGGGGCCCGCTGGTAGACGGGCTCTGGGCGCAAGTAAGGAGGAGCTAGGTCCTGCAGGGTGACTCCAGGGTCTCAGCACTTACACCCCACCCTGCCCCGTCCCCAGCAAAGTCCCTCCTCAGATCGCCTCGGCCTGGCTCAGGCCAAGCCTGTCACTCTAGCCACAAGGCCTCACCCTGCCTCTCACTTGGCATGGCGGCCCCTTTGTGCAGGAAGCCTTCTCACCACCCCAAGTCTGGGTCAGGGTTGCCAGGTCCTGTCCGTAATCACTCTGCATCCCTCTGCCCTGCTAGGCAGGAAGCCCTCCGAAGAAAGGGATCGCCCCAGTGGCACTGTGCACCACTCAGCCCAGGGCCCAACACCAGCCACAGCTGGTGCTCAGGGATGTGGAGTGGAGTCCTGACTACAAGGAGGTCCTGAGGAGGCCCAGGCTTTGAGAGGAAGCAAGGGCTCTTAGGCGGGGCCAGGTGACTGCCCCTATAGGGAGGCGTGAGCCTCGGATGGCCTGCGTCCAGGGTCTAGGCTGGGTGCTCATAGCAGAGTGGAGTGCTGCTTAGAGTTCCTGCAGAGCCTGGTGTTCCAGGATCTCTTCCCCTGCTAGGCTCAGGACAGAAGGGGAGGATGCCCATGTCTGCAGAGGAGTGTGGTCACAGCTATCCCCCAGGCCAGGAGAAATGCAGGTCATGACAAAGGCAAGGGCTCCGGAACCCACAGGTCTCCCGTAGGCAGCCTAAGGACATGAAGCCTGAACTCAGCTTTGAAGGCGGAACCCAGCCGCAGACGGAGGGACTAGCCTGGTGGGACCCAGAATTCCAGCTCACAGCTTCTGGCCAGCTGCCCCTGCTTTGAGGCTCCACCCTGAGCTGAAGACGACGCCAGAACAAGGAAATGTCTTGACAGAGGTGGCCTGGTCTTGGCCCTAGAAGTGTGCTCCATTCTGAGAGCAGCAGTGGAGGGGGGCATGCTGGGGAAGGGTGCCAGGCGGACAGGGGACACCATGGCCCGGGCTTCAGGTGCTTCCAGAACAGCTGCAGAGTGGGTGGCTAAGCAAACTGGTCTCCCAGTTTGGGAGTCGGAGAGGCCCCTGCCCTTTCCCTTGAGGACTTCTGTCTCATGTGGGGACATAGCCACATGGACTAGGGGCCTTGGCCAGAGCAGGCGTGGGCTTGGCTCAGGTCCTAGTGCAGCAAGTGGACATGGCTTGGCCACAGCAGGCCCCAGCTGGGTCAGAAGCTGTTCTGGAGGTCTTCCTGCTCTGTGTCCTTGGACAGGAGGCAGCGGGATGGACTTGGTGACCTTGCCAGGCCGCAGTGAGCCTTGGGGCAGTGTTTATAGGAGAGGGCAGCCACACTGGAAAGGCCTTGAGGGACAACATGGCAGACTGGGCCAGGAAATGACAGCCAAGAGGAGGTGGGGGGGGGGCGGTCACCAGCCTGAGCTCACCAGACACTTTCCCTGCATCCCTCCCCGACTCTGGCTCAGTGGAGGCCGCAGGATCAAGACTGTGCTCAGCCCGTGTTTTGGACCAGAGAACTGTGGCTCAGGGCCAAGGACACACTCGGGGCTTGAGAACTGATTCCCCGATGTCCCGGGCAGGTTAGGCCGCGGTGGCCCCCCCAGAGCGGGGAGGTCAGTGGCGAACCCGTCTGTCTTGTCTCCTCAGGTTAGAAATCTGTGCTACATGGTGACGAGGCGCGAGAGGACGAAGCACGCCATCTGCAAACTCCAGGAGCAGATGTTCCACCTGCAGATGAAACTGATTGAACAGGACCTGTGTCGAGGTGGGTGCCTTCCCCGCGCTCCGCCAGCCCCCGCTCAGTGCGCGCTGTCGAGGGGCCAGGGCCCGGGGACGGTGTGTGTGCACGGAGCCCAGGGCTGCTGGCCCATACACGGACCCTCCCTAACCAGCTGGTAGACGGAGATGGGACTGCCCAGGGCCCTAGTTGTGTGTGGGCTGACAAGGAGCCGGAGCTGGGAATGAGGACATCGGACCTGTCCTGAGGGAGCTTTCTGGCCCACTGGGAACACCTAGGTACCTGGGGCCATCGTGGTTCAGGAGTGGATGGCACGTGAGCAGTGGCTCTAGGCCGGAAGCTGGCGAGCTTCCCTGAACCTGTGTGCCTCCGTGTGGATCCCGAATCAGGCAGCTGCCCCATGGATGGCAGAGAACCTATATCCTTCCATCTTCCTCCCTCTGACGTCATCTGATAGAATTTAGACCCTGTACCAGCAGGGTTTTTTCTCTTTTATTCGTCGACTCTTGCGGTCACATGTGCTTAACAGATTTGGAAATCAAGGCCAAGGAAGCTTCAACATTGCCATTGTCTGTTAGTTGTGCGGATACTGCCAGACTCAGGGCCCTTCCCAGAGTGTGTGCATGTTAAGGAGGGCAGTGCTTCACTCAAAAAAGGGCGCTCTAATGTTGGAGCGCACGTAGCTGGATGGAGAGAGATTTTGAGCCGGGAGCTGCCGCTGCTGGTTCAGCCTCCGGGCCAGGTGGGCCTGGGGTGGAGGGAGCCAGAGCTGCTGGGCCACCCTCAGAACGAGCTCCTGGTACCGCCCTACCCTTGCTCCTGCCAAGCTGCCTCCTCTGCCCTTTGAGATCACAACCCACTCTGGCCTAAGAAACCAGCCCTGCCCAATACAGGTGTTGGTTCAGGCCGGGTCGTGTGCGCGCAGAGGTCAGACCTT
This sequence comes from Nasua narica, assembly GCA_028533885.1. Classification (NCBI taxonomy): domain Eukaryota; kingdom Metazoa; phylum Chordata; class Mammalia; order Carnivora; family Procyonidae; genus Nasua; species Nasua narica. Next base: position 24,189,078 of record CM052809.1, read on the forward strand.
ACCGCGCTTCCCCAGGACTGGCAGTTTCCTGGCTGCCAGAGCTTTCCAGGCTCCCTCTTATCTGTTGATTTTTTGCAGCAAGCATGAGCTGAGTGTAGACAGCATGCCAGGCTCTGTGCCGGGACATACTGCCGTGGACTGAATGGATAGAGCCCCTGTCCTTGTGGAGCTCCCCACCTGGAAAGGTAGAGAGTGGTGCCTGAGGGGCTGCAGCTGGCACCAGTGCAGGGACAGAGTATCAGGGAAGGCTTCACAGCAGTGGTGATTCTGGAAACGCATCAGGCTTCCTGGGACCTCACTGTGGCCGCGCATCCGGCTGCAGGTGGAGAGCCCCACCATCAGGGTGACAGAAAGTGGCAGGGCGTGAAGTACCTCAGGTACAGGATTCCACAAACCTGGTCAAGAGCCCAAGCCCTATCCCCACATTGAGTCTGGGCCCTTTTGCAAGCTCCTAGACCTGAGTGGCAGCAGCAGGCAGCCCTTTGTTCAGAGCAGGCCATTTGGAGGGGAGACAGGTTTGCCCCTAACTGACACTGATCCCCACGGGGTTGTGACATTCGGCCCTGGGACAGGACGTGGCTACCACCTGCAGATTTTCGGGGCCTGACTGGCCAAACGGCTGGAGAAGGCTTCCCACGGCAGGGACGTTTATGCCGTGAGCTGAACCAGGTGGAGGGCAGAACAGGTTGGAATCTTAGAAGCCAGAGCCTGCCTTTTTAGAAAAACTGAAAGGAGGTTGGTCTAGCAGCCACTGGGGCAAAAGGATGATGTCTCAAGTGAGGTTTGGGGTTGATGGGGTCAGACATGCAAGGTCTTGTGGCCTCAAAGAGCTCAATTTCCTGAGGGAAGCAGGGGAAGCTTTGAAGTCTCCCAACTGCGCAAGCACAGGTCCCACGTCAGAGAGGAGGCTTCTGAGGCTGCGCCGGGGATTAGCGGCAGAGCCAGGAAGACTGCATATCCCCCAACCTCCTCGTAAAGCTTTATTTGGGAAGCGCACCAGCCTGTGGCTGAAAAGCTAGGAGATTTCTGGCAGCTGGGCCTCTCCCTGCAGATGTCCTCCCCTGTTCCAGTGTTCTCGGTGGCTCCCTAGATCTGTGTGGTCAGGGACCAAAAGGATATGAGGGCCGGTGTGCACCTCGAGTCTGCCATCTGCTGAGGAACCTCAAGAGCAGATCTGGGAGACCAGGCAGGAGACCTGCTCGAGGGCCCAGCTAGAACCACGTCTCTCAGCTCCTCAGTGTTCTCTCCACCTCGTTCTGCCAGGCTCCTCGGCCTGGCCTTGAAGGCCCCGTCCTGGCCACTCCTCTCTGCCACCCTTCCCGCCCACCAGGACTCCCACCACTCTGTAGGCCCGTAGGTGAGCCTGCATTCCAGGTCCTAGAAGGTGTCCTCCACCATCTTTGTGGCCCTGTGCCCTCCCCAAGCCACTCAAGGGCAGCAGTAGGCAGTGACCCCTCTCTTTCCCACCAGCTGTCCCTGGCTCACTGGAGCCCCACTTAGTCCAGGCACCCATGGCTCTGAGCCTGGGGCCCATCAGCAGGGCAAGGTGACCTGGAAGGTGAGGTGCAGGTGAGCGAGGACTCCTAGGAGGGTTTTGACTGAGCTGCTCCAGTAACCACTTCCCTCCTGCTCTCTTTCTCCGGCACAGAAGGGTCTGGGAGGAGAGCAAAGGGCAAGAAGAGCGACTCGAAAAGGAAAGGCCGCGAGGGCCCGAAGGGCAGCCCCGAGAAGAAAGAGAAAGTGAAGGCGGGGCCCGACTCAGTCCTGGGGCAGCTGGGTGAGTGAGCGGCCAAACTGGTCTGGCGGACATGGCCTGGTTCACACCATCACTCCATTTGTAGCCCTCAACCTAAGGCCCGCAGGCTCTGCCAGCACCTCTGCTGCACCAAGTAGGAAGGCCCAAGGGCTAACCAGGCCCTTCCGTACCCAGGGGCTCACACCTTTTAGCCATAAGGCAAACCAGGTAGGGTCTCAGAGTCCTGTCTGGCATCCCAAGAAATTCCCCTTTTGTAGACCTGGAGATTGGGCCGGGGGCTCAGGAGCTTGCACGCACATTCCCCTAGCCAGAGTCCTGAATGCCAGATTTTTCTGGAGGACCTCAAGGGACCTGTAGGCCATCTAGGCCCTTCCAGAATGCAGCCCTATGCTGGGAGACGAGGATCTGCCAGAATTCTCCATCCTGGTCCCACTCTGCTGGAATTTCTCCAATGAGCCCTCCCTCCAGCACCAGGGAACCTTCCTGGAGCCACCCAGAGAGACCCAAAGGAGTGGCCACAGGTACCGGTCCAGCCCGTCGTCACTCGCAGACTCCTTACTGCTGCTGCACTGAGCAGAACAGCCTGGCTTTGGGCCGTCACCCAGGGTGTCCTATGCTTCCCCTAGAACACTTCTCAGGGATGGCTGTGCCGTCTTCCAGACCTCACCTCCAGCAGGGAAGCCTCAGGTGATCTTGTCTTTCCATCAGTCTCAAGAAGGGGACCACTTGGGTATCGAAAGGAAGGCCCAGGATCACCTGCCGGCCCGGACTCCCAAGAGGGATCTGGGAAGCACTTCACTACCCTATTCACACCTGACACACTGATCCAGCTTCTCTACTTGGAAGCAGCTCTCATAAAAACCCAGCGCCCCCTGGTGGCCTGAGGGCGTTTGCCTTCATTCCTCCATCCCCTGTGTCCCTGGGATAGGGGTGGGGCAGTAGGCAGAGCTGGCTTCCCACCTGTGTACTTGTGCAGTCTCAAAGGGCTCTTACTTGGTTTAATGCTCTGCTCTTGTGGCCTTGAAATATCTTAATAATTTTTGAACAGGGAGCCCACATTTTCCCTTTGCATTCTGCACTGCAAGTCCTGAAGCCAGTTCTGGGAGTAGGTTCATCTGGGGAAAAGGGGGTATATGGTGTGGCCCCTCCTCTTTGGTGGTGTTGGCAGGAGGGATCATCAAATCAAGACGGCTCAGTGGGGTCTGGCATAGAGGTAGGGAGGGAGGCAGGTGGCCTCCGGGGAGGGTCCGAGAGGACTTCCTGAGAGAGGGGCAGCCCACACCTGCGAGCGTCTCACTTGCCTCCTCTCTCCCCTCGGCCAGGCCTGTCCACCTCTTTCCCCATCGATGGCACCTTCTTCAACAGCTGGCTGGCTCAGTCAGTACAGATCACGGCGGAGAACATGGCCATGAGCGAGTGGTCACTGAACAATGGGCACCGCGAAGACCCCGCTCCGGGGCTGCTGTCAGAAGAGCTGCTGCAAGACGAGGAGACGCTGCTGAGCTTCATGCGGGACCCCTCACTGCGCCCCGGGGACCCCGCCAGGAAGGCCCGGGGCCGCACCCGCCTGCCCGCCAAGAAGAAGCCACCGCAGGATGGGCCTGGCTCACGGACAACTCCAGATAAATCCCCCAAGAAGCCCTGGGGCCAGGATGCGGGGGGGGGCAAGGGGGGGCAAGGGCCAGTGGCCCGGAAAGCAACGCGGCGAACGCCTTCCCACCTGCCGTCTAGCCCTGCAGCTGGGGACTGTCCCATCCCGGCAGCCCCCGAGAGCCCCCCTCCTCTGGCCCCCGAGACCCCGGACGAGGCAGTCCCAATGGCTGCCGACTCGAATGTCCAAGTGCCTGGCCCTCCAGTGAGCCCCAAGCCCTTGGGCCGGCTCCGGCTGCCCCGTGAAAACAAGGGAACCCGGAGATCGCCAGGTGCCAGGCCTGATGCTGGGACAGGACCGCCCTCTGCTGTGGCCGAGAGGCCCAAGGTCAGCCTACACTTTGACACTGAGACTGATGGCTACTTCTCTGATGGGGAGATGAGCGACTCAGATGTGGAAGCTGAGGACGGTGGGGTGCAGCGGGCTCCCCGGGAAGCAGGGGCTGAGGAGGTGGTCCGCATGGGCGTACTGGCCTCCTAAGTCACCCCTACCCCGTCCCGGGCCCTGCCCTGGTCCTCCCTTGAGGCCTCAGCCCAGTCACAACTGCCATTTCCTATCTCTGCTGAGCGTCTCAGACCTTTGAGACCGCCACTCTGTTGTGGTTTTATTTTTAATATAGAGAGAGTTTTGAATTCCACACTGTTGTCTTTCCTCTGTGCTGGCGTAGGACAGTAGGATTCCTTCCACGGCTCTGGCCGCAGGGACCATCGCAGGTCCTGGGCACCATCCCTGCCTCGGCAGCGCCCCGCCCCGGCCCGCGCGGCCTCGCCAGGCTCCTGGCTAGATGTAGACAAGGCGAGGAAGAGCCCAGGACTCCAGCCCGCTGCCACTGGGTGACACAGACCGTCGTTTGGGCATTATTTCATGGCAGATGGGCCAGCCCAGGGCCTGCCCCGCCTTGCCCCCAAATCCCACTGGGGTCCATTTGGGGGGTCCTGCTGCACTCCACTGATCCCCGAGGAAGTCTAATAAGTGATACCCAGCCAGAGTCTACTCACTGTCACAAGCACAACGAGCTTATACAAGAAAGCACTGAGGGGGCGCAGAGGGCCTGCCGGGTTCCAGAGGAACCGTAGCTGTTCCTGATCAACCCACATCATCTGAGGCCTGCCCGCCCACCCCGCGACCCTCCACTCCCCTGCTGCTCTGCCCCTGCCAGTGCCAGCCCGGCGGCTCAGAGAAAGGGTTCCTGGAACCCTTCCTGAGCTGTGCCATTTACTCAGGGGACTCCCAAACAGCCAGCCACCAGTGCCGGTGGAGGGCTGCAAGGGAGGGCCAGTGCCCAGACCGGGGCGTGGGGCTCAGACTCCCCCACTTAGAGAATTGCTCTGGGGCTCCAACTTCCTTCCTTCCTTCGGGGCCAGTCTCGGCCCAAGTCTGGTCACTCCCAGACAGCTGACCTGACCAGACCGTTTGCCTTTTCCAAATTTCCAGTCCTGCTAAGAGACGAGCTTCTTCCTCAGTTTCCTTTTGGAAACTCCTCCTTCCAACAAGCAGTGGGATCCCGGGGCCTGGGACAGGGTTCGAGTCTTGCTGGATGTTCCTGGTTCCTCTACCCCTGTGAGCCGTGACCCCCCCTCTCCTGGATGTGCCCTCCCTTCCTGCCACCGACCCGCCTGCCGCCTTTTCCGTCCCACCCTCTAGGTTCCAGGTAGTTGCTCTGAAGAGTTTCAGTGGAGTGGCCCCAGGGTGATAGCTCAGGGAACAAACAAAAAAGGAATTCAGTGAAAACATGGCTTTTTTTCTTTCATGAATTACTCCTGGGTCACTTCCACCACTGGTGAAGCCAGAACTTCTCCAACAAGAACCTTGCAAAAGTCCAGTGAATCAGTCGAATCATTCTATGGATGCCAAAGAATATTTTGACCATAACACAGCACAGCCTGGACCTGACAACTTGTCACTTGGACTTTTTTTTTTTTTTTTTAATGGAGTTCTCGAGCAACAAAGCCTAGAGACGTGTTCCTCGCACACACCCAAGGAGACGAGCCCGAGCTCTTGGAAAAGGATACTATTCTGCTGCTGCTGAACTGTTCGAACCGGGAAGCGGGACCCAGCGTCGGGTCTCAGGTCTGGGGCTGGGTCCGCTGTGAGCCTTCCCAAACTCCGAGACTCCCAGAGGGGGCGGAGAATCCTGATCGCAGAACCAGCGTGGCAAAAGTCTTTACCATGTGGTTCCCCCCGACACAGATACACAACGCGCCAATCAGCGGGATGGGGAGCGGCTTGACCGCCCACCCCCGGCCCCGGAACTCTCAAGGTACGACAGCGGCATTGTCACCGATACTCAGTTTCATGGGAATGGTAGCAAAATAGGAAGCAAAGCTAGGACTCCGTGCAGAAGATCGGGCAAACTGGTCCAGGTGGAGTGGACTCGGGGCGGGATTCTGGGCGTTGGGGTGGCACGAGGTGCCATGGAGAGTTGAGTCGTCCTGCCTCCTTTGGAGCCACGGCCATTGCGGTGTCCAAACCAGCGGCCCAACCCCCGTTCTCTGTTCACTGCCTTTGAACAGTCGTCCTTCCTTCCCCGCGCTTTGGGTCCCAGTCTTGTCTGTGCTGGATTGCCCGCTCTGACCTCGAAGGAAGCCAGGGGGTGAGCTTAAAGAACAACCAAACTCTGCCAGGCGTGGGGGTCGGGTGCCAGGAATGGCTCAGGCCCAGTAGACTCTGCACTTGCCCCTTCACCCGTTCTTGTGTCCCAAGGCAGAGTCTGGGCTCCCCGGGGGCGGGAGAGAACTGGGCAGGGAATGCAGCGTGGCTGGCCAGAGTCTGGCTTGGGTAGGCCAGGCGGGAGGACAGCCAGCTCTCTTCCGGGGGGCCTCTGTCCAGGTTGGCCTCCGGTTTCTCTTCTGTGTTGGCTCTGAGCTTTGGACTGGACTCTCCCTGGGGCTGTGTCCTGCACAGGGCCCGGGGATCTGTTCAGCCAGCTGGTGAGGGAAGTGGGGGGCCTTCAGTCCCAGGCCAGGCCCTAGAGCTGTTCTTGCCAGGCAGCTGTCCACCTCTAGGGCGCCCAGCAAGGCTACACAGAGGTCAAGGATGCTGGTCCCCCACCGCTGTCATTTCCTCCATTAGGCACAGCCCCTTCACTCTCTCTGGTCTGCTGCCCACCGTGTGGACAGCTTTGCCACCCCTGGTGTTGAGCTTGGAAGCAGGGAAGAAGGCAGGAGGCCTTTTGCAGGCCAGAGGCAGAGGCAGAGCCCCTGCTTGTCCACATCTGCTCCCACTCACTGGCCCTCTTCTGGGAGGGAGAAGCTGCTCTGTGACTCATTCTGTCATTCCCCATCCCCCCACTCCGGGCTGCACAGCTCCTCCCTTCCCCTCATCGCAGTGAGAAAAGGATAAGGTGCAAGGAAAGTATTTTTATGGATCATAAATGTATTTTAAAGTGACTAAGGAGAAGAAAGGTAGAAGGCTTTATTTTATTAAACGAGCTCTCTGGCTCTGTGACAGCGTGTGAGCGTCTTTAATGTGAGGGTCTCGATTTCATTCGAGAAGCCCCCGAGGTTTCCACACGTGGGTGCCGGGCTGTAGGTGTGTGCCTCTGTGCCAGGGCACATCTCCTGTGTCCTGGCACAGGCGTGTCTGTGTGTCGTGTACGGGCACGTTGTGGGACTTGCTGGGGCAGTTTCTAGAGAATCACCTGCTCGCTACTAACAGATGTTGGCAGCAGCCGGACTTGGCATTTCCTTGCTCATGGCCAGATGTGGCCAGCCTCTGCCCACGCCCGGAGGTCTGTGGAATGGTCCGGACGCCTCCCGCAAGGCCCTTGGGGAGGCCACTTCCCACGCCCACTGGCCCAGCTGGCCACATTGGCCAAAGAGCCAGGGCTGGAGTCTGGGACTTTTGGTTGTTCTTTAAGGCACTTCCTGCCACCTTTGTCCCTCAGACACACAAACACTCTGTGCTCCGCAAACGACTCGGGGTGGGGGGATGATATGAATGTCACAGGAGGCGACACCTTCTGTCCTTGTTTCAAAGAAAGTGATGTGCCATTTGTTAATATACAAGAGAAATATTGAAAATATATTGAAAAGAGCAATTTTAAATTATTTTTGGCTTATGTTGCAATATTTATTTTCTTGTATTAGAAAAGATTCCTTTGTAGAGAAAAAATGTATTTTTCATTAACGCAAAGACCTATTTCTCCTTTTTGTACCTTGTCCACGTTCGCTCCCCGTAACGAGCAATAGAATGTACGGCCGCCTCCCCGCGGCCAGTGCCCGCGTGCCCTGCATGATTCCATGTTGCCGCTGCTGCGTACCTCCCACTCCCATCCTGTCCTGCTCACTCATGGGGCTTTCCGGACCCCGGCCCCCACCCGGGCCAGTGTCTCAAGGGGGCCCTTTGCACTCCTCGTGTGTTGGCAAACGCAGTTAATAAAGCAATGTTTTCTGTGCTGGCTGGCGTGAGGCTCTGTCGCACCGAGGGGGAGGGGGGCATCCCCCAGAGCCAGCAGCAGGCTTGGCGAGCCAGCGAGTGCGCTCGGAGCCCTTGGGGATGCACCAGGGGCTGTGCTCCTCACTGTCGGCATCCACCAGGATTCGGGTGAGGGAGGCTCCCAGAGCCACAGCTGGGATGAGAGGCCGAATTCCTCATCACCGGCAGGACTCCTGCACTAGCCCCACCCCGCCGTGAGCCAGCTACCCCGGACACTGGCAAGGTTTGCAGAGCGCTTCGGGCGTCTGTCCCTCCGTCCGGGAAGGTGCTGGCTCAGGTTTGTTTCTCCTCCCTGATGGCCAGAGCACCTGCTCGGTGCCGGGCTCTGGTGTGAGGAGCGTAGCCACCATCCCTCCCCCAAGGCTGCTCGCCGTCCAGCAGGGACGATGAGGGGACAGGGAGTTATGGAGGCCTAGGCTGACTCAGGGTTGGGAGGCACTCAGGACGGGTTTCCCTGAGGAAGGGATACCATTCGCTCATTCACCAACGAATCTTGACCACATACCTCATTCTGCCAGCATGCTGTTGGATACCAAACATCCCCAGGATCCTGCCATCCTAGAGCTTCCAGGCAGCGGAGACCTGAAGAATAAGCGGTTGCTCGGTCAAGGGCAGCTGGGTAGAAGGAAGGGCCAACAGCATTCCGGAAGAGGCTCGGGCATGTGCAAAGATGCCTCAAACTATACAGAGTAGCAAGGGGTCTTGAACCTCCTCTGAGAGCCCCAGGAGAACAGTTTGGGAAGGAGCGGAATCGAGATTCAAGGGACCTAGCTTCTGAAGCCACCAACTCTGCCAGCAAGAATCGCCCCCATTTTGTCGCTTGTGTAGCCCCTAAGGCTACCTCCAGATCCAAGGTCTATGACCACAACGCAGAAGGCATGGGAAGTGAACCTGGGGCTCCCGATTAACCGGCCCACCTGTCACAGGCCAGCTGCCCTGGGCTCGCACCCCAGCACCTCATCCTCTCGGTCCTCCCTCTACCAGCACCACGCCACGCCCACCTGGCCACCTTGGTCCAGAAGAGTGACGGGGGGCCCTACTGCCAGACCCACACTTGAAAGCTGACCCGGCTGCTACACGTGGGGCCAGAGGTGGAGGCACCTGTGGGTCTAAAGCAGCAGTGTTCGGTAGACATCAGGTGCAAGCACACATGTAGTTCCAGTAGCCACATGTTTTAAAAGTAAAAACGCATAAAATGGAACTTTAATAATTTTATTTAACCTATCGGACCCAAATACAACCACTTAAATATGTAATTCATGTAATACATTACTAATGCGATATTTTACATTCTTTTGCAGGCCAGTGTATATTCTCCATTTACAGCACGTCTCAGTTTGGATTAGCCACCTTTCAAGCTCAATGGCCATGTGGTTAGTACCTACTCTATTGGGCACCACAGCCCTAGAGGCCATCGGCTGTCTCCTAGGTCGCTTTGGATTGACCCAGGCTTATGGGGAATAAGGGACAGCCAGCCAGCCATGGGAAATCCTCGGCCCCCTTCCACGGGGGAAGGGAGAGGAAGAGACCTGGCCCTAGCTCCTAGCCAAGTCCCTCTGGGGTCCCTTTCTGCATCCCTTAAGTCCACATGGCGGCTTGATGGCAGGGGTCTCATAGCCGGTTGGGACTCCTAGGCCTTTGCCCCTGTGGCTGCCTCTGCTGTCTCTGCCCCCGAGAAAAGGATAGGATGAGTGTGGGATGAACCATTCCCAGCTCCCTGCTGGAGGGCCTGTCCTCTCCCAGTATCTCCCAGGAGGGGTGCGGCATTCATCCACCCCTCTAACTTGCCTGCATCGATTCCACCATCATTAAGCACCTGCCAGTGGGCCCTGAGGACATCAGGATGACCACATGTCCCTAGGAAGACCAGGCCAGGCCAGTGTGGGAGACACACTTTAATCGTGTCATCTCAGAGCAGTGTCCATTACTCACTAAGACCATCCTGTGAGTGTAAAGCTAGGTGGGAGGAGGTTTCTAAGAATCTCCCTTGTTCTCACCAAATTTCTGCAAGGGTAGGGTATGGGGCGCCATCTGCTGCCCATCGGGCCCAAGCCCAGATGCCTCCAGCAAAAAGTCTCAAGGACTCCAGGACCAGGCCCAACCATACAGTCCCCAGCCTCAGAAGTCCAGACCTCCTTCTCCCCAAGACACCCACGCCCTCTATCCACGGCCCTTCACGAGCCAGCACAGAGCTGATCTTCTTTAATAGTCTTCAGGATAAGGGGTCGACCAGAGGCCTCCTGAGAAGATAAGGCATGGTTTAGGCCTGCAGGGTGCCCACGCTGGGTAGGGTGGGTCGGCCGAGGATTTTCAGGCCCTGCTGGGCCCCAGGATGGGGCTCGACACCCTGTGCTCCAAGCCAGGCCTGGAGTTCAGAAGCATCCACATCATCCGTTCTCCGGAAACCTGGGTCGGGAGGCAAAGGTCCTGGTCCTGGCTTGTGAGGGAGACCCTCGGTGGGTTCGGAGGTAGGGTTGCCAGATTTAGCAAATAACTACTGGACCCACAGTGAAATTAGAATTTCAAACAAATACTGAATAATCCTTTAGTACAAGTATGTTCCAAATATTGCATCCTGGATTTTCCCTGGCAATCCTAGCGGGAGCCTCGAGTCCTCCAGTATATCGTGGCCCTGGCAAAGGGGTGGCGCTGGCAAGTGATTTCCCATGGTGTATAAACTGGAGCAGATCCCAGACTGTCCCCACAACCCCAAAATGCTCACCCTCGAAGTTCCAAAGCAATGGAAAGGGGGCTGCAGCCGGTAGCCAGGACCCACAGAACCCAAAATGGGCCTGTTCCATTTCATCTCACATCCCAACCTAAGGCTGAACAGAACTCTGTCCTAGACAGGACTCTTCTCCCTAGAGCTGTTTGAGGCCCACTGGCCATTTATTTACTGACGCAGGTGAGTGTCTAAAACACTTGTCTTGGTTGCAGTACTATTCCCCATAGCCAAGAGGTGGAAGCAACACACATGTCCATCAGTGGATGATGAATGGATAAGGAAATTGTGTCAGATCCATGCAGTGCAGAGTTACCTGGTCTTGAAAGCAAATTCTGACATAGGAACACTGAACACGTTTTGCTAAGTAAGTGAAATAATCACAAAAAGACATCCTACACCATGGGGCTTGTATGAGGTATCTAAAGTAGTCAGACTGGTAGAAACGGGAAACGGGGAGGGGGGGTGCCAGGGGCTGGGGGCAGAGAAGGTGGGAGCTGATAAGCGGGTATGTGAGCTAGGATGCAAAGTGGAGTTACTTGGATCAGAGGGCTTCAAGCTCTCAACAGGAAGGAGGAGGGGGAAGGGACACAACAGGGAAAAAATGTGTCTGTTTTGTAGAACAAGCTGCTCCCTCCAAGGAGATGTAGGGCCAGGTGTTCCATAGGGTAACAGTGGCATGAGCTAGTTTGAGCCGGCCTGTTGCTGAGGACTTGCAGAGAAGCCCCCTAAGTTGCCCTGAAGTTACCTTTTAGCTCATTACAATTCTAAGATCTCCTGCGGGGGTGGGGGGGATCAGCCATTTTTGAACATACAATGTATGCACTGGCATCTTGGCATACTGAGCATGCGCAGTTGATCCAAATGCTTAAGTAACAAAATGTGGGTAAGTTCCTTAATGGACCGGGCTCCATGCCCCTGTTCTGAAGCGTACTGAATAAACATCCCTGTACTAACCCTAAAAGGAGGCAATGGTTTGAGAGCTATCTCTCTGGCTCCTTTCTTATGACAAGTAATAACTCTTGGCTTTCAACACTTTCTTGGGTGGTGTTCAATTTGACGCTCCCCTAAGCAGCAAACCGCTTGAGTTCAGTTGCAAGTGCAGAGGCAGGATAGGGGATTCTGGGGATCTGGTGCCCAGCAGTGTGCATATGGTTGACAGCACTGTACTTTAGACTTAGAACTGATATGTGGGAGTGCCTGGGTGGCTCATTCGGTTAAGCTTCTGCCTTCGGCTGAGGTCATGATCCCGGGGTCCTGGGATCCAGCCCCACATTGTTGGGCTCCCTGTTCAGGGGGAAGCCTGCTTCTCCCTCTCCCTCTGTTCCTCTCCTTCTCCCTCTGCTCCTCCCCCTCTTCCTCATACTCCCAAATACATAGATACATACACACATACATAAAAGAAGTTGCTATGTGTATTTTATGCTTTGTGTTTTTTCACCTGTTAAAGAAAAAAATACTATGGGGTGAATGGAATCCCTGCTACATTCAATAAGGTACAACTGCTTTGTTGCAACAACAAACAAAATGTTAAGCAAAAAGAAGCCATTCTAAAAAAACTTAAAAAAAAAAGTTCATATTGGGGCTCTGCCTTTCCTGGGGCACCCATGACTCCCGTAGGTCCCCCAACTCAAAGCTTAAACTCAAGGCTTCTTGCTGCAGAAATGGAATCTAGGGGAGCTTGGGGTAATGGAGAATTAAGGATTTGTATTTTGGTCCTGGGCCTCAATTCCTTCATTTGTTAAATGAGGATGACAGTTCCTGCTGGGCTCCCCATGCAGGGCAGCTGAGAGGTGCTAAGGGGACACAGACATGAGGTAGGCAAAATGAGGACTTCGTGAAGGTGGAAGAGGAGGTGAAGAGGAGGTTTGGGCAGAGACAGGCTCTAGGCTGGCCACTGACTAACCAGAGGTGAGGAGGCCAGAGGGATTTGTTTACTCTCACTTCCTGGAATCTGAGCTGGCAAAGGACTGTGGTCCGAGAGCGGTGGGGGGGGGGGCTGAAATAGGGGCAGGTTGTACACCTCTTGGGGGCGTCAGGGAGCAGCTCATGTGATACCTGTGACAGTCAGCTGCCTACCAGCTAGGCTGCCCCAGTATACTTGAAACCTTGTAACCCAATAGCTAGAATAGAACATCCCTCCTGTCCCCCTGCCCCCGCCCCTCTTTGCAAAGAAGGAATGTTCCATTGCTAGGGACTGAATGTTGTGAGCAACATGAAACTCACAAGAGCGGGGTGGGGGGAGAAAGGGGGGGTGTTTGTAAGAGAAGCCAAGGCAGAAAGTGACTCAGCAAAATAAGCCTTCATCTGTGGATGCTCGGAAAGCCCATTTGGGGGCTGTGGGTCATCACTGCCTGGTTCTGGACACAGGTGCTTAGTTTCATAGTCTGGCTTCCCACATGGTAGCCATAACATTCATGCATACCCATTAGCTTACAGAAGGAAGCTTGGGAAGGAGGCCAGGTTGGCCTAATCACTGCCTCATCCAATGTTAAGACTTGATAATGGGTTAATGTCAAAGGAAGAACAATGTGCCCTGAAAGAGGCACCAGAAATAAGAAGGGATGCTCAAATCTCAGGGAAACCGCACCCTCACCCCCCTAAAACAGGAGTGCTTCCTTCTAGTTAAGAAAGGGTGTGGGACTGGCACCAACTTGCACCATTAATCCTCCTTTCTCCTTGGCTCTCCTCTTTGCAGCTGCATCTGGGTGAGAGGACCTCCAGAGATTGGGGGGTAGGGGGATGTGAAACCTCATCTTGTTGCAGGGTTCTTGTCTCACAGAGTTGAATAATGAATCTCACAGACAAAAGGATGAAGTGAGGTGAAAATTTATTAAATGAAGGTGAGAACAGAAAGGAAAGGAAAAACAGCTCTGTAGACTGAGATGGGCCAGGAATGGGTTGCCACTAAGGGCTTTTACCCCCTTCTTTTTATAGAAAACTGACCAGGGAACTTGGTAAATATCTCATCTATAACATTTAAGACAAACAAGGTGGATCTTTTATGGTCCCTTCTCTCTGGCTAATATCTTCTCTATAACACTTCACATCTGGGATTTCTGTGAGCCTGGTTACTAGCCCCCCCCCACCTGTCTTTCCATACCTAGCCTTGCCTGTCCCTTACTCAATCTTACAAACCAACTTCTTGAGAACAGCCTCTGAATTTTAATGACAGAGAGACTGTAATTTTAAAAGCAATCCCGTGCTAAGTCATCTGGGCTTAAAAAAAACAAACTTTAAATTCAACTATAATTGTCTCCTTGAAACTTGATGTTTCTATTCACAGGTCCTCCTGAGCCTTGGAGACACAGAGATCATGTCCAGTCCAGTATTCACTGGACAGCCCTTAAGCTATTTGATGAGTTAAGATAGGCCCACTTGACTCTTCAAGTTGGTTACTTTCCTAGGGGATTAGAATGCAGGGTATGGTCCCCGCTTACCCCTACAATTACACTTGCATTGTTTGATCGATGGAACCACCAGATCCCCACACTGTTCAGGTAAAGGCAGTCCTACGTCAGAGGTTTGCAGAGAGAGGGGTCCGATGGGACTGATGCTGTCTCAGCTCCCCGCTCTCCCGGCAGTATCCTCAGTGAGCACCCACCTGCTACTAACCCCAGGGCTCGGCCAGGCATTTTGTAGGTTGCCAATCCCTGCTGTTTCAATAGCTTCATGCTTGTCTTTTAGTTTTACCTCAAATCAGCATCTTCCCCACTGTCAGTGCCATATGTTCTGGTGCACATGCTCAAGTCAACGTGGCATTTTAAGGAAGGACACTTCTATCCAGAGGGTCACAACTTCAAATAGCACGTCCGGATCCTGATTTGATGGTCCCAAGAACAGAATATCCTGGTGGATCACTCCTATTGTGGGTTGCTAAACATGGTCATACATCATACAAGGCTGGTTTTGGAACCAGTGTTAGAAATAACCTACACAGGGGCACCTCGGTGCCTCAGTCATTAAGTGTCTGCCTTCAGCTCAGGTCATGGTCCTGGGTTCGAGCCCCACATTGGGCTTCCTGCCCAGCAGGGAATCTGCTTCTCTCTCTCCTACTCCCCCCCGCTTGTGTTCCCTCTCTCGCCGTCTCTGTCAAATAAATAATATTTTTTAAAAAAGAATGTAAATATCATTACAGGTAAGAAACAGAATGGGAAAATTCTCCTGCTTCCTCCTCAGTTCAGGCTTCATGCTCTCCAGTCTTTCCCTCCACACTTGCCTTCTCCTAGAACATTCTCCCCATAGTCCTCTTCAGGCACTGAACTCTACCAGTCCCCAAATTACAACGTGGCCTTTATTGCCATGCATTTGTCTTTTCTGGGTTACCTAATTGGCACATCCTCTCTTACTCCTCCACCTAACCAGTTTGTACTCCTTCTGGTGCTTGCTTTCTAGAAACCTTCTTTGTAACGTTTGGGCGCCTTTTCCTTTCGTCTGGTTCCTTGGGTAGATCTTTACCCATTTTTCAGTATGTGATAACAGTTGCCAGCAGGTGTTCAGCAAATGCCTACTGACTGAAGGAAAATTAGAAAGTGAGGCCACGCACCCAGAACTGAATCTAAGGCAGCACAATACTTGGCAAGTGCCTGGTGATAAGTAATAGTTCCCCATACGTAAAGCTTTTTTTCCGCCCATATGTAAAGCTTTGTGTGTGAGAGATGGGAAAAAAAGCGGGAACCCTAGTAGGGTTCCTCCCTATTTTGCCCAGCCCAGCACTAGCACGTGGAGTGGTAGGCAAAGTCTGTCCAGTCATCTCGTAGTCAGAACAGTCGGAGCACTGCTTCTCTGAGGACGAAGGCAGAATGAAGCCCCAGAGAGTCCAAGAGGGGCCCCACTGCCACCCAACTACCAGAGGACTGTTGATTCCCAGCCGTGCCCTATATAGAAGCTGGGGTGGAGGAAAAACTCAGGTTGTTCTCTAAACAGCTTCGTGCCCCTGCCATCAGCTGCCAGTCAGGAAAGAAGGCAGCATTGCAGTTTCCTTCAGGAGCTGTCAGAGCTGTGTTCTTGGGCAATGGAGCCCTTAGTTACACACAAGCTCCCACCTACTTGGCTTCTCCAGCGTTAGAACTCTTCAACTCGACCCCGAGACCCGGTCCCGCTAGCCGACGTTCTCAAAAGTGACGTCCAGGAGCTCGGGGCGCTCCCCGCCGCCCCGCCCCCGTCACCCGAACGCCGCTCCCTCATAGGCTGGAGCTGTACCTCGCTGCCCCGCCCCGCGCTTTGGCCCCGCCCCCGCGCCCAGTTTGAAGCGTCCTCACGTCGCCGTGCGCAAGTGTTGCTTCCTGCTGACCTCTGAGGCTCCACGCTTTTCCTACCCCGGCGCGCGATTCTGGGGGTACGTTGAGGGAGATGTAGAGGCCTCGCCGGGCCCAAGGGGCAGAGAAAAGGGAGGCAAGGGTGGGCCTGTCACCTAATGAGACCTCCAGGAGGAAGGGCAAGCAGGCCGAGACCCGCACTGCTGATCTTTACTTCCCCTCAGGTAACCTGAGGTGGTTCCTTAGTTCACCCCCAATTTCTTGTCCTTAAAACCTTAACTGCCCTGCTGGTTCCCTGCCTTATTTTGGTTCACGAACTTATTTGAGACTCTGATGCAAATTGAATGGTTTTCGCTGTAGAATATACCAACACAACTGAGCACGAAGTTCTGCTTCAAATTTAAGAGGTTCGGGACGTTCTGACAAGTCAGGGAGCCCGTGTTAAGACAGACTGCACCCAACACTTCTGCCTATTCGGGCACAAACCAGGGGCTATATTTTGTACATAAATGTACATCGTTATATGTATACATATATGTAACGATACGTATATATATGTATATACATATATATATATATATATGACTACCATTTGTTGAGTGCTTAGTACTTTTTTGCAGTACATTTTCTTATTTCATCCTTTCAACAATCCTTGGAGGTAAGGATTCTAATCTCCACCTAGGTTTAAAAAGCTTAGGTCATTTGTTATAGTTGAAAAAATGGTTAAAAGTCAGATCGCACAAGTAAAATTTAGGTTTTTATTTATTCCTCCCAAATTCAGAGGGGACCAGTGTTTGACCACTTTTTCCTACTGCCATTAGACTGAAGAAAGCAGATGGTAGCTATAATTGTGGGCATATAGTTGTTGTATCAGTGTGTTGTACACTTGAAACTAATATAACAGTGTGTGTCAACTATACAATTTGAATAGGATGCATTCCTATTTGAATAGGATGCATTCCCAAAGCTAACTGGTTCATCATGCTGTTACTTTATTTTTTTATTTTTTATTTATTTATTTTTTAAAGATTTTATTTATTTATTTGACAGAAAGAGAGATCACAAGTAGGCAGAGAGGCAGGCAGAGAGAGACAGGAGGAAGCAGGCTCCCTGCCGAGCAGAGAGCCCATGAGGGGGCTCGATCCCAGGACCCTGAGATCATGACCTGAGCCGAAGGCAGAGGCCTTAACCCACTGAGCCACCCAGGTGCCCCCTTATTTTTTTATTTTTTAAAAAGATTTTATTTATTTTATTATTTTTTAAAAGATTTTATTTATTTATTTGACAGAGAGAGAGATCACCAGCCGGCAGAGAGGCAGGCAGAGAGAGAGGGAAGCAGGCTCCCTGCTGAGCAGAGACACCACCCCCATGTGGGGCTCTATCCCAGGACCCTGCGATCATGACCCCAGAGGCTTTAACCCACTGAGCCATCCAGGCGCCCCTTGTTTTTAAATTATATTTTAAAAGATTTTACTTGTCAGAGAGAGAGAGAGGGCAGAAGCAGAGGGAGGGCCAGGCAGCAGGAGAAGCAGGCTCCTTGCTCAGCGGGGAGTCAATCCCAGGACCCAAGGATCTCGTCCTCAGCCGGAGGCAGACGCTTAACTGAGGAAGCCACCCTGGCATCCCAAAATTTATTTATTTTAGTCAAAGATTTTATTTATTTCTCATGCAAAAGAGACCAGGGGTGCGGGGCAGGGGCAGAGGGAGAGGACAAGGGAGAGAGAAGCGGATTACCTGCTGACCATGCTCAGGATTCCATGACCATGAGATCATGACTGGTACCAAAACCAAGAGTCAGAGGCTTCACCAGCTGGGCTACCCAAGAGCTCCAGTCATGCAGTTATATTCATAAGTCAGGCAACTGGTGTACTTGAACTGGTCCTGTTACCCATTGTGATGGCCAAACCCCTTCCTCTGCTAAACTGTCATAACAAAATGATGCTTCTGCTAAAGTTAAATGTTTTCTGTTTTCCTCGAAATTATACTAATTTACTTAGTCTAGAGAATTTTTACAGCAAAACAGTTGGCTAGAGGCAATGCCTTCTGAGTCTACTACTTTGTTTTTACAGAGGTGTCACAGATGTGTCTCAGAGGTGGCAGAACTTGATTTGGATCTTGAAAGTGAAGAATTTGGATGAGGCAAGTGGGGCATGCCAGTTAAGATAAACGTGTGCAAGAGGGCTCTTGTGGGCTGGGTGCAGGGCATAAAGTGGATTAGGAGGTACAAACTTCCAGTTATAACTGAGTCACAGAGCACAGAGATGAAAAATACAGCATAGGGAAGATAGTTAATAATACTGTAATAACATTTTATGGTGGCAGATGGTGACTACCCTTACTGTGGTGAACATTAAGGATAGAATTGTCAAATCAGTATGCTGTACACCTGAAACTAATATAATACGTCATTATCTTAGGTACGTCAACTATATTTTTAAAAAGTCTTTAAATTTTATTTATTCATTTATATTTATCTACTTTAGAAAAAGCCCATGTGCCTGTGTGCGAGTAGGGAGAGGAGTGGAGGGAGAGGGAGAGAGAATCCTGAAGCACATACTCTGCTGATTGCCAAGCGCTGTGTTGGGCTCCAGCCCCTGAGCCTGAGATCATGACCTGAGCAAAATCAAGAGTCAGTTTCTTCACCAATTGAGCCACCTCAGCGTCCCAACTTTTTTTTTTAAGTGAAGATCCTAGAATAGACAAAAGTCAACTCGATTTTCTCCAGACTGCTTTCACTCTGGTATGGCTTCTCAGTCCAGATAAAGGTCTAGACAGACTTGAACCCAAACCCAAGTGCTAGGAGAACCATAAAAGTGGTGCTTTAACTTGGTAATATTTCTAATGTCTCTAGTTTGTGAAACTTTGCTAATCCCAGATCAAATGGGACTACAATTCCAATATTGAATTTCACCTTCAGTTGCTTTTTAAAAATTTTTTTTAGATTTTATTTGACTGGGAGAGCACAAGCAGGGGGTGTGGCAGGCAGAGGCAGAGGGAGAGGGACAAGTAGGCTCCCCTCCTAGCAGGGGAAGCCTGATAACGGATTTGATCCACAGATCCCAGAACCATGACGTGAGCTGAAGGCAGTCGCTTAACCAACTGAGCCACCCAGGTGCCCCACCTTTAGTCGCTTTATGCTCAAGAAAGCAGGGAACAAAAATCTCCATTTTGACTCCTGTCCACCTGTACCTCACCTCCAATTATTTCTTCTCCTTTTTTACTTTTAAACAGCCTTGAAACCTGTTATATGGAAAACCTTTTGAGTACAGTAATGTGTTACGCATTAACCCAAGCCCTTTCAGTACAATCAAGAAGAAAGCTCGAGTTTATTTTTGCAACATAAAGAGCTTGTTTATAGTGGCATATTGCCATCACTGAAGTTAGTGACTTTAATAAACATCTTAAATTATTTGTTATAACGCCCCAAATCAAAACATACATTCCAAAGCAAGGCTTACTTTATATACTAAGTAATATCCAGAAGATTATTGAGCCTTGATGTCAAATTTTACTTTTAAATTTATATTTATTTATTTAAAGATTTTTATTTATTTGTGAGAGAGCATGTGGTGGAGGGGGGAAGGACAGAGGGAGCGTGAAAGAGAGCAGCTGACTCCATGCTGAGTGCAGAGCCTGACTTGGGGCTCCATCCCAGGACCCTAAGATCATGACCTGAGCCGAAGAAAGATGTTTAACTGACTGGGCGACTCAGGCACCCCTAATTTTTATTTATTTTTTTTAAAGTTTATTTAAGTAAAGTTTACCCATCATGAGGCTTGAACTGACGACCCCCAAGATCAAGAGTGGCTTGCGTTTCTGACAAAACCAGCCAGGTACCCCCTTAATGTCTAATTTTAAATAAATCAAGGTTAAGAGCCTTTGTAAATAGGGATCGTGACCTTAGTGAACTGCATCCCCAGCCGAACCATGTATAAGGGATGCCACAGAAACAGGGCATTTTTTTTTTAAGACCTTTGTTTTGTTTTAGGATTTTCTAGTTAACAAGTTTTTAAGCAGTGTCTTACCTTCAATAAGGACAGTCGCCACCACCCAAAGGACTTCATTTACATTGTTTTTTAGGAAGTTTTCCTATTCTGAGCAAGGTGTCTCACATCCTGCAGAGGTCTCTGACTCTTGCATTACTTGTACCTTTGAAAATGATATAGCTAAATTTAAGAAAATGAGCTAAATAAACTGGACATTATTTCACATTATTTGTCCCTTCATTGCACTCACTATTTTTATCTTCTTACTAGTTTCAACTCAACAAATAATTGAGTCCAGATATTTGAGTCCAGATATTTGATGGACACGACTGTAATGGAATTGTGATTGCTTATGTTAAAAGAGCTAGCCCAAAGCTTGTTGTCATTCTGTACATTGTTGTGGGAAAGGTTAAAGGTAGGAAGGGTTTAAGTCTCAAAAGCAACTCAATAATCCTTACCAAAATGATTGTTTTTCTTCACTGATGAACCAGTGATTGTTTGGTGTTATTAGTATTTAGTATTATTATATCACTGTTCCTGCTAAATGAAAAATTCATGTACTTTGGCATCAGAAAAACCTGAGAAGCTTGTGAATGGTTCAGATTTCTGCCCTCCACCCACACTCCAGATCTACTGAATCACAGCCTTTGGTTGGATTATTTTTTCTTTTGTGTTAAAAAAAAAAATCTTCGCAGGAGTGGTGCCTGGCTGGTTCAGTCAGGAGAGCATGGGACTCCTGATTTCAGAATTGTGAGTTAGAGCCCCACATTGGGCATAGAACTTACATTAAAAAATAAAGAGATAAAATAAAATCTTCCCAGGAGATTCTGATGCATACTAACACTAGAGAACTTTGATGTGGATAAAAGCAACTGGTTGCCTTATTTTTCACATTTTAGCAGAGTCAGTGTTGTGTCAGTTTGACTTCAGTTTGCCCTTAAATTGTTTCAGGCAAATTAGGTCTTGGTACTTAAGCAAAGATTGTTCACAATCTTTGTACAAAGGGAAAGTTCTATCATCTTCCTAATTTCAAAGTCTTAAGAAATTTCCAGTGAACAAAATGAATATTACAGTTGGATGATAAAAATGGAACTTGACACTAGAGTTTTTCAAAGACCATGTTAGCATTTTATTTTTCTATTCCTGACACCGAATTCATAGGGGTGAATGATAATAGAACATAATCAAAATAACATACAAATACAATTCAAGAACATTTAACCATCAATTGTAGCTGTTCTTTGTAAAATACATAAAGGTAAACAGAAACATCTTTATATAAATTATGCTTAACAATCTGTATACACTGTGAAACCACTGTTAAAATTCACACTGAGATGCTAGTGCAAGCAGTGGTATACAAAAGTGCAAACAAGGTTAGTGATAAAAAACAGACTGACTTATCACTTCAACATACTCTGCATTCAGTCAAGTACTGAAGCCCTCACCATAGAAAACACTTTGATCACTTTCAAAGTAATGTGACTATATTCACCCTGAGTGCTCTCACCTGTCAGTATGCCAGCTGATGATGAGTTCAGGTTAGGAGTGGCATCAGGGAATAGAGAACCCCATGTGAAGTTGGCCATTCTGATGTGAATCTTTACACTTGATAATGAAAACAATTCCAAAGACCACTTGTATGTCAAAAGCTGTAGAACTATCACCCTCAAAATATTTAAGACAAATTAATTCAAATTCACCCTCCCCCATTTAAAGAAGAATTCATCCATTCCAATGAAGCTTTTCCAAAAATAACTCAGTGTGAAATCACTCGAAAGGCTTTCCCATTTCTGTACTTAAATCTATTTGGGGCAAGGACGCTCCTGAAACAAAGTTTGCTTTTTTATTTTTTTAAAGATTTTATTTATTTATTTGACAGAGAGACACAGCAAGAAAGGGAACACAGGCAGGAGGAGTGGGAGAGGGAGAGCAGGCTTCCCACTGAGCAGGGAGCCCTATGCGGGAGCTCGATCCTGAGCAGAAGGCAGATGCTTAAGGACTGAGCCACCCAGGCGCCCCACAAAGTTTACTTTGGATAAATTTGCTTACTGTGATTACTTTTGATTCTCTTTATAAGTGTGGTCATATCCCTGAACAATCAGTCAGTGGTATTAAATGCATTAGTTACTTAATGTTCTAAATTATGAGAACAAAAATTTGTTGGTTCAGAGCTACATCTTCAGTAGACTCTGTAGATTTCTTCATACTTTTTATCCAGGTGTGGTGTGGGAGTGTGAGGGGGGGATGGTTCCAGGGACCAAGAGTAGAAACAGGGTTTTAACAAAACCCCAATCACTATGCACAGAGGCACAGTCCCATATTCCAAGACCTGTTCTTTCCTTCCTTTTTGGGGGGAGGGGGGGAAGTGTTAAAAAGCACTAATTTGCATTTCAAAAGAACTGTGATGGAAGCCATCAGAAGCATCACCATATAGCTTTGAGAATTTAGACCTTCACTGAAGATACTGTTTTCTGAACTCTTAGATTTATGGCAAAAAAATATTAAAGGTTCATAAAAATCTTTGATTCACCATTAATTTTGCATTAAGGAATTTTTATTTGCTAATCTCTATTTCTTTTGTGCTTTCTTGGGAGATTTTTTGAACCTTCACCTTGGGAGATTTTTTAAACCTTTACATAGGTTTAAAACAATCCAAACAGTATATTCTAAGTAAAATGGAACACAAGATATTTTGAGAGCGTTCCCTTCATATTAGCTATTCTCATTGTACTCTGGTCAAAATTTGGCAATAAATCCTTGCAAACTTGAATCACATGACTATCAAGACTGAAATGCCACACTGAGTCACAACCAGTATAGTTTCAGAACATGTAAACCTTTCTCCTGCAACTCTCGAATCATGTCAACTAGAATTACACTGCTTTTAATGATAGAACTTGTGAAAATGCTGTGTTTTGAGTGTGTCTGATCAAATCGTTTTGTAGAAGGCAAGAAGCAGTACTACTATAGCTATTACCCTATTTTAATGGTTTTACAAGTAGTTTATGTGCTGGGAAGCACTAGAAAGTGTGAGCTGGTTCAAAACTAAGGAAAAGAAACTACATTGTAAACCACAGTAGATGTGTTTATATACATAAGCACGCAAAACTAAACTTGACATCTATGCAGAAATATCTGGATTCATACATCTTTGGCATTCGAAGATACTGGGTCAACCAAACCAATGGTGAAGAATTTTTTTCACATATTTCAGAAAATGTCTTGTCCCAATGTTAAAAAATGCTATCCTCTCTATTCTAAAAATTCACTGAGCTAAAGACAAACTGGAATCAGTTTAAAAAGGTACCCGAAAATATAATTAACAGCAGTCCTTGAAAGAGGTGTGGGGTTAAGGGTTTCATTAAAATGAGAAATGTAGGCTGAGATCTTATCTTTTAGAGCTGTAGACTAAAGATTTTAACATCTTTTGAGTAGTGCCTGATTTATATGGAATCCAATCTTGTATACATTTTCACGACTTATGGTAAAAGGCACAAAATTAATCTATGTCCCCATTTACCCCCAAAATACTGAACAGGTGCACGCACTTGCACAAGCACATAGAGAGTATATGTTTTCCCCATGTGCTTCTACTGTTTCTTGCAATTCTCTTAATATGCTTCTCTTGAAGGGGAGCAGTGACTCAATGGATGTGTTCAGAGGAGCTGGAAGAGTGAGATGGTAAGCCCAATGACTAGGGCCCATCTCCCTGGAGCTGGGTGGAAAGTCAGTTGCTGCTATGTGCAGCTTCATTTCTGAATGTTCAGGCCATAAGAATCTTACATCATTGGGAAAATAACCACAGTTTAGTTGTGATCCACAACTGACTTTATTTCTTTGATCCTAGTGTCAGAACTAGAATGAGAATTCTGGAATGATTTATTTTGTACCAGAAAGCATTTTTCCCCTTCAGAGAATTTAGGAGGGTTTTTACTTTATACCAGTTTATGACACAAGTAATTAACTTCACAATATCACAGTATAAGGAAATACTTGAAGAAAATGCAAAGTCAGTGCTCAAGATAGATACCAACAAGAGGCAGTTACTTTTAATAAGGCCTAGTTCTGTTTAGTGTGGATATTAGAAGTACTTGATTTATTTTTAATTTGTTTAAGTAATCTCTACACGCAGTGTGGGGCTTGAACTCACAACCCCAAGATCAAGAGTCACGTGCTCCACAAAATGAGCCAGTCAGGTGCCCCTAGAAGTGAGCACTTGAATTACACATGGCAGAATAAACCAATAGGTTGGTATGTTATTTCTTCCTTTTGCCATGATGCTAGTGATGATTCTAAGCAGGGAAGCTCTAATTTTCATTTGAAAGGAAGGTTAACGGGAAACAGAGGAGCCATGTTACTAAAACCAGAGGTCATGTTGAAATGACCTTGTTGGTTTAACTAACTGGTGATTCCTTCCAGTCATATCCCTTAATCCTTAATCTGTCTCAGATGTTCCATTATTAATGATAGAACTAGAGTAACTGATCTGGAAAAAAGCTAAAGAAAACACTGATTCTGATATTAAAATTATTTTTGCTGGAAACGGAGCAATCTATTCTCAATGGAATTGGTTATATATACTATAAAATCTTGGTTTATAACCAAGAGAACTAACTCTCTTAAGTTTGAGTCTTTAAAAATATATATTTGGCACTTATCTTTCAGCTTATTTAGTAATTATGGGAATCTCAGAACCTCATGGAAAAAAATAATTCAATTTCTTAGAAAATTAAAGTGCTTTAAAAGCTACCTAAAATATTAATCTATCAGTGAGGCTTGCAGATGCTATCAAACGGCAGGCATTACTTCTAAAAACAAAAGCCTTTGTGCTATAAAGAGCTGACAGCAATTAAGAAAAAAGAAAATCGAACACAAGCATTTATTTATTTCTACTGAGAAATAAAATATGCCAAACAATGCAAAAGAGCTATAGGACAGGATCAGAGTCCCCACGCAGCTCAGAAGGCAGAATAGGCTTCCTTTCTCCTCACACATACAGGCCTCTACGATGAAACTACGCACAAGGTGCTACTTGTTGCTTGCCCTGGGCGTACCATTATGTAAAAAGGAGTGGGGAGTACCTCTAAATGTGGGGACACTGGTGCCCATCACTACTTTGGGTGAAAAGGCACAAAGGACCAAACTGGGCACCAGTAAGTTTGGAACACTTCAGAATAAGACAAACCGGAATGGAGCTAAAGGGCCTATTGAACCCCAGATTAAACCTGTGTTGTACCAGAAGATGTGCTTTTCTTCAAAAGACTGATCCCACAGAAACTAGGAGGTGGATCCCATCAGCACTAATCATGGTAGCATTACTGTAACAAATAAACGTGATTCAGAGATAAATGTGGTATAAGATGGAACCAAACACAATATGTCTCCTGATAAATGCAAAAGCTTCTAGAGACTTAAACATTATCCTAAAAATTCTGAAGTGGTCTCCTTGCCCCACAACCCCCTCTTATGTATGTTATTAAATACCCAAAATGTCAGAGCATACTAGCCAGATAAGACACATTAAAATGAAACATCTGCCCAACAAAGATGCCAAACATCAGGGTGTGTTTTATTGCATGACGTTTGCATAAGAAAAAATATTATTGAAAACTGTAAGGCATCATGCAATCATCAATAAGCTAATTATTAACTGTACACTTAAGATAGGTGGACATAAAATCTAAAATTTAAAAACTAGTTCCAAAATAGTACATAAAAATTTAACATGATGAGCTTTTAAACATGGTTTGTATTTGTAGCTTCACGTTGTTAAAAAGTGCTTCAAATGTACTGCTGGAAAGTTGTTCTTTATAAATGGCGCTGGGGATAATGTCAGATTATAAACTGTATAAACTAACTATTTTTATGGAATTAGAAAGCTAACATTGTGATACTCAAACTTACTTGAATCAGTTTCCAATTTGCACTCAAATTAAGTTGATATAATATCAATAATCTAAAAAACATCTGTTTTCTGACCAACAAAAGTCTATTGAATTCAAGTTATGCATGTTGAGTGGATCAAATCTCTGAGTAGGCCTGAATGGCGAGACCTGGAACCGATGCAGGTGGTTGTTAATCAATGTACTGCGCCATCCAACGGAAACCTTCTCCATAACCTTGCCTTTTGAGCACGCTGCACATGAAAACTTCTAAGGGTCGGGCATTCAGTTCTTTCAGAGACACATTGCCCTAGAAGGGAAGACAGACATTAAATTATCATGGATGACCTCTTTATGAAATAAAAGCTCCACTTTACAGCTGAATTGCAGCTTCTACATCTGAGAACAAAGGGTGACTGTGTTAAGCCTTGGGTGCTGGGCAGAAAAGTGTGTTAGACACACAGGAAACCTCCTTCTCTCACTCAGTGGGAAAGAGGGGAGTTTTGAGGCACACAAGAATGAAAATAATCTTTGACTTGGAAAAATTTAAGTTAACCAAACCGGCTTCACTAATATTAAAGACAAACCTTTCTGAGTAAGTTTATGACTGAACAAAGCATTTCCTAAAAATGGGGATTTAACTTATTGAAAAGCCACTGAAAACAGACTAAAGTCTACCCTAACACCAGAGTCTCCTTCAAAAGAACGCAGTATTTCTCTACTCTGAAAGAAATATATAGAAATCAAGGAAACTTTGTTTGTAAACTCTAAGATTTTTCTATACCAAGGTCCCTCCCCCAAACAAATACTAGTAAAAATGGCCGCAAAAATAATGCATTTTGAAGATTATAAAGTATTATGTTCAGGGGCACCTGGTGGCTTACTTGGTTAAGCGTCTGCCTTCAGCTCAGATCATGATCTCAGTCGCGCATGGGGCTCCCTGCTCAGCAGGGAGACTGCTTCTTCCTCTCCCTACCCTAACCCCTCAGACTCACTCTTTCTCTAATATAAATAAAATCTTAAAAAAAAGTATTATGTTCAGAAAATCCCCCAACACTTCTATGTTCAAATTTACATTTTATTTTTATCTCTGATGAACTTGGGGTCTAAATACACTATTGGAATGCTTAAACATTTAAGTATATTATTTGGGGGCTAATTCTGAAAATCTAT
The DNA here is from genome assembly GCA_028533885.1 of Nasua narica. Lineage (NCBI taxonomy): Eukaryota > Metazoa > Chordata > Mammalia > Carnivora > Procyonidae > Nasua > Nasua narica. The sequence continues at coordinate 24,215,946 of CM052809.1, forward strand.
GATGAATAAAACTTTAAAAGCTTTCATTGGATTTCCCACAAGCACGAGTTTTGACATTTTTGTTATCCCCAAGAAAAGGTTTCATTCAGTGGTAGAAAGAAAATACATGAAGACATTTAAAGACCCAAATGTACAAATGAGTTTTTAAGAAAAAAAAAATAAGGGGCATATGTATATGTAGTTGGACAATAGTAATTTAAAGACATTTTATTGTATACTTGAAACTAATGTTACGTGTCAGTTACACCTCAAACAAACAAACAAACAAAAAAAGGCAGATTGCCAGTTGGACTAATCACCAGATTACTATTAGTGCAATATTGGAATTAAACTATTTCAGAAGATAAAAATAAATAAGACATTAAATTAAAAGACCTTTACATTGTCAAATGAAATATTCAAATGAGTAAAAAAAAACTGTTTTATTTACCTTTCCTGTTGTCTGACCATATAAACCAAACATTTCTCGTAACCTCTCTTCACTGATGGCTTCAGGTCTGTCAATCTTATTCCCAAGAATTAGTATAGGCACATTAGCAATGGTTTCATCTGTCATTAGTGACTGAAACAAAATAAAATGAAAGACAAGATGTTGATATGAAACTATCTGAAGAGCTCCTTATGACAAGATAACCAATGGGTATCAAGGACTCATTCTCTATCATAGCATGTCAGTTTTGCCAAATTTCTTTGGCAAACTTTTCGTACATTTTAAAATAAGCTCAGGGGTGCCTAGGTGGCTCAATCAGTAGAACCTGCGATTCTTGATCAGGGGCTTGTGAGTTTTAGTTTCCAGCTCGGTGGAGAGAAGAGTTAAAAAAAAATCTTAAAAAACACACAAAGTGAGCTCAAAGAAACTGTAAGCTCCTTCTGTAAATGCTCAACTCTGCTGCTCACTCTGTGAATCACTAAAGGGACTAAAACAAATACCTTGAGGGTGAGCAGACTTGGTTTCAATTCTAGTTCTACTGCTTATGAATTCTAAGATCTTGGACATATAAGCCTCAATGAAGTTCAAAGAGAATTTGGAATAGCACCTACCTTATGGAGTTGATTTGAGAATTAAATGAGTTAATATACACGTGCATGGCACAAAGTAGGTAATTAGGAAATCCCTACCCTGTGCCGTGACCACAGAACCTACCTGGACTTTGCCACATGACCAATTATTTGCCTGCTCTGGGCAGGGGCACAGGTCAAATCACTGCTTTCTCTGTGGTCCCAGATCTAGCCCTGGCCTTCCTGGCTGATCCTGAACCACTTTATGAAGCATCTGACCTGGGAGAGGGGAAGGAGAAGTAGGCTACACATGCCCCACTCACTTATAGAAGTGGTGACTAAGATAGTATGTTATACCATTTCCAGGTTCCGGCCAACTCCCGAAGAAAATGGCATCTAGGATGACCAGGGACTCAAGACCAACCCACTCCAGGTATGCCGCAGACATGAAATATACTATAAAAGCATGCACAGAGTGAGCTTAGGTCTTCAGGAATAAAGTCTGTGCTAGTATGTCCTCAATAGCTACAATTACTCCCAAGCTACTGTCTCTGTATTCTAAGTGGAGTAACCACTGAGCTCCATAAATTGCCAGGAGTTATATCAGAGACTGCAGAAAAGCTGCACTCTGATACCTAGATCTCCAACCTATTTCCTCAAGCTTACCAGAGTGATTCAGCTGTTTAGTTTTAGTTAACTTACATCAAGTTCTTCTTTTGATTCTAACAGCCTTTCATGGTCTGCACAATCCACCAGAAATACAATGCCATTGATAGCAGGAAGGTAGTTTTTCCACACTCTTCGAGCTAACAAAAACAATCAGGAGTTAGATTTTATTTGCTGGTCAAACCTAGCAGATGGTTTGATGGAAGAGTCCAACAAGATATCAAGTTTAATTATCCCTTAGCTGGTACCACTTCACTATATACTCAAATTAATCTTTAACCCAGGGTTGCCAAATCTTTCCAGAGGACCAAGGAAGGCTTTCATTGATGTGGGCAAGTCAAATATTTTACTCTGCTCCAGTTATCCCAAGTTAGAAGTGGAATTATTTGCTACCAATGGACAATGATGAACATTACGTTCGCTGGATGACTGCCACTATTTTAAAAATTTATTTATTTATATGTAATATTCATTTTTGACATTTCAAGTTTGTTTTTTTGCCACTGATAAATTCAGAGTCAGTGAAAGAAGGAAATTAGTGGGTACAGATTTGTTAAGTTAAAATAACAAAAGCAAACTGTTATAACAGAAATTAACTAAAATCAATGAAACCTTTAGGGTAATTTTTTCCATGACATCATTTTTAGGGAAGTTTTAGGGGTATCTTAGGGGTAAGCAACTTTTTATTGACTTCAGTTTTATGATATATCTTAAAAACAACACAGAAATTAAGTCTCAAACTCCATTAGGTTCCAATTCTCTCTCACCATTATATTCTGGAGTACTTCATATACATTTATATATATTCATATATAATTATAATGTCTCAAATGTGCATTCACTAGCCACAACCACTTAAAATCTTTTCAACTGGGGCATATGGGTGGCTCAGTCATTAAGTGGCTGCCTTTGGCTCAGGTCATGATCCCAGGGTCTTGGGATCGAGCCCCACATCGGGCTCCCTGCTCAGTGGGAAGCCCGTTTCTCCCTCTCTTACTCCCCCTGCTTGAGTTCCCTCTTCACTGTGGCTCCCTCTGTCAAATAAGTAAATAAAATCTTTTAAAATAAATAAATACTTTTCAACTATTTGTCATAGGAGCTTTAGAATGCCCACCAACTTTGTAATATTTACTATTTATGAATTACCATGTGCTGGTACTGTCATGTCTTTTGGGGGACATAAGAAATAGACTTTAGTTCCTGAAAGTTCAGTAGTGGAGATAACACACTTTTTCAAACTTGTAGACATTTACACAAATGCACTAAGCACCATGGAAATATAATCAAGAGTATTCCCAGGTGAGAGTGCTTTCTCAGGGGAGGCAGCCACACTTATACTGGGCCCTGAAGGTGGGTTACTTGTGTGCAGATGGGGATGGTATGAGCAAAAGCACAGAGGGGAAGAACACCAAGCGGGTTTTGTTTGGTTGGGAGTACAGAGAATAGGAAAGGGAACAGGGGAAAAATAAACTGGCATCAGATTACAGAGATCCTGAATGCCAGGTCAACAAGTTCGGCTTCCATTTTGTAGGTCGGCCATTGAAAGTTTTGAATATGGAGCAGTAACATCATAATATGATTATAACTCTCAGTGAAATGTGGATTGGAGTAAAGGATAGAGGCTAAATTTAGGTTACATGCTTTATACCAAAAACAAGACTTAAACTGACCAGGAGTATCATGAAAATCACTTTGGTTTAAAGCTTATATGGTGGTAATAATTCTTAAATTTTAAGAGTACTCTGGCCTTCCTTAAATAGAACAAGATTTCATGAACTGGAAACTAATGGCCACATTTTTATTAAACTAAAATAGAGCAACTGTAAGAGTAATAGAATCTTACCTTGAACATGTCCACCCAGATCAAAAGTTGTAAAGGTCATGCCAGCAATGGTTAGTTCTTCTGAAGCTAAATAACAATATAAAATATTTTTACAACAAGAAAATCGGACATCCATTTATGGTATATATTGCTACTTAATGTTTGATTAACTGCAAATAAATTCAAATCAAACACTTAGGAACTAATAAAAGAATTTGTTGTAGTTAGATGTACTTCAATTTATACTGACAACATAACACATAACACAACATAACACAAGTCATGGTAATACTCTAGTATTCACTACCCTCTACAAATCCAACATTTTTTTTTCCTTCTTTCTCCTGCTGAGAATATTAACTATTCAGATAATTATTTGCTGTGAATTCAAGTAACTGCTCCAACCTAATAATTTTTCCTATAATTCATTTTAGATGATACCAGGAAAATAATTTTCTCTCATGGCTGTCATATTACCAAGTGACAGTCTTTAATGATAAACACAGTTGCAATACAAACACAGTTGCAATACAAACTTTTGCCATGATGTCTTCAAATTTTTTTCTGCTCCCTCCCTCCCTTCCTCTTCTAGGACTTCAAGTATAGGTTGGCTAGACTGCTTTGTATTGTTCCACAAGTCACTGAGTATCTGTTCATTTCACTTTTCTCTCTGTGCTTTATTTTATATAGTTTCTATTATGTTGACTTAAGTTCACTAGTCTTTCCTTCTGCAGTAATGGCATTATTTTATTGTTAATCCTATGTAGTGAAAATTTCACTTCAGTTACTGTATTTTTCATTTGTAGAAGTTCCACTTGGTTCTGTCTTGTATTTTCCATTTCTTTCCTCATTCTTTTCATGTTTTCCTTCAGTTCATGAACACATTCATCACAGCTCTTTTGGCATCCTTACCTGCTAATTCCATCATCTTAGTCACTTCTGGGGCTGTCACTACTGATTGATTTTTCTCCTGGTTGTGTCTCACACTTTCCTGCTTCTTTGCATGTCTAGTCTTTTTTTTTTTTTTTGTCTAGTCATTTTTGACTCAATGTTGGATTTTGTTGTATTCTTTTGAAGTAAGGTGGACTTTGTGCTGGCAGACAGTTATACTGCTTGCAGATCAGTTTTTAAGTTTTGTTAAGTTACAGTCATCTTTACAGGTACTTCTGCCCCATTACTAAACTATGACTCTTCTGGAGTTTCTGGTGAATGCCAGGTCTCTCCCTTATGGCTGGTGGGAATATGAATGACTCCTGGGCCCAGGTGAGCTCTGAGAATTATTTGGTTAACAGCTCTGCTACAATTATTCTTCTCCAGAAATTGATCTTTGATTGGCCTTGGGGAGTTTTACCCTATGCACACAGATTGTTATTTAGCCATGAACACATTTCTGCAGTTCTTTGTCTGTAGACCTCCTTCCTCTGGTACTATGCCAAGCAAAATTCTCATCACCTCAGTCTCCCCATATTCTGGTCTCTGTCACCTCAACCTAGCCAGCAATGTTTGGATTTCTTCTCCTTGCACCACGGTCTGAAGATAATCTCTGTGATAAAGCTTGAATAAAGAAAGGTTTGTTTTCCTTCTCAGGAATCATAGTCCTGTGTTAGATATTGTCCGGTTCTGAAAACAGCTGTAGTATATATGTTTGTCCAGTTTTCTAGCTGCTTGCAGTGGGAGGATAGTTCCAGATGCTCTTACTGCCCCATAGCAAAAGCAGAAGTCCCCTACCATTATAATGAAGGTTCAGTATAATTTTTAACTATTCATTATTGTTGCTGAGGCCTCAGAGTAGTAATTTCTTATTAAAAAATTCTTTATGTAGACTCCCAACTGAATGAGCCAATACAGTGTGTTCCTTTCCATAAGGAAAATATAATGCTTGGATGTGGCTGAGAAACTACCTTTATGGTCATAATCCCTACTATACTCCTTACTTAATAAAAAGTCCCAGTTTGAGTAAGACATAGAAAACTGTTAATATCCCAGGTAGTTTGCCCCTTCCCACTCACTGTCCACTCCCAGAAGTAATCTGAATTCTATCAGCACAGGTTTGTTGTGCCTGTTCTAGAATTCATATAAATGATACCATACAGTATGTAACTTTTTGTGATCATCATCTTCCAAGCATCATAATATATACTGTATGTAACAGTTATTCCTATTTCTTACTGAATAGAATTTCATCGTTTATTCTTTTGGGTGGGGATGGGTATCTGAGCTGTTTCCAGTTTGGGGCTATTACAAAGAAAGTTGGTATAAACATTCTTGTACAAGGATTTTGGTGAGTAGATATTTTCATTTCTGCTTGATAAATACTTAGCAATGGAACTATCAGATCATGGGGTAGATATGTATTATCTTTTTCACGTATGTTCTTTTTTTTTTTTTAAGATTTTATTTATTTATTTGACAGAGAGGGAGAGATCTGACAAGTAGGCAGAGGGGCAGGCAGAGAGAAAGGGGGAAGCAGGCTCCTTGCTGAGCAGAGAGCCCAATGTAGTGCTCGATCCCAGGACCCTGAGATCATGACCTGAGCCGAAGGCAGAGGCTTTAACCTACTGAGCCACCCAGGTGCCCCTTCACATATGTTCTTGATTAATTAAAAATGCAAGATAAAACGAACAAGAGCTACAAGAAAGTTGAGATGGCAACTGTTTTGTGTCACTGCTTTTACTCCTCGTACTCAGAACAATGTATGGCATAAAGTAGGTGTTCAATAAATATTTGATGAATAAATAAAGGAGAGCAACATCAAAAATATAAAAATGGGGGTGCCTGGCTGGCTCACTCTGTAGAACATGCAACTTTTTTTTTTTTTAAGATTTTATTTATTTAATTGACAGAGACAGAGAGGGAACACAAGCAGGGGGAGTGGGGAAGGGAGAAGCAGGCTCTCTCCGCTGAGCAGGGAGCCTGATGCCAGAGTCAATCCCAGGACCTGAGCCGAAGGCAGACGCTTAACCGACTGAGCCACCCAAGTGCCCCAAGCATGCAACTCTTGACCTCAGGGTTATACACTGGAGCCCCATGTTGAGTGTATAGATTACCTGAAATCCTAAAAAAAAATTTTTTAACTGAATTACACCTAATATAATACCAAACCACTCTGTAGTTTCCTCCAACTATTTTTGCACACAGTTTATATACTCAATTTCACAATGATCATTTTTTCTTTACTAGTATTGTTCTTGCATCAGAATCTTATTTGCCAAGCCCCACTCTTGTTCTAATATAAAAAAAAGATGTATCAATTTAATGAAATCTTCCTTTTCCAACTTTACTGAGTTTTATTGGTAAAATGGTACTTTGTCGGGGCGCCTGAGTGGCTCAGTGGGTTAAAGCCTCTGCCTTCAGCTCGGGTCATGACGTCAGGGTCCTGGGATCGAGCACTACATTGGGCTCTTTGCTCAGCAGGGAGCCTGCTTCCCTCTTTCTCTCTGCCTGCCTCTCAGCCTACTTGTGATCTCTCTGTCAAATAAATAAATAAAATCTTAAAAAAATTAAAATAAAAAAATGGTATTTTGTTTTTGTTTTTCTCCTTCCTTGTTCTCTATTTAGTGAATTAAACATCATATTATTACCTACTTTCTGGTCCAGTGCTCAATTTTATACTCATTATTAAGTCCACACTCATTATTTCATAATTAATATGTGATTAGCTTGTTTTTGACCTATATTCTTAAAAAATAAAATTAAAAAACAAAACTTTATGTCTACTTGATTCATAGTCTTTTCAAGTGACAGAAGGTCATAGGTATTTATAAGTTAGGCTTCTGTTCTAATAATTTAATCACTTTACTTTCTCAAATAGTACGATGACATAACCTTATATACTTACTGGTATATATTAAGTGACTTACAGAGTCATTGTTAATGTCTTTCAGGCAGTCTTTCTTTCTTTTTTTTTTTTAAAGATTTTATTTATTTGACAGAGAGAGAGAGATCACAAGTAGGCAGAGAGGCAGGCAGAGAGGGGGGGGGGAAGCAGGCTCCCTGCTGAGGAGAGAGCCCGATGCGGGGCTCGATCCCAGGACCCTGAGATCATGGAGCCAAAGGCAGAGGCTTTAGTCCACTGAGCCACCCAGGCGCCCCTCAGGCAGTCTTTCTTAAAGAAGCCACAGTAAATTATTTTTCAAATTGTTCTAAAACTTTCTATAAATGTATCCATACGTGCCCTGTTTTTTGGAATAATTCTATGGTCTTTATATTAGATACTGTTGATGTTTCTCAGAGTAGAAAAAAGACTGGTTAATAAATTGAGAGTCACTAGCAAAGTGTAAGACTATAATCTGTCCATTGAATAATGATTAAAAATACAGTTTTGAAACTTGAAAGAAATTTATGTTATCTAAACAAGGTAATGGTGCCTATTTATAGCCTAAGCAATATCTGGTTGGAAAGACCTCAATCATGTTATAATCCCTGAGACAGTAACTTTAATTCCTCTAGCTGAAAAAGGGTGTACTAACTGGAAAAAAGATATGTGTCTTACTTTAAGATCTAAATATACTTCTTGGGAGTGGAGTGGGATAGCTATGATTTATTTACCTATTTTTAAGAATAAGTCATATTACCTCATCATAATTAATCCACCAAAAAATACCAAAAGAGAAAAAAATTTTTGGTTAGTGCCCATGAATTGATATCACTTGATAAAGTAACATGTTGTATATGGGAATATACTTACTGGGATGTAACGTTGGGACATGTTGTCCAAGTCTGTCATCTTTTAGCATGTGTAGCAATGTTGTTTTTCCTGCATTATCCAATCCAAGAAATACCAATTTCCCAGTTTTCTTATATAATCCTGCAGAGTAAGAGTTATGATTAGTCAAAATTCTATCTGACATAGACTATCCAAGCAAAAGACTTTTTTTTTTTTTTAAAGATTTTATGTATTTATTTGACAGATCACAAGTAGGCAGAGAGGCAGGCAGACAGAGAGGGGAAGCAGGCTCCCCGCCGAGCAGAGAGCCCAAGGTGGGGCTCGATCCCAGGACCCTGAGATCATGACCTGAGCCGAAGGCAAGGGCTTTAACCCACTGAGCCACCCAGGCACCCCTGAGCAAAAGACTTTAAATAAAAGTATAGTATTACATTTACAGTTTAGTTGTTTGGATACTTTTCCTAATGAGATTATTTTACAAAGAAATACCTATTAACCTTTTGAACTTGTAAGATTTTATAATTTGGCCTGAATAAGCTTGAATTTCTAGTCTATTTTTAGTTTCGAAGAGCAATTCTAAATCTGTCATGATTTGCAAATTCAAGTCATTTTTTTTAAGATTTTATTCATTCGTTTGACAGAGAGAGAAAGAGAGCAAGAGATAGCACAAGGAAAAGGAGCGGCAGGCAGAGGGATCTGACTGTGATAACAGGATCATGACCTGAGGTGAAGGCAGATGCTCCATGGACTGAGCCTCCCAGGTACCCCTCAAATCATTTTAATACTAAACTTTGTCCCAGTCGTTGAATGGTTGAATGTGTTACCTAAACTTGTGTCAATACCACGGTGCTGATTCCCTTGACAATTTAGGGATAAATATCAATGTCCTATAGTAGAGAAATACTCATAACATACTTGACATCATGTATTTATGAAGCTGGACCAAAAGGAAAATTAAAGATTTTTCATGGATGAAAATAAAGTAAGCATTTAGGACAATAAAAATCATACTAATTTTTTCAATAAAAGGTTTAGGTCACTGTTAAATTTCCCTGAGAATATGGCTAAACTAAACTAAACACTGCCTAAAACTAAAGCAATAACAAAAAAACAATTTAGGTTAATTTAGATGTATCAACCAATACTGATAGAGGAAGTGACAGAAAAAAGAGCATTAACCAATTTAAACTTTTTTTTTTTAAGATTTTATTTATTTGACAGAGAGACAGCGATCACAAGTAGGCAGAGAGGCAGGCAGAGAGAGAGAGGGAGAAGCAGGCTCCCTGCTGAGCAGAGAGCCTGATGCGGGGCTCAATCCCAGGAACCTGAGTTCATGACCTGAGCTGAAGGCAGAGACTTTAACCCACTGAGCCACCCAGGCGCCCCATGTACATGTATATTTTTATTCTTCTGAGTAAGTACCTAAGAGTGGAATGGTGGGTTTATAGTATGTGTATGTTTAATTTTTAAAGAAACTGCCAGTCTGTTTCTCAAAGTATGGTATCTTACATTTTCCAAACTAAGACATGTATTTAAATTTTCTAATTATATTATTCAAAGAAGGATTAATTTGTCTGCTTCTAATAGACTATGACTTGGGCAGAATTTTTAACATTTTTTTAAAGATTTTATTTAAAAAAATTTTTTTAATAAAATAAAATAAAGATTTTATTTATTTGACAGAGAGAGATCACAAGTAGGCAGAGAGGCAGGCAGAGAGAGGGGGAAGCAAACTCCCCGCTGAGCAGAGAGCCCGATGCGGGGCTTGATCCCAGGACCCCGAGATCATGACCTGAACTGAAGGCAGAGGCTTTAACCCACCGAGCTACCCAGGTGCCCCCCTCCATGTCTTTTCATGGCTTGACAGCTCATTTCTTTTTAGTGCTGAATAATACTCCATTGTCTAGATGAACCAGTTTAGTTCTCCATTCACCTACTGAGGGATATCTTGGTTGCTTCCAAGTTTTGGGAATTACAAGTGAAGCTGCTATAAAACATCAGTGTGTAGGTTCGCATGTGGATCTAAGCTCTGAACTCCTTTGGGTAAATAAAAAGGAGCACAACTACTATATTGTATGGTAAGAGTATGTCTAGTTTTATAAGAAATCACCTAATCTTCCAAAGTGTCTGTACCATTTTGCATTCCCAGCAATGAATGAAAGTTCTTGGGGCACCTGGGTGGCTCAGTGAGTTGAGCCTCTGCCTTTGGTTCAGGTCATGATCTCAGGGTCTTGGTAGAGCCCCGCATCGGGCTCTCTGCTCAGTGGGGAGCCTGCTTCCCCCTCTCTCTCTGCCTGCCTCTCGGCCTACTTGTGATCTCTTTCTGTCACATAAATAAATAAAATCTTAAAAAAAAAAAAAGTTCTTGCTGCTCCACATCCTTGTCGGCATCTGGTACTGTCAATGTCCAGCTTTAGAACATTTTTTTTTTTTTAAAGATTTTATTTATTTATTTGAGACACAGAGAGAGAGAGAAGTCAGATGGAGAAGCAGACTCCCCAGTGAGGAGGGAGCCCGATGCGGGACTCAATCCTGGGACTCCAGGACCATGACCTGAGCCGAAGGCAGTTGCCCAACAATTGAGCCACCCAGGCGCCCCAGCTTTAGAACATTCTAATAGGTATGTGGTAATATTGAACTTTTATGTTTCATGTGTTTAATTATCTAACACCCATGGAATTACATGAGCACCAGGGACATAGTAGCAATTCCAAAAATATTTACTTAATCAATAAATGAACTTTTAAAAACAGGCATTGTAAATCAGGCTACCCATTTAATAAGTTCATGCCAAAATAACAGCCAATTCTTTATCCACATTGAAGCTTAAGACGTAAATTCTTTAAAGTCCTAATCTTTTGATAACCCAGTGACCAAGTTCTGATCCTTAGGGGAAGACTGTCTTCCATATTTACTTGAACTGGGATACTACCTTTCTCATTTAATCATGAATTGTGACTAATACTTTTGTATAGATTTGTATTTAAGATTTTATTTATTTATTAGAAAGAGAAAGAGCAAAAGCAGAGGGAAGAGGGAGAGGGAGAAGCAGACTCCCCACCGAGCAGGGAGCCCGATGTGGGGCTCTATCTTAGGACCCTGAGATCATGACCCAAGCCAAGGCAGCCGCTTAATGACTGAGCCACCCAGGCACCCCTCAACTTTAAAGTGGGTTGGCCTAAATCCTTATTTTGTGATAGGCATTATGAAGCAAGCAGTTATACATTATTTAATCTTCAAAATAACTCTAAAAATTAAATATTATTATCCTCTTTTTTACAGAGGGGAACAAAGGCTTAAAGTTAACTTGCTCAAATGCTGAAGTTAGATGTGAGATTTGAAACCACATCTGATGCCAAAGCTTTGGTTCATTTCATTTGTCTACACTGCCTCCTACTGTTAGCCCTATTAACCTCTTGCTCCTGTTTATGAGGCAATTTATTTTGCTTTTTCAACATAGTGCAGCAGACATTAATTTTCTGTAAACTGATATATAGATACTAACCTGGTACAACCTGGGTTATCCCAGTATAATGAAGTTTAAAATGTTTATTTCTGACCCGGTTGTTGCAAATATGTAAGAAAATATTTCAATCTGATAAAAATATTTAAGAATTCTTGAGGGGAGTGGCCTGCGTGGCTCAGTGGGTTAAAGCCTCTGCCTTCGGCTTAGGTCATGATCTCAGGGTCCTGGGATCGAGCCCCGCATCAGGCTCTCTGCTCAGCAGGGAGCCTGCTTCCACCTCTGTCTCTGCCTGTCTCTTTGCCTACTTGTGATCTCTCTCTGTCAAGTAAATAAATAAAATCTTTAAAAAAAAAAGAATTCTTGAGGAGATAATTGTAGAGAGATCTGATATGTGACCTGTAGAGATCTGATATTTGACCTGTAGTAGAGTGACATTATAAAATGTGAGGAATTTTATTTAAAAAAAAAAATTGATTTTTTTTTTAAAGATTTTATTTTTTATTACTTATTTGACAGAGAGAGAAAGAGAGGGATCACAAGCAGGCAGAGAGGCAGGCAGAGAGTGAAGGGGAAGCAGGCTCCCCGCCGAACAGAGAGCCCGATGCGCGGCTCGATCCCAGGACCCTGAGACCATGACCCGAACCGAAGGCAGAGGCCTTAACCCACTGAGCCACCCAGGCGCCCCAAAAACTTGATTTTTAAAAATGTACAAACATAGGGACGCCTGGGTGGCTCAGTTGGTTGAGCAACTGCCTTTGGCTCAGGTCATGATCCCGGCGTCTTGGGATCGAGTCCCGCATCAGGCTCCTTGCTCCGCAGGGAGCCTGCTCCTGTCTCTGCCTCTGCCTGCCTCTCTGCCTGCTTGTGTTCTCTCTCTGTTAAAAATGAATAAATAAAATCTTTAAAAAAAAATGTACAAACATTGAGGTCTAAATAAGAAATAAAAATAGATTGACAAAATTTGATCTTACATTTTTATCCTTTTAATATATGATAATCAAACAAAATGTGTATTTTCCAAACAAAATTTATTTCCTTTGTTAAAATTATGTTTGTGGAAAAAGCCATTTATTTAGGAGATGATAATTCATAAGTATGGTTGTGGCCAGTTAGGAATTATGTTGACAACTCTGTAATTACATGAAATGCTTCTCTTTGTTCCAGTTCAAGATGATGATTACATGGAAACTAAACTTAGAGCATGCTTTGAAAATAGGAGACCAGAAATATCTTCATTAATTACTACAATAATAAAACCATGTATATCAGAACATAAAAGTTAATCAAAAGCTTGTTTCACTGGAAAATGTGAAAAGTTAAGAGTGTAAATAAGAGAATGAGATGCTAAAATTTTTCCTCTTTAAAATCTAGAAGAGAGGGGTGCCTGGGTGGCTCAGTTGGTTAACCGACTGCCTTTGGCTCAGGTCATGATCCCAGAGTCCTGGGATCGAGCCCCGCATTGGGCTCCCTGCTGATTGGGGAGCCTGCTTCTCCCTCTCCCTCTGCTACTCCCCCTGCTTGTGCTTTCTGTCAAATAAATAAAATCTTTAAAATAAATAAATAAACAAACATCTAAAAGAGAGGAAAATCACTAGTCAGATTTCTTGGGCATACAAGTCTTATTTAGCAGATAATATGCTGCAATTATGATATACAAGGTACTTTATGGAACGTGCATTTTATAGTAACAAAAATAATGCAGATAATTCCTCTGAAGATTAAATGAGATAAAGTATCTAAAGCACTTAGGTAAACTGGGTAATCAAAGGTAGCTATTCCTATAAATAATATTCCTATCAACAACCTTAATGGGTAGGAATTATTTTTAATTTACAGATAAGGAAACTAAAGTTACGGTAGAGAAAATAATTTGCCCAAGACTACATAATTTATAAATGACACAATGAGTAACCAAACACATCTGTATGATTTCAAAGGCCACATTCCTAACTACTGGGTTATATATAAAGAGGCTCTAGACAAATAAGCATTTTTATTTAAGTAGGATTAAATGGGATAACAATAGAGAACAAAGAGCCAACATACCTAAAAACTGTAGCACACTGCTGAAACCACTGTAAATCCAGTCAAATATGAAGGACATATCCAAATCTTACAGGGTCTGGAAAAGAAAGTGTTTTGAATTCAATAGTCATCATTTAACAACATTAAACATGAACTCTGAGTAAATAATCCTACAAGAACCTTACTATAAGGAGTTAGCCATTCTTATTCAGGGTGGTCTAATTTGATATATACTGATGGATAAAAAACAAAGGCCATTAAAATACAAATTAGTGGGGTGCCTGGCTGGCTTAATTGGTAGAACATTTGACTTGATCTCAGGATCCTGAGTTCAAGCCCCATGTTGGCTGTAGAGCCTACTTTAAAAAAAAAAAGTCGAGGGGCGGGAATGCTTGGGTGGTTCAGTCGTTAAGTGTCTGCCTTTGGTTTGGGTCATGATCCCAGGGTCCATGGATCAAGTCCTGCATTGGGCTCCTTGCTCCTCAGGGAACCTGCTTCTCCCCCTGCTTGTACCTTCTCTCTCTCTTTCTCTCTGACAAATAAATAAATAAAATCTTAAAAAAAGCGAGAAAGAAAGAAAAAGTCCTCTTTCTATTAAAAAAAATTGACTAAAAAAAAAAGAAGAAAAACCAAACTAGAGACCGTTATTTGCTAATCAGTGGCAAACACGAAAATGAAGTGTAACAGCCAGAACTGGAAAAGATGTGGAAAGAGAGGCAGTTAGTGGCAGTATAAATTGGTACAAATCTTTTTTTTTTTTTTAAAGATTTTTATTTATTTATTAGAGAGCGAGAGACTGAGAATGAGAGGGGAGAAAGTCAGAGGGAGAAGCAGACTTCCCGCAGAGCCGGGAGTCCGATATGGGACTCGATCCCGGGACTCCAGGATCATGACCTGAGCCAAAGGCAGTTGCTCAACCAACTGAGCCACCCAGGCGCCCCGGTACAAATCTTTTTAATAAATTCGGCAGTAATGTTACACTGTTTGATGCAAGAAGTCTACTAATTTATTTATTTATTTACTTACTTACTTATTTAAGGTAGGCTTTAACTCACATCCCTGAGATCAAGACCTGAGCTGAGATGCTGAGATGAAGAGTTGGATGCTTAACCAGCTGATCTGCCAGGCACCCCCCCCCCCAAGAATTCTACTTTTAGAAAGTGTCCTAAGTACAGACAATCTTTATGTATAAAAGATGTGCATCAAAGCATTATGTGAGAAAATTTCGGAAATAATCTATATTCAACAGTAATTTAAAAGAAGTATATATGGTCTATGAAACAGGTACCAAAACCTTAGAGTGGGGGAAGGAAGAGCAAAGAGTAAGAGATGAAAAAAGGAAATTTATGATAATGAAGTAAGTTTCTGAGTCTGATTATACCTATGTGGAGTAAAAACCCACTTTTTGTTACTTTTGGTCTTTTGTAGCAAATGTATTGGTGATAAATTTCTGGGTCTGTCATCTTTCTGCATTTTTCAATTTTAATCATACTACTGAATGTTAAAAAACATATTCTTCATCACAGTAGAAAATGCAGAGCATACTTTCGTTTAGCATTTACTTGACATGGGCTTGATAACTAATAAAGCTAATATGGGAAGAAAAGGAAAAAAAGCCTAGAGAAATGAAAGATCACATACACAAAAATATACTTTCAGATCAACAAAGTTCATTTTCTAGAGCTAAACAAAACCCAGGCCCAAAACTTGGGCCAAGCCCTAACAATTTGAAAAGTTCTGCTATCTTTGACATTCTTTAGACAAGTGTGACACACAACACTGCTGTCTTGAAGCACCTCTCTCAGTCAGTGGGCTGCCAACCTTGATCCAGACAGGCCCACCAAACTCAGAACTGCTAGAGGACAAGGTGTTAAGAGATTATACTGCCTTGAAAGTGAGAGACAAAAGAGACACCTACCTCCAGTTTAGGAGGCCTAGCAGTATTTACTAGGATATTCCGTGGATCCAGGCAATAGCCTCTCCCCTTTTCCATCCCTTACTTTAACTCTTAAGAGCAAAATTTTGTTCTTGCAACCAGTCCATTCCTGACTGAGAGTGAAATCACACACAAAATATGAAGTTTCATGTCAGTAGCACAAGAATGAGAACTAGAAGAGCCACATACATATACAAAAATCCAGGGATGCATGGATGGCTCAGTCGGTTAGGCATCTGCCTTCGGCTCAGGTCATGATTGCAGGGTCCTGGGATAGGGTCCCATATCTGGCTTCTTGCTCAATGGGGAGCCTGCTTCTCCCGCTGCCTGCTGATTCTCCCTGCTTGTGTGAGCTCTCTCTTTCTGACATAATAAAATCTTAAAAAAAGAAAAAATTCTCCTTCTGCCCGTCACCACTGCTTGCTCACTCTTAAGTAAATAAATCTTAAAAAAAAAATCCAGTACCTTGGAAGTTCTTATTTTACTCAAGTTGAAAATTATATCTTGGGGCACCTGGGTGACTCAGTGGGTTGAAGCCTCTGCCTTTGGCTCAGGTCATGATCTCAGGGTACTGAGATCCAGCCCTGCATCGGGCTCTCTGCTCAGCAGGGAGCCTGCCTCCCCGTCTCTCTCTGCCTGCCTCTCTGCCTACTTGTGATCTCCGTCTCTCTCCGTCAAATAAATAAATAAAATCTTAAAAAAAAAAAAAAGAAATTGAAACTTGTAGTCACAGAAAATATATACGAGTGGCTTATCTTTCCTTAAGATTTTTAGGTAAGATACATATTTTCAAATATAATCATAATTTTTACTGTAGGGAATCGAATAAAGCAGTGGTGTAGTGAGACATTTTATTTAATTCAATAGTGATTACCAAATTCATATTATGTCCAAGGTCCTGAGCTAGACAACATGCAGGATACAAATACTGACGATAAACATGGCTCTTTGTCTTGAAAAGGTTATAGTCTAGAGAGGCAAGTTAGCTACACAAATGTATTTCAACTGAAAAATGTTAAAACTGAATAGGATATCCTGATCATCCTGATCTAGGATGGTAACAACTTACCCTATAGAATTTCAAAGCTTATACAAACACAAAGAACTGCCCATATTGAAAATCATAAGCTATTAGGGGATTAATAATTGTAACAGTGGAAAATCAGAATAAAAAGTAATGCAGTAGGAAGGGGTATGGTATGCTCATAAATGTACTTTATGCTCTCTATAGAAAAAGAGAAAACCAGTGCTCCTTGTCTGTACATTCACAGTCCTATTTCCACAGTTATACAGAAGCAACAAGTTGTAGCTAAGGAAAGGTTTCTTGGATGATGTTCAGCCTGCATCTTGAAGATTACATATGAGTTTGCTCAGTGGTTGGTATACTATATGCAGAGGTGAAATGAAGTGGGGACAGCAAAAAGTCAGGTACTGTGATGGGACAGGTTAGGGGGCTGCAAACTTAGCGTCAGTCAATAGATGCTTACAAGTGAGGCAAAAGTCAGAATGAGAAACATATCTGAGACTAAATTTAGGTGTTTGGTCTTCATGCTTGTTACCTATAACATATGGACATAGGAAGCAATATTGAATCAGTCTTTCAACTTACTAAAGCAAAGGTAACAAGAAATAGCTGCTACCCCATGAGCATTATGATTTGTTGAAAGGTTAAGAACAGGAGCTATGGAGCCAGGACTTGACCACCAACCTTAGGCAAGTTACTTCAATTTCCTTACCTGTAAACTGGGGATAGTAATAGCTACCTGAGTTGGTTGTGAAGATTATATTCATTACTACACACAAAGCACTTAGCATCTGGCATGGAGGAAGCATTCAGCATTAGCTGCTCTTATTTCTTCTACCATGTGGCCCACAGGACTAGACACTTTGAGGATGTTACCACTAAACACCCCCACAACCTTTCAAAGTAAATATATTATTTTATTTATTTATTTATTTATTTATTTATTTATTTATTTATTTATTTATTTTAAAGATTTTATTTATCTATTAGAGAGAGAGAGACTGAGAATGAGAGGGGAGAAGAAGGTCAGAGGGAGAAGCAGACCTCCCGCAGAGCCGGGACTCTGGGACCATGACCCGAGCCGAAGGCAGTCGCCCAACCAACTGAGCCACCCAGGCGCCCTATTTTATTTATTTTTTAAGTAGGCTCCATGCCCAATGTGGGGCTTGAACTCAGGACCCCAAGATCAGGAGTTGCATGCACTACTGACTGAGCCCCGAAGTAAATACATTACTGTTCCCATTTTACAGAAGAAGAAACTGAAGTTATAATAGCTACAATTCAAGAATTAGGGATTGGCACATTCAAGTTCCAAACACAGGTCTTTCTGATCTCCAGGTCCATTCCCTTTCTCTTACATTTCAGTGGCTTTATGACAAAGTTTTAAAGGCTTACATTTTTTTTAACGAGATATATATATATATATATTTTAAAAGATTTTATTTATTTATTTATTTGACAGAGCAAGAAAGGGAATACAAGCAGGGGGAGTGGGAGAGGGAGAGGCAGGCTTCCCACTGAATAGGGAGCCCAATGCAGGTCTCAGTCCCATGGACCCTGGGATCATGACCTAAGCCAAAAGCAGGCACTTAACAACTGACCTACCCAGGTGCCCCAAGACTTAATTTTTTTTAAATGGTTACGTACCATTTTTTGAATCACTCCAACTTATAACTCTGATGTGTAATTCCTTCTCCCTCACATCCAACACCGAGTTAGTTATTCCCTAGCTCTATCAGTTTCTGCGGTCTCAAGCTTTCTTTGATTCATACAGGAACCAGTAACTGAAGAACCTTAAATCACATTCCCAGGCTATCATCTTAACCTCAAATTTTGTTTGTACCAGTCTATACACACCCTCCAGAATGGCTTCATCAAAATGTCATCTTAGACTTGACTTGTTTCATTATCAGGGTGACTGTAA
Source organism: Nasua narica (assembly GCA_028533885.1). Lineage (NCBI taxonomy): Eukaryota > Metazoa > Chordata > Mammalia > Carnivora > Procyonidae > Nasua > Nasua narica. The sequence continues at coordinate 24,234,474 of CM052809.1, forward strand.
CTCCCAGCTTGCTGGGAACAGTCTCAGCAAAGTTAGCTCAGTACAATTATTAATAATGTTCCTTTCACTCTCAGAAGCGTCCTGATTAGATATGAAATTATATGGCCCCCCTATACCTTTGGATAGAGAGCCACTGGAGGTTTGTGAGCTGAGAAATGATTCCAACTCCTCATCCTGTATTCCAGAACTTCCATTATCTATCTTTTGGTCACCTTTACAAGCTTAAATCTTTCACTGCCAGTGACCTCTACTTTACCACCTTAAAACCTCTGCCCATTCTCCTTACCAACCAAGGAATGAATTTCTCCCACCAATTCTGCCTAAAGGCCTCCTGCCTCAAGCAGCAGCCAAATGCTATGCTCATTTTCACTGGAGATGGTCTTTAAGGGACAGAGGAGAGCAAGAACCAACAGAACCCTGCAAGGATAGAACTAGAAGAGGGGCACTTGGGTGGCTCAGTTGGTTAAACATCTTCCTTCGGCTCAGGTCGTGATCGTGGGGTCCTGGGATTGAGCCCTGAGTCAGGCTCCCTGCTCAGAGGGGAGTCAGCTTCTCCTTCTCCCTCTGCCCTTCCATCTGCTTGGGTTCTCTCGTTCACTCTCTCAAATAAAATCTTAAAAAAACAAAAAAAAAACAAGAAGAGATGGTGGCAAAAGTGGAAAGAAGTTAGCCCATGAAGTACCACTGCAGAGATGTCACAGCTTTGTGACAAGGGGACAACCACTAAGAGCATGAGCAGCCCATAGCAGAGTGGAAGTCCAGGAGACCCAAGGCCAGTACTGAAAGCACAGCAGAACCTGGTCTCCAGTGTGACCTTAGAACAAGCTATAGTTTCTTTTGCAAACTCTTGAAGGGTGTTGTAAAGATCAAGTGAGATAAAATGCACAAAATAAGTACTTAATACCTGGTTGCTGTTATAATGGAGAAGAAGTAGGACAGAAGGTCAATAACTAGAGGCCGTAAGAAAGATTCCTCTTTCAAAGTGTTTGAATTGAACGACAGCAGTGGGATTTTCTTCTTAAGGAAGGGTAAGTATGTTGATAAGAAGGAGCTATTGGAAAGGGAGAGGTTAAAGATGAGAGAAAGGGAAGGAAGGAACTAGGCAAAAGGGCAAAGTGTTAAGAAAAGCCAGGGCTGAGAGCACATCTGCTCTAAGAGTAGAAGGAAGGAGAGCCAGGGAACATGCCGTGGAGGTTGCAGGAATCCGACTCCAAAAGTGCAGAAGGGGTACAGAGAATTTTCTGAGGAGCAGAGTGAAGATTTGAATAGCTACTGTGGGGAAAAAATCAAGTTAAAGGACTGCTAAAAAGAGCCAAGTGCTTGGCCAGGGAATGAAAAACATTCACAGCATTGCCCATCTGCATGGGCTTGATTTCCAACCTCCCCCTCTCCCTGCCACCCTCACCGCCCAGCGAGGATCAGCTTTACAGAACATGGAGTGTACAGGGATTAGGACCTGAAAAAAGACAAGGGGAACAGGAATTTGAGAGTACTAGTGAGAGGCTGAAGTGATATGATCAAAAGTTCAGGCTGTGTGAACAAAGGTATAAAGGCAGCTAGTATATGGGGATAAACTGGAGAGCAAAGGCAGGCTTCTCACAGAAGAGAGCTAAGAGAATGGGGGGAAAATCTGATCGAAAAGCAACTGTAGACATAGTCATATAGTCATAGTAAAAGGGTGAGAGAAGTGAAAGGTGGAACAGAATTGGGTCAGCAAACTGGAGGAGAATGCAGCATTCAAAAATTCAAGAGGATCAGAAAAAAAAAAAATTCAAGAGGATCAGGTCTGGATGGCAGTAAGTTCCAAGGCCTGACTCTG
>CM052809.1:24236392-24340253 GCA_028533885.1 Nasua narica
GTGGCTCAGTGGGTTAAGGCCTCTGCCTTTGGCTCAGGTCGTGGTCTCAGGGTCTTGGGATCGAGCCCCGCATCGGGCTTTCTGCTCGGCGGGGAGCCTGCTTCCCCCTCTCTCTGCCTGCCTCTCTGCTTACTTGTGATCTCTCTCACTCTGTCAATAAATAAATAAATAAATAAATAAATAAATAAATAAATAAATAAATAAATAAATAAATAAATAAATAAATCTATCTTAAAAAAAAAAAAAGATGGCCCAGGGGCACCTGGGTGGCTCAGTGGGTTAAAGCCTCTGCCTTTGGCTCAGGTCATGATCTCAGGGTCCTGGGATCGAGCCCCCCATCGGGCTCTCTGGTCAGTGGGGAGCCTGCTTCCCCCTCCCTCTCTGCCTGCCTCTCGGCCTACTTGTGATCTCTCTCTCCGTCAAATAAATAAATAAATAAAATCTTAAAAAAATTAAAAAAAAGATGGCCCAAATTTGCAAAATTTGTCCCTAGAGAAATAATTTATTAACATATATGGGGAAACTCTGCTTTAGAAGATAATGAGATATTTATATTTCTATAAAGTTGTGGTTTCTAAGAACCTTAAAACAACGTAGGAAGCATTAGTCGTTTTAAAGTAGAAATAAAAACGCCCAACTAAGAATAAGTTACTTAGCCACAGATACCTGAGCCCTGAGAAGAGGTTACACAACACCATGAACACACTATTAGACATGTGAAGAGCAAAGGTCAAAATAAGGAAACATATACACGTCAGCAGATTTATTTACTGCATGAACAACAAATAGGAAAAGTACCTATACAGATTAGAAAAGTGATCTACTCCAATAACATGAATATCAGTACACAAGAGTAGAATGGAGCAAAAGTTCTCAAATTACAAATAACTGCTTAAAGCCTTCTTCCGTTAAACTTAAATGAATGATTCCATTTACATGAAATGTCCTGAACATGTAAGTTCTCAAACTAAGTTAGCAGCTGTCAGACAAGGGAGGTAAGGGGACACTGGGAGTGACTGCAAATAGATAGTGGATTTCTTTTTGGGTGATGAAAATGTTCTGGAATAGATAGTGATGATGGTTGCATAACACTGTGAATACACTAAAAACACTGAACTGTATACTTTAAGAGGATAAATTTTATGGTATGTGAACTATCTTTCAAAAAAGCTATTATTAAAAAATAAATAAAAATAAAAGCACCAGTGGTCTAAAAAGGCAAATGTAGGGCGCCTGGGTGGCTCAGTTGGTTGAGCAACTGCCTTCGGCTCAGGTCATGATCCCGGAGTCCCGGGATCAAGTCCCACATCAGGCTCCCAGCTCCATGGGGAGTCCGCTTCTCACTCTGACCTTCTCCCTTCTCATGCTCTCTCTCACTCTCTCTCTTTCCTAATAAATAAATAAAATCTTTAAAAAAAAAAAAGGCAAATATAACACTGGAGTAGCATTATAGAAACAATACATTATAAATTTGGGGAAGCAAAGGATGGTAGAGCTATGGTGCAAGTGAGTTCCATCCTAGAATTTTAAAAATCTGGATTTAATATGCATCTTTTGAAATACTATTATTTCTTTCTGGGAAAGGCAATCTTTCTGAGCTCTAGTTTCTTCTTACCTATAATAGGAATATTATCTGCCTCACAAGTTTTAAGAATGATGAATTACGATAATGTACCTGAAAACATTTTGAATACTAGACAATGTAAAGTGGCATTAACTCATTCTGACAAAATTAACTGAAATTGAAAACAAAAACTTTACTTTTTGGGCGCCTGGTGGCTCAGTTGGTTAAGCAATTACCTTCGGCTCAGGTCATGATCCTGGAGACCCGGGATAGAGTCCCATATCGGGCTCCCAGCTCCGTGGGGAGTCCGCTAAGCCCGCTTCTCCCTCTGACCTTCTTCACCCCTCTCATGCTTTCTCTCTCTCTCTTCAAATAAATGAATAAAATCTTAAAAAAAAAAACTTTATTTTTTAACGATTTTTTTAAGTAATCTCTACATCCAGCGTGGAGTTTGAACTCACAACCCTAAGATAAAGAACTGTACACTCTATAAACTGAACCAAGTGCCTCCTGAAAAGCATAAACTCTAAATGCCAATTTTCAAGTTAACTTCAATATTAACAAGAATAGGGGCGCCTGGGTGGTTCAGTTGGTTAAAGCCTCTGCCTTCGGCTCAGGTCATGATCTCAGGGTCCTGGGATCGAGCCCCACATCGGGCTCTCCGCTCAGCAGAGAACCTGCTTCCCCCTCTCTGTCTGCCTGCCTCTCTGCCTACTTGTGATCTCTCTCTCTCTCTGTCAAATAAATAAATAAAATCTTTAAAAGAGAGAGAGGGAGGGAGAGAAAATCTTAAAGCAGGCTCCATGCCCAGAGCTGAGACTGACCCGGGGCTCTCTCTCACAACCCTGAGATCATGACCCAAGCAGAAATCAATAATCAGATGCTTAACCGAATGAGCCACCCAGGTGCCCCAATATGAAGTTTGTAATGATATTTTTCATGAATGACTTTAAATAAATATTAACAATATTCACTGACCGTCACCAGAAAAGGTACTAGAATAATTTCCTTTAACTCTAGGTGAAGGTATTTACTAGAAAAGATTTATCATAATTTTCTACCCAACTTCATTGGATTTATGACAAAAACATGCATAAATTCCTAAGATCAGGAAACTACCCGTAAGCTAATTCAGAAATTATGCACACTTCTCTTTCAAATTCAAATAGGACTAGAAATATGAGCCCAAACTCTGCTTGACCATGTTTTATAGAATTTCAGCAAGGCCCTATGCATTACCAAGGATGGAAAGTAATAATGTTAAATGTTTCAAGATAGTGCTGACATTATAAATATTCTCCCCCAAAATTCTTAGATTTTTCTTTCTATAGCCTTTAAAATTTTGAAATAGTGATGCAAATACAAAACTCGAGAAAACATTTTATGATTGAATGCATAGCAATCATAGTAATAGAATTAGATCTTTGCATTCATGTAATCAAATAGTACAAACCCAAGTTTCCTTTGGAGAAGAGTGACAATTGAAAGGTTAAATCTGTGACAAATAGGATTTTTTTAAGAGTGAGAGAAGGGGGAAAGAATGCTATATTATGAAAAGTTGTGAGGTTTTTTTTTTCTAAATATTTTATTCATTTATTTGACAGAGAGAGACAGGGAATACAAGCAGGGAAAGGGGGAGAAGCAGCCTTCCCGCCGAGCAGGAGCCCGATGTGGGGCTTGATCCCAGGATGCTGGGATCATGACCTGAGCCAAAGGCAGACACCCAACGACTAAGCCACCAGGGCGCCCAGAAAAGTTGTGAGTCTTGAGTACTGCAGTTGCCTATACTGAATTAAGAAAATGAAAATCAGGGGCGCCTGAGTGGCTCAGTGGGTTAAAGCCTCTGCCTTTGGCTCGGGTCGTGATCTCAGGGTCCTGGGATAGATCCCCGTGTCGAGCTCTCTGCTAGGTGGGGAGCCTGCTTCCCCCACTCTCTGCCTGCCTCTCTGCCTACTTGTGATCTCTCTGTCAAATAAATAAATAAAATAAAATCTTAAAAAAAAAAGAAAATGAAAATCAATATAAGCAGTGACAAATTCAATCCTTAAAATATTTTTTTTTTTAAAGATTTTATTTATTTATTAGAGAGAGAGATTGAGAATGAGAGGGGGGAAGGTCAGAGGGAGAAGCAGACCTCCCGCAGAGCCGGGAGTCTGATATGGGACTCGATCCTGGGACTCCGGGATCATGACCCGAGCCGAAGGCAGTCGCTTAACCAACTGAGCCACCCAGGCACCCATCAATCCTTAAAATATTTTTAAAAAGCTCTAGGCCCAATATGGGGCTTGAACTCACGACCCCAAGATCAAGAGTAGCATGCCCCAGCGAATCAGCCAGCCAGGCACCCCCTTAAAATACTCTTAATTGAAACTGTTCAAAAGCTATACACAAGAAAGATAAAGTTTTCTTCCCCCCCCCAAATTTTTATTTAAATTCTAGTTAGTTAACATACAGTGCATATTGGTTTCAGGAGAAGAATTCAGTGGTTCATCACTTAAAAAAATTTTTTCAAATGTGTGATTTTAAAGGTTTTTGCTTCATAATGTTTTGCAGAGAAATCATTTAAATGAGTATCAACCAAGTAGACTCAAAGAGGGTGGAGAAATAATGACTACTACAGAATTCTGATTTATAAACTTCAAACAATGTGGCAGTGATTTTCATTCCTGATAGCCTAATCTTTTGTCTCAATTCCTGCTTGAAGTGCAATGAAAGAATGGTTAAAATGTACTTTTTTCAATTGCTTATCTTTGTAATTACTAATAATGCTTCTCTAACATTTCTAAAATAAAGTCAAAACACTCCGTTTCTGCAAACTCAAAAATGCCACTGAACTATAAAATTAGGTAAGTTCCAAATATTTTGGTAATGAATGTAAATCCTCAAAACAGTATTAGAAGGGCACCTGGGTGGCTCAGTGGGTTAAAGCTTCTGCCTTCGGCTCAGGTCATGATCTCAGGGTCCTGGGATGAAGCCCCGCATCCGGCTCTCTGCTCAGCAGGGAGCCTGCTGCCCCCTCTCTGCCTGCCTCTCTGCCTACTTGTGATCTGTCTGTGCCAAATAAATAAATAAAAATTTAAGGAAAGACACGTGGTAATACTGAGCTTGACAGATAAATATGCAAATAATACTAGTTTTAATTTTTCAAGTTAAAAGGATTCCCTCACTTCGTTTTGGCCAATGTACCAAATACCTTAGTTCCTAATGAGTTTGGTTCTTTGGGCCAATGAGGTCAGAGTTTCAGCTGCTGTCAAAACAAATTTCTATGTTGTTCAAAAATCTTGGAACAATTTATAAATCATTACAGTTTTCCCCCAACCAGTTTATCTTTTCTCCCACTCGGCTGGGACTTGGGCTATGGCCAAACGTTAATTTCTACTAGCAAGGAAGCTCACTTTGCTGCCACACTAACTGGGAGAACTGAAAACACCAAGCACAGGGTCTTGAGCTGTCAATGATCCCTGCCGCCTTCACCTGATCGGTGAGGAAACTGAGGCGGAGAGGAAGGAAGGGCTTATCTACAGTCAACTCGTTCTTTCCTGAAATGACACCGTTTGACAGCAGCAGGTGTACTATCCAAAGGGGTTTAGGAGCGACCACCGCAGACCAAGAAAAGAACCCGTTCCCCTCAGTGCCGCCTAACTCCGAAAACAGGGACCCCTTTCTCGCCTGCCACAAGCAGGGGCCCCGGTGGGCTTAGGCCCGAAAAGTGCGATCCTACGAGCCTTCCCTGCGATCCATAGCTGCCGCCTGCCAGTTCTACCGGGAGAAGAGACCGCCACTCACCTGCGAATGGAGAGATCGCAATTCCTCACCTAGAGTCCGCCCTACACCCCTCTAGTTCGAACTGCAAAGCGCGATGGCTGCCGAGGTCCCAGCTCCCGTCAGCTACTTCCGGGCCGGGGGTGGTTCCCTCCCGATGGTCCGTAGGGCCACAGTTCCATGAGTCCAAAGTTCCGCCTACTCGGGGTTCCGCCGCCAACCCCGAGGCCGAGCGCGCCTACTAGCTGGAGCCAGCCTTCCCGAAACCTCGACTCCAGACGTCCGCTTGAAAGGGCTTCAGGGGTCCGGGGGCCTAGGCAGAGAAGGAAACGCGAATATGTGGCTTGGGAAAATTATACATGATATTCGTTTTTAAAACTACATTTAAAAAATATAAAGTACACCTGTGTCTTGAATTCACAAGTAATTTTACAAAACATAATTATGTGCCAGATAATGGGTTGGATGCTAGGTTTTGAGCTTTAAACAAGACTGTCTTTTGACTCTGCTGTTCTTTACTAATGGATTAAGTTACCTAAAGTTACCTACCTGTGTTTTATTTTTTTTTTAGATTTTAAAGATTTTTTTTTTTTAAGATTTAAGATTTTATTTATTTGTTTGTCTATGTGACGGGGAGAGAGAGGGAGAGAGAGAAAGAGAGAAAGAACGAGAACACAAGCAGGGGAAGTGGGAGAGGGAGAAGCAGGCTTCCCTCCGGACCAGGGAGCCCGGACCAAGGAGCCTCCTCAGGGGCTTGATCCCAGGACTCTGGGATCATGACCTGAGCCAAGGCAGACGCTCAACGACTGAGTCTCCCAGCGCCCCTCCTTAAATGTGTTTAAATAAGAATATTTGTGGGGCTTCTGGGTGGCTTAGTGGGTTAATGCCTCTGCCTTCAGCTCAGGTCATGATGTCAGGGTCCTGGGATCAAGCCCCGGATCCGGCTCTCTGCTCAGCCGAGAGCCTGCTTCCCCCACCCCCAACCCCCTGCCCCTCGCCCCCGCCTGCCTCTCTGCCTACTTGTGATCTCTCTCTCTGTGTCAAATAAATAAAATCGAAAGAAAGAAAGAAGAAAAGAAAGAAAGAATCTTCCTCCTAGGGGTGCCTGGGTAGCTCAGTGGGTTAAAGCCTCTGCTTTCCTCTCAGGGTCCTGGGATCACGCCCCACATCAGGCTTTCTGCTTAGCAGGGAGCCTGCTTCCTTCTCTCTCTCTCTCTGCCTGCCTCTCTGCCTACTTGTTATCTCTCTCTGTCAAATAAATAAATACTTAAAAAAAAAAAAATCTCCCTCCCAGGGGTACCTGGGTGGCTCATTCCATTAATGTTTCTTACCCTTGATTTCAGCTCAGGTCATAATCTCAGGGTTTGAGATCCAACCCCATATAGGGTTCCGTGCTTCCTGGGGAGTCTGCTTGAGATTCTCTCTCTCCCCCTCCCCCTCTACCCTTCTCCCCTCCCAAAAATAAATAAATAAAATATTAAAAAACAAAACAAAAAGAAACAAAACTCCCTCCCAAACTTGATTTCCCCAGCAACCGTACAATCAGCCTATTATCATTCAATTTACCTTATAATTGTCCAAGTAAATATGTGATTATTTGTGTAGAGTCTCTCCCAGTAGACATTTTGTAAGCTTCCTGAGGTCAGGAACCATAACTGCCTTTTCCTCTCTTGAACCTATTTTCAGTGCTTGGCATACAATAGGTGCTCAATACATATGGGCAAGTGACCCATTCATAAATGAAGGACTCCTATGTACTTTTTTTTTAAAGATTTTATTTATTTATTTATTTATTAGGAAAGAGAGAGAGTGAGAGAGAGAACATGAGAAGGGAGAAGGTCAGAGTGAGAAGCGGACTCCCCATGGAGCTGGGAGCCCGATGTGGGACTCGATCCCAGGACTCCGGGATCAGGACCCGAGCCGAAAGCAGTTGATTAACCAACTGAGCCACCCAGGCGCCCTCCTATGTACTTTTTAAAGAAAGACTTTATTTATTTGACAGAGAGAGAGCAAGTGAGCACAAGCAGGGAGTCCAGTGCAGGGCTCAATCCCAGGACCCTGGGATCATGACTTGAGCCAAAGGCAGACGCTTAACCAGGTGAGCCACCAGGCACCCCTTCTAGGTACATTTTTGTCCTCAAGGGATTGAAGAATTTCCCTAGAGTCCATTGATCTGAGTTAGAGGAACTTGTTTTTCAAGTCTGGGGTCCCTTCTACTCTCTTTTCCACTTACCTACTCTTGAATCCAGTTTGATTTCTTTAAAATTAATAACAGGAGGGACGCTTGGGTGGCTCAGTTGATTAATCACATTGGGCTACCTGCTCGGAAGGGAGTCTGCTTTCCCCTCTGCCTCTGACTCTCTCCCCGCGCATGTGCGCACTCTCTCTCTCTCTCTCTCTCTCTCTCTCTCGAATGAATAAATAAAATCTTAAAAAAAAGCCCTAGCAACATTTATTTAAAAAAATTTAAATAAATAAAATTAATAACAGGAAATATCACTTAAAATGGAGTCAGGAGGGGTGCCTGGCTGACTCAGTCAGTGGAGGATGGGACTCTTGCTCTTGGGATCATGAGTTAGAGCCCTATGTTGGGTATAGAAATTACTTGAATAAATAAACCTTAGAATATATATATATATATATATATACACACACTTATATATTAAATAAATAAATAAATAAATCTTAAATAAAATCTTAAACTTTAAAAAATAATCTTGTTCTTAAAAAATCTTTTAAAAATAAATCTTAATCTTAAAAATACATATATATATATATTATATATATAATGGAGTCAGGAGCCAGAAGTGGAAGCTCTTATACCCTACCACTCTTCCTCCATTGCAGACCCCAATAGGAGGAGACTTTTACTCTGCATTCCCCATAGAAAAAACACTGTATTTTACTAGCGTAGCAGGAGGAAAGAATTTTTTTGTCCAGCAACAGCCCAGCCAATGAGAGACTGTCACAACTGAGCCAATGAAAAGCCACTACACTTAGAACTCCCAGTTTATTCCAATGAACATTTTGTTTATAACAAAGGCCTCTCAGCTTAGCCATTCCTCTATAAAGAGTGGTCCTCTCCTTTGTTCTCTAGACTTGCAAAGCCCTAGTTTGTGTGTCTGGAAATACAATTCTCTGCTATTTCAGAATAAACTTTTTTTTTTTCCAGTAAGATAACTGACAGTTTAATTTTTAAGGCTAACAGGTTTGGTTGGGTTTTGTTTTTAACGGTAGAGAGACAAAGAGAGCACACAAGTGGGAGACGGGCAAAGGAGAAAGAGAGAATTCCAAGCAGGCTCCATGCTCAGGCTCATACCTTCAACATGGGGCTCGATCTCATGACCCTGAAATTAGGATCCAAGCAGAAATCAAGAGTCTGATGTTCAACCCACTGAACCACGCAGGCGCCCCTAAGGTTAACAGGTTTAACAAATGCTTTTGAGTAGTCAAAGGACTACTTCACTGGACTCCTCAAAATTATAGCTCTTATCCTGGATAGCCTTTCTTTCCTGATATTGCTGGCATTTTAGTCAGCCTTAAAAAATCTAAACAGCTGGCTTCAGCAACAAATTGTAAAATGTGTAGGAATGGAGGGTTGTGACTATAGGACCTCTCAGTTTGGCAGGGAAATGTGTTAAGTCACACCTAACTCTCAAAGAAGATAGGGGGAGGGGCCCCTGGGTAGCTCAGTGGGTTAAGCCTCTGCCTCCGGCTCAGGTCATGATCTCAAAGTCCTGGGATCAAGCCCCGAATCCAGCTCTCTGCTTGGCAGGGAGCCTGCTTTGCCCTCTCTCTGCCTACTTGTGACCTCTCTCTCTCTCTCTCTGTCAAATAAATAAATAAAATATTAAAAAAAAAGAAGATGGGGAGAGAATTTATTTATTTGAAAGAGAGAGAGGTCACAAGTAGGCAGAGAGGCAGGCAGGCAGAGAGAGGGGGAAGCAGGCTCCCTGCTGAGCAGAGAGCCTGACGCGGGGCTCGATCCCAGGACCCTGAGATCATGACCTGAGCCGAAGGCAGAGGCTTTAACCCACTGAACCACCCAGACACCCTTAAATTCTGAATTTTAACAGATGCATTTTTAATAGAATATAAAAGGTAAGAGCACAACCTCTAGTCACAGACTATACTTCTAACATCACTAGCCACTTAGAGTTCTTGTGTAGGTAAAATGGAGATTAATATCCAGAAGGGATGATATAAGAGGATAACATACAAAAAGGGGGAGATGGGAAAAGTACCAGGTGAGTATTATGATTTGACAGGGTAGATTTGGGCTGGACTATCGGGGACCTTAGCTCCCATACTGTAGAGCCTTTTGAGGGTTTCAAGTAAAGCAGGAACATGTTCAGTGGTTTTTAAAGTTTGCTCTAGGGACGCCTGGGTGGCTCAGTCCTTAAGTATTTGCCTTCAGCTCAGGTCATGATCCCAAGGTCCTGGAATCAAACTCTCTGCTTGGTGGGGAGTCTGCTTCTCCCTCTCTCACTCCCCCTGTTGGTGTTCCCTCTCTCACTGTCTCACTGTCAAAGAAATAAATAAAAAATCTTTTAATAAAGAAAGAAAGTTTGCTGTACAGCAGTGTGTGGGTTGTATTGGAACAGCTTGACTGAACACTGAGATCAGGAAAGAGGCTGGACCAATCATGCAGGTGAGTGGTAACATAGGCCTGGGTTCGGTTTGTGGGAAAAGAGAAATATGGAGTTGTGTGTGTGAATCTATAAACACTGGAATGAATCTATAAGATGTCGTGATTGATAGCACGTTAATAGCTAAACTAAAGGAGTTATCAAAGTCCAAAATATTAACTCGGATTACTTCTAGTCCCATAACAACTTCACTGCAGATTACCGGCATCACTGGCCTGGTATACTGCAACAACTCCATTCTTCTCCCTTCAATCAATTATCACAGCTGTTGGATTTTTTTTAAAGCAAGCTTTAGGCCCAATGTGGGGCTCGAAGTCATGACCCCAAGATCAAGAGTTGCATACTCCACCCACTGAGCCAGATAGGAACCCCAGATTTTTGTATTTTTTGTTTTCCTTTTTATTTATTTTAAAATAAATAAATTTTAAAATAAATTTTCCAAATTTTATTTATTTATTTGAGGGGTGCCTGGGTGGCGCAGTGGGTTAAAGCCTCTGCTTTCGGCTCAGGTCATGATCTCAGGGTCCTGGGATGGAGCCCAGCATTGGGCTCTCTGCTCAGCAGGGAGCCTGCTCCCCCCTCACCCCTACTTGTGATCTCTTTCTGTCAAATAAACAAACAAATTAAATAAAATCTTAAAGAAATGATTTTATTTATTTGAAAGAGGGAGTGAGTGACGGAGAGCAAGAGCTCTCGCGAGCTAGGGAACCGGCAGAGGAAGGGAGAAGCCGACTCCCCACTGAGCAGGGAGCCCCTGGGATTATGAGCTGAGCCAAGGTAGATGCTCAACCAAAAGCCACCCAGGTGCCTTCCCCCTTCCCCGATTTTTAAAAAATGCATTCAGGGGTGCTTGGGTGGCTCAGATGGTTAAGTGTCTGCCTTTGGCTCAGGTCATGATCTCCAGGTCCTGGCACGGAGCCTCAGGTCAGGCTCCCAGCTCAGCAGGGAGTCTGCTTCTCCCTTCCCCTCTGCCTCTCCCTCTGCTTGTGCTCTCTCTCTCTCCCCGTATCTGTCTCTGTATCTCTCTAATGAATAACTAAAATCTTTTAAAAAATAAAAATGCATTCATCTTAAAGCATGAATTGGATCAAATTTCTCCCCTCTCTACAACTCTTCAACTGCTTCCCAAGGCCTATAAACTCCTTACAATGCCTTATAAGACTCTTTTTGCTCCGCTCCCTCTAGTTCTCCAATCTTATCTCTTGCCATTCTGCCTTGCTCATCATAGCAAGCTCATTCCTGCCTCTGGATTTTGTAGGTGGTGTTCCCTTTGACCAGAGCCCTTCTTCCTTCCATTTTCTCTTCATATAGCTAGCTTTCTCGTCCTTCGGATCACACCTTAAATGTCACCTCTTGTCCGGACCATCCTAACCAAATCAGGCTCCAATTTGCTATTCTTTGTCTCAGTACCAATACTTCAATAGCACTGGCCAAATTTTAAATTAAAAAAAAAATAATGTAGTTATATACATTTTTTCTTTTTCTTTTTAAAGATTTTATTTATGTTTTTGACAGAGAGAGATCACAAGTAGGCAGAGAGGCAGGCAGAGAGATGCGGGAAGCAGGCTCCCTCCTGAGCAGAAAGCCCGATGAGGGGCTGGATCCCAGGACCCTGAGATCATGACCTGAGCCGAAGGCAGAGGCTTTAACCCACTGAGCCACCCAGGCACCCCAATATACACAATTTTTTTTATCTGTTCCCTCCACTGTAAAATTCACGGTAAGAAGAGAACTTGTCTTTCCTGGTCTGTTTTTATTTGTGCTTAGCAAGTACCTGGCATAAGGAAGCCACTGATATTTGTTGAATAGATTAATCAATAAATGGAGGAACTAGTGAGGTCATTCAGCAGAAAATATGATGAAAAATGGGTCTTAGAGTGGAAGGTGCATCTTTGTACTGTGAGCCTAGGGTGTTTGTAGGGGCTGTAGGGACAGAGGGAGGTATTTGGGGTTAGAGAAGGAAAATGAATTGGCATTTGATATTGTACTTTAAGGCAAATGGGGCCTGACTAATTACACTATTAGATCTATATCAGATAGGACACAATGTAGCCTAATAGTTAAGAACCTAAAAGAATTAGGGGCACCTAGGTGGCACAGTTGGTTAAGCATCAGCCTTTGGCTCAGGTCATGATTCCAGAGTCCTGGGATCCAGCCCCACGTGGGCTCCCTGCTCAGTGGGGAGCCTGCTTCTCCCTCTGTCTCTGCTGCTTCCCTTCCCCGACCACCACTTGTGTTCCCTCTCTGTCAAATAAATAAATTTTAAAAAATCTTAAAAAAAAGAACCTGAGGGGCTCCCAGGTGGCTCAGTGGGTTAAAGCCTCTGCTTTCGGCTCAGGTCATGATCTCGGGGTCCTGGGATCGAGCCCCACATCGGGCTCTCTGCTCGGCAGGGAGCCTGCTTCCCCCCTCTCTCTGCCTGCCTCTCTGCCTGCTTGTGATCTCTCTCTCTCTCTCTCTCTGTCAAATAAATAAATAAAATCTTTAAAAAAAAAACCTGAAAGAAATAAAAAAAATTTTTTTTAATTTTTTAATTAACATATAATGTATTCTTTTCCCCAGGGTACATGTCTGTGAATCATCAGGCTTACACATTTCACAGCATTTACCATAAGGAACCTGAAAGAATTAAAGACAACATAATTTAGAAACAAGTACTAGTTATGTGATTTAGGCTATACTCGAAATATGAACTTGTAGTAGTGAACTGATGAGGGGAAAAATAGTCAAAAGATGGGAAAAGATGACATTTTAAATTCATTCATTTGAAAACATTTAATGAACACCTGTTAAAGGTGAGGCCCGAAGTCAAGTGCTGAGAATGTAGACGTGAAAAGGACACATCCTTGGTCTCTATTCTCTGACGTTTTAAACGAGACACATATGAAATCAAAAAAATTACCTTAGAATGGGCAGGATATGTATAGAATTTCGTTCCACTGAAGAAGGGTAAACATAGCCCCAAGCATTTAACAATGAGAAGTGCTATGAAAAAAAAAAAACAACCAATAATCAAGATAAGAGGGTTAGAGTGAGCAGGGAGGGTATGCTATTGTATGGGGTATTCAGGAAGGGGTAAACAATAAGTTATGGTGAATAAAGGCTGAAGGGGCAAGAGACTGAGTCATCTGTGTATCTTGGGGAAGAGCATCGAGGGTTAAGAAGTGTAAAAAGCAGGTTTGTGGTTGAGTAGGTAGAGAAACAGCAAGTGTGTGTGCAGTGGAGTGACTGAGAGTATGGAAGATGGAGACAGAGAGGTATCAAGGCCAGGTCATGTGGGACTTCAGAAGTTTAGTAGGGCTTTGGGTTTTACTCTGTGCAAGATGAGAAAAGCCGGGCGCCTGGGTGGCTCAGTTGGTTAAGCGACTGCCTTCCCGGCTCAGGTCATGATCCCGGAGTCCCGGGATCGAGTCCCGTAACGGACTCCCGGCTCTGCGGGAAGTCTGCTTCTCCCTCTGACCTTCTCCCCTCTCATTCTCAGTCTCTCTCTCTCTAATAAATAAATAAAATCTTAAAAAAAAAGATGAGAAAAGCCATGCAGAGAAACTTGATGGAATAGGCACGGGGAGCAATTATAGATATTGGGGTAAAGGAAAAGACAGAATCAAGACAGAATCAGTATTTAGGAGCTCAGTTCAACACGTAGGATGGATTGGAGAAAGGCAAACCAGAAAGGCTATACCAGGAGCTCCAGTGCAAGATGATGAAAATTAACCAGTGGGCAGTGAGAATGGCAAGAAACTACATAAAGATGAAAAATTTTCAAAGAAAACAATGGGATTTACTGGCTTGGTGTGAGATGAGGGTTCTTGTGATGTCGCTTCGGAGCTACTGACTTTAGATACAAACAGATGTCCTGCCACAGGCAAATGAGGCCAAGGGTACTGTTTTTAAAACGGAGTCAAAAGAGTTTCAGAACAAATCTGATGTTTGTAACTGAAATCTTTTTTTGTTTGCTTGCTTGTTTGTTTGAAATAGGACACATTTTAAATAAAGGACCTAAAATAATTCCCCCTATTCTGAAAAGTAAACAGAACTGTTCCCATTTATCAGCTGACAATTCAACAGTGATGAGCAGGCAGGCAAAGGGGCCCTAGTGTGTGAGCCTGGGTCCACTTCTGTATGTCAGCAAATTTTATTAGGAATGCCTGTCTACCTCTTTGGTCTAAAATAAATAATCAACTTTAATGGAATATTCTTGGTATAGTGCTGGCTCCTTGCTGAGACTCTGGAGTGTCACCTATTTTTTGGTTCGTTTATCATCTTAAGTAGGGTTGAAGGCTTTGAAAATAATGCACAGGAAATCTGATACATATACATGTGAAGGGTTTATCTGTGGCAGAAGGTCCTGTTGTTCTGGAAAACAAGGATTAAAAAGGTAGAATATATTACTGATAATCAGTTTAGAAAAATGTATGGTACCGTAGGATAGATTCATGTAGTTAGCTAAAAAAAAAATCAATACTGTTAACAACTGGTAATAGCACTAATTATGTTCCTTGGAATTTATGTAGTCACACTAAGAAGTCAAAGAAGGGTTTGACAATTTGTGGATGACACTTAAAAAGAAAATTACCTTTTGAACTGTGCTGTTTCACAATTCCTTAAACTTAACTTTCTATTGTCCCTGAGGGTGGGCAGATGACAAATGCTGCTTTTCTCCTCAATATTTTAAAGCTGTGACTAAGTCATAGTTTTTTGTTTTGGGGGGAATAAAAACAACACAGAGGGGGGACAAATTTTAGAAAAAGCAGTATTTACTTACTAGCATATTATGTTTATTTAAGTTTATTTAGCCAACCATGATTTATGTTTTAAAATGGCTAATCTTTTAGTTTTTTTTTCTCCTCTGAACACACAGATATTGCTTAAGCAGAACAAAGTCCAAAGAAAGCTTGATTTAACCAAATGAAACTCCGGTGCCAAGGTCAATAAACCAATTAAGGAGTTGCATTAAAAAAAAAAAAGAAAAAGAAAAAATTAAAACTACTGCAAGTTTGAGACCAGGTCTAAGCATTTGCCCCTTTGAAGAATGATGGTGATTTTCTCTCTGACTTCAGGAAGGTACAGTCTCTCAGAGGTCTGTTTTCTTTTTAAAACATTGAGAGGCTTGTGCTGCTTATATTTCTGAGTGTTCTTGGGATATATGATTTGGGATTTTGTTATAGGGAAACAGTTTGACTAAAAGTATCATCTTCATTCTAAAGAAACCTTCGTACTTGTATCTTGTGCAAAGGTGTTTAATTGTTTAACTCCACACAGGGCAAATACATTTTTAGTAAGGTTCTGAGGCAAATGATAAAAACAGGGTTAGGATAAAATTTAACCCTTAGTTATTTGAATTCTTACTGTTTGCTTTTCAGGTCTGACACAGTGGTTTAACTCTTGCTCTAATGATTATGTATTATAACATTATACAATATAAATACAGTATTTCATAGCAGGCATTTGATATTAAACGAATTAATTAAGATCTACTTCACCCTTCACCGGTTTCAAAACCCTTGGCGCGACTTTTTTTTTTTTTTTTTAAGGTTTATTTATTTATTGGAGAGAGAGAGAAAATACAAGTAGGGAGAAGTGGTAAGGAAGTGGGAGAAGCAGACTCCCCCCTGAGCAGGGAGCCCAATGCAGGACTCCATACCAGGACCCTGAGATCATGACCTGAGATGAAGGCACACCCTCAACCAACTGAGCCACCCAGGCGCCCTTGGCAGGACATTTTAATCAACAGAAGAAATCTATAGATTAAAGAAGAGCTTTGTCATCAGCTCAGGGCAGGAAAAACCTAAGTAGAATGAAGGTAGCTAATATGGTTAAGGAGATCATCAATTAACTGTATAATCCTATCACTCTGGTTCCTACCTACCTTTGGCTTCAAAAGTAAAAGAAGAGTCCGTTTGCCCAGAAAGGAAGTTTGAATGTTCTACCTTACTGTAAACTCTTAGAAGAGGAACTAAAACTGCCTTTTAAACCTGCTGTTCAATATGATGATGTTAATGAACTTTCGCGTGACTATGCTATGAATCAGCGAGTTTCAAAATTAAAATTAGTTCTGAATCGTCCATTCAAAAAACAAAGGGTTCCTCCTCGATTTGATTACGCTTTTAACACACGTCCATAATTATCCCCTTAAAACAAACAAAACCCCAAAAACTCCCTTACAATTTACACCTGGAATATGATGAAATGTGAAAAGAAATACTGCGATGAATATTCATCAGCTCAGCTACCAGAGGTATAGTCCTAAGAAAGGACGATGACGTATGTCGTCTCAGGTAATCTTCCCAAACGCCAGGAGAGGAACTGTCAGTCCCACCCCCTCGAAAGTGGCTACTGAAGCCCTGCCTGCCCTCAGATTCGGACCCTGCCCGCGAGATGACGTTCACTACGGCGGGGATTTCCGTAGCAGTGACACACGCCACTTCCGGCCGGTGGTGCGACTCAGTGACGTGGCAGGCGAGGTCGAGCCCAGTCCTTCGTGCTGGGACACCCAGAGGCGTCTGGCGGCCTCTGGGAAGCCCCGAGGGAAAAAAAGAGCGTACCGACCGCAGCACCGACTGCGACCGAGCCCGGAGCCGGAAGTGCCACGTGTCCCGATTGCGCCTGCGCGGCCAGCGGCTGACAGGCACTTCCGGCCGGGGCCTCTCTCCTTCTCTTTCGGTAGGCTGCCGCCTTCCAGCCGGGCGTTCTCGGCCCCACCGGTCCAACTCCCAAGCCTCAGCTCCCAGGCCAACCCGTGGCCGCTCGCCGGCTCGGAAGAATGCAGCGCCATGCTTAGGGCATGATGCGCTGCCCTCTCTCTTCCTCGCTTCAGTCCTGAGTCAGTGGTTCCTTCCCTCCGCTTCCAGCAGTCGTCTTTAAGCTCTTCGTTTGGCGCTGTCGCAGACCCCGACCATCCCCTGCCAACCCCGACGCGCACCGTCGTCATGTCCCAGCCGGGGATACCGGCCTCCGGCGGCGCCCCAACCGGCCTCCAGGCCCAGAACGGGGCCGCCTCGGCGTCGGGGTCTCTCTACACCAACGGTGAGTACTGCCTGGGGGCGGGCGGCTGGCGCGGCCTGGGCCCGGGCTCGAGCTGACCTTTGGTTACTGCCGCTGCCTGTGGGAACAGGAGAGGGTGACCTCCCGGCCGGGCAAATGAGCGGGTGGTGGTGGGCGCCTGGGCCAAGGAGACCGCAGGAATATCCAGCCGCAATCCCGGGATCGTCTTAAGTGTTTCATATTTATTATTCATGCGTTCAGCAAACAATGAGCGCTTGCTGAATATAACACGCTGGGTATACATGGGTGAAAGATAACAGATTCAGTGCATACCTCAATACTCGCATGCAAGACTCATAATGCCTGTTTAAGTGCTTTCCCCTTCCTTGCCACTTCACTCTGTCCTCCAGAGAGCAGAGCTCGGAGACTGATTCATTTTAGTTCCACAGGTCCTGCGTTGGGATTGGGAGGCGTCTGAATTTATGGAGGTGAACGAATGATTGTGCTTTTGGCAGTCTCCTTTAAGGCCTGCTCGTGTCTTCCAGAACCGTAGGCGAATTGTACTTAAGCCACCTGTTCAGTTTTTCAGCTTTGGAAGAACCAAATAATAGGGGATCATCTCCTGGTTGATTTCCAGAGGTCCCTACTCGCTTGGAAAAGTGGTTGGAAACATCTCTGAACCTCTCTCTCGAGTGTACATGTGGCACTATACTTTCTCACTTGGTGTGAGTTTTATGCCTCTTCTAGGATTCTTTAAATTGTCCTACATGGTGATTTGCTAAACTTACTATACTTGTTATATTGGAGAAAGAAAGATGTTTGCCAATATCTTGCCAAATTACTGATTTACCAATAAATCTTTGGCTCATCGAAACAAAACTAATGTACTTAAGTTGCCCATTGTAATCTAAGATTTTTGTGAAGTTCGGGAAAATAGCCAGTGACTAAAATACCTAATTTACATTGTTTTTAGAGAAGACTAGTGTTTTCTTTACAAAGAAGGCTCTAAAAGACCTTTAAAAATGTCTGTGAGTAGGCAGGTATGTAGGCAGAAGCAAGAATAAATGTAAGCGCTTTAATGGTGTTAAGTTGAATGAATTGTTCTTTCTCAAATTTGTGGTAATAAATTACGTAAACTGCGTTTGATTCTAGGCTATTTAGTAACTGAGGATGAAATTTTAAGACTTTCACTTTGAGGCAGAAAAACTAAACTGTCATGTGGTTACAGACAGCATCTCCTCCTGTCCTTCCTGCTGATCTCTTACAGTGTATTCAGTAAACGTCTTTATATATATTTTTATTTTTTTTAAGATTTTATTTATTTAACAGAGAGAGAGATCACAAGTAGGCAGAGAGGCAGGCAGAGAGAGAGGGGGAAGCAGCCTCCCTGCTGAGCAGAGAGCCTGATGCGGGGCTCGATCCCAGGACCCCAAGATCATGACCTGAGCTGAAGGCAGAGGCTTTAACCCACTGAGCCACCCAGGTGCCCTGCAGTAAACTTCTTAAAAAAAAAAAAAAAAGTCATATGGCTATGGCTTTTTCTTATAATCTATAAATTGCAGTTTTACATGAGCAAATACTGGAAATATGCTTGTAAGTTTATATTTAAGTATAGTTTGATAATTTTAGTGTGATACTAAAGGAAGTTAGCCACTGCAATATGTAGTATAAAAGATTTTGTCACTCTGTTCACTGATCCTGTCCAACAGACATTTGTTGCACACTTTCTAAGTTCTGTCCTTGAGAATGTAAAAGAAAACAGTCCCTATGCACACATTGCCCAGGGCCAATTGAGGATTCATTTAGAAATTAGAAATTTAGTCTTAGAATGTCTACAAATAACCTTTTGAAGATATAATTTTGCAAGTCTTTATAACTCCCATTTCTAAAGATTTTTGTAGAATTATACTCAGTAAAATTGCTAATGGCCTGTACTGGCTTTCTTTGTTGTTCATCTTGCTAATAATAAAGACAGTAGGGATGCGGTGGACAATTGGAGAGGGTATTTCTCTAGAAGGTGAAAAAAACGTTGAGTGTTGAAATCCGACTTTTTGGTTAACTCTTTCAGGGCATTATTGCTCCTTAAGTATCTTTTGAATACTCATACTGTAGATTTTTTTTTTTTTTTAAGATTTTATTTGTTTGACAGAGAGAGAGGGAACACAAGCGGGGGGGAGTGGGAGAGAGAGAAGCAAGCTCCCTGTCAAGCAAGGAGCCTGACGCAGGATTCGATCTCAGGACCTGGGATCATGACCTGAGCCGAAGGCAGGCACTTAAGGACTGGGTCACGTAGGCACCCCTGAATACTCATACTATAGATTTAATGTAGCTTTTTATTTTTTTAAAAGATTTATTTATTTATTTTTAGGGAGGGAGAGAGAGAGCACGCATGAAAGTGTGAGTGCCCCTGAGTGTGAGCCAGGGCAAGGGCAGAGGAAGATGGGTAGAATCTTTAGCAGACTTCCCGGTGAGCAGAGTAGTACCACAGAGGCACTCCATCTCACAACCCTGAGATCATGACCGGAGCTGAAATTAAGAGTCAGACGCTTAACTGACTGAGACACCCAGGCACCTGTTAATGTAGCTTTTTAAAATTGTAGTTGACACATAATGTTAAATTAATTTTGGATATATAACATTACTGATTGGACTTCTCTACGTGTTGTGCTTAGTACAAGTGTAGCTACCATATGTCACCATGCAACCCTATTACAAATACCAATGACAGTATTTCCTAGGCTGTACCTTTCATCCCCATGACTTACTCATTGCATAACTTGAAGCTTGTACCTCCCAATGTAGCTTTTTTTCTTTTTGAAGATTTTATTTATTTATTTGACAGAGAGAGAGAGATCACAAGTAGGCAGAGAGGCAGGCAGAGAGAGGGGGGAAAGCAGACTCCCTGCTGAGCAGAGAGCCTGACATGCGGCCAGAGAGCCTGACATGCGGCTCGAACCCAGGACCCTGAGATCATGACCTAAGCCAAAGACAGAGGCTTTAACCCACTGAGCCACCCAGGTGCCCCCCCAATGTAGCTTTCTTACATTGCGTATTACAGTTCAGTTGAATATTCAGATACTTTTTAGAAAACCAAAGACTGAATAGTTACCTTTTCCATTTTTCTGTAACTTATTATGGTATTTTATAGTGTCATTATATTTTGTAATTCCAGGACATTTT
Source organism: Nasua narica (assembly GCA_028533885.1). Lineage (NCBI taxonomy): Eukaryota > Metazoa > Chordata > Mammalia > Carnivora > Procyonidae > Nasua > Nasua narica. The sequence goes on from CM052809.1 coordinate 24,256,532, forward strand.
TTTTCCTGTGGTAAATTGTTACATTACAATCTAAAGGTTGTCTAGGCAGGTTTTTCTAAGTCTGTATAGATTTGTGTACACATATTTTCTTTGCAAAAATTGACAGTGAAACTGTAAGGCTGTTTACACTGGCATATCTTCAGTCCAACTTTAGACTCATTAATATGTAATAAGGCTAAAGGCAAATCATGACTCCCACTCTTTTTTGTTAAAGATTCAATTTTTTTTTTTTTAAGTAATCTCTGTACTCAGTATGGGGCTCGAACTCACAACCCCAAGATTGAGTCCCATGCTGTACTGACTGAGCTAGCCAGATGCTCCTCATGACTCCCACTTTCTTTTCTCCTTTTTTTTTTTTTTGAGACAAAGGGAGAGAGCGTGTGCGTGCACACTCTGTGGGGAGGGTGCAGAGGGAGAGGGACAAGCAGACTGCACAGTGAGTGCAGAGCCCAACTTGGGGCTCCATTTCACAAACCTGAGATCATGATCTGAGCTGAAATCAAGTTGGCTGTCTAACCAGCTGAGCCACCAGGTATCCCATGACTCCCACTTTTAATTAGTTGGGTTTTTTGGACTATTTAGATCAATTTGCCAAGGCAATTAGAAACTGTAGTTTTACTAATTTTATTTTTGGTAATATATGTAATGTTCACTTTTTCCCAAATAGAGTAGAGGTCTGAAGGTTATTTGTCACCCTCTGTACCACCCAGATTTCCCTGTTTAATATATGTAATTCTTTAATTTTTTAAAGATTTTATTTATTTGAGAGAGAGAGAGCGAGTAAGCACACAAGCAGGTGGAGAGGCAGAGGGAGAGGGAGAAGCACACTCCTTGCTGAGCAGGGAGATCGATATGGGGCTCGATCCCAGGACCCTGGGATTGTGACCTGAACTGAATGAAGGCAGACACTTACCCACTTGAGCCACCCAAGTGCCCCAACATATGTAATTTTGTAAAATAATATCTACCTGTCCTCTAGACTGTAAATCCTATGAAAGCAAGGATATCTGCTTTTGCACATCATCCTCTCTCCAACTTTCCACATGGTGTCTCGCACATTTTAGGAGTTACCAGTTTCATTGAATGGAGGTTTTAGAATTGCGTGTTTTGCAATTTGAGTCACTAAATATGTATTCACATAATACACGATTAGAGCTCATTTCCAACTCCTTTTTTTCTGATGAATTTTTAGTGTATTTTTTTTTTTACAATATTAACTAAGACAAAATAGAATTTGTCGGAGGTTGTTATTTGGTCATCAATTTGAATGCTAGACTTGTGCTATCTGCTGTAGGCATGACAGAAATATAGGTCTTTTTTAGTTTCACTATGATGTAAACCATGTTTATGGTTTGGTATGGTATGGTATGTTATTTAATATAGAAAGTCTCTAGTCATGATCAAAGCATGCTACAAATAAAACTGGCATGTATGTGGTCTATTATTATTGGGGTCTTTTCATGTTTTTAGTTGGGGCAGTAACTTTGGACTTGCAAAACCTCTTGTGTATGTCTATGAGAACTTTTGGTGTTGAGCTACTTGTTTCTTTGCTGATAAACTGGAACTTCTTAAAGACAGATACAGTAACCATAAGAACTAACATTTATTGTTTACGTATTCCAAACCCAGTGCTAGGTTGCATTACACACATCATCTCATTTAATCCTCACAAAGCACTCTGGGGTAAGAACTGTTAAATACTGATAAGGAAACAGTGATGCGGGACACCTGGGTGACTCAGGTGGTTGTGCATCTGCCCTTGGCTCCGGTTGTGGTCCCGGGGTCCTGGGATCGAGTCCCGCACCCGCATCTCCCTCTGTCCCTCCCCTGCGCTCATGTTCTCTCTCTCTCTCTCTCTCTCACTAAGCATGCTCTCTCTTTTGAATAAATAAATAAAATCTTAAAAAAAAAAGGAAACTAATGTGTGGACAAGGAACTAGTTTAAGGTCACACAACTAATAAATTGTATAAGCTATATTTAAGGCTAGGCAGTCTTAGTTAACCACTGTTATTCAGTTTATCTGGTTGTTACCTCTGAGTTTCAGGACCTAGCACCTTGAATTAGAGCCTGAATCAAGGATCAGAACCTTCTCTTTCATTTCTTTGTTTAGGTGGATTCATATAATTATAATAAATTTACATTTTTCAAAACTGCCACCTAGTTTATTCTCTTGGATTATAATTATTATATGACCTGATCCTCACATTTTTTAGTATGTAGTCAGTTTCTTTGCTATTTCAACATCACATTTAATAAACGTCTTCCAGATCCTGTAATTGCCCTACCCACACTTAGATTCCTTGCATTGGTTTTCTCTTTCCATAGCTTTCCAAACGCTATTATTTTATAGTGACTGACCCACAAGTTGTACTCATACAGTGGCATCCATTTGTTGCACTTACAGTTTCATTTGTCAGCTCTCTTAGTGATTGGAATATATTAAATGTGCGGGGTGAAGTACTGAATCAAATTTTTTCCCAGTATTAATTATCATTCAAACCTGTTGTATTTAAAAACGCCTACACAGGGGCGCCTGGGTGGCTCAGTTGGTTGAGCAACTGCCTTTGGCTCAGGTCATGATCCCGGAGTCCCGAGATCAAGTCCCACATCGGGCTCCCAGCTCCATGGGGAGTCTGCTTCTCACTCTGACCTTCTCCCTTCTCATGTTCTCTCACTCTCTCTCTTTCCAAATAAATAAATAAATAAATAAATAAATAAATGAATGAATGAATAAATAAATCAATCTATCTATCTATCTTAAAAAAAAAATGCCTACACAGGGGCGCCTGGGTGGCTCTTTGGGTTAAGCCTCTGCCTTCAGCTCAGGTCATGATCTCAGGGTCCTGGGATCGAGCCTTGCATCGGGTTCTCTGCTTAGCAGGGAGACTGCTTTCCCCTCCCTCTGCCTACCTCTGCCTACTTGTGATCTCTCTCTCTCTCTCTCAAATAAATAAAATCTTTAAAAAATAAAAATAAAAAAATAAAAACACCTATACAAAAAGAAGGAACTTTTTAAGGTTTAAGGAACATATTGCTCTCTCAAATGTGATATTTTTGAATACTTGGTTATTTTTCTCTGACTTTTATTTATACTTCCATGAATGATACTATAATTAATAGAAACATACTCTGAAGAGCCTTGAATTAATTTAAATTGGTCATTCAGTTGGATTCATGTATGATAGATGGAAAATGTAAACTGTCCCTTGCAAATAGTAGCTCAATATGTATTTACTGAATGGATTAATGAATGAATTGCTTAAGAATACAAAGAGCAATACAAATAGGTCTTTTCCTTGCTTGAAATTTTAGGAGAAACCATTCTGGTTTCTGGAGAAACCATTGTCCCTTTAGTATTAAATTTGCATGAAAGGGATAGTTTATGGATTGTGCTTTTGTGACTGTTAAGTAGGCTTTCTTGAAGAAACTTGTAAAATTAAAATTTATTTTGGGGGCACCTGGGTGGCTTAGATGGTTAAGTGTCTGCCTTCAACTCAGGTCATGATCGCCAGGTCCCCAGATCAAGCCCCACATCAGGGTCCCAGCTCAGAGGTGAGTCTGCTTCTCCCTCTCCCTCTGCCTCTCCCCTTGCCTGTGCTCTGTCTCTCTCTCAAATAAATAAATAGAATATTTTTAAAAAATAAAGTTTATTTTTTATTAATTGGGATAGTATACAGAAGTATTTTTTAAATTTTTGCATGCTAGATTTCTTTTTTTTTAAAGATTTTATTTATTTGAGAGACAGAAAGTGAGAGAGAGCATGAGAGGAGAGAAGGTTAGAAGCAGAAGCAGACTCCCCATGGAGCTGGGAGCCTGATGTGGGACTCGATCCTGGAACTCAAGGATCATGACCTGAGCTGAAGGCAGTTGCTCAACCAACTGAGTCACCCAGCCGCCCTTGCATGCTAGATTTCATTAATAATCATATATTAGTCATTTTGACAAATCAGTGGTTTCTTCATAAAGTTTCTTCTGATGTACATGAGAGCCCCTAGTATGTGACATTTTTACTAATGGAGATTCTGGGATCCCATCGAGTGCTATAGAAATGGAATTTACAAAGGTGGAACCTGTATCTCTTCGATTCTGAAGCTGCTGTTTGGGTAATTGAGTAACAGTCATCTACTTTTATCTTAAAGATCTTATTTATTTATTTGTTTGTTTGTTTATTTAAAGAGGGTAATTGAGTAGCAGTCATCTACTTTTAAAGAATTAATCAATCAATCAATTAATTTAGAGAAAGAGCAGAGGGAGGAAGAGGAGGGCAGAGGGAGAGGGAGAAGAAGAGGAAGAAGCAGAGTGCAGAGCCCGTCACAGGGCTTGATCTCATAACCCCAAGATTGAGACCTGAGCCGAAATCAGGTCGGACCCTCAACCTACTGAACCACCCAAGTGCTGCCATCTGCTTTTATCTTAATCTCTCGTTTGCTTCTTTAGCTTCTCTAAATTTGGCTTCTATTTCCACACATTTCCCACAACAGCCCTAACCAAAGCCACAGAGACTTTTTAGTTATTAAATACAAAAAATATTTTTCATTTCTCATATTTTTCAAGCAGCATCGGATATCCTTTACCACTACTTTTTTTGGTTTAGACCCTTCTGGTTTGATTGTTATTTCTCAACAGCAGTATTCTCAGTATTTCTTCCTTTTTTGATTGCCTTTTTTCTTCTCTCTCTCTCTCTCTTTTTTTATTTATTTGTCAGAGAGAGAGAGAGAACGCATGAGCAGGGAGGAAGGGCAGAGGGAGAGGGAGAAGCAGGCTCCCCACTGAGCAGGGAGACTGGTGTGGGACTCCATCCCAGGAGATCATGACCTGAGCTGAAGGCAGACACTTAACTGAGCCACCAAGGCGTCCCTTCTTTTCTCTCTTTCTTAAATGTTGGTGTTTCTCAGGTTCTGACCTGGTTCTTTTCTTTTTTTTTTTCTTTCTTAAGAAAAAGAAATAAATAACAATAGGGGTGCCTAGCTGGCTCAGTCAGTACAGCATGTGAGTCTTTGTCTAAGGGTAGTGAGTTTGAGCCCCATGCTGGGTGTAGAGATTACTTAAAAATAAGATCTTTAGAGTTTCCTGGCTGGCTCAGTCAGTAGAGCATGGGCTCTTGTGAGTTCGAGCCCCAAATTGGCATAGAGATTATACTAAAAAAAAAAAAGCTAAAAAACTTAAAAAAAAAAATCTTCAAAAAAAAAAACCCAGTAAATATTTTTTCACATCATTTCTGTGGCTGGGTTTCTTCTTTTCTTGTTTTATATATACTCCTGGATATCATTAATCCCCATGGTATCAAATGTTGTACATGTGCCAGTGATACCCAAAGTTATATCATAAGCTGAAACCCATCTCTTTGGCTGCAGATAGATGTCTTTCTGTTGTACATCTGTACTTAGATTTCTTGGTGATACCTGAAAGTATATTTAAAATAATTCTTTAGGGACGCCTGAGTGGCTCAGTGGGTTAAAGCCTCTGCCTTCGGCTCAGGTTATTATCTCAGGGTCCTGGAATTGAGCCCCGCATCAGGCTCTCTGCTCAACCGGGAGCCTGCTTCCCCCCCACCCCCCCACCACCGTCTACTTGTGATCTCTCTCTCTCTCTGTCAAATAAATAAATAAAAATCTTAAAAACAAACAAATAAATAAATAATAAAGTAATTCTTTATTCCCTCCTCCTTTTGCTATTCTTTACCTTCCCCAATTCTTTTCTTCTCCTTCTCTCTAGTGAATGGCACTGCTGTCCATTGAGTTGTTCAGGTCAGAATCTGGGGAATTATCCCTAATTGCTTCCTCTAGTCACTTTGACATGAACTCACATATTCAGTTCCATGTCAAGTCCCATCAGTTGTATTTCTTCAGTCAGTTTTTTAAACTTATATATGGGTGTTAAATATTTGTTTGGAACCCTAATGTTAAATTATTTTTTATAAAAGGCATGCAAACACAAAGCTAGGCTTAAACTTCATAAGTTTATAGCTTCTGTACAATGTAAAACTAAAACAGATTAAAATTAAAATGTCTATAAAAGCAGTACAGTTCAAAGTTAACACATTAAATAATGTGATGGATTATGTTGGGCTGAAGCCATAACTGATGGGATTGCTTTAATTTTGAACATATTGGAACATCATTTGGGGGATTATCATGGTCAGTGTTCTTTTTAAAGTCAAGGGTTGCCTGGGTGGCTCAGTGGGTTGAGCATCTGACTCGATCTCAGCTCTGGTCTTGATGTCAGGGGTGTGAGTTTGAGCCCCACGTTGGGCCCCACACTGCTCATGGAGTCTACTTAAAAAAATGCGGGCACCTGGGTAGCTCAGTTGGTAAAGTGTTTGACTTTGGCTCAGGTTGTGATCTCGGATCCTGGGATGAAGCCCTCTATCGGGCTCCACACTTAGTGGGAGTCTGCTTCCTCTCCCCATCTGCCCCATCTCCACTCATTCTCTCTCATTCTGTCTCACTTTCTCTCTCAAATAAATAAATAAAATCTTCAAAAATAGAAAAAATAAAGATGAAACTTCTTTTTAGTTGTCGGGGAAGAACTTTTTCTACACTGTTAGATTTGGTGTTTTGGGGCCTGTGAGTTAAAGTGGCAAGAGACAGAGATCAGTAAGAGAGAAGATAGAATTTTGTTATATGATATGAGAGTTTATAAAAATGTGACTCAAGGAGGCAGATAGAATTTGAGACTTAGGAACCATTGTTTGTTTGTTTATTTGACAGAGTGAGAGCACAAACGGGGAGCAGGAGAGGGAGAGGCAGGTCCCCACTGAGCAGGGAGCCGAGGGGATCAATTCCAGGACCCTGGGATTATGACCTGAGCCAAAGGCAGACGCTTAACTGACTAAGCTGCCAGCCACCCCTTAGGTACCATCTTAATAGGGCAAGGGGAGAGAGAGAACGTCATTTACGGGAAAATAAAATGATTTTTAGGAAAAATAAGTGGGCCCTTAATAGAATAGATGGGAGATTTGATAGTTCTGTGGTAATATGTTTAGGTGTGGTGTGGAGACTTCTCATCTCAGGTTATAGGAGTGAGTTATCTCCGGTTGTGCCTGAGCTGGAGATTTATGATAATTGAATTTCTTTGGCATTCTTTTGGGAGGCTCTGCTTTTGGTTGGGTAAGATTTAAGGAACTCATGCTCTGTGCTCAGAATAACTTGTATGCCACAGCGGTGTCTTCTGGACCCATTCATAATCTCTATAATCTCTAATTTTGATGGGCTACTTAATTTATTAATGGCTTCAGAATAAAAAAATATTAAAATCATTTTAAGTAAGCTCTAAGCCCAGCATAGGGCTTGAACTCAGGATCCTGAGATCAAGAGTCACATGCTCAGTTGGTTAAGTGTCTGACTTCAGCTCAGGTCATGATCTCAGGGTCCTGGGCTTGAGCCGCGTTTTGGGCTCCCCACTCATCACGGAGTCTGCTTGTCCCTCTCCCTCTTCCTCTGTCCCCCTCACTCTTGTGCACACATTCACTCTCTTTTTCTCTCAAATAAATAAATAAAATCTTTTTTTTTTTCCTTAAAGTCACATACTCTACTGACAGAGCCAGCCAGGTAGCCCCTTATTTTGTGCATTTTAAAAAAAGATTTTATTTGAGGGAGCGTGTGTTGGGGAGGGTGAGAGAGAGGGAAAGAATCTTAAGTAGACTCCATACTGAGCATGGAGCCCGATATAGGGCTCAGTCCCAGGACCCTGAGAGTCCAACTAAGAGTTGGACTCTCAACATACTGCGTCACCCAGTTGTCCCTATTTTGTGCATTTTAATGATGCTTGGCTTTCACGTGGCTGCACCTGGCTTGAAGGCCTTGTTTGCAGTTAGCCTATGATGAAACAGTAAATAAAAATACAAAGTGTCATGAAATCTTGAGATAAGACTAGGCTGTGAGATACCGCTTTTTATCCACAAGACCCACAATATGCTTATGAATTAACTTTTGATAAATGTTTTTACTTTTTACTTTTTATTTATTTATTTTTGACAAATATTTTTATTGATTCAAACGTTTCTGTATTCCCACTGCTGCTGCTATTTATTTAGTCAGTGGTTTCTTGCCTGGACTACAGCTGTAGACTCCTTTCAGTCTCTAATCTCTCTTGTAATATAACCCCAAGAGTTACATTAACTTGTTGTAACCCCAAGAGGTTCTCTTATGTGCAAATTTAAGATGTCTCACAGGTAGCCTTTCCAAGCCTCCCATTGCTCTTAGGATGAAATCCAGACTTTTTTTTTAAGATTTTATTTATGAGAGAGAGAGAGAGACAGTGTGAGCGCACAATTGGGGAGGAGCAGAGGTTGAGGACCAAGGAGACTCTGAGCATGGAGCTGGACTCAGGGCTCCATCCCATGACCCTGAAATCACAACCCAAGCCAGAATCAAGAGTGGGGTGCTTAAGCGACTGAGCCACCCAGGTGCCCCTGAAATCCAGACTCGTTAAGGGAATCGTTCTGAAGTTGTGTTGCACTTGAGACATTTGCTCAGTCACTTGACTTTTGTTCTGTTATACTGAACTTTTTTCACATTGCCTTTGTATGGCCACAGGCTGTTGCGCATGTTGCTCCCCTTTCTGGAAACTGTCTTGATACTCCTTTTCCTGGAACTGACTCTGATTATCTCTTAAGATCTTAGTTTAAACTTCCCTTTCTCAGGAAACCATCTTTGCTACCTTTCTGCCTTCCCTTGAGCATAAGTGTTACTTCCTCGGTGCTCTCATAGTGCCCTGAGTTGCCACTGTCACATCACTCTCTGTTGTCCTTGCCTGGTTCTTTGCCTTCCAATCTGGACTATGAGCTACTTGAGGGCAGTGTTGGAGTGGACCTTACTCACCTTTGTTCACTCTGATGATATTTGATAAATGTGTCTTTTAATTAAGGAGTGGACAGAATGTTCTTAACCATTTGGAATAAAATGAATAGGTTAAATACAGGATTAGTCTTTAAAAGAAAGACTAAGGAAAAAAATTAGTTGAGATGAAATTATTTGGTTTACTGATAAATAAATAGTCTTAGGTGAGTGCTGCAGTGTTAAGGTCACAAATGCATGTTTCTTAGATGAAGACAGCAGACATTTATTGAGTACTATGAGAAATATCAGTGTAAGTGTTTCATATAAATCTCACTCCTTTTTTTTTTTTAAGATTTTATTTATTTATTTGACAGTGAGAGAGGGAACACAAGTATGGGGAGTGGAGGGAGGAGAAACAGGCTTTCTGCTGAGCAGGAAGCCTGATGTGGGGCTTGATCCGAGGACCCTGGGATCGTGACCTGAGCCAAAGGCAGATACTTAATGACTGAGCCACCCAGGCACCCCCCCATATAAATCTCATTTTTAAAATTTATTAGTTTTTATTGCCGTGTACAAAAATGATCACAAATTTGATGGCTTAAAACAACACAAAATTGTCATTTTAAAGTTGGGGAGGTCAGAAGCCTGAAAGAGGTAATCAGGGCTGTATTCCTTATCCAAAACTCCAGCAAAGAATGTTTTGCCTTTCCAACTTTTGGAGGCTAGGCTTGTTCCTTGACTCTTGCCCCCTATCATCTTCAAAGCCACCAATATCCTGTCAAGTCTTTCTCATCATTCCGTTCCTGATTCCTGCCTCCTCCCTCCCTTACCTTTGTGATTACATTGGGCCCACCCTAATAGTCTAAAATAATCTTCTTATTTCAAGGTCACTTGATTAGCAACCTTAAATTCATCTGCTACCTTAAATTCTTTCTTGCCTTGTAACCTAATGTGTTTACATGTCTTAGGGATTAGGATATGGACATATTTGAGGGGTAATTTTTCTGCCTACCATACACATTAACGCTGTACTTTAGGTACTTTTACTATACCTGTTTTATAGACGAGGAAACTAGGTTAAGTATATTGCTCAAGGACAGTTCCTGAAAGCCAAGGCAAAAATTTGATTTTGAATAGTTCTAGTTTGTGCTCTTAATTACTACTCTATAATGCCTGTTTCCATATACCTTCCTATGGAGTGACCTTGTACTATCAGGAAGGTGATTGTATAGGGGTTAACATTTCTTTAGATAGTTTTCATATCTCAGAGATTGAATATACACTGGAACAGTAGACTATATAAAGAATGACTAGGGATTGAGTGAACTATATTGATTTGTGGTGCTATATGGGACAAGTTGCTTGGCTGCTCTAAGCCTGAAATTTTTCAGGGGAGATTGCCAGGGGAGATTGTACCAGAATCTTGAGAGTCTTTTAGAATATGTGCATTCAGTAACTCATCTATTAGTGTTTGATAATCATGCATGTGTAGGCAAAGTATTCTTACTTTCCCAGAACATATCTCTCTGATTTGATGTTTTGGAGATCAACCAGAGATAATTGAAGTTCCTTATTTATGCTTTTCTCTCCTCCCTTACCCCAAGAGTTGTTAAAGAAGCATTCAAGATGGCTATATATAAATGGTTTATATGAACATCGAGGGGATAACATTTAGGAAAAGCAAGACCTTTTTAAACCTATGTATGTTGTCAGATAGTCACCTTGTTTAGCTGTATTCCATTTATATTTAGCATTCCCATTGGTGACTTCTCATTGGTGCTGCCATTCATTGAATAGTGGCTGCCCTACCCCCCCCCCAGTCCCCCGTGATTTTTTTTTTTTTTTTTTGGTCTTAAAATGATTCTAGGTCTAAGGGTCACCATTTGAATACTGTAAATACTTCTTCATTGGATTACCCTGGCACACACACATTTATAAATGGATGGCTTTCTTCTGTGTCTTTATACAGGGATCAGTTAAAAAAAAAAACCCTAAATGAAAATAGGTCCAGGGGCGCCTGGGTGTCTCAGTGGAGCCTCTGCCTTCAGCTCAGGTCATGATCTCAGGGTTCTGGGATCGAGCTCCGCATCGGGCTCTCTGCTCAGCGGGGAGCCTGCTTCTCCCTCTCTCTCTGCCTGCCTCTCTACCTGCCTGTGATCTCTCTCTCTCTCTCTCTCTGTCAAATAAATAAATAAAATCTTGAAAGAAAGAAAGAAAGAAAGAAAGAAAAAAATAGGTCCAGAAATTAACCTGAAATGTTCTCAGTGGAGACAGTGCACTTGGTAAGAGCCAGGATTGAATGGATTTATTTAACTGTTCGTCTAGTCCCAGTATTTTTGTTTGTTTTGTTTTATTTTCTTGTTTGAAAAGATATGTATGATTGTGGCAGTTTTTTTATTTTTTGACCTATAATGCCCTAATTTTTAATTTGGCAGTTAAGTAAGAAGAAGCCAAATCAAATATTTGAGCCAGAATGGTGCAAAACTCTGGGGGAGACGAATTTTGTTTTGTGTCCAAAGAAGTTAAGATGATATTTTGGTGTCCTGTGGGATGAAATACTATAAATACTTAAATATAAAGTGATCCCTGCAAGGGCATTTCTCCATTTCCCAGTGAAAAAATTTTCCCTTCTCAATTTTCTTCCAGCTACTTGAAAGTATTAAATTTTAGGGATGTGTACAAAAAAACTAAGTGACTATTTGTAATATGTAGTGTTTTGTTTATTTATTTTATTTTAATTTTTTTAGTTTTTTTTTTTTTTTTTTTAATTTGAGAGACAGCGAGAGTGAGAGAGAGAGAGAGCGAGCATGAGCAGGAGGAGGGGCTGAGGGAGAAGCAGATTCCCCACTGAACAGGGAGCCTGATTCTGGGATCATGACCTAAGCTGAAAGCAGACGCTTAACTGACCGAGCCACCCAGGCACCCATGTAGTGTTTTATTTATTTTTTTAAAGATTTTATTTATTTATTTGACAGAGAGAGAGAGGTCACAAGTAGGCAGAGAGGCAGGCAGAGAGAGAGGGGGAAGCAGGCTCCCCGCTGAGCAGAGAGCCCGATGATGTGGGGCTCGATCCCAGGACCCTGAGATCATGACCCGAGCGGAAGGCAGAGGCTTTAACCCACTGAGCCACCCAGGCGCCCTGTAGTGTTTTACTAACACATGCATCTTTAAACTTAGTATTTAAAAGACATATGTGTGAGGAAAAATTAAATACTATATATTGAAAATATTAATTTTCTACTTCTGTACTTATGAAATCATTTTATTTAAACTCTTTAATGTGCTTTTTGTTTTTAAAATGTTTGTGAAACACCTATACAATTTATAAAAAAACACATGTACAGTTTATATATATATATATTTAAAGATTTTATTTATCTTTTTGACAGAGAGAGAGAGACAGCAAGAGAGGGAACACAAGCAGGGGAAGTCGGAGAGGGAGAAGCAGGCTTCCTGCTGAGCAGGGATCCCGATGTGGGGCTCAATTCCAGGACCCTGGGATCATGACCTGAGGCCAAAGGCAGATGCTTAATGACTGAGCCACCCAGGCATCCCTACAATTTATTTATTTTTAAAGTAATCTCTACACCCAATGTGGGGCTCAACCTCACCACCCTGAGATGAAGAGTCACATGTTCTACTGACTAAGCCAGCCAGGTACCCTGCAATTTAAAGGGAAATAATAAAATGGACTCCTGTGTGCTCACCACTAGTTTAACAGAGTTTAACCAGTACCTCTGAAGCCATTATGTCTCTTATCATATCCCCTTTCTCTTAACCAAAGGTAACTATTACATAAATTGTATAAATTGTTCTTCCTTTTTTTTTAGATTTTATTAATTTATTTGAGAGAGAGAGAGATCACAAGTAGGCAGAGAGGCAGGCAGAGAGAGAGGGAGAAGCGGACTCCCTGCTGAGCAGAGAGCCCGATGCGGGGCTCGATCCCGGGACCCTGAGATCATGACCTAAGCTGAAGGCAGAGGCTTTAACCCACCGAGCCACCCAGGCGCCCCATTCTTATTTATTTTTATTTTTATTTTTATTTATTTATTTATTTTTTTTAAAGATCCTTCATTTATTTCTCCATTAGGAAAGAGAGAGGGTGAGAGAGAGCATGAGAGGGGAGAAGGTCAGAGTGAGAAGCGGACTCCCCATGGAGCTGGGAGCCCGATGTGGGACTTGATCCCGGGACTCCGGGACCACGACCCTAGCCAAAGGCAGTCGCCCAACCAACTGAGCCACCCAGGCGCCCTCTTATTTATTTTTAAAAACAGATTTTTGGGAGGGGTGCCTGGGTGCCATGGTGCCATGCTAGTGGAAGTGCTAGTGGATGAACCTTGAAGATAATATATTAAAGAATTCAATCACAAAAGACCACATAGTTTATGATTCCATTTATAGGAAATGTCCAATAGAGGCATATCGATAGAGATAGAAAGTAAATTAGTGGTTGCCTAGTGTAGGGGCCAAGGGGATGTTGCGCCAAAATGTACAATACCATGCTGATTATTTCAAATTAAAGCTACTTAAAAAAACAGACTGCACAACGACACTCAGGAACTCTTCTGTCTTCCTGAAAGTAGAAAATAAATCTTCCATGTGAAAGGTAGCCTCCCTGTACCAGGGAGTTAAGAGATATCCTATCACCAGAGATAAGGACTTTAGAGCCAAGAAGACTTTATAAACAAACCTTGTTATTTTTTATTAATTTACTACCCCAGCCCAAATTCCATTTAGAATTCCTTGCTAATTGAAGCTCTCAAAGTTAAGTTTTGTCCGGTCAATTTCTCACACATTTACTGTCTGTCTAAAAAGTATAAAAGAACCTGCCTTGCTCATTTCTTTAGGTCTCAGTTTCATTATGAGGCCTCTCTGCACACGTAATATTAATCTGTCTCATGTAAATTTAATTCTTAGTCCATCTAGAAAACCTCAGATAGAGGACAATTTCTACCTCCCCCTCACAGGGACAAATGGAACTCTCCTAATGGGCTCAAGGTTGGGGAGAGGGGTGATGAAAATGTTTTAAAATCAATTGTGGGGGCTCCTGGGTAGCTCAGTTGGTTAGATGTCCAACTGTGTTGTTGTTTAAGATTTTATTTATGTATTTGACACACACAGAGACAACAAGCAGGGGAGTGACAGGGAGAGGGAAAAGCAGGCTCCCAGTGAGCAGGAAGCCCAATGCTGGGCTCGATCCCAGGACCCTGGGATCATGACCTGAGCCGAAGGCAGAAACTTAACTGACTGAGCCACCCTGGCGCCTGTACGCATCCAACTCTTGATCTTAGCTCAGGTCTTGATCTGAGGGCTGTGAGTTCAAACCCCCCATTGGGCTCCACTGTAGGCAGGGAGCTTACTTAAAAATAAATCAAATCAAAGCAGGTGTGATGCTGAATATATTGAAAACTACTGATTTGTATACTTTAAGTGGGTGAATTGTATAGTGTGTGAATTATATCTCAATAAACCTCTTTTTAAAAGTTGCTTTGGGGGCGCCTGGGTGGCTCAGTTGGTTGGGCGACTGCCTTTGGCTCAGGTCATGATCCTGGAGTCCCAGGATCGAGTCCCATATCGGACTCCCGGCTCTGCGGGAAGTCTGCTTCTCCCTCTGACCTTCTCCCCTCTCATTCTCAGTCTCTGTCTCTAATAAATAAATAAATAAATCTTTAAAAAAAAAAGTTGCTTTGGGGCGCCTCAGGGGCTCAGACAGTTAAGCCTCTGCCTTCGGCTCAGATCATGAGCCCAGAGTCCTGGTATCAAGTCCCAAATACAGCTTCCTGCTCCTTAGGGAGCCTGCTTCTCCCTCTGCCTCTGCCTCTCTCTCTCGCTCTCTGTCTCTCATGAATAAATAAATAAAATCTTAACAAACAAACAAACAAATAAATAAATAATAAAAGTGGCTTTAAACAAGAAAAAAAAAGGCAGAAACATCCTAGATGGCTATCAACAAATGAATGAATAAATAGCGTGCTATATTCATGCAATGAAGTGTTTTCGGTAATAAAAATAAAGTACTGATCCATGCTACATTGTGGATGAACCTTGAAAACATTATGCTAAGAGCAAGGAAAAAATTAATTAAAAATAAAATTTAAAAATGAATAAAAAGGCAGTGACATAAGACCATATACTGTATGATTCCATCAGTAAGAAATGTCCATAGTAAGCAAATCTATAAAGATACAAAGTAGTTAAGTGGCTGTTTACTGCTAGTGGATACAAGGATGCAGGACAGGGACTAATTGCTCATTGGGCTGGGATTTCTTTCAGGGGTGATAAAGATGTTCTAAAACTCAACAGTGGCAATGGTGGCACAAATTTACAAATAAACTAAACAATACTCAATTGTAAACTTTAAATGGGTGAATTGTATGATAGACTATATCCCAAAAATCTGTTGTTGTTGTTTTTAAAGATTTTATTTATTTATTTATTTGACAGAGAGAGAGAGATCACAAGTAGGCAGAAAGGCAGGCAGAGAGAGGGGGAAGCAGGCTCCCCGCCGAGCAGAGAGCCCAATGCGGGGCTCTATCCCATGACCCTGAGATCCACTAGGAATCAGTACTTCATTTCTTTTATGACCAAATAATATTTGTCAGAGAGAGAGAGCGAGAGAGCACATGGGAGAACAAGCAGGGGGAATGGCAGGCAGGGGCAGAGGGAAAAGCAGGCTGGTTGCTGAGCAAGGAGCCCGATGTGGGACTTAATCCAAGGACCCTGGGATCATGACCTGAGCCAAAAGCAGATGCTTAACCAACTTAGCCACCCAGGCGTCCTGTAAAGATTTTATTTATTTATTTGATAGATAGAGAGGGACATAGCGTCAGAAGGAACACAAGTTGGTGGGGGGAGGCAGTGAGAGAGAGAAAAGCAGGGGAGCTGGATGCGGGGCTCAGTTTCTCCATATTCTTATTAACACTAAAATGTTTACCGACTTTTTCATTTCAGTCATCCTACTTGGTGTGAGTGCCATCTCACTGTGGTTTTGATTTGTATTTCTCTAATGACCAATAATGTTTGTTCTTGCATGTGCGTATAGGCCGTTTCTATATTTATATTTGGAAATTTATTTGAATGCCTTTCGAAATATATTTGAATGGAAATATATTTGGAAATATATTTAAATGTCTGAATCTCTTGTTCATTTTTAAATTGGGTTATTTGTCTTTTTATTGTTTAATTATAAGAGTACCATATGTTTTACTGTATTTCTTAAAGTATTTTTATTGCTTTGTTTGCAAGACTAATTTTTCCTTCTCTTATTGGAAGGTCCTGTCCAAAATGCACTGATGTCTTCACAAGTGTCAGTGAACCAAGGATATAATTCACAGCTTCCAGGATCCTACCCTCATCTATTACCAGCAAAGACATTGAATCCAGTCTCTGGACAGTCTAACTATGGTGGTTCTCAGACTGTTTCTCCGTTAAGTAATTATCAGGGACCTGGGCAGACTCTTTATAGACCACCTGTGGCTTCTAATCCAGTGACAACTTCACTTCACAGTGGTCCTGTTCCCCGAATGCCACTACCTACTTCTCAGAACCCAGCTGCTACACCAATGCCTTCTGGTAGCTTTCTTCCTGGAGCTAACGTACAACCACCTTTGAATTGGCAGTATAACTATCCATCCACAGGATCACAGACAAACCATTGTCCTCGTGCATCATCCCAACCAACTATAACTGGGAATACAAATTTGACAAGTCATCATTATGTCTCTTCTGGAGATCCTTCACTTCAAAACAACTTCATAAAATCAGGTAGAGTTCTTATTAGGGGTACTTACTCTGTAGGAATGGGAAAATTTTGCCTGTTTAGATGTTATAATTAATATATCAAGACTTAAAACCAAATGGAGGACTGTTAGTTTTCTCAATCGTTGTTAGTCTTTAATTTAGTTACTTCTCTGACCTTGAGTTAACATAAAATCATAGGTTTGCTTCTTACCTT
This sequence comes from Nasua narica, assembly GCA_028533885.1. Classification (NCBI taxonomy): domain Eukaryota; kingdom Metazoa; phylum Chordata; class Mammalia; order Carnivora; family Procyonidae; genus Nasua; species Nasua narica. Next base: position 24,273,267 of record CM052809.1, read on the forward strand.
TGAAGGTATCCTGTTTCTTTGAGTCACCCATGATATTTCCGGGAATCAGATATGCATGTAGATCCCCTTCCTTGTGGACTTGCCATTACTTTTTTTAACTGGGTTCCATATTAAGAAGCTCAGTACCTATGGTCTCTTTTTGGTCTTGATTTGAGGCTTGGGTTATCTTTTTTGTTATGGCTTAGACATTTTGGTCCCCAGAAACTGTAGGGTCCTGGATTGGCAGGTCAGAATAGACAATAACTTTTGTAGTGAGGAGTGTTATTAGCAGAATTGCAGTCAGAAAGCAGTGGGCAGAGATTTATATTTTTTCTTTTAAGAGTTTTATAGTTTTAGCTCTCATATTTAGGTCTTTGATCAATCTGGAGTTAATTTTTGTGTATAGTGTGAGGTAGGGGTTCAGCTTCATTCTTGGGTGTGTGAGTATACGTTTGTCCCGGGACTACTTGAGGGAAAGACTGTTCTTTGTTTCATTGAATGGTATTGCAACCCTTATTGAAAATCAGTTGATCATAAATGTAAGGGACTCTGATCTATAACTACTGTATACCAGTACCAAACAACTTGATTACTGTAGGTTTGTAGTAAGCCTTGAATTTGGGAAGTATGACACCTCCAACTTTTTTTTTCTCTTTCTTTTCTTTTTTTTTTTTAATTTTGTTTACTTGAGAGAAGGAGAGCATGAGCAGGGGGAGGGGCAGAGAGAGAGGGAGAAGCAGGCTCCCTACTGAGCAGGGATTCCCCACACAGGGCTCATCCTAGGACCCTGAGATCATGACCTAAGCTGAAGGCAGATGCTTAACCAACTGAGCCACCCAGGCGTCCCGAAAATTGGTTTCTTTGTAGAAATCTTCTGATCTTCAGTTGTTCAAACTGAAACTGTCTGATTACTTTTATTCTTTTTTTTTTTTTTTTTAGAGAGAGAGAGACTGAGAATGAGAGGGGAGAAGGTCAGAGGGAGAAGCAGACTCCCCGCAGAGTCGTGAGTCCGATATGGGACTCGATCCCGGGACTCTGGGATCATGACCTGAGCCAAAGGCAGTTGCTTAACCAACTGAGCCACCCAGGTGCCCCTGATTACTTTTATTCTTATTCATTTGGCACCATGAGTGAGCATCAGTCACTTGAAATTAATGAATTTTCATCTCATTATTGATAATTATAGGTAACATTTATTGAATGTTTTTATTTTCCAGCACTTTGCCAAACTTTTATATGTGGTATCTTATTTAATCTTCACAACAGTGTCTTCTTTTAAAGATAAGAAACGAGGCTTGAGGGGGCACCTGAGTGGCTCAGTTGTTAAGCGTCTGCCTTGGGCCCAGGTCATGATCCTAGGGTTCTGTGATGGAGCCCCACGTCGGGCTCCCAGCTATGCAGGAAGCCTGCTTCTCCCTCTCCCATTCCCCCTGCTGGTGTTCCCTCTCTCACTGTGTTTCTCAGTCTCTGTCATATAAATAAATAAAATCTTAAAAAAAAACCAAAAAACGAAAGAAATGAGGCTTGAATACTTTGCCCAAAGCCACAAGAAAATAGTTTGGGAAAAGCTACTATTTAAAAACTATTTAAGAGTAGATGTAGCTTCTCATTAAAAGGCATATCAGGGCGCCTGGGTGGCTCAGTGGGTTAAAGCCTCTGCCTTCAGCTCAGGTCATGATCTCAGGGTCCTCGGATTGAGCCCCACATTGGGCTCTTTGCTTGGCGGGGAGCCTGCTTCCCCCTCTCTCTCGGCCTGCCTCTCTGCCTACTTATGATCTCTCTCTTCTCTGTCAAATAAATAAATAAAATCTATAAAAATTTAAAAAAAGATTAAAAAAAATAAAAGGCATATCATTAATAATCTGAAATTTTTTTGGCTATTACAAGCCCTCATGGAGAGAGCTATATCACAGATATGGTGAAAACATAAGCGAGTGACAGAACTAGGAAGTTTCTCATATAAAAGAGGGGGGAAGAAAGAAACATACACTAACAAAATGAACCTTAAATAAATATATGACTACCCTTCTTTTTTCTTAGATACTTCTAAAAAAAAATCCTCATTTTTTTTAACACTTAATTGCTAGTAGGTGCCTGATTATTTGATCTCAAAACTGTATCTAGGTTATACTAAGTTTCAAGCCCATATAATTAAATTTATATGGACTTTTTCCCTTTTTTTTTTTAAGATTTTTCCCTTTTAAGACCCCCCCCCCCCCCCCCGAGAGAGAGCATGGAAGCATGAGCGGTGGGGGAGGGTGTTTGAGAGAGAAGCAGATTCCCCACTGATCAGAGAGCCCATTACTGGGGCTCAGTCCGAGGACCCTGGGATCAGGACCTGAGCAGAAGGAGGCAGACTTTTTTTTTTATAAGGATGTCTTTCATTTAAGATTTTATTTATTTATCAGAGAGAGGAGAGAGAGAGCACAAGCAGCTGGAGCAGCAGGCAGAGAGAGAAGCAGGGTCTCCGCTGAGCAAGGAGCCCAATGTGGGACTCGATCCCAGGACACTGGAATCATGACCCAAGCCAAAGGCAGATGCTTAACCAACTGAGCCACCCAGGCACCTGATCTGACTTTTTTTTTTTTTTTTTACCTCATAAGCCATCTTTTAACATCCTTACATTAGCTTTAGGGATCTCAGAGGGCAGGTTCTAAAACTCTAACTATTAATGTTGCATATAAGAATTATTCAACTTGAGGGGCACCTGGGTGGCTCAGTCACTTAAGTGTCTGACTCTTGGTCTCAGCTCAGGTCTTGATCTCACAGTCATGAGTTCAAGCTCTGTTAGGCTTCACACTGGGTTGTAGCCTTATTAAAAAAGAAAAAAATTATTCAGCTTGAAAAATGTCTCCTTTATGAAATGTAGCATGTGGTTTCAATTTTGTTTTTTCTTAAACCTGTGAAAAATCTCTAAGCTCACTTGTATTTTGTTAAATGTTAGGTTGTTACACCTTTGTGGCCAGATGTATCATCCATTCTTGCTCATGTTGAGTTGGTAGTGTACCTTGTCCTTTTGTTCTTTTGACTTGTCTGTATTGCTCTGGATGTGTGTCAGTGCTTCCTTGATAAGGAAGTTATATGGCAGTAATCCTTGTCTCGGTTGTCAACAGGGCATTGATTTGTCTTGTTGGGGGCTATAAGGTTCAGTAATAATCATGTTTCATTTTGACCCTAGAGAATTGAACAGTATTGAAGAAACATTGAAAATTTTCATATCTGGGTATTTTTATTCCCTTACTTTAAAAAATCACAAGGTTTTACAAATACAGGTAGAATCTAAGTAAAATTCATTTATTATCTATTTCACTTATAAATTCAGAGGATTAAAAAAGTCCTGGAGGGCGCCTGGGTGGCTCAGTTGGTTGAGCAACTGCCTTCGGCTCGGGTCATGATCCCGGAGTCCTGGGATCGAGTCCCACATCAGGCTCCCAGCTCCACGGGGAGTCTGCTTCTCCCTCTGACCTTCTCCCCTCTCATGCTCTCTCTCACTGTCTCTATCTCAAATAAATAAGTAAAATCTAAAAAAAAAAAAAAAAAAAAAAAGTCCTGGAATGAAAAATTTAATCACATTCTTATCAGTAGTGTTTTATCTACTTTGTAGACTTTGTTCCTCCTCTGAAAAATGAGAAGATGGGAATAATTTTGACTTGAATGAGCAGTTGGTGGGTTTTGGAACTTTTGATATCACAGAGAGAAATTTCCCCAAAAGTAACTGATACTGTTTTTACACTCATCAGAACTTACTGTCCTGATAGAAAACTGGTGAAATCAAGGCAGCGAGATACTGTTAGATACAAAGACAAATACCATGTCATTCCTAGTTTAGTTTGATGAGCAGTCTTAAACTTTTCAGATATCAGTGTTTTATAAAGTATATATTTTAACTTTGTTTCATTTCCTGATTTTTTAAGCCTAGGGAGTGTTCTTTTGTTTTCTTTTCTTCCACCCTTCTTCCTTTCCTTTGCTTGCTTCCTTCCTTCCTTCCTTTCCTTTTTTTCTGAGAGAGAGAGAGTACTTGTGATCAGGGGAGAGGGATAGAGGAAGAGGGAGAAAGAGAACTTTAAACAGGCTTCAAAGCTCATCACAGACCACCACGTGGGGCTTGATTCCACAACCCTGAGATTATGTCCCAAGCCAAAATCAAGAGTCGGTCACTCAACCGACTGAGCCACCCAGACACCCCTAGTTTGTAGCTTTAGAAAGCTGTCAACCTAATTAATGTTAATTGAATGGACTACGTTAATAGGCCATTAAAAATATTTTATTCATGTTAGTTTCTATTGGGATATTTGACATGGCCTTGTTAAACCTCTGTGACCAGTTAATTGAAATTAGTAAACTGGGCATTGAATCTACCCTATAAGTGATTTGATGCTGCTTTAATAATTGACAAATAAGAACCCTGTAAAAGAGACTTTTAAATGTGTAAAACATGCATATAAATTAGAAAGTCCTAAACCTGAGCAGGTAACATTTTTCTAGTAATTTGCTGGTGATTTTAATTAAAATGTAAATTTGGAAGTTACTCATATTTGGTAAAAGGCTGTTTTATTCTTTTTTTTTTGTTCTTAAGTGACTTGTAAAAAACTGTTGTTTCTGTAGGTTCTGCACCCCCCTTAGGGAACCCACCTCTGCCTACCACTTTCCAACCAGGAGCTCCTCTTGGGCCCCCTCCAACTGGAGGACCACCTCTAGTGAGGGCAGTCACTCCTCAGAGATCATCACATAGAGCTGCATCCCAGCCCTCATTTAATTCAGCTGTGAACCAAGAAGGTAAGCAAGGCAAAACCAAGTCAAATCCTAAAGTTTTAACTAGGGGTGGAAGGATGAATATTATTTGAATTCTTTGCATTCAGATAATATTTTTTTCCAGAAAATTTAGTTGTTTAGTTAGGAAGGCCTTCAGGAATTCAGAGTTTAAAAAAGTTCCTCAGTATTCTACTAACCTGTACTGGGCCTAGCATTTAGGAACTACTGTTATCTTTTTTTGTTGCTGGGAAGATTTTAACAATCATGACTCTAAAGTTAGATGCCTTTTGGCAGATGAAAGTGAGAATTTCTGTTTTTCTGGGCATGGTGTTAGAACTGTCTTTTTAATACATTGGCTCTTTTCCATGAAAGCAGTATTTTTTTTCCCGCTATTTAAGTGTTAACAAATATTTATCAACCTAAATAAAAAGTAAAATATACAAGTATTTTTAAGTTGTATATAAATAGCAAAATGTTTTAAAGCATTGTCTTCAGATATAACTTTAAAATGGAAGTTTATTAGTTTAAACAATATATTTTGTCAAGTAAGAAATTGATCTTAGCAATAACCTAACCAATGCAGCAAAATATGGAAATAGGAAAACAGAGGAGGGAAAAACCACTGTCCATATCCTACTTCTGAATATGATCAATATTATTTTTGTTTTTTCTTTTAGCGTTTCCTTTTTTAGTATTATATAAGTAGGGAAAAGAGCGACCTGTGAATATTTTGAAAAGAATGGTGTTAACAATGAGTAACAAAATGAAAATGTCCCACTGTTTGCCACATTATAATTTTGAAAATCAAGCTACTATAAATATTTGCATTTTTAACCAACTAAATATATGCCCAATGTTTTCATTTACTTTTACAACCAGTTTTATTATTATTATTATTTTAAGATTTTACTTATTCATTTGACACAGAGATCACAAGTAGGCTGAGAGGCAGGCAGAGAGAGAGGAGGAAGCAGGCTCCCTGCTGAGCAGAGAGCCTGATGCAGGGCTAGAGCCCAGGACCCTGAGATCATGACCCAAGCCGAAGGCAGAGGCTTTAACCCACTTAGCCACGCAGGTGCTCACAACCAGTTTTACTAAGGTTTTTGTATCAACTCATGGTTAAAGTCATGGTGGTCTTGAGAACTGGAAAGAAATTAATTGATTTTATCAACTCTTAAACTTAACTGTTTGGTGTTAAAATGACTATTAAAGTTAGCACCTTTGTACTTAGAAGCTAGAGGTTCATGCTATTCATTAATTTTAGTTTCTTTTGTACCTGACTTAGAGCTCATAAATAGTAGAGGTACCTAGAAATAGATTTCAGTTCTTCATAAGCAGATGTCCCTTGCATTTATCTTTAAATCTTTAAATAGGGGGGAAGCAAGTTAAGATTTTTTATTTTATTTTAGTAGCTATTCCCTAGAATAAAGCAATCATTATATTAACTTATATCACCTTCAGATCAATTCTAGATTCCACTCTGTTCCTTAGTTTGAAAAAAAAGTATTTTTATCTTCATAATTTATTTTCACTTTAAATAGAATTGACTTTGGTGACTTTTTTTCAGTGTGTATTGTTCTTTAGAGGTTTTTAGTGCTCTCAACTGCTGAAATCTTTCAGAAAGTATGTAATTTTATAAACTGCACAAAGGACCATCAGTTTTAGAAGTTGATATAATTATTTAAAACTTTTATATATTTTGTGTATTTAAAAATGTGCATTATTTGAAATTTTTATTTCAACATTTAACATTTTTCCTGGGCTGTGGGCTAAAGTATTTGGAAAGTTATCTTAAATTTTAGATATTAGAGCTCAAATTTTTCAGAAATTATAAGAGTTTTTCTATTTTAAGTATTTAATAAACTTCCTTTTTAGGTATTATATCAAATACCAATAATGGATCTATGGTGGTTCACAATAGTTATGATGAAATTGAAGGCGGTGGCTTCTTGGGTGAGATGCTATGAAAGTTGTTTTTTGTTCTGTGTGTGTGTGTTTGTTTTAGTATGTGTTCATTATAGGAAACAGTGAAGAAAACATAATCTTATCACAGAGCAATACTTCATGGTAGCATTTTTTATCTACATACTTTTAGATTTTTTTGTTAGTTTTTTTTTTTTTCCTTTAGGAATTGGGTTCATGGGCTTTATTATTGTGTTCTGGCTATAGAGTATTTTTATGAATTAAATCTGTTTCAATATAGTAAACCAGTTGAACATTAATATGCTTTCATTGATGTTTTGAATTAGAATTTGAGTCTAAATATAATGTTAAGTAAATGATACAAAAATAAATCAACCATACCAAGCTTATTTTTTTCATATAAGCTTATTTTTATGTGTTTTTGGTTAAATTCTACATTAACTAGATTTTGATCATTGCTATTATTTTGTTAGTGTGTATTTGTCTTATATTGCAAATTTGGTAAATGAAAGTATTAAATTACCCAAGGGACTTTAGAGTTATAATTCAATGGATGTATGTGTTGATTTAAAGTATTCTATAGTATAAAATAGAACTTAAAAGTTACCTTGTTTCTAGCAACACCACAGCATACTAACAAGAATCCCACAATGAGTCGAAGTGTTGGGTATTCATATCCCTCCTTACCACCTGGTTATCAGAACACAGCACCACCTAATACAACTGGAATGCCACCCTCTTCCTTGAATTACTCAAGTGGGCCACAGGGCTTTACTCAGGTAAACTTTTTTTTTTTTTTATTTTTTAACTGGCTTTCCATCTTTTGATTTAAACTGTATAGGCATAAAAGTTTTGAGAAGGGGTGATGAATACTTTTAACCAATTAAAATAATGGATATTTCATGAGACTTGTTTTATCATACATCCCTGGAACCAAACAAAATTGACCAGGAAATCTAGATTAGTTTTGTTATTTAGAGCAAAATTAAATAACCAAGTCCTTATAGACTTCTGTTTTCAACGGAAAACATTATAAAGGCTACTTACTTTGAAATTATGTATCTTTAGACTCCCTTAGGTGCTAATCATTTAACTGCAAGCATGAGTGGATTAAGTCTACATCCAGAGGGGCTAAGAGTTATCAATCTTCTTCAAGAAAGAAACATGCTTCCAGCAACACCTTTGCAGCCTCCTGTTCCAAATTTGCATGAAGATATCCAGAAACTCAATTGTAACCCAGAGTAAGGCTTCTAATAGCGTTTCTTATTCAGTATGACATTTTATTCTAGAAGTTTTGGATTTTTTTTTTTGAGCTACATTTATTATGAACAAGCAGTACAAACATTAATTAATGAAAATAGTTTTGCATATAGCAAAAAGATCTTCGTTAATTGCTTACTTGATATTTGAAATATTCTAACTCAAATAGGATTGTAACATCAAAGCTGATGACTGCTCTTATCAGCTCTAATGGAACTATGACACTCACTATCATTGTGGTGAATACATTATTTTTTTAAAAGTCTAACATAAGGGATTTGGTTCTACATAATCCTTTATTTGCTCTCATTTTAAATTATTTTTCATAACAAACGTAATACTCTTGTCCCTTAAAATGGATCATTAGTTTAAATGTATGTGGTGATAACTTTCTGGTAAATCGAATTTTATTATTTTTAAATGGTCTTTTTAGAACCTTTAACAAAACTGATCTTTTCATTATAAACTTAAGGTTGCATTTGTACATTTGTGTCATCACCTTTTAAGTCCAGTGTAATCAAGATTTATATAAAGAAAAATAAGTCACTTGTTAATCTGGGGTATCTTATGCACAAGCCAAGCCAAGAAGAGTTAGTTTTTAGTTATAAGAGTTTATTTTAGTTATATAATACCGGGTTGTAACTATACAGCCTCTCTTTCTTAAGTCCTTAATAGGACTTAAATATTTAATATGATAAAATTTGAGAGGGCCTATTGAAAAGTTTCTTTGTAATTTGATCCACTGTTAAAATGTGTACCTTTCAAATATTTTTTGTGTGTGCAAAAAATAATCATAGCAACAACCGAAACATGATTCTTTTTTTATGATACATGGTTTTTACTTTGATATAGGTTATTTCGATGCACGCTGACTAGCATTCCTCAGACTCAGGCCTTACTGAATAAAGCCAAACTTCCTTTGGGACTGCTGCTTCATCCTTTCAAAGACCTAGTGGTATGTTTCACTAATGAAAGTAAATGTCTAATAGAAAATTATCTTAGTGGTGAGGAATTTTCTTTAGTAGTGCAAGAATCACGTGTCTCTGAATTTATCTGAATTTATCTGAACTTTCTTTAGGAATTTGACCATTGACAGGTTCCTTAGTTGTAATTCAGCCATCACTTCTATTATCAAACACTTCAAAATGAGGTAAAATAAGCCTATTTTTGAAAATTTCAAGAGGTACTGAAAGAAAATAAATAAACGAACCATGCTATTTTGAAAAGTTGTAAATTATTTTCCCATTTAAAATGCTTTACCAGTCTCCTAGTTCTGCCATTTTCGTAGTAAATTTGTTGCTCTAGGAAGCTGTTCCTTCTACTCATGGGGGAAAAACAAAGAAGCCCTTCCACTTTTATCATAAGGCTCGGGGACCTTGACATGAGGATCAGTACATAAGTGAGACTATCCCAAATAAGACTTTATGTATATGTAGGATAAACTTTAAATAGGAGCATAATTGCAGATTTTAATTGAATACTTAAATATAATTAGCCCTTACCTTACTTTATGACAGTTCTTTCGTGAGAATTTAGTAAGCCTCTTAATGTAACATGAAGAAAATTCCTAATAATTTACTTGGTCATTTCATTGGCCATTTACTATCCATCTCAAAAATACATTGGATATTTACCATGTTGGTTCTATAATATAAATGTTTAATGAGAAAATAAATACTTTTTAAAAGGCAGGATTTAATGAGAATGTTCCTGGAAAAATAGTAGTTTTTAAAATCAGTACATTTTAGCTACATAATTTTTGCATGTGACAGTTCGGATACATCTTTTTACTCTTGGTTTTTTCCTCCAAAATTCTAGTATCCCAGAAGTTATTTGAAAGGTATGGATTAGTATTTGGCCTTTAGATGTGATGATCACTGCCTTTAAAAAATCAGTTCTGTTTTTTTAGCAATTGCCTGTGGTTACCTCCAGCACAATTGTGCGATGCCGCTCATGCAGGACCTACATCAACCCTTTTGTCAGCTTTCTGGATCAAAGGAGATGGAAGTGTAACTTATGTTACCGAGTCAATGATGGTATGTTTTTTTTTCATAACATTTATAAATTTCAGTTTGTGTTATAGAGAAAGCAGATAATGTGAAATAAAAAAATAATAACAGTACCCTGTCTTACTTACTCGTAATCCTTCCACTCAAAGATAACTTTTGTTGGGGCGCCTGGGTGGCTCAGTGGGTTAAAGCCTCTGCCTTCGGCTCAGGTCATGATCTCAGGGTCCTGGGATCGAGCCCCACATCCGGCTCTCTGCTCAGCGGGAAGCCTGCTTCCCCCTCTCTCTCTGCTTGCCTCTCTGCCTACTTGTGATCTCTCTCACTGTGTCAAATAAATAAATAGAATCTTTAAAAAAAAAAAAGATAACTTTTGTTAACTTTTTCGTACACATTTATATGTACTTACATATATATGCATATGTATAAATATATGAATAATTATATACTTTGAACAAAAATGTGTTATTCTGATACCACTTTTTTACATTTATTATATGGGGTATATAATAAATGGCATATTTCATGTTATTATTTAAGCCTATAATTTAAGAAATATTTTTATTTAGAAATTGTCCCATGCCTTTTCTCTAGGGTGAAAGAAAATAAGGCCACAGAATAGCTGCCATTAGCTTCATTCACTGCTGTATGAAGGGAGGTGGGCAGTGCTTAGAAGGTTAGTTGAATGTAGTTTTTTCAGTAATTGAGGAAGTGGAGATCTCTTTCAGAAGCTGCTTACAGTCTATGTTTAAGGAATATCAGCTAACCAATAACATTTTATTAGGATTAGAGAAGAAAAAGGTTATGTTGATATCCACATTGAAACTTAAGTCTTGGGGCACCTAGGTGGCTCAGTCATTGGGCGTTTGCCTTCAGCTTAGGTCGTGATCCCAGGGTCCTGGGATCGAGCCCCGCATCAGGCTCCCTGCTTGGTGGGAAGCCTGCTTCTCCCCTCCCATTCCCCCTGCTTGTGTTCCCTCTCTTGCTGTGTCTCTCCCTGTCAAATGAATAAATAAAATCTTTTGAAAAAAAAAAAAAAGAAACTTAGATTTCTAGGGTACCTGGTTGGCTCAGTCAGTAGAGCATATGACTCTTGTTTTTGGATAGTGAGTTCAAGACCCATGTTGGGTGTAGAGCTTACTTAAAAATTTAAATAAAAAAAAAGAAAACTCAGTCTCTGTTTGAAAGGAAATTTCATTAAGCAGTGGGAAATGGGGAATTTAAGAGATTTTTGAAAACCTTTCTTATGTTTTTTAGGCGTAAAGTGAGCATAGAGTAAGAACATAATTTTTACTCTCTAATAATTTAGAAAATGTATGTATAGTGTTTGGTATGCCTTTAAAATCTTATGTATATATGCTTCAGAATGTCAGATAAAATTATAATAAAGGTAGAAGTCATTTTAGTATGCAGCCCACACCATTTCATCAACTATGGCTTACCCTTCAACATAGTAGGAATTTGAATTTCTAAACAGTTAAGGGGAACACAGAGGTAATGATAATTTAGAAAATATTCTTTGAGTACTAGTATATTCTAGGTGGTAGGTAACTGATGTTCCATAAAGGCCTCATTAATTAATGGAAGTCACAGAAATGTTAGGCTTTAGCTTTAGCTTGTAAAATATTTTTACCATAGCTTTGTAGCGGCAGCCAGAGTCTCTACATTTTGTGTCAAATGTTAGTATTTGTGTACCATTATGAAATTTAAGGCAAAATTTAGTCTCACATTTAAGATAACAATTGGTATTTAATGAATTTTTATCATTCTTTCAAGCTGTTTTAAGAAAGTAGTTTTAGCAAGAATTAAGACAAAGAGTGTATTAGAAGATAGGAAGAGAAAAATCACCGTGATGGTAGCTGTAAAAGCAAGACATACTTGGTGCTGTTGAGTGTGTGGGAAACTTGAACTCAAAAACAGTGTATTTACCCTTCAATATTTAGTCTATATTGGCTTATCTATAAATCTCAAAATAAGAAAACAGCTAAATGCAAGATATATCAAACTTAATCCTTTCAGTTTTATCATTGTATGTTGTTGACTTATAGTTCCTGAGGAATTCATGTACAATCCTTTGACTAGAATTTATGGAGAACCTCACAGAAGACCTGAAGTTCAGAATGCTACTATTGAGTTCATGGCTCCTTCAGAGTACATGGTAAGCTTTCATTTTTATGTAGTGTATTTATTTAACACTAGGCTTTAAATAAAACATTGTAGCATCCTTTAACAAAATTTTATGTTTTTAAATCGTCTAAGTTAAACTTGTTCATTGTAAATGTAGTTAATTATTATATAAGGTTAAATTTGAAAAGTAAAGTATATGTAAAATTTCACCTATATTTCTTGTGCATCAATCCAGAAATGTGAAATATAATACCAGGATCATACTTTTAAGTCACTTCCAATTTTTTTTCTAATAATGCTGGATAAACGTTCTCCTGCAAGTATTATTACACACTTGTATGAGTGAGGTTGTGCATTTTTAAAATAATGATTATGCCTAATGTTTCATTAGCACTTTACATTTTATTGAGCACTTACATATTTTTGATCATCACAAACAGCCTTCTGAATTAAGCTAGGTCAATGCTGTTAATTCTGTTTTACAGATGTGAAAACAGACTTAGATTAAGTGACTTGCTAAATATCCTTTAAGTAAGTGGGAGACCTTGCATAAAAATCCATGCCTTTTGATTTGGTTATGCTTTCACAATGCCATAATTGCCTCTAAATAAAGGGAATATGAAGATAAGACTTAACATCAATTTTTTTTTAAAGAATTTTATTTTGACAGAGTGAGAGAGATCACAAGTAGGCAGAGAGGCAGGCAGAGAGAGAGGGGGAAGCAGGCTCCCCGCCGAGCAGAGCCCAATGCGAGGCTCGATCCCACGACCCAGAGATCATGACCCGAAGGCAGAGGCTTTAACCCACTGAGCCACCCAGGCGCCCCTTAACATCAATTTTTTATGTTTAATTTAACCTTGTTATGTTTTTGTGGGCTAATTTCTGTGCAATGAGAAATAGAAATTATGAGGGTTCATTTTCTTTTCACCACAGAAAAGTTCAGTGTAGAAGACAGTTTTGTGACACTTAAATGGTTAGTAATAGTTTTCCCTAGTCTAGCTGTCTCTTTGTTGAATTAAAGCCAAAGAATCAGAAGAAGAGTCTGTTCTTTTGTATTGGCTGCCTGGGGTGTCTTTTATCTCCCAGGATTTGCAAAACCTGTCTTCCTTTAAATTTATAAATTTGTCTATTGCAAGATGTTTTTTGCTCCTTCTCCACTTTTCTCTTAGGTGACAGATGCTGTGAATCCAGCAAGTGGTTTGTACAAAAAAAATACAAAAGTTAGTACACTCCAAAAAAAAAAGTTATTACACTACATGCCCAGTTCTCATTGTGGTTATTTGATGCTTTTTTATTGAATTGAGAAAAAATCTTTGAGTTTGGATTTTTAAAATATAGTTGTACATTTTTGTGGATCTTGACTACCAGCTCAGGCTAACTTGATTTGTTACTTTCACAATTGTAATTTCTCTAAATTGTGAAATACAGTGTACATGTGGAAAACTATAAAACTTAAATGTGTAGGTTACCAAATAATTGTAAACACCTGTTTTAGCACCATGGTCAGAAATTGAACATTGCCAGTACTCCCAGAAGCCCTCTAACTACATTTTCTCTCATTGTCCTAAAGAAAAACTCTCTGACTTAAGGCAATCATATCTGCATTTTACTTATTTCTAACTCCACATCAGAAAACAATACAATATAGTTTGCCTATTTTTAAAACTCCTGTTATTTCTATATTATTTTCTTAATTCATTATTGTTTATTAGTGTCTCTATTTAATCTGTAAATAATGTTTATTGTTTTGTTGTAGGTGGATAGATGGTAAGTTTAGATTTAATCCTGTTAAAGGTCTTTAATGAGATCTTTCTTTTCTTCAGTTACGACCCCCTCAACCTCCAGTGTACCTCTTTGTATTTGATGTCTCTCATAATGCAGTTGAAACTGGATACTTGAATTCAGTTTGCCAGAGTTTGTTGGACAATCTGGATCTGTAAGTATCTTAATTCAGCCTAAATTTGAAACTAGCACTGTTTGCAGAATGAATAATTTCAAAATACAAAAAATGCTATATATAATTATGTTTTAAATGTCCATTTAAATTGGATTGTTAATTTCAGGACTCAGTGTCTCTGAGAAAAATACATTTATTTTAACTTTTCGTTACAGAAAAATTTCAAACAGGTAGTAAATAGAAAGAATGTAGTGAACTTTCAGGTACCCATCCCTCAACTTCAGTGTTTTTAGTGTTCATCTGTTCTTGTTTCATCTAATCTCTCCCATACCCACTTTTTTCCCCTTGAGTATTTTCACTCAAATCTCAGTCAGCATATATTCTTACCTATAAATAATTGCAATTATTTTTTAACCCTAAAATACAAGTATCACAGCAAACAAAATTAGCAATAATTCCATAATATGATTTAATACCTGGTTTGATTTTTGGTTTTGATTGTGTTAAAAATGCCTTTATTGTAGGTTTGTTGAAATAAGAATCCAGACAGTGTATACATGTTGCATTTAGTTGTCATATCTATTAAGTCTCTTAAAATATTTGTACTTTAAATGGTTCTTAGATACTTAGTATAACCTATAAAAGCTAGTATGACTTTTCACTGTAATGAAATATAGTGCTCTTGTGTGGTATGGAAGAATGTGAAGGACCTTCAGAAATTCAGATCTTATCAGAAATGAATGAAGTCCCTCATGTGGGCGAAAGGAGCCTCCTTAATCTTGCCAGCGTTTGTATTTTTTTTAGTGTATATATATTTATTTATTTAAGATTTTATTTATTTATTTGAGAAAGAAAGAGCATGAGCAAGGGGAGGGGCAGGCAGAGCAGGCAGAGGGAGAAGCAGGCTCCCTGCTCAGCTGCAGGGCTTGGTCTCAGGACCCCGGGATCACTTCCTGAGCTAAAGGCAGACGCTTAACCAACTGAGCCACCCAAGTGCCCAGCATTTTGTATTTTTAATCATCAAGAACAAAAACTAGTTAGTCTCTCTCCTTTTTTTTTTTAAAGATTTTGTTTTTGTTTTTTTTTTTTTAAGATTTTGTTTAACAAAGATTTTGTTATTTATTTGACACAGAGAGAGAGATCACAAGTAGGCAGAGAGAGGGGGAAGCAGGCTCCTTGCTGTGCAGACAGCCCAATGCAGGGCTCGATTCCAGGACCCTGAGATCTTGACCTGAGCTGAAGGCAGAGGCTTTAACCCACTGAGCCACCCAAGTGCCCATAGTTTGTCCTTAAGTTTGTCCCATAGTTTCTCCTTAAGAAACTGAAGGTCCACATATTTAAGTTCTTTAAGACAAATACTTTTGGTGCTCTTAAGATGAACAATATAAGAAGAGATTTGGGTAAACTTCTTAAAGATGTGCAGTACCTTAATTTATATTATATTTTAGGGGCGCATGGGTAGCTCATTGGTTAAGCATCCACCTCTTGATCTCAGCTCAGATGTTGATCTCAGGATCTTAAGTTCAAGCTCTATGATGGGCTCCATGTCTAGCATATACACATATACACACATACATATATAATATACACATAGACACATGGATATATTATATTTTAGAGTTGCTAAATGGTAATTTTTTTGTTAAATCAATTTTTGTTAAAATCATATACAAAGATCAGTATAAGAACATGAAAAGGTTTATATATACATCAACTATTTTTTTATATACCATTTCCTATGTGATTTACATAACTTTATATAGGTGTAGAGAGTTTTGGATTGCTGTATTATTGCAGGGTTTTGTTGATTGTTTGGCTTACGCATAATGTTTCACTTTGAGTAGCATCTATTTTCATGCTAATTAAACATTGGGTGGATTAAGCATTTATTTTGGGACAATTTCCATAATACAAAAGTAGTTCTTTATATGTTAACTCTTTGCAGATATTTTTTTATATGTATTTATATGGAGAAACTTGATGCAATACTCTTCTGAATTTGTTTGTAGGCTTCCTGGAAACACGAGGACAAAAATTGGCTTCATTACATTTGATAGTACAATCCACTTCTACAGTCTTCAAGAAGGTCTCTCTCAACCTCAGATGCTAATCGTTTCAGATATTGAAGGTATATAGTATATGCTTAAAATTATTGAAACGTGTTGGAAGTTTTCAGGTTTATAAATATATCATGAATATTTGACCTTATGTATGTGTGTATGGTGTATATGATATGACTCTAGTATATTGAGGAAAAAGAGCTTGAGTATAAAATAAGCTTATTGGAATTGTAAGAGTCCTTTTGTCAATCCTTGATTTTATAGAAGAGAAAACAGTAATGGAGGTAAAGTGAATTCTGAGGCAACAAAAACAAGTTAATATTGAAACTCAGATTAAACGTAGGTTTCTTTTTCCCCTCTCATTCATTCATTCAAAAAGTATTTGAGGAGAGACATTCATAAGAGTAATGAAATAGAATAGAATAGAGGGCCCAGGAATAAACCCTCACATATATGCTGAACTGATTTTTTTTTAAAGATTTTACTTATTTATTTGACAGAGAGAGGGAGCACAAGTAGGCATAAAAGGAGAGAGAGGCAGAAGCAGGCTTCCCACTGAGCAGAGAGCCTGACATGGGGCTTGATCCCAGGACCTCAGGATTAATGACCTATGACCTGAGTTGAAGGGTCTTTAACCAACTGAGCCATCCAGGCACCCCTGATTTATTTATTTATTTTTATTGAGAGAGAGAGGGTGGGAGCATGTGGGCACAAGTGCAGGAACAGGGAGAGGGCAGAGGGGAGAGAGAGAGAATCCCAAGCAGTCTTTGTGACCAGTGTGGGGCCCGACATGGGGCTCAATCCCACGACCCTGAGATCAAGACCTGAGTTGAAAGCAAGAGTTGGACGCTTAACTGACTAAGCCACCCACGTGTACCTGTGCTGAATTGATTTTTTACAAGGATACAAGTCTTTTACAAGACTATTCAATTAGGAGAATATGGTCTTTTCAACAAATAGTTCTGGGAAAAGTAAACGTGCAAAAGAATGAAGTTGGACCCTTACCTTAAAGCTTATTAAAAAGGGCGGGGGGAGCGCCTGGGTGGATCATTCAGTTGAGTGTCTCTCTTTGGCTTAGGTCATGATCCTGGGGTCCTGGGATCGAGCCCCACATTGGGCTCCCTGCTCAGCAGGGAGTCTGCTTCTCTCTCTGTCTCCCCCACACCCATGCTTGCTTGCTCTCTCTCTCAAATAGATAATGTTTTTTGAAAAATCTTTTTGTTGTTGTTTTTGTTTTTTGAAAAATCTTAAAAACAAAAGGGTGGAGGGAGGCTTGTGGGGCTCAGGCCCCACGTTGGGCATAGAGCTTACTTAAAAGCAAACAAACTGAAAAATAAATGGTTATGGTGATAAATTTTCTGTATTATGTATACTTTACCACAGTTAAGAAAAATTAATTCAAAACTGATCATAGACTGGAGTGTGAGATTAAAACCGATAGTAGAAAATAGAAGTAAATCTTTGTGACCTTGGATTAGGCTGTGATTTCTTAGATACAATACCAGAAGTACAAACAGCAAAATAAAAAATAGGTGCACCTGGCTGGCTCAGTTGATAGAGCATCTGACACTTGATCTCAGGGTCATGAATTTGAGTCCCATGTTGGGTGTAGAGATTACTTTAAAAAAAAAAAAGTAAAATAGATAAATTTGGCTTTCTTCAAAATTAAAAAGTAACTTTTTAAAAAATTAGAGAGCGAGCACACAAGAAGGGGGAGGGTCAGAAGACAGGGAGAGTCTCAAGCTGACTCCTCTGAGCACGGAGCCCTACGTGGGACTTGATTTCCCACTCCTGAGATCATGACATGAACCTAAATCAAAAGTTGGCTGCTTATGGGGCGCCTGGGTGGCTCAATGGGTTAAAGCCTCTGCCTTTGGCTCAGGTCGTGATCTCAGCGTCCTTGGATCCAGTCCTACATCAGGCTCTCTGCTCAGCGGGGAGCCTGCTCCCTACCCCCTGCCTGCCTCTACTGACTTGTGATCTCTCTTTCTCTCTCTGTCAAATAAATAAAATAAAAAAAAAAAAAGCGAAATCACAATAAAAAGAATTGGCTGCTTAACCAACTGAACCACCCAGGTGCTCCCAAATTAAAAACTTTTGTGCTTCACAATCAAGAATGTAAAAAGGCTGGGGCGCCTGGGTGGCTCAGTGGGTTACAGCCTCTGCCTTCAGCTCAGGTCATGATCTCAGGGTCCTGGGATCGAGCCTCGCATCAGGCTCTCTGCTTGGCAGGGAGCCTGCTTCCCCCTCTCCCTCTACCTGCCTCTCTGCCTACTTGTGATCTCTCTCTGTCAAATAAATAAATAAAATTTTTAAAAAAAGAATGTAAAAAGGCAACCCACGGAATGAGAGAAAATATTTGCAAATCATATATCTGACCAGGAATTTATATCTAGGGGCACCTAGGGTGGGTCACTCAGTTGAGCTGCCTTTGGTTTAGGTCATGATCCCAGGATCCTGGGATTGAGCCCTGCATTGGGTTCCTTGCTCAGTGGGGAGCCTGCTTCTCCCCCTCCCTCTGCCTGTTGCTCTTCCTTCTTGCGCACATGCTCTCTCTTTATCTTTTTCTGTCTGTCTCTGTCAAGTAAATAAATAAAATCTTTATTTTATTTTATTTGAGAGAGAGAAAACAGAGAGGAGAGAGAGAGCACAAGCAGGGTAAGGGGCAGAGGGAGAAGCAGACTCCCTGCTGGATGGAGAGCCCAGTGCGGGGCTTGATCCCAGGTCTCTGAAATCATGACCTGAGCTGAAGGTAGACACTCAGCCGAGTCACCCAGACATCCCAATAAATAAAATCTTTTTTAAAAATGTAGAAATTGGGCGCCTGGGTGGCTCAGTTGGTTAAGCGACTGCCTTCGGCTCAGGTCATGATCCCGGAGTCCTGGGATCGAGTCCCATATCGGACTCCCGGCTCTGCGGGAAGTCTGCTTCTCCCTCTGACCTTCTCTCCTCTCATTCTCAGTCTCTCTCTCTAATAAATAAATAAATAATAATAAAAAAATCTTTAAAAATGTAGAAATTTATATCTGCATTACAGAAAGAACTTCCACAACTAAACCAAAAAAAGACAATTTAATTAAAAGTGGGTAAATGATTTGAATAGACATGTCTCTATTCAATACACTATTCAATATTTTCTATAAATGGTTGGCTATAAGCAGTTGAGAAGCTCTATATCATAAGTTATCTGGAAAATACAAATGAAAACCACAATGAGACCAGCTAGAAAATCTCAAATTCAAAACTCAAATTGTTTTGCTGCTCTGAGCATGTGTATGAATGTCCATAGATGCAGCATGAGTATTGGTTTTGGGGTTACACATAAATATTAGGGAATAGGGGTGCCTGGGAGGGCTCAGTTGGTTATGGGTCTGCCTTCAGCTCAGGTCATGATCCCAGGGTGCTGGCATCGAGTCCTACATTGGGCTCCCTGCTCAGAGGGGAGGCTGCTTCTCCCTTTTCCACTCCCCCTGCTTGTGCTCGCTCTTTCTCTCTCTCTCTGTCAAATAAATGAATAAATAAAATCTTCAAAAAAATTTTAGTGAACAGGCAAAGTGGCAAATACAGAATCCATAAATAGTGAGGATTCACTATACATCTTTAAAGGGCAGTAGTTGAAGAGAGCTTGGTTGTTTCTTGGTTGTTTTTAATCTCACAACAAACCAGCCAGGTTATTCATTCATTCCCTAACCTATTCATCCAGATAATTATTTTGCATGAAATAAAATCGCTGATCAGGTGATTCTGATAATGGGCCAAATTGTGAATTCACTGATAAGGTCCAGTCTCTCAGTTTTATACATAAGCTGATAGATGGAGTGTCCCTTGCTGGATGTCATATAGGAGGGGTTATACTGTCATAAAGACAGTAACAAACATTTTCAAGAAAGTGGAGAAAGAGGAACCCTCAGACACTGCTAGTTAGAGTGGAAATGTTGCAGCCGCTATGGAAAACAGTCTGCCACTTGCTCCAAAAGTTTATAAACATAGAGTTACCATATGACCCAGAAATTCTAGTCAATATGTATATGCTCAAGAAAAGTAAGAAAATATGCACATGGATGTTCATAGCAACATAGCCAAAAAGTAGAAACAACTCTAATGCCCATTATTTGATGATGGATAAATAAAATGTATATCCATACCATAAAATATTATTTGTCAGTAAAAAAGAATAAAGTACGGATAGGCGCTGCAACGAGTGAACCTTGAAAACATTATGCCAAGTAGCAGAAGCCAGTCATAAAGTACCTCATACTATGACTCTGTTTTTATTTTAAGATTTTATCTATTTCTTTTAGAGAGAAAGTTTATGTGTGTGTGTGTGTGTGTGTGCGCGCGTGTGCGCGTGCACATGAAGTGTGGGGGATGCAACGTGGAGGAGGAGCAGAGGGAGAGAGAATTCCAAGTGGACTCCCCACTGAGTGCAGAGTAGGCCTTGATCTCACAACACCAAGATCATGACCCTGGGACCATATTCTAAGCTGAAATCAAGAGTCGGTTAGGCATTGGGACTACTGGTTTTGTC
The DNA here is from genome assembly GCA_028533885.1 of Nasua narica. Lineage (NCBI taxonomy): Eukaryota > Metazoa > Chordata > Mammalia > Carnivora > Procyonidae > Nasua > Nasua narica. Next base: position 24,293,799 of record CM052809.1, read on the forward strand.
TTGGATCATGCTGGGCATGGAGTCTTCTTGGGATTCTCTGCCTCTCCTTCTCCCTCTGCCACTCACCCCTATCATACACTCTCTCTAAAATAAATAAACAAAGTATTTTTAAAAATATGAAATGTCCAGGATAGGCACATCTGGAGACAGACTGGTGGCTTCCTAATGCTCTAGGAGTTGGCAGGGACATGACGAATGACTGCTAATTCACATGGTATTTCCTTTTGGAATAATGAGAAGAATCTGAAATTAATGGTGATGGTTGTGCAATTCTGTGAATATATAAAAACATCACTATACGGGTGAATTCTATGATATGGGAATTATATCTAAAACTTATTAAACATTTTTTAATTTAATTTTTAAAAGATTGATTTATTTGAGGGGCGTCTGGGTGGCTCAGTGGGTTAAGCCTCTGCCTTTGGCTCAGGTCATGCTCTCAGGGTCCCAGGATTGAGTCCCGCATTAGGCTCTGCTCAGCAGGGAGCCTGCTTCCCCCTCTCCCTCTGCCTACCTCTCTGCCTACTCGTGATCTCTTTCTCTCTGTCAAATAAATAAAATCTTAAAAAAAAAGATTGATTTATTTGAGAGAGAGCTAGAGAACGTGTGGGGTGAGGGGCAGAGGGAGAGAGAGTCTTAGCCTCCATGTGAAGCGTGGAACCCAACATGGGGCTTGAGATCATGACCTGCTCGGAAACCGAGAATCAGCCGCCTAACTGACTGTGCCACCCAGGCACCTCAAAACATTCTTTAAATTTGTTTTTTTTTTAAAGATTTTTATTTATTTAACAGAGGCAGAGGCAGGCAGAGGCAGAGAGAGGAGCAGGCTCCCTGCGGAGCAAGGAGCCCGATGCGGGACTCGATCCCAAGACGCTGGGATCGTGACCTGAGCCAAAGGTAGCCGCTCAACCAACTGAGCCTCCCAGGTGTCCCTCAAAACATTCTTTAAAGAGAAAAATCTAAATAGTCTACTGTCAACAAGAATTTTTTAAAAAAAGATTTTACTTATTGAGAGAAAGAGAGATGCGGAGGGGGAAAAGGAAAGGGAGAGAGAGAGGGAGAGGGAGAGGGAGAGAAGCAGACTTCCTGCTGAGCAAGAAGCCTGATGTGGGGCTCAATCCCAGGACCCAGAGATCATAACCTGAGCCGAAGGCAGATGGTTGACCAATTGATCCACCCAGGTGTCCCGATTGTAGAATTTTTGTGTGGCAGCTAAAGTAAGTATTTAATGTTACAAATAATATTTTGGTATTATTTTTTTACAAACGTTATAATGAGCCTTTTTAAAAAAGTAAAAAGCAAACAGTACCATTATGTGAAAAGTAAGATTTCTTATAATCCTTCACCACTACCCACAGTTTGCTTCCTTTTAAAGGAAGAGAATTTAGGGGTGCCTGGGTGGTTCAGTGGGTTAAAGCCTCTGCCTTTGGCTCAGGTCATGATCTCAGGGTCCTGGGATCGAGCCCTGCATCACGCTCTCTGCTCAGCGGGGAGCTTGCTTCCCCCTCTCTCTCTGCCTGCCTCTCTGCCTACTTGTGATCTCTCTTTCTCTCTGTCAAATAAATAAATAAAATCTTAAAAAAAAAAGTCAGATACTTAACTGAGCCACCACCCACGCTCCCCACTGGGAGTCTGTAGGGGGGTTTTGGTTTTGTTTTTAAAGATTTTATTTATCCACTTGACAGAGAAACCACAAGCAGAAGGAGCTGCAGGCAGAGGCAGAGGAAGAAGCAGACTCCCAGCCTAGCAGTGATCCCGATGTGGGACTCAATCTCAGGACCCTGGGTTTCTGTAGTTTATTGATTAAACTTCCTAGTACTTCTCAGGGCGCCTGGGTGGCTCAGTTGGTTAAAGCCTCTGCCTTCGGCTCAGGTCATGATCTCAGGGTCCTGGGATTGAGCCCCACATCGGGCTCTCCGCTCAATGGGGAGCCTGCTTCCCCCTCTCTCTCTGCCTGCCTCTCTGCCTACTTGTGATCTCTCTCTCTGTCAAATAAATAGATAAAATCTTTTTTAAAAAAAAGAGATAATTTAATTCCTAAGTAAGAATAAATTTGAATCCTGAGGAGCTCATCTGAAGTGGTCAGTTAGAATACCATCTGATTTACCTGATTTTATAGTCTCATAAGTATACGCTCTAGTTGGGACCTTCTTTAGGAGACAGTATGTGCTTTTTGAATGACAGAGCTGTCGTTGGGCTCTATTACTTTGTAAAGACCTAGCATTCTTGTGTGTTATCTTAGTCAACATTTTTTTTTTTTAATGTCAAGACTACTGGTTTCAAGTGCTAAGTAAGAATGTAAAGTAGGATTCTAAACTCTTGTCTTTAATTTAAGAAGCCGGGCACTTGGGACGCCTGGGTGGCTCAGAGGGTTAGGCCTCTGCCTTCGGCTCAGGTCAAGATCCTGGAGTCCTGGGATCAAGCTCTCTACTCAGCTGAGCGCCTGCTTCCCCCTCTCTCTCTGCCTCCCTCTCTGCCTACTTGTGATCTCTCTTTCTCTGTCAAGTAAATAAATAAAATCTTTTAAAAAAGAAGAAGAAGAAGAACAACCACCACCAGGACATTTGTGCAAACCTGTACTGAGTGTTTACAGATCAATATTTTCTAATTAGGAGGCTATTTACCTTTTATATAGTAACATAAGTTGCAATAAATACCTAAATCAAAGCTCCTTTGGTGGCTTTTTGAATATAGGTAGACAGTGCTATATATAGTAGAGGAAGTCGCTTTTCTTTAAATTATGGGGGTGGTTAAATTTTATTTTTAAGATTTTATTTGTCAGAGAGCACAAGCAGGGGGAGCAGCAGACAGAGGGAGAAGCAGGCTCCCCACTGAGCAAGGAGTCCGATGTTGGACTCAATCCCAGAACCCTGGGATCTTGACCTGAGCCAAAGGCAGACACTTGACTGACTGAGCCACTGAGGCATCCCTGGGGGTGGTTAATTATATCAGTGTTAAGTGTTTGGAACATCTTTAACAATTAAGTTTTGTTTAAAAGAAATATTTATTTATTTTTTCAGATGTTTTTATACCTATGCCAGAGAACTTATTAGTAAATTTAAATGAAAGTAAGGAGGTAAGTTACATTTTCTTATGTGACACATTTTTTTGAAATATTGAAGGAATGTATTTTCAAAATGAACTTTAAGTAAAGTTTTGTTTCTTTCTGAGGCATTTCTAAGATGTGTAACATTTTATATTTGCTATTAGTTAAAATTCATCAGATGAATAGATCTTGAGTTTACCCTTGAATCGATGGCTCTTAAGTCTACCGTAGCAAGATACTTTGTAATAGGGTAGAAGATAAGCCTATTTCATAAAGGAAAACCTGAAGGAAACCTGCCTTGCCACCATTTGGGAAATGGGGAGGGTTGCTCAGATAAGCTTCTGGTCACTACGTAGAAGCACTTTAGCTAGGCTGCTTTCAGTGCCCTTTGCTTTTCTGATTCACAGAGTGTCATTGGGGTCAGTTCAGAAGAAACTTATTACCTGCCTGGAAATTGCCATGACATAATACAGTGAGAGGTGAACAGAATGTGTCTGAAGGGGGGATGTTGTCTACCCTGTACATGCATATATGCCGTAGGGGTAACATTTTAACTAGCAAGTCTATGGTCTCAGCTGTTGGCGACAGTGACTTCACCATAGCGTGAAGTACTTTTTTTTCCCTTTAACTCTCTTTATTTGTACAACCTAACCTGAATAGGTAGTGGTTTTTCATTTTGTTTTTCTTTTGTAGTGGTATTTCTAGTTGGAAAATTTACTGGCTATCTTAGACTTTTCAATAGGGAAGAGTTAAATCACTTTGGAACTGAAAAGAATAAAGTGTGTAGAGGTGATTGAGAAGGCCATGTTTGATGGCATTAAAAGAAATCAAATCTAAACTGTGATGGTTCTTTTGGATACATTTTGGACTTATAGTCTTGCTGGACTACTGCATGTGCAAGAACTGTAAGGCCCCAATTTTGATTTGTCTTGCTTGCCAATTTATAATGTTTATTAAGATGGCTTTCTTGTCATTTGACCAACTTCATTGTTTACTGTACTGTCTGTAGATTCTCTGACCATCATCATGACTCAGTGTCTTGTCTACTGTATTAGTTATTGACTTTTGTGGGAGAAGTTTTTAATTGTTAACATCTTGAGTTTTCTTGCTTTATTTTACAAGCTCGTTCAAGATTTACTGAAAACTTTGCCACAAATGTTCACCAAGACCCTGGAAACCCAGAGTGCCTTGGGTCCTGCACTTCAGGCTGCCTTTAAGCTGATGTCCCCAACTGGTGGTCGAATGTCTGTCTTTCAAACACAACTTCCTACTCTTGGAGTGGGAGCCCTGAGACCACGAGAGGAGCCCAACCAAAGGTCATCTGCTAAGGTTAGAAAGTCATCAAATGTATGTTACCGTATATGCTGGGACTCTGCTCTGTCCCTTTGACCACAAAGCCTGTTTTCCATTTATTTTTCAGTTGCGGAGAGGAGGGGTATAAGGAAATAGACAAAGCATTTCTCTTTTATGTCGAAATTTCTATTTTGTTACACTTACCACCTGATCCGCTCTTATCTTATTTTTGGATCTTTAGCAGGCCGCTAGCAGTGCATCCTGCCTTGAATGAGAAAGTCTGGCAGTGTAAAGAATATACCTGTTAGGAACAAAGTAGAATGTGGATAACCGCTAAAAAGTAGTCTGCTGTATTGACTGTCATAGATTGCTTTTGAGCACTTTGTATATATAAACTTGGTTTGAGATGTGTACTGTTCAAAAGGTGATGAGAGTTACTATATACTATAATGATGATGGTGTCGGTCCTGGGGTCAGTCTGTCTAAATTCTGCTTTTTGTTTTATTATTTTACTCTTATTTTTTAAAGCTTTTATTTATTTGTAAAAGAGAGCACAAGCAGGGAGAGTGGCAGGCAGAAGGAAAAACATGCTCCTGGCTGAGCAGGGAGCCCGATATGGGGCTCTATCCCAGGACCTTGGGGTTATGACCTGAGCCAAAGACAGATTCTTAACTGACTGAGCCACCCAGACCTCCCTCGACTGCTTTTTAGATGTACTAGCTTGAAGAGTTCATTTCTTTGCCCTTCTGTTTCCTTAAATAATTATAAATTATTTTATAAATAAAATATATAAATATTTATAAATAAAATATAAAATAATTATAAATAATTATTGTACCTGCTTCTTATAATAGTTCAAAGGTTTACATAGATATTACACATGAATTGTTTAGAACAGTTTCCACCATCCTAAGCATTTAATAGATTATCGAAATTAGCATAATAGATGTATTTCTTTTTAAAAGTAGAAAATAGAAAAGTCTTAAGCAGTATATGGTTTGTTGTTTTTTTTTTTAAGATTTTATTTATTTATTTGAGAGAGAGAGAGAGAGCATGAGAGGGGAGAAGGTCAGAGGGAGAAGCAGACTCCCTGTGGAGCTGGGAGCCCGATGTGGGACTCGATCCCGGGACTCTGGGATCATGACCTGAGCCGAAGGCAGTCGCTTAACCAACTGAGCCACCCAGGCGCCCAAGTAGTATATGTTTTTTACTGAGAAAACAAAGAACTGAAAAGAATGGATTTTTAGCATGCCCAAGGATAATTGTTAATATCTTGATATATAGAGATTTTAAAATTTTATGACAATTTAATAATTAAACTTTTTTTCCTTCATGTAATTTATTTTTGATAGGAAATTCACTTGACACCATCCACTGACTTTTACAAGAAATTAGCCTTGGACTGTTCCGGTCAACAGGTAGCCGTGGACTTATTCCTTCTCAGTGGACAGTATTCTGACTTGGCTTCTCTGGGTGAGTTCTTCCTCATGATTATTTTTCTCAAGTGAATGTGAAAATGACAATTATATGATGATATTCTAAATAAAGGACAAAGTGAAGAAATTTTTATTCCTTTGGGAGAGTTAATCAGTCTGTTATAAACCTTTGGTCTGCTAGGCGTTTATATATTTCTGAACATTTATAATAGAGATATTTTATACTATTTAAAGGGATGAAATACTCTTTTTTTGATAATACTTTGGGAGGCTAAGGCAAGATTGATTCAAACACCATAGTTTTTTTCATGCAGTAATAGGTAATTGCAGAATTTTTAAGAAGTGTGTGTTTTTTTCCAGGTTGTATTTCTCGGTATTCAGCAGGTAGTGTCTATTACTATCCTTCTTACCACCATCAGCAGAACCCAGTACAAGTACAGAAATTACAGAAGGAACTACAGAGATACCTCACTCGAAAGATTGGCTTTGAGGCAGTCATGAGGATCCGGTGCACGAAAGGTGGGGGGCACTTTTTTTTCACTTTTCACTTTTCTTCTTTTTACATAGATGTGTTGCTTTTAATATCAGTAAATGTATATTTTCAGCTAGTCTTATTTCATAAGGTTTCTCTTCTAAGAGATTTTACTTAAACTAATGAAATATGAAATTAAGAATAGGGAAGAGAGGTACCTGGCTGGCTCAGTCGCTAGAGCATACAACTCTTTTTTTTTTTTTTTAAAGATTTTATTTATTCATTTAACAGAGAGAGAACACAAGCAGGCAGAGAGGCAGGCAGAGGCAGAGAGAGGAGCAGGCTCCCTGTGGAGCAAGGAGCCTGATGCGGGACTCGATCCCAAGATGCTGGGATCATGACCTAAGCCAAAGGCAGTTGCTCAACCAACTGAGCCACCCAGGCGTCCCGAGCATGCAACTCTTGATCTCAGGGTTGTGAGTTCAAGTTCCACGTTGGGTGTGGAGCCTACTTAAAAATAAAAAGAATAGAGAAGAAACATTATAAAAGAAAATAGGAACTTTTTTTTTTTTTAAGGTTTTATTTATTTATTTGACAGAGAGAGCACATAGCAGGGAAGCAGGAGAGGGAGAAGCAGGCTCCCTACTAAGCAGTGAGCCTGATGCGGGGCTCGATCCCAGGACCCTGGGATCATGATCCCAGCCGAAGGCAGTTGCTTAACCCACTGAGCCACCCAGGCACCCCAGAAAATAGGAACTATTTTGAATTGTACACTGTATGTGTGATTTTTATGATACGTGAATTATATCTCTCATTAAAAAAAAAACATATCTCCCTCCACCCCCACATCCAAATAAGCATGGATTTTTATTCCATTTATTGACAGTAGTAGTGAAAGGTCTTTTTTTTTAAACAGTTATTTTTTTACTGTGGTAAAATATACTTAACATAGGGCACCTGGGTGGCTCAGTTGTTAAGCATCTGCCTTTGACTCAGGCTGTGATCCCAGGGTTCTGGGATTGAGCCCCACATCGGGCTCCCTGCTCAGCGAGAAGCTTGTTCTCCCTTTCCCACTGCCCCCGCTTGTGTTCCCTCCCTCGCTGTGTCTTTCTGTCAAAAAAAATAAATAAAATCTTAAAAATACACACACACACACACTTAACATAAAATTTACCATTTTAACCTTTTCTTTTTTTTAAAGACTATTATTTATTTGACAGAGAGAGAGATCACAAGTAGGCAGAGCGGGGGGGCCGGGGGAGTGGGCCCCCCACCGAGCAGAGAGCCTGATGCAGGGCTCGATCCCAGGATCCTGAGACCATGACCTGAGCCTAAGGCAGAGGCTTAACCCACTGAGCCACCCAGGCGCTCCCCACTTTAACCATTTTTAAGTATACAGTTGAATGGCATTAAATATATTCTCATTGTTGTGCAGCCATCCCCACCATCCATCTCTAGAAGTGGCAGGTCTTTTAATTTGTGCTCTTCTCAGTCTGCCCTATTAAGAGCTTGCCTCAGTGTTGCTTTGAAAATAGTCTGACAGTTTCAGAATGCTTTAATCCAATTTTTCAAGATAAATGCCTGTAGCTGCTAAATGATTCTATTTTCTTAGGAAAATGGGAAATAATTCTCGCTATTTTATTCCTTCACATTATCAATTTGGTTCTAATATTTTATTCAGATTTTTAAAATAAAGTTGTTCTGGGATGCCTGGGTGGCTTAGTTAAGCGTCTGCCTTCAGCTCAGATCATGATCCTAGGGTCCGGGGATCGAGCCCTCATCAGGAGCCTGCTTCTTCTCCCTCTGCCTGCTGTTTCTGCTCTTTGTGCTCTCTCTCTCTGACAAATAAATGAAATCTTTAAAAATAAATAAATAAAATAAAATAATGTTGTTCTTTAAGAGGTGTGAAGCAATCATTTTTTTGAAGTGGAAAGATTATATGAAATAGCCAAAAAAAGGATATCAAAAGATAGGGATCCACAGACCTGTCCACTAGATAGATGTCAAAATCTTCCAGTTAAACCCCGTGCCAAATGAAGTTCTCTCTTATCTGTCACTGTAATAAAAAGAAAAAATGGTTGAGTAAAACAGCTGACAATAAAGCCTTTGTAATATGTTATATAAGGTATCAAACACTTCTATGAGGTTGCCACATCTCCAAACAACTCAGATAGTAGTGTTACTCCTCACCAGTTAGTTGCCAAGTAGCTTTCTGTTTCTGTTTCTTATTGTGCTCCAATTGGCTGGCTATAGATTGGAGGTTCCTACTACCCCTCTTTGGGTTCAATTAATTTCCCAGAGCAGCTTACAGAACTCAGAGAAACATTTTATTTTCTAGGTTCCTGGTATATTATAAAAGGATGTAACTCGGGAACAGTCAGATGGAAGAGATGTGTAGGGCAAGGTATAGAGTAAGGGAAAGGGCATGGAGCTTCTGCAGCTTCCGTGTTCTCTCTGAGCACTCCACTCTCCCCAAATCTCTGTGTGTTCACCAATCTGGAAGCTTTCCAAAGGACCCTATCCTACTAGTTTTTTTTCCCTCTACTGGGTTTTTATGAAGGCTTCTTTATTCTTTACATAGTTGTGGCTAATTAAGTTATTGGCCATTGATGACTGACTCAGCCTCCAGTTCCTCTTCCCTCCCTGAAGGCTGTTGGTGGGGGACAGGTTGAACTGTTATTTCCAACCTTCTAATTACATGGTTGGGTCCTTTGGTTCCTTTGGTTATGTAGGTGCTTACCAGAAGTCACACCATCAACATAGCAGAAGACACTTTTGTGAATTTCATCACTTAGATTATCCTAAGAGTTTAGGAGTTCTGTGCTGGAAATGAGTGAAGATCAAGTACATATTTCTTATTATATATCACAATATCACATGTAAACTTTTTTTTTTTTAAAGTAGGCTGCACACTCAGCATAGGGCCCAGTGAGGGGCTTGAACTCACAACTCTCACATCAAAAGCTGAGCTGAGATTAAGAGTCGGATACTTAACGGACCACCAAGGCGCCCCTCACATGTAAACTTTTCTTTTTTTCCTTTTTTTTTTTTTAAGATTTTATTTATTTATTTGAGAGAGAGCAAAAGCAAGAGAGAGAGCACTCACAGAGGGAGAGAGAGAAACAGATTTCCCGCTGAACAGGGAACCCAACACCGGGCTGGATCTGAGGACCCTGAGATCATCACCTCAACCGAAGGCAGACCCTCAACCAACTGAGCCAACCAGGCACCCCACAACTAAACTTTTAAATTTACTCTCAATCTGATAGGTGACAAATATAAAATGTAAATATCTGTATATTACTATATGTAAATCATTTTGATAAAATTTTCTCTTCTAGGTCTTTCCATTCATACTTTCCATGGGAACTTCTTTGTTCGGTCAACAGACTTACTGTCTTTGCCTAATGTAAACCCAGATGCTGGGTATGCAGTACAGATGTCTGTGGAAGAGAGTCTTACTGACACTCAGTTGGTTTCCTTTCAGTCTGCACTCTTGTATACGTCCAGCAAAGGTAAATTGGTTTTTTGGTTTGTTTGTTTTTATTGTGGCAAAGACACATAATATGAGAACTACACTTTTAACAGATTTTTAAGTTTACAATCCGGTGTAGTTAACTATAAATCCATTGTGTTGTGGGAAAGGCAAATTTTTTGATTTGGTCATGTATTCTTTGCCTTATAATGAACGCCCTCTTCTTTGGAGATACTCAATTCTATTAAACCAGAAGAGTATTTCTCATCTTAAGAGCTTTGTTGCTCTTACTGGTAAAGTCAAGATGTGTTGTATTTATTTTCCTCAGCCATTTTTTTTTTAAAGATTTATTTTTATTTTATTTATTTGAGACAGAGAGAGAGAGAGAGAGAGCAACCATGAGAGGGGAGAGTCAGGGAGAAGCAGGCTCCCTGCAGAGCAGGGAGCCCAATGTGGGACTCGATCCCAGGACTCTAGAACCATGACCTGAGCCGAAGGCGGTCGCCCAACCAACTGAGCCACCCAGGCGCCCTCAGCCATTGTTTTTAACAGATATTTACCGAGGGTCCACTTAGTGTCAGCCTGACTGTTTAGGAAAATCTTAGTATTGTCAGATTGCTTTTCAGAAAGATTTCACCAGTTTATGGTCCCATCAACTGCCCTTTCCATTTCAGCCTCTGATTTTGTGTACGTGTATATCTCTGCATGTCTCTGCATGTCTCGCTGTATGTTTGTTGTTGTGATAGGCTAATCCTTGTAACTCTTTTCTTTTACCTCTCACTGTTTTTGTCTAGAATAGAAACTAAACAGTGTTACCCTTTTTTGCATATATTATTTCTTCTTTTTAAAAGTAATTTAATGAGCTCCTCATATGTTATATTTTCATCACTTTTCATGTATCTGTACAGGTTATAGTATGAATATCATCTCTAGTTTTTTTTAACTTGTTCTTTTTCATTAGTGTTCAAGGTTTTGCTGGTTAGAAATTTTTAAAAGGTTGACACAATATTTGATATTTGATGGTTATCAAAAAGTTTTCATTTTTCTGTATTGATTTTTGTTATTGTGGGTAATTACAAAGAGAAAATAATTGTATTGATTTCTTTAAGGAGTTTTTTCTGTGCTTAAAGAGGAAAGTATAAAATTTCTTTGTACTTTAAATGTCAAAACAGACTCTAGAACATGTGTGGAAGTTGTGTTGTCATAATGCATGTATTCGTGTATGCATGTAATTCATACATACAATGTTTGTATTTCAAAATTTGTATTAGTAAAAAAGATAAAATAATCAAAAGCTTCAGAAAAGAGATTTTTAAGCTAGCATGTTACCCTCATTTAATTATGATCCCTTTTCAGTAGTAACTTAAACAAAAAGAATTTTTAAAAAAATTTTAACTTATTTGATTTTTTTTTTTTAAAGATTTTATTGATTTATTTGACAGAGAGAGAGATCACAAGCAGGCAGAGAGGCAGGCAGAGAGAGGGGGGAAGCAGGCTTCCTGCTGAGCAGAGAGGCCGATGCGGGGCTCGATCCCAGGACCCTGAGATCATGACCTAGGCCGAAGGCAGAGGCTTTAACCCACTGAGCCACCCAGGCACCCCAATTTTACTTATTTGAAAGAGAGAGAGAGAGTGAGGGAGCACAAGTAGGGGGAAGGGACGGAAGGATATGGAGAAGCAGACTCCCCGCTGAGCAGGAAACCTGAACCAGGGCTTGATCCCAGGACCCCAGGATCATGACCCTGAGCCTTAAGATCCCAGGGCAGATGTTTAACCAACTGAGCCACTCAGATGCCTTGAACAAAAAGAATTTTGTAATGAAAAAATAAGAAGGTGCCTGGGTGACTCAGTCGGTTAAGCGTCTGTCTTTGGCTTAGGTCATGACCCCAGGGTCCCTAGGATTGAGTCCTGCATCAGGCTCCCTGCTAAATGGGGAGTGTGCTGCTTCCTCTACCCTTCTCCCCTCCAATCGTGATCTCTCTCTCTCTCTCAAATAAATAAAATTTTTAATGAATGAAACTCTGAAGCTTGTTTCTTTTATTTTTATTTATTTTTAAAGTTTTGATACTATTTCTGCATACTGAATAACCCTTTTTGGTTCTAAATTAAAAAGAAGTGATTTTTCCAAGAAACTTTAATAGAAATTTTTTAATATAGTTGTGACCTTAATATCATTTATGTCTTTTCCCCAAAGGTGAAAGAAGAATTCGTGTTCATACTTTGTGTTTGCCTGTAGTTTCAACTCTGAATGAAGTCTTTCTTGGAGCTGATGTTCAAGCAATTTCAGGATTATTGGCCAATATGGGTAAGAATCATTATCAGCTATTGTAAATATTTCACAAATAATAACATAAGAAAAATCCACATAGTTATATTTTCCTTTAAATAAGTAGCTTTAAAGGTTTCAGTGTTTTAGAACTTCCGTATGCCTGCTAGGTAACTACTTGAATGAAAGGAACTGTTGTAGGTAACCTTATTTTTAAAAAACATTTTTAAGAGCTTTATTGGGATATAATTTATATACCACTTCACATAACCATTTTAAGGAGTACAACCCTACTGTTTATAGTATGTTTACAGAATGGTATGGCCTTCATTTCAACCTGATTTTAGAACATTTTTAGTACCCCAACAAGTACCTCATGCCCATCAGTAGTTACTTCCCACTGCTCCCTCCTCCTTCCCTCACTGGTTTTAGGCACCTACTAAACTGCTTTCTATCTCATAATCTGCCTACGATGGGCTTAAATATCGTATTTTACTTAATGTTCAACACAAGTAGTTAATAGCTTTTTAATGAGCTCTGTAACTTGGATTACAAGAGACTTTGAACTGTAAGGATCTTTAGACTTGGAGTCTTGGGATTCAGGATTAAAAACCAGTTTACTCTCACAGATAAGTTTGCAGCTTTGGCCAGATCACATAAACTAGGAGAAAATTTACTGATACTTTCAATTTTTACTTCCATATCAGATATAGTTGTCTCCTTGAGGTTTTTTTGGTTCTTTTTCAGACACAGAGCATAACATCATTTTTGATTCTTACCTTTTTTCTCCTTCAGGAAAGACACCATTGCGTCCATTTGTTTCACACTCAGATCTGTCGATATTGGGAATAATTACTCATTTTCTCCTATTTCCCATTGGGAAATTTTTTTCTTTAATGAAGCCTGATAAAGAATCCAACCCCACTTTAGTCTCACATGCTGTTGAAGGTGACCTAAGAATATGAGGGTCACTACCTTAATATTTTGATGAACTAATACTTTTTAGTAATCATATAATCATTCTTATTATCTTTATTATCATCAACAGGAACTGTATTTCAGGCAGTATTTATAGATTTAAAAAATTTTTACAGGGGCCCCTGGGTGGCGCAGTTGGTTGAGCGACTGCCTTCGGCTCAGGTCATGATCCCGGAGTTCCGGGATCGAGTCCCACATCGGGCTCCCAGGTCCACGGGGAGTCCGCTTCTCACTCTGACCTTCTCCCTTCTCATGCTCTCTCTCAGTCTCTCTCTTTCCTAATAAATAAATAAATAAATAAAAATTTTTTTTTTACAATAATTTGCTTCACAGATACTAATTTTGTTACTAAATTTGCTTTATCCCAGTATGCACATTTTTTCACATGTTATCAAAATCTTAAGAAGTCTTCAATTGAAGTCTTAAGAGTTACTATTGGGGCACTTGGCTGGGGTCAGTCTGTTAAGCATCCGGCTCTTGGTCTCAGCACAGGTCTTGATCACAGGGTCATGAGTTCAAGCCCCCTGTTGAACTCCAAACTGGCCATGGAGCCTACTTAAAAAAAAAAAAAAGAGTTGCTGTTGCCCAGGTAACAGTGGTTTTCTTCTTGGCTATGTACAAATTTGGTTAGAGCAGTTAATATCATCACATTATTGATTATATTTTTGAGACCACATGAATTGAGTTTAGTTCTAGTTTGAGAAGTCTTCAAAACAATAATAGTGCTTTTAATATTTAAAAAATTTTTTTGGAAATATTTTTTTCAAGTATGCAGAAATGCATATAAACAGTGGCATGACCAATGATAAGAATCATCTAAGTAGATCTCTAAGAGCTCTTTCAATAAATACAAAATTCTCCATGAAGAAAGCATGTGTGTTTAGTTACAGAGTTTTTTCTTTCTCTATGGTATATAACATAAGATGGTGGATTATAATTAATAACATCATAGATCCAGCAAGATACAGTTTTCCCATTTTACAGATAAGGAAACGGGCTTATGAAGGTTAGATTCTTTGCCACATTGTCATACAAGCTAGGAAATAAGAGACCCATTTCAGGGGAGTTTGGCTTGATTCTTCAAACTATGTGCTTTTAACTGCTTTCCTTGGCTCCTTATCTATGTAATAAATTGGAGAGAGAATTTGTATAATAAAAAAAAATTGATCTCTTCTATCCTTAAGAGTGGGGTAGCTAAATTTCTCTCTTTTCTCTTGTTTGTCCCTACCTCCATCTTTCTTAGCTGTTGACAGGTCTGTGACCGCCAGTCTGAGTGATGCTCGGGATGCCCTGGTGAATGCTGTCATAGACTCTCTTTCAGCTTATCGTTCTTCAGTCCTAAGTAACCAGCAGCCTGGGCTCATGGTTCCTTTTTCTTTGCGGCTTTTCCCACTCTTTGTGTTGGCTCTCCTTAAACAGGTAAGAGAATCAAAACCAGAAACTAAAACAGTGAAAATGTCAATAGCCCAAATTTTTATCTTGTGGACCACTAAACACTGTATGTATTACATTAAGCCATTTAAGTTTTCTGAGGACAGTGACTTTGACTCTTACTTGAACCTTGAAAGAATTTGTAACCCAATAAATTTACAAGATACTGATTTAAAGCCTGTGCCTTATTTGTAAGAGATATTCACCAGGTATTCACTGACATTATCAGAGATGTCAGTGATCAGTTTTTCAGTTTTCCAGAACAAGGGCTGTATGTTTTATTGCTCATGCAAGAAGTCACACAAAAAACTTTTGGCTTTTTCCTTCTCTCTCCAGTATTTCTGCCACATACTAATACTTAATCTTAGATATGCCCTCTCATACCTGTGCACCTATTTCCATGAACTGCATTGTACTTTCCTATTCCTATGTTTAAGTTTAAATGTTACCTCTCTGGCAGTTGCCTTTCCTTCTGTGGTCTTGTAGAGTTTTTTATTTGGTATTAATTACTTATTTGTCTCCTCTGCCTGCCCTTTGCCCCTACTGCTGGCAGGTGGAGGAGGCTTACTTCTCCAGTATCCAAAATAAAATTTCCAAGCTTGTATACTTAGGGTATAAAGTTTATTAATTTTAAATATATTATAATTTTTTTAATTTATAAGTTTATTAACTTTTATCCAAAAGCTCATGTTAATAAATCACCTGGGAGAGCATCCCACATTCCAAAATTGATGGAAACTACAAAAAATTGTCGATTTGTATATTTTTCTGAACTCCAGGATTGACTTGTCTGGTATATGTCCTCTCTTCTAGGAGAGAAGGGCAACCCACTGATCCCAATAGGATGGCTTTTGGAACAACTTCTAGTTTCTTTAACTAAAATTATGTATTTCCACTTCTGAATATAATGTAAATGCACAGAAATTACATAAATACTTAAATTTTAACATTGAAAAATCTGAGCTTTTCCCTCTTTAGGTCTTTCCTTAAATGTTATCCTTTCACTGAGGCCTGCCTTTCTTGATCTCCCCATTTAGTGTACAACGTTCTCTAGCCACCTACATTCTTTACTTCTCTTCCCTCCTTAATTTTCCCCATAGTATTTAACAATAACATATCAATATTTTGCTTATCTATTATTTACTTTTCCCTTACTAGGATTTTTTGTCCATGAGGGCAAGGATTTTTATCTTTTTTGAAAAGTTACTACGTTGTTCCATCACCTAGAACAATTCTTAGTACATAATGGACTATCCAGTAAATAGTTAATGAATGAATAAATAAACTTTCCTTCTTCCGTTTCTCATAATATTCTTTCTTCTTTCTTAATGACTATTAACATACTAATTTAAAAGATTTTAGGGGACCTGGCTGGCTTAGTTGGTAGAACATGCGACTCTTGATCTCAGGGTCATGGGTTTGAGCCCCATGTTGAGTGCAGAGTTTACTTAAAAAGAAATCTTAAGAGCCTTGGGGCCTCAGTCTGGCTCCTTTGATAGAGCATGCCAGGTTATAAATTCAAGCCCCACTTTGGATGTAGAGATTATTAGAAAAACGAAACGAAACTTAAGAACCTTTTCTAATCATCCTTTATTTATAGTCCTCGCACTTGTTTTAAGGCATAATCTCATTGCTGCTAGCTCTCTGCCTGTTTCTACTACTTTCCATCAGTAGGAATGCTTACAGCTTTTTTTTTAAGATTTTATTTTTAAGATTTTATTTTTTTATTTAAAATAAGAGTTTAAGTAATCTCTGCACCCACTGTGGGGCTGGAACTCACAACCTCACTATTTAGAGTTGCATGCCCTACCAACTGAGCCAGCTAGGAGCCCCAGAAATGCTTAAAACCCTACCCCAAAACTTTTAATATTCTCCATGAAGCTAATACACCAGTTAAAACAGTACTTAAACATCAGTAAAACTGGGCGCCTGGGTGGCGCAGTTGGTTAAGCGACTGCCTTCGGCTCAGGTCATGATCCCGGAGTCCCGGGATTGAGTCCCACATTGGGCTCCCAGCTCCATGGGGAGTCCGCGTCTCACTCTGACCTTCTCCCTTCTCATGCTCTCTCTCACTCTCTCTCTTTCCTAATAAATAAATAAATAAAATCTTTAAAAAAAAATCAGTAAAACTTATTATTTACTACTTTTATTCTGGTAAGTAACTATCTCATTTCTACTATTATTTTTCTGGTTGGTTTTTAATTAAGCTTTATTGTGTTGTTTAATTTCTCCAACTATAGGAGAAACAAGGATAGTTAACCACCATTAGTCATCTCCTAGCATTTATGAAACACGGATCTTTAGTCCTTCATGTATGTTTTCATTTTATCATATGCAGTGTAACTTTATTCTTCTCATGGTATTATTTAGATTTTTATATCACTATCCCTCTATGGCAGATAGAATGTTTAGACCTGTTTCAGTGATTAGGAAACACCAGAGAAACGTAATGACTTTGCCATGGTCATGTAATTAGTTTCTTTCAGGTGGCATTGTAGCCATAATTTAATAGATGTGTGACTTTTTAAAAGATACTTAATAGACTTAATTAAAAAAAATAATTTTGCTAATTCTGTCTGAAGATATTCTTTTAACATCTGATATTTGCAAAGCTTTGTTTATATTATTAACCCCCCCTTTTTTATGGGGTGTGTTTCGTTACAGAAATCGTTTCAGACTGGGACAAATGCACGTCTAGATGAACGGATTTTTGCCATGTGTCAGGTGAAAAATCAGCCCTTGGTTTACCTTATGCTCACAACTCATCCCAGTTTGTATAGAGTTGACAATCTCTCAGATGAGGTAAGATTGATTGCTTTTTTAGTGGCTATTTCTTGGAGTTTTATAAACCTAATTATTCTGAGTCTGTTGTAGAAATGAGGAAAGTTTTGTTGGTGTTGTTTTTTAAAGATTTATATTTATTAATTTTACAGAGAGCATGCATGGTGGGTGATAGTGGGGACGACTGAGGGAGCAGCAGACTCCCCGCCGAGATGGAAGCCAGACCTAGGGCTTGATCCCAGGACTCCCAGGATCATGACCTGAGCCAAAGGCAGCCACCTAACAACTGAGCCACCCAGGCACCCCAAAGAAAAAAATATTTAAATTGTAATATTATTTGCCCCTTTATTTCTTCATTCTTTCTTACGGGTCTTCGCTAGGAGACTAGAAAACAGAGCCACTGATCCGCTAGATAGACCAGAGAAAAGACTGGATTCTTTTTTTCTTTCGCATTAGAAAGCCTCTGGGGGAAATTTCTCAATGGCTCTATTTTGTCAGTGCATATTCTTTGTGCTGCTTACCACATGCCTTAAGGGGAGAGGTTTTAAGGTAATGTGATTAATACTCCCTCTTTAAAGCTAAATTCTTACGCTGGAGGAGGCATATCCTTTGGCAGATCAGTATTTTTTTTTACTTCCTCCTTTAGGTAAGGTTTAATCAAGCACCTAAGTTTAAATATTCAAAATTTTTTTGGTCAAAAGTTAATAGTTATGAATATTTAAAGGTGTGTGTGTGTTTTCAGACAACAATAATGTCCATTATAAAAGAAATTTCCATTTCTGGCCTTAATAAATTAAGTGTCAAACTGAATAGAACTATTAAAATCTCATTTGCTAGGACGCCTGGGTGGCTCAGTTGGTTGAGCAGCTGCCTTTGGCTCAGGTCCTGATCCCAGTGTCCTGGGATCGAGTCCCACATCGGGCTCCTTGCTCGGCAGGGAGCCTGCTCCTCTCTCTGCCTCTGCCTGCCTCTCCGCCTGCTTGTGTTCTCTCTCTGTTAAAATAAGTAAAATAAAATCTTTAAAAAAAAAATCTCATTTGCTGGAGCGCCTGGGTGGCTCAGTGGGTTAAGCCTCTGCCTTCAGCTCAGGTCATGATCTCAGGGTCCTGGGATAGAGCCCCATAGCCGGTCTCTGCTCAGCGGGGAGCCTGCTTCCTCCTTTCTGCCTGCCTGCCTCTGTGCCTGCTTGTGATCTCTCTTTCCCTGTCAAATAAATAAATAAAATCTTAAAAAAAAAAAAAATCTCATTTACTGGGGCGCCTGAGTGGCTCAGTGGGTTAAAGCCTCTGCCTTCGGCTCAGGGTATGATCTTAGGGTCCTGGGATCGAGCCCCACATCGGGCTCTTTGCCTACTTGTGATCTCTCTCTTTGTCAAATAAATAAAATCTTTTAAAAAAATAATAAAATAAAATCTCATTTGCATTAGGCTTTTAATCCTCCCTCACATGTACACATAACCTAAGTCACACAGTTAGCCATTATTATTAACTAAATTCCAGACTTCATTTGGTTCTCACTGAAGTCATTTATCTGTTCAGGATACATAGGTATTGGTTGCATTTGTTATATTTTTTAAATAATAATTAAGATCAGAAGTTAATTTGGATTTGTTGAGATTCACAATGGGTTTGTTTAGATGAGCAATAAATATTTCCTCATTTTTATATTTAAATATGAATAACTGATTTTACGTAAGTAAGTTTCAATGTCTCGGAAGTAACATTTAAAAAAATTTTTTTTAATTGTGACTGCATATTACCATGTCAACAAAAATTCTTAGAATGCAAAGATTTGGTCAGAGGCAAGGGAAAGCTTTGGTGCTGTAGAGTTTGCAAACCAGAAGTCTGCTCTGAAGGCGAAGGTTTCAGCTGGAGTTTGAATAGGCACAAACCGCAAGTTCTGTGTCCTTATTAAGGGTTGGTCAGCCTGAGATCCCAAACTGCAACTTTAGGAGCAGAGTGACAAGCTGGATACATTTCAGTACTTCTCATGGCAGCTTCAGGATGTGGCAGCAGCTGTAGAGTCTGATAAGATGTGTGGCAGGGGTCTGCAAATTTTGCTGAATTTCGTGTGGGCTTGCCACCTCAGGCTGTGTTGTCTTGGTTTTGTTCCCCATGGGCATTTGGTCTGATAAAAAGTTTAGTTTTTTTCCCTTGACATGAGGGAACCCATCTTGTCAGCCATTGCTGTCTAATTATTGGGGTATTTTGTTCTTAAGTTGTACTGAAAAGCTGTAACTTTGGGGGGGCACCTGGGTGGCTCATTTGGTTAAGCCTCTAACTCTTGACTTTGGCTCAGGTCATTATCTCATGGTTGTGGGATCGAGCCCCGCTTGGGACTAACTCCACGCTCAGTGGGGAGTCTGCTTGAGATTCTCTCTCCCTTTCCTTCTGCCCCTCCTCTCTCTCTCTCAAATAAATAAAGTCTAAAAGCTTTAATTTTTTTGCTTAATTTCTCAGGGAGCACTCAACATCAATGATCGTACCATACCACAGCCACCTGTTCTTCAGCTTTCTGTGGAGAAGTTGAGCAGGGATGGAGCTTTCCTCATGGATGCAGGCTCTGTGAGTAGTCTGACTAATCTGGATGCTTACCTCTGCATACTACTATATCCTCATTCCCTTTAATATTTTTTTCCTTAACAGATTATGTGCTATTTAATCTATATATTTTTGTATTTTGTATATATTTTTACTCTATATATTTTCTCCCTCCATAGCCTCTTTTCATGATAAGCATTAATGTCTCATCGCGGTAAAAGTAATTATTATTCAGTTGAAGACTGTATAATCTCACTAAACATATTCATCCTTTTGATCTTTTAAAACATACTCAGTGGTAAAGGTGTCAGCAGCTCACTGTTATGCATGTCTCAAAATGTTTTTCTTCCTTTCCCCAGGTACTGATGCTTTGGGTTGGAAAAAATTGTGGCCAAAATTTTCTCAGCCAAGTTCTAGGAGTTCAAAACTATGCATTAATTCCACAGATTATGGTAAGACTATCTTAACATGATTGTGATTGTGGTAGACTCACAGGATCATTTCATTGGTCTATGGCAGGGTCCTTTTAATTACTGTTTTGGAGTAAGAACTGATCTAATTGCCAAATAAGCTAATGATTTGTGATTAGTGTCAGTTGGGTTAATATGTAGTATTGAAGAAAGTAATAATGAACTCTGTCACCAGCTCTGTAATTATGGAGAAGTCACTAACAGCCTCATTTGTAAGTTAAGAATGTTCTTGCTTATGGAGGAACAACTGAAATGATCCACGAGAAAGCATTTGTTAAGCTCTATAGCATTTGTTTGGATAATTTTCAATTTTAAAGTTAGAATTAGGGGTGCCTGGATGGCTCAGTCGGTTAAGATCTCCAGGGAATTCATATACATGATAAACTTCGAGAAGCACTGTAGATGATGCTTTGGATATATAATTCAAGTAAGTTGGATATTGCTGGTTTTCGTTTAATAGACAGACCTTCCAGAACTTGATACACCAGAATCTGCCAGAATAATAGCATTCATCTCTTGGCTTAGAGAGCAGAGACCATTTTTCCCCATACTTTATGTCATAAGGTAAGTTGAATTTTTCATTTGCTAATAGTGAGATAATTTGTTTAGCTTTACAAGGACCTATTTTGAGTCATATGTGACTTATTGCTTAGGCAAACTCTTCAGAAAAAAAAGAATTTTCAATAAATATTACTCATTTATGCTTTATATCCAGTTATTAGTAAAGAGTATGTTAAAAGCCTCAGGACAAATCCACTTTATTTTACTATTACATTTTATCTAATGTATATATTTTTGTCTTTTATTCCTCAGGGATGAGAGTCCAATGAAAGCAAACTTCCTTCAAAACATGGTAGAAGACAGAACAGAATCTGCATTATCATATTATGAATTCCTTTTGCATATACAACAACAAGTGAACAAATGAAGATATTTGACTTAAAGTCATGATAGTGCAGAACACCTGAGAATATGTGTAATACTTTCCTTTTCTATTAGGTTTGTGGACTAATGTGATGATTATATGTTCTCACTGTGATTTCAACAAACTATAGCAAGTAAAGGACCACAGCAGAGAATCAAACACATAACTCTGAAATACTGTATTTTTCAAATCAAAATATATCTACATTCATTTGACTGGATACTTTTTTTCCTTTGCTGCCAATGTTTGAGTTGTTATGGATTGAAATAGGATGAGACAATATTACAGAGGCAAAGTAAATTTTGTAAAATAAAGACTTAAGTGTTTCAAATGTATATTTCTCATTTTTTCCTGAAATTTTGGCTGCTACATTACAACCTCACAAGACTAAGTGTCGCAGGGATGTTACAAATCCATTGATAATGATCTTTTTAAGATCAAAAAAATTTCAGAAGTAAATAGTATGTAGAAAAGCTAGAACCCATCCCCCACATGTGTTTTTTTTTTTTTAAGGAAGAAAAAGGATCATCATGTTAACTAAACCGGAGGAAACTAACTGTAGTCTAGTTTGAGAAGAATATGAAATAATACAGTCAAGCTTTAAAATTTGTCAGTATTCTCTATACTTGAAGAACAAAGTCACTTTGATTTGAAGTGAAAACTAATTAAGTGGTTTTCTGATTTGACTGCAGAAGACTTGGTTGGACCCAGTGGCATATTCTGCAGTGAAAAGAATTAGCTGTCTTCATAAATACATTGAGACTGGCAATGATAATAGGGAGATGAGAAACTTTGGTTATCTTGATCCTTGAAGTGGGCTTTGGTTCATTTCTGCTCTGTGATGTATAATAAAAGTGTTATATTGCTGAATTGGTGAATTAAAGAAATTAAAGGTTTTTAAAATTCTTTCTCAAATGCATCGGTAACATTTTTCTAAAGAGATTAATAATTGGAAGCCGCTCATAAGATATTTATTCTTGGATATTAAAACTTAAAGCATGAATGCTGCTGTTTGATTTGATGGATATTAAGATTAGACAAATCCAATATATTGAAGTTATGGTAGAAGCTTGATTTCTGAACATGCTCAAGAGACTGCTTTTTTGATTGAGCCAGAGAAATATTATAGTCAAAACCATTGAGTGGATTTTGTTTACAAATAGGTAAATTATACATTTATATATTTAAAGTGCTGTGATAGGATATCTTTAAAAGAGTTTGGCCCATTTTTCACAGATTCACCTTGTCTTGTATGAACTTCTTAACATAAAAGTGTTCATTTGTAATACTTGATGAAAATATTTTTGTTTCTTTGTTTTAATGGGTTAGAAAAATGTGTTTACAATCTTGGTCTCATGTGATCACCAATGAAATAGTAACTTTCAGGTTTACATCAGTATGAGCTGACTTTAACTGAGTTGTTTGGGGATAGGGAAGAAGCAGGTCCCATTAGAATATACACTACTGCTTGCCTGCTGGATCAGACTAATTGTTTGGATTTTATAGGAATATCATCTCCCTTAAGCAGTGTTAAGGTTTATCTTCAGTATGCGAGTGGTATATTAACTGGAAATTTTCTTGAAATCTGCTTCATTATTATTAGGAAGCAATTTTCAAGTTGTAGCAAATTAAAATAAATTTACATTTTCTCCCCCTTTAAAGAAACAGAGTCATCCTTGTGCACTGATGTTTCTTAAAATAACTAAAATTCTCTTCTTAATGTGAACTGTAAATGTTGATATTTGTAGGTCCTTTCTTAATAGTAGTGAAAAACCTTCCAGAGGGAAAAGTTTGTGCTTCTAGGGACAGTAATCTTCCTTGTGCCTCACTTCATCCCTAAGTGGGTATGACTCTTGTTATTGCCACATGCTTTGTTAGTATATTTCACAAATTTACTTTTAAAATTTCACTTTAAAAATTATTTTAGATAGTGTGTAACATGTGCAATCCAGAATAATTTTATAATAGGCAGGTCATAAAAAACAACTTTAGTTAAGATTCATAATATTTGTTCTCTGGGTAATGAGGGAATGAATGAACCTTTTGGAGATAATGATATTAAGCAATTATTTTTTGCAATACTGAATGTGTTTTTTAGTTTTAGTTTAGTTTTGTTTTGTTTGCTGTAGGGCACTACCTGCTATCTCATCTTGTATTACTTTTTGACGTAAAGCAACTAATATTTACACTATGCCATATTTTTTTTTTATTGTAGTTGTAAATTATGAACGATCCTTGAATTTTCTACAGATCTACAACTACTAAAGTAACAGACAAGGGCAATCTTGGTATTTAAATCTGAGCATGGCAATTCTACCATAAAAAGTACTCTATTTTTCTAATTTCTAGGATTTTTAAAATAACATTTCTGTACGTCTGACATTAATATTCACTCAAGCTGTATACCATTTTAGTTTGCATATACTTCATTTTTTAATTTAATGTAATGTATTAAGTCTAACAGACTGTTTTACAATAATTAGAACAAAAGATTTCTTCTAATCAAAGTGCGTAACAGCTATTATCTAGGGGACCATCAAATGTGATTTCAAGATTTTGTTAACTATTCCAAATATAATCCTTATATAGAAATTTTAATTTTGTAAAGTAGTGTATAATATTGTAACATTAAATTCTTGTTCTCAAATTCAAATATGTATTGATCTTCAATGTGCTGTGTTAAATCTTGTTTCTCTTAAATATTAGAGACAAGATTTGTCTTCCTTTTTACAGTTTGTAATTTTCACTGTTTTATTTCTGTAAAAAAGTCATTTGTAACCCATGCAAATAATCGTTTGAACTGTGCTAACTTATCAATTTGGCTATTCAATAAAGTTATTGAAAGAGCTTACATATACTGACCTGTTATGTATTTATTTATCTATCTATTTAATTTATTTAAGATTTTTATTTATTTTTTTCTACAGATTTTATTATTTGAGAGAGAGAGCATGAGAGGGGAGAAGCAGACTCCCTGCGAAGCCAGGAGCCCTATGTGGGACTCGATCCTTGGACACCGGGATCATGACCTGAGCCGAAGG
Organism: Nasua narica; assembly: GCA_028533885.1. Classification (NCBI taxonomy): domain Eukaryota; kingdom Metazoa; phylum Chordata; class Mammalia; order Carnivora; family Procyonidae; genus Nasua; species Nasua narica. The sequence goes on from CM052809.1 coordinate 24,317,953, forward strand.
CAGTCGCCCAACCAACTGAGCCACCCAGGTGCCCCTGACCTGTTATTTAAAGGGGTATGGATAACCTACCAGTCACTGAATTGTGCCGTGTTGTACACCCAAATTAAGTCAATGGAAGGCTTTAGCTGCAAGCACTTCGAATCTAAGCTGGTGTCTGGGAGTTCATAAACCAAATTCTTGATGCTCACTCCTCAAGGATTGTTGGGTTTAAAATTCTAGGTTGAAAGAGTTTTGTTTGTTTTGTTTTGCTTTTAAATCTTGATATGTTTAAGATATTACTCCATTGTCTTCTGGACCCTTTGCTTATTGATAAGATGCTTACTGTCAACCCAATTGTTACTTTTTTTTTTTTTTAAGATTTTATTTATTTATTTGACAGAGAGATAGATCACAAGTAGGCAGAAAGGCAGACAGAGAGAGAAGGGGAAGCAGGCTCCCTGCTGAGCAGAGAGCCCGATTTGGGGCTCGATTCCAGGACCCTGAGATAATGACCTGAGCTGAAGGCAGAGGCTTAATCCACTGAGCCACCCAGGTGCCCCCTAATTGTTACTTTGAAGGTAAATCTGTTAGTTTTCAAGATTTTTCTATTATCCTTAATATTCTTAGGTTGGCCACTCTGAGTTTATAGTTTATCTTGCTTGTTTTTCAGAGCATATTTTAATCTGAAAATCCTTGTGTATCTTGAATTATGGAAAAACCTCAGCCATTTATTTTTTTAAGTGAGATATGATTCACATACAAAGCTATTTTCTTTTAAAAATTTGCTTCTGGGGCGCCTGGGTGGCTCAGTTGGTTGGGCGACTGCCTTCGGCTCAGGTCAGGATCCTGGAGTCTGGGGATGGAGACAGGTATCTGGCCCCCTGCTCAGCAGGGGGTCTGCTTCTCCCTCTGACCTTCTCCCCCCTCTCTCTCTCTCTCTCTCTCTCTCTCTCTCTCAAATAAATAAATAAAATCTAAAAAAAAAAAAATCAGGGCTCACATCCACAGGGTGTGACTCAGATCCTCTTTAAAAAAAAAAAATTTGCTTCTGGGGGCACCTGGGTTGCTCAGTCGTTAGGTGTCTGCCTTCTGCTCGGGTCATGTTCCTGGGGTTCTGGGATCGAGCCCCACATTGGGCTCCCTGCTTGGTGGAAGGCCTGCTCTCCCTCTCCTACTCTCCCTGCTTGTGTTCCTACTCTTGCTGTCTCTCTCTCTGTCAAATAAATAAAATCTTTAAAAAAAAATTAGCTTCTGGGGGTGCCTGGGTGGCTCAGTTGGTTAAGCATCTGCCTTTGGCTCAGGTTATGATCCCGGGCTCCTGGGATCAGGTCCTGCATTGGGCTCCATGCTCCTCGGGAGCCTGCTTCTCTGTCTGCCCCTCTCTCTCCCTCGCTCTCTCTCATGAATAAATAAATAAGAAATAAATTCTTTTTTAAAAAAAGGGGGAGTGGCGCCTCGGTGACTCAGTTAAGCATCTGCCTTCGGCCCAGGTCATGATCTCCAGGTCCTGGGATCGAGCCCCACATTGGGCTCCCTGCTCAGCAGGGATTCCACTTCTCCCTCTCCCTCTGCCTCTCCTTCAGCTTGTGCTCTCTCTCTCTCCCCCTCTTTCTCTTCTCTCAAATGAATAAGTATTTTAAAAAATTAAAAAGTATACATGATACTAATTGAAAATGCCATATTTTGACATTTCCTCTAAAAGAAAATTTTCTTTGGGGTGCCTGAGTGGCTCATTTGGTTAAGCATCTGACTCTTGATTTCAGCTCAGGTCTTGATCTCAGGGTTGTGAGTTCAAGCTCTGTGTTGGGCTCCGAGCTGGGTGTGGAGCCTACTAAATAAAAACTAAAACTAAAAGAGAAGCATCCGGGAGGCTCAGTTGGTTAAGTGACAGACTCTTGATTTCTGCTCAGGTCATGATGTCAGGGTCATGGAATCAAGTCCTGCATCCGGCTCTCTACTCAGCACAGGAGTCTGCTTGTCCCTGTCCCTCTGCTCCTCCCCCTGCTCATGCTTTCTCTCAAATAAATGAAATCTTTAAAATATAATAATAAAAGAAAAATTTCTGCAACTATTCACAAAAGTTTAATCTAGTGCTGTCAGTGCTAGGTTTTGGGATAAAGTGGTAAATTTTTAAAAAATGAGTGGGTTTGCCTTTGTTAAGTCCAGAGTGAGGGAGATAGAAATTAATATAATAATCTTAAGTATGTGCATCATTTACAAAGAATCATATCGAGAAGTACTAGGAAGTTTATTTTTATTTTTAAAGATTTTATTTATTTATTTGACAGAGAGAGATCACAGGTAGGCAGAGAGGCAGGCAGAGAGAGGGGAGAAGCAGGCTCCCCCCTGAGCGGAGAGCCCGATGCGGGGCTCAATCCCAGGACCCTGAGATCATGACCTGAGCCGAAGGCAGAGGCTTTAACCCACTGAGCCACCCAGGCGCCCTGAGAAGTACTAGGAAGTTTAATCAATAAACTACAGAAACCCCAGAAAAGGTTTCCCAGAAATAAGTAAGCATATAACATGAAATCTTGACACTTTTAATTCTTCTCAAACTAAAGGAGCTATCATGCATCTAAGCAGACAAAAATTTAAATTTGGCTTCTAAAGGCTCTCTCTCTTTTTTTTAAAGATTTCTATTTATTTATTTATTTGACAGAGAGAGAGATCACAAGCAGGCAGAGAGGCAGGCAGAGAGAGAGGGGGAAGCATGCTCACTGCTGAGCAGAGATCCAGATGCGGGGCTCAATCCCAGGACCCTGAGATCATGACCTGAACCAAAGGCAGAGGCTTTAACCCACTGAGCCACCCAGGTGCCCCCACAGGCTCTCTTAAGTGAGAAAAATATTGTTTATCCTGGAATTGTATTTGGTTTTGGTTCATCAGGACTATACGTCATTAAGTACTGCACATTTATTATACTTAACAATTATTTCAGTTTTACAAGTTTTTTAATTTTAAAGATTTTATTTATTTATCCGACAGAGAGAGAGAAATCACAAGTAGGCAGAGAGGCAGGCAGAGCGGCGGGGAGTGGGGGGAAGCAGGCTCCCTGCTGAGCAAGGAGCCCGATGCGGGGCTTGAACCCAGGACCCTGGGATCATGACCTGAGCTGAAGGCAGAGGCTTTAACCCACTGAGCCATCCGATGCGGGGCTTGAACCCAGGACTCCGGGATCATGACCTGAGCCAAAGGCAGAGGCTTTAACCCACTGAGCCACCCAGGCACCCCTATAAGTTTTTTTTTAAGATGCAGAGGTGTAGGTCTGTACACACAGGGCAACCTTTTCTAATGCATTAAATTAAGTAAGGGCATGTCCTTGGGATTTGCTTTTATCCAATCAAGGGAGAAGTCCGTGTTTATACCTTGGCTCTTGTTATTGAATCCAAAAGATAATATGTTAGATTTTTTTACACTTTTTTTCTCAAACTTTTCTGTCTGTACAGGGTCAGGATACTAACAGTTAAGTATAATTGTTTATTCCCTTCTGTTTTGCCTGGGTTTTACCTGCTTCCTGATTGTGGGCATGACTGTGTAGCAGGCTTCATTGCAGGGGACCCAATGGATTGCTTCACCCTCTGCCTCAAGTGTCAAGTGGCCACAGGGCCCTCTTGCCAAGGGTTGACGGATGATTGAATTCTTTCATTCTTTTATTCACTTAGTCTTTATAATTAATAACTATCACATATGTACCCTACACAATGGCCTTTTTTTTTTTTAAAGTATGCTCCAGGCCCAGTGCCAGTCCAACTTGGTACTTGAACTCAGAACACTGAGCTCAACACCTGAGCTGAGATCAAGAGTCAATGGCTGAACTGAGCCACCCAGGTGGCTCATAAAGGCATTCTCAAATTATATTTTATGACTGTTGTTATAAGGATAACTATAATCCATGCTGGATTCATTATTATATGTTATTACACTTTTCTTCTGACTTTAAAAGAAATTAAAATTAAGACATTTCCAGGGTGCCTGTGTGGCTCAGTGGGTTAAAGCCTTTGCCTTTGGCTCAGGTCATGATCTCAGAGTCCTGAGATCCAGCCGAGCATCAGGCTCTCTGGTCAGCAGGGAGCCTGCTTCCCCCTCTCTCTCTCTCTGCTTGTCTCTCTTCCTACTGTGATCTCTCTCTCTCTGTCAAATAAATAAATTAAATCTTTAAAAAAAATTAAAACATTTCCTCAGGTCCCTAATACTATTGTGGCTCTCAACACTGCGTTATGGGTAAGGCGGCCTTGCCGAGTGCTCACGCTGTTCCAGGAGTTGCAGTTCCCAACAAAACACAGTGCTCGTCTTCATGGAGCCTACAGTCTAGCTGGTGAGAAACAGTCAATAAAATAAGTACATTTAGCTTGCGAGTCGGTTAAGAAGAATAAGTCAGATAAGAGAGTATGGAGTCTTGAGAAGGGTGATTTAAGTAGAATGGACAGGGACGTCTTTACTGGGAAAGCCGCGAACAAAGACGTGAAGAAGGCCTGGAAAAGGGCGCCTTGATGGTTCAGATGGTAAAGCATCTCCCTGTGACTCAGGTCATGAGTCTAGGTCCTGGGTTCGAGTCCCACATCAAGCTACCCGCTCAGCGGGGAACCTGCTTCTCCCACTGCCCCTCTCTCTGTTTCTCAACAACAAATAAATAAAAACTTTTGGGGGGGGTGGGAAGAAGGCCCGAAATACGTCATGTGTGTGTTTGGGAGAAAAGCAACTGAGAAAGGAGAAATCAGCACACACAAAAAAACACCCTAGGGGCACCTGGGTGGCTCAGTTGGTGGAGCAACTGCCTTCCACTCAGGTCATGATCCTCGAGTCTCAAGATCAAGTCCCACGTCGGGCTCCCAGCTCCATGGGGAGTCCGCTTCTCACTCTGACCTTCTCCCTTCTCATGCTCTCACTCTCTCTCTTTCCTAATGAATAAATAAAATCTTTAAAAAAACAAAACAAAACACCCTAAACGCAACTCTCCCTAAAACGTCGCTCCCAAGTTACGTATTTCCGTAGTTTATAAGCGAGGTCGCAGAAGGTCACTAGAAACAAGCGCTTGCCGCAGCAGCCTCCATTTTGCTTTTGGGCACCAACCTCAGGTGAGTTTACGCCTCGCCCACATTCCTTTCTCTCTCGTCATCATGGAGGCGGGTTTTCTTCATATCCCAGTGAACTTCAGAGAAGCCCAGCGGCCGGGGACGGGAAGGCGGGGGGGAGGGGGCTAGAGGAACAGCGAGGGCCAACCTAGGCAGAAAGAACTGGGGCGGTCCACTCTGCCCTCATTCAAGATGGCGGCGCAAGTCCCGCGCTTTGTTCGGTCCGGCGGCGCGCGTACTTAGCCCGCCTCTCAGGCTAGGCGCTGGGGGGCGGGCCTACGGCGGGGGGTGGGCTCGCGCCCTGCGGCCTGGCCTTTAGTCGTCCGCGCCGTGGCTGCCGCCTCTTTCAGCGCCTTTAGCATTCCTTGGTTTTGGAGGGGAAGATGGAGCCGGTGACCGTCGCACCTGACAGCGGCGACCGGCCGGGGGCTCCGGCGACCTCAGGGCTGTCGGCTTCACAGCGTCGGGCCGAGCTGCGGCGGAGGAAGCTGCTTATGAACTCGGAACAGCGCATCAACCGGATCATGGGCTTTCACAGGCCCGGGAGTGGCGCGGGTGAGAGCCTCCCGTCTCCCCTCACGCTCCCGCCCACCGCTTTGAATCTTCAGGATCATTCTTGCTTTCCCTGTAACGCCCCGCTGGCCTTTTGACAAAGCCCTGCTCTCTGACCTCCCCTCTTGTCTCCGTTTCTTAGGTGATGTCGTAAGTTCTCACTTATTAACCCCCGGACGTTTCTAGCCCTTCTCCTCGATTTTCCGTGGGCTTAGCTCAGAGATTGTCCCCATCTACGCCCCAGGCGGCGAAGCCTTGGCTCCTATGCCATGGTGCCCTGTGCCCAGTTATGCGAGAGAGTCCCTTTTTCGTTCCCTACCTCCTCCCCTCTCTTGCAGGGCACACCTTTTATCCCCTGTCAGATTGCTCTGACTATTGTGCTCCTCAGGAAAATGGCTTTCCTTTATTTCCGTTCCAAAAGCTTTCCCTTCCAGTGCCTTGCCTAGCTCTCTACCTTCTTTTGCCTTTCGCTGTTACTCTGTTGGCCCTCCGGAGCTTGTGTTTACTGAACTGCTCCCTGGTCCTTCCTGCGTGGAAATGGGACTCCTGGTGTCTGTGTTCAGTGCCCTCAACACTGTCATCTACATACAGGCTTTCTACAACAGGAAAATAAAACTGAGTGACCATTCTTTATACCCCCAGCAACTGGGACGTGCCCCCATGAGGTTTTCTCTCCTAGTGTGCTGAGATTGATGTGATTGATGTCAGGAACCGCATTTAACCCTAAAGAGAGTTCCTCATTTCTCGCCCAGTGTATACAATTCAATGGGTATTCATGTGAATATTTATTGAGCACTTTGTATGTGCTAGTGTTCTTTAAGTTTCCATTGATTGCCTTTAGTAATTGAATAAAGATTCAGTGTTTGCAAGCTACTTAAAGCTTTGTGATTTCTGTGGGCTTTAGCTAGACAGCAAGTTACCAGGAAAGGTAAGAAGCACTATTTAAAATTCTTCTAGAGCAATAGTTAGAAGACACGTTTCACCCTTTAATAATTAACAGATGGATATTATCTCCGGAGATGTTTATTGTTCTTCTCAAGCTATATTCTGTATTTTGTTCTTTTGCTTTGAAAATTCTGTCACTAGGGGCGCCTGGGTGGCTCAGTGGGTTAAAGCATCTGATTTTGGCTCAGGTCATGATCTCAGGGTCCTGCGATCGAGCCCCTCAACGGGCTCTCCGCTCAGCGGGGAGCCTGGTTCTGCCTTTCTCTCTGACTGCCTCTCTGACAAATAAATAAATAAAATCTTAAAAAAAAAGAAAAAGATAATTCTGTCACTAAAGGTTTTGTTTTGCTTTTAAAGCAGAACAGCATCTTCAGACTGCTTGATTACTTACTAATGGCTCCCTCACTACAGTAGAAGGATTACGTAAACAGTAGCTTTACTGTAGGATATGCCACACCCTATGCTTATAGGACTCTGGATTCAGAAATGTAATATTAAAATACAGATTTTAAAAAGCTTTAATGATTTTATATTTTTAATCAAATAAGCTAGAGCAGGCAATGTAGTTATTCTTCTGGGATATATTATCCATGAGAACCTGGTATTTATAGCTTGCTCCATCCACAACTGTCTTTCCCACTTTGTCTGTTAGTCTTATCTTCCTACTCCCCAAGTTTGGGTTGTATCCTCTGCAAGAATACTCTTTTGGGGTGGTATATATTCTGAGGGTGCGGAGGAAGGAACCAGTTTATGTTTAATGCAGAATCAGTATTTAGAGTCCGAGACTGCAGAGTTCCAGCAGTATCGGCACATTTTTAAATATCAAAATGAAAGGGGTTTGCCGGTGTATACTACATAAGGCTTCTGAATTTCTTTTCTCAGAAGAAGAAGGTCAAACAAAATCAAAGCAGCAGGACAGTGACAAACTGAACTCCCTCACCATTCCTTCAGTTTCAAAGCGAGTTGTGCTGGGCGATTCTGTCGGTACAGGAACAACTGACCAGCAAAGTGGTGTGGCCGAGGTAAAGGGGACTCAGCTGGGAGACAAATTGGACTCTTTCATTAAACCACCTGAGTGCAGTAGTGATGTAAACCTTGAGCTCCGGCAGCGGAACAGAGGGGACCTGACAGCAGACACTGTCCAGAGGGGTTCTCGCCATGGCCTTGAACAATACCTCTCCAGATTTGAAGAAGCAATGAAGCTACGGAAACAGCTGATTAGTGAAAAACCCAATCAAGAAGATGGAAATACAACAGAAGAATTTGACTCTTTTCGAATATTTAGATTGGTGGGATGTGCTCTTCTTGCCTTTGGAGTCAGAGCTTTTGTTTGCAAATACTTGGTAAGCTACAGAGTGGAGATTGCAAATTGGTCATATAATGAATGCTTTTAATCCATGGAATTGATTGCCAGTGTTACTATTAACCAGATTCATATGGCTCTTTGGAGATATATTATAAACTGTTGTTCTCCTTAAATATAGATGAAATGTCCTGAGCCCGTATAATAATTGCTTAACTCTTTCTGTCTTCTAGGTAGCATTCTGAATGCTTTACATGTATTAAGTCACTGAACCTCCTCCTTCTGACTCTGTGTTTTATAGATGAGGGAATGAAGACTCAAGAGGTTAAATCATTTGCCCAGGGTCACATAGTTACTAAGTGACAGCTGGGCTTTAACTTAGGCAATTTCCTTCCCAAACAAAAGGGTAAAGTATCTACATGTACTAGCTGTTAATTACCACTTTTCAAATAATTTCAACCTCAAAATGCAGTTCCTGTGGTGCTGAACATGATGTGATTTTTCTGTGATTCAGCAAGCACTTCAGCATTTCACAATGTTGTAGTATCATCATAATGGCAGTCCATCTTCATTGTGCCTTCACCTACCTGGAGAAACGAAGAAGAGCATAGCTAATAGTTCAGTGTCTTGCTCTTAGAAGTATTTCCATTCACTAAACATTTTTGAGAATACCTACCAAGTAGCAGGCACATAGCAAATTTTTCAGATAATTAAAGTTTATATTATTCAGCAAGAAAGTTTTTAAAAATCTATTTTGTGCACATTTTTTCTTAAGGAGAATCTGTTGTACAGACTTTATCTGACATTAAATTGTTATTATGGCTTTCAGCATTTAACAAGATGTGTAGCTGCTTTTTTTTCTTATCTAAAGGGCTCTGCTTTGGGGATTTTTAAAGTTATGTCCTATTTATGTGAGGTGGTTTTTTTTTTTTTTTTTTTTTGAGTTTTTTTGCTATCAGATTTATAGCTGTTATTTCTCACTGCTTTCACTATACATCATCCGGTAATGCTTGCTCTTTCACTCCCTTCATAATATTTTTAATTTTAGGAATAAATGTAAATTAATTATTGTTTTGGTCTTTTCAATTTTTTGTCCAAGAAGCAAGATAATCACACCATTTTATCTACAATAAGAATAGCTTATCTACAAAAAGGATGCCAGTGGTGTAGCTAATGAGATAATTTCTTGTCCCAGTGTCTGGGAACGTGTGGCATCTAGTGAGTACTGGGCCTTTTATGTGTGCTTTGAAATTGTTGGTTGATTACTTCTAGATGAGAGATATGTTACTGCATGATGTTTTATATATCTGTCACCAATGAATACTTTAAATCCTTTAAAGAATAAATTTCTGTGAGTAGACATTTTGGGGGACATCGAAAGAAGGTGACTTGACTTTAGAAACATATTTTATGATAAGGAGATCCAGTTCCTTTATTTTTTCACTGTTATGCAGAAACAAGACTGCTTTCAGCCACTAAAATTAAATATATGTGTATTTTTTTACAGTTTTTTTTGCTTGCAATTTTATAGCTGCTGTTACTCTGATTTGAATGATGATGTTGAAAATACATAATTTTATCTTCTATCTTCACAGTCCATATTTGCTCCGTTTCTTACTTTACAACTTGCGTACATGGGACTATACAAATATTTTCCCAAGGTAAATTAAAACTTTTTCTAAATTATGGTAATGTATTTAGAGTGACTGATGACTAGATAATTTTAAGAACTTAAAAATTAGTCATACTCATGGTCTGAATTAGTGCTAATAGACGTGTCATTGGCCCACTAATGCTGATCTTAAAACTATTTATTTCTGTTTGTAGCAAGTTAAAATCAGAAAATGAGCGATTAGAAACTTTTTGGCAATTTGACATTGCCATAACATTTTTTTCATATTTTACAAAAATGTTGGTCCATCGAGGATTGGGGGGAAAACTTTACCACAGAGTTCGAATAATACTTTTCTGAGAAAATGTTCAGTTTAATTATTTAATGAATTTAGTAATATATTTTATCTGTAATAAAGGAAATTAATTTTAAAATGGGTTCATTTATCTTACTGTGCTCCTTACTGGATGCCTAATAACAATGCACTATATCTCTAATGTCAAGGCCCTGGTATTTCCAAGAAATATTTGGCCGAAATTGCAAAACAGAATCGTGGAGAGTGTCAGTGTTTACCTTGTCTGCTTAACTACAAATGTATACACAGTTTTATTGGAGTTGGCTTGCATAGAAAAAGTAACCTCACTGATGTAATTGAGTTATGTGTGAGGTTTTTTGTTTTAAAGATTTTACTTATTTATTTGAGATAGAGCGAGCAAGGAGGGGAGGGGCAGAGAGAGGAGGAGAATCAGGGTCTCCACTGAGCAGGGACCCCGATACAGGGCATAATCCCAGGAATCTGGGATAACAACCTGAACCTAAGGCAGACACTTAACTGACTGAGCTACCTAGATGCCCCTTGTGTGAGTTTTTTACTGAAAAACAGCTACTTGGTCTTTTGCTTAGTCATTTACATCCACTGAAAGACCTCATGTGTGTTTTCAAAGGATTTGAAACATTTACATTTGTGAAGAATTAAAGAGCTAAATATATAAAGTAAAAAAAGAAATGTAATTTTATTTGTAAATTTGTTTAACTTTTTTTGGAAGATATAGGTATATATTTATTGAAAGACTGATTATAGTTTTGCAATAGCAAAGTTTAGAAACAGCAAAGATGTCTACTAATAAATGACTCATTATATTATGGCATATCCATTGAGAATGTTGAAGCTCTGATATATGGATAATGGTAAGCTTGGCAAGAAGTATTAAGAAAAGAAAGCAAAATGCAGAATACAATCTATAGTATGCTACTTTTTTCATAAAAAGGAGAAAAATAGGGCGCCTGGGTGGCGCAGTTGGTTGAGCGACTGCCTTCAGCTCAGGTCATGATCCCGGAGTCCCGGGATCGAGTCCCACATCGGGCTCCCAGCTCCATGGGGAGTCTGCTTCTCGCTCTGACCTTCTCCCTTCTCATGCTCTCTCTCACTCTCTCACTTTCCTAATAAATAAATAAATAAAATCTTTAAAAAAAAAAAAGGAGAAAAATAGGGGTGCCTGGGGGGCACAGTTGGTTAAGCATCTGCCTTTTGGTTTCAGCTCAGATCATGACTTCCGGGTCCTGGGATCAAGCCCCATGCCAGGCTCCACACTCAGTGTGGAGTCTGCTTGAGATTCTCTCTCTCCCTCTCACTTTCCCCCTCCTGCTTGTGCTGTCTCTCTTTCTCAAATAAATGGATAAAATCTTTAAAAAAAAAAAACCAAAAAGGGAAAATAATAGTTATTTGAGTTTCTTGTATATGTGTGAAGAAATTTTGGAAGAATTTTTTTTTAAGATTTTATTTATTTATTTGAGAGAGAGAGAGAGCAATTGTGGAGTTGGGGGTAAGGAAGAGGAAGAAGCAGAGTTCCCCCTGAGCAAGGAGCCTGATAGAGGGCTCAGTCTCAGTACCCTGAGATCATAACCTGAGCCGAAACTGGCTGTTTAACTGACTGAGCCACCCAGGTGCCCCACAGTTCAGGTTTTGATCTCATGGTCGTGCATTTGAGCCCCACGTCGGGGCACGGAGCCTACTTTAAAAAAAAAGAAAAAGAAAAAGAAAAACCTCTACAGCCCTGAAATCAAGAGTCGCATACTCCATTGACTGAGCCAGCCAGGCACCTCATATAATCGAAGAATATTGTATGAAACTATTAACAGTTGTTATTTGTGCTAGGAGTGTGTATGGGCTACTAGGTAAATAGGGGGAGAGAAAAGGAAAGGAGACTATACTTTTCTCTCAACAAAACATTTTGTTGTAACTTCTTTTTTTAAGATTTATTTTACTTTTTTTTTTTTTTAAAGATTTTATTTATTCATTTAGCAGAGAGAGGCAGAGAGAGGAGCAGGTTCCCCGCGGAGCAAGGAGCCCAATGCGGGATTCGATCCCAAGATGCCGGGATCATGACCTGAGCCAAAGGCAGCTGCTCAACCAACTGAGCCACCCAGGCGTCCCTACTTTTTTTTTTTTTTTAAGATTTTATTTATTTATTTGACAGAGAAAGAGCACAAGTAGGCAGAGTGGCAGGCAGAGGGAGAGGGAGAGGCAGGCTAACCACTGAGCAGAGAGCCGGATGCAGGACTCGATCCTAGGACTCTGGAATCATGATCTGAGCTGAAGACAGACGCTTAACTGACTGAGCCACCCAACTGTGCCTTATTTTTTATTTTTTAGATTTATTTTATTTATTTAAGTGAGAGCGCATGTGTGCAGCGGGTGGGGAGAAGGAGAGAGAGAATTCCACGCAGACCTCCCACTGAGCACAGAGACCATTATGAGGCTCCATCCCAGGACCATGAGATCACAACCTGAGCTGAGATCAAGAGTCAGATGCTCAACTGACTGAGCCACTCAGGCGCCACAGGACTCAATTTTTAAGTAATCTCCACATCCAACATGGGACTTGAACTCAGAAGCCTGAGATCAAGAGTTGCATTCTCCACCAGTGGAGCCAGCCAGGTGCCCCTTACTGTAGGTTTTAAGCTTACAGAAGTGTTTAAAGAATTGGCAGTGAACTACCATTTATACTTAAGACCTAAATTCTATAATTAGCATTTTGTTATATTATCATGTATCTATCCAATTTACCCATTTTCATTGCATCTTTTTTTCATCTTTTATTTCTTGATGTATTTCAAAGTATGTTGTAGATGTAGATGTCAGTATACCTTACCCCTACACATTTCAGCCTACGTATCATTAACTACAATTCAGTGGTAGTTTATGGTTCTTTTCTTTAAGGTAAAATTTTCATACAGTGAAACGTTCAAGTCTTTAGTATACCATTTAATGGGTTTTTCACCCTGTGAAACCCAAATCCTTTCAAGGTTTAGAATGGGACTGTGGGGACATTCCACCATGCCCCTTTCCAGTCAGCTTCAGCCTCTACAGACTGAGGATCTGATTTCCTTTTTCCTACGTTAGATTAGTTTTTGCCTGTTTTGGTACTTTTTTTTTTAAGTTATTAAGTAATCTCTGTATCCAACGTGGGGCTTGAACTCCAACCCCGAGATCAAGAGTTGCATGCTCCACTGACTAAGCCTCCCAGGCACCCCTGGGAGGTCCTTCATATATGTGAGATTATTCCTATACATACTTTTTTGTCCAAGGCTTCTTTTATTCTCCATAATTTTGAGTTTCATCCACGTTGTTGAGTATATTGGGCCATCTCCGCCCCCTTTGTTTTTTCTGAGAAATATTCCATTGTGTGGCTGTATCCATTTGTTTATCTGATCTCCTGTCCAGGGACGTCTTGGTGGTTTCCAGTTTTTGGTTATTATGTCTAAAGCAGCTGAGAATTTGTATGAATCTTTTTGTGTACAGAGACTTTGATTTCTCTTGGGTAACAATAGCTTTTTATATTTAGAAAGTTTTTGGGGTGTCTGGGTGGCTCTGCTGCTTTTGGCTCAGACCATGATCTCTGGGTTCTGCAATTAAGCCCCGTGTTAGGCTCCCTGCTGAGTGGGTAGTCTGCTTCTCCCTCTGCCTCTCCTCCTTGTTCATGCTCTCTCAAAAAATAAATAAATTTTTTTAAAAAATCATTAAAAAGGTTTTTAATCATGTGACTGGATTTGGTGATACCAAATTGACTAAGTAAATGAAAATTCAGCCTTGAATGTCTTTAAAAATTAGACAAGAAAATTTCATCAGGAAATACATGTTCCGGGCACCCGGGTGGCTCAGTCGGTTAAGTGTCTGCCTTCAGCTCGGATCATGATCCCAGTTAAGCCCCGCATCGGGCTCTCCGCTCAGTGGGAAGCCTGCTTCTCCCTCTCCCACTCTCCTTGGTTGTGTTCCCTCTCTCGCTGTCTCTCTCTCTCTGTCAAATAAATAAATAAAATCTTAAAAAAAAAAAAGGAAATAGATGTTCTGTGATATTCTACTACATGTGTAATAAGTGTGAATTCCATTGTATGAGCTCTACAGAGCTCTACAGAATGTTTCTATGATTCTGTCACAAATAACTCTGTACTTTAGTATGGCTGTCATTCTTCTCTTACTTTCGTATCTTCAATAAGATTTCTCCTCTCATTTTTGTCCATTTAAATCTTGGTCATTCTTGAAGGTCAGTTTTTAATTTTACTTCCTTTTGAAATCCTTCCCTGGGCTTTCTTTATACACATAACCCTGTAGTAATTTCTATCTTCTTTGAGCCACTATGCCATACATTATTCATGTCCTTCATTTAACAGTTATTTATGCCCTGTGTTTTAATGTTTTTCCTCTTTTTGTCTTGTGCTGCTATATATATCTTAAATTGTTATTTGTCTTGCCTTCCTTCTAAGATAAGATTTTTTTTTTCCACTTTCGATAACATGAATGGTGTCTTTCCCTACTCCCTGGCAGTTTGCTGATTTACATATTATACGCTTAGTAGATGTTGATGTATTACTGATTGATGTTTTGAAACTTGGTTAACAGGTTTGAATCAAGCAAAAATAGCAGCACTGATAATGTTTGTATAGAGCTTAAGTGGTCTTCTGAAAGCTGTAAGATTTATCAAAATCTTTTTATATACAGGGTGAAAAGAAGATAAAGACAACCGTACTAACAGCTGCCCTTCTATTATCTGGAATTCCTGCTGAAGTGATCAATCGATCGATGGATACCTATAGCAAAATGGGCGAAGTTTTCACAGATCTCTGTGTCTACTTTTTCACATTTATCTTTTGTCATGAACTCCTTAATTACTGGGGCTCTGAAGTACCATGAAGCTTGCAGCACTCAGCAGGAGAAGCTTACCAAAAAGCACCTTCTCTTCTATAGTGCAGTGTCTCTAAAGGAGACAGATGGGTTTACACCTTTATGTAATTCCTGTACTTGATAGGGGTTGTAAAATCATTTGATTAGGAATGGAATGGCAGGTTCTCTGATTTAAAAGCATTGAGTTTGTATTAATACTGATGTGAAGAATAGACTTCCATTGTCATGAATTGACTTTTCTTGTATAATTAGAATCCTTAGTCTCCACCTTTCTCTAACTTCTAAGATTTGTAATTCCTCTTTTGGGAGCTGAGCTGCTGCTTTTAGGAGACCAGATGAACACGATCTCATCCAGCCCCAAGGGCTGCAACTTGTATTTGTGTTGTTCTGTCCTGAGAAATGGAGCCATCTTAAAAATAAAATGAAAGAAACAACTGTCTAATGTTAAGTCTGCACATGTTAACTTATAAGGGCTAAATAAGGTAGCCAATTTTATCTTTTCTTGTTGAGTATTTTTACTCCAGTGCAAATTTGGAATAATGAAAGAAATTATTAACATTCATACATGTGAAATTAGAAAGTATTTATGAAGATACTCATTTTAATTTTTATGAAAAATTATTTATTAAAATTTTAAAACGTTTTTATTTATTTGACAGAGAGAAAGCACAAGCAAGGGGAGCAGCAGGCAGAGAGAGAAGGAGAAGCAGGCTGAGCTCCCTGCTGAGCCTTATATGGGGCTCAATCCCAGGACCCTGGGATCATAATCTGAGCTGAAGGCAGACGCTTAACCGACTGAGACACCCAGGTGCCCCTATAAAAAGTTTTTTATTACCAAAGTCATAATTGGAAATTTTCACTGTTGAGTTTTCAATTTCTAGTAGTAAGGTTTTAAATTTATTTTTATTATTTACTTTTTAAATTTATTTTTATTTTTTAAAAACTTTATTTATGTATTTGACAGAGACACAGCAAGAGAGGGAACATAAGCAGGGGGAGTGGGAGAGGGGAAAACAGGCTTCTTGCTGAGCAGGGAGCCTGACGCAGGGTCCAATCCTAGGACCCCAGGACCATGACCTAAGTCAAAGGCAAACGCTTAACAACTGAGCCACCCAGGTGTCCCTTTTTACTTTTTTAAAGATTTTTTTTTTTTAATTTTTAAGTAATCTTGAAACCCCGATAGGGCTGGAACTTATGACCCCAAGATCAAGAGTTGCATGCTCCTCCTACTGAGTCAGCCAGGTGCCCCTAAGAAGTAAAGTTTTCAAGCAAACTAGAATAGCATGATTAGTACATATAAAATTAGGATTTGAAAATTCACTGGGGTATGCAACCCAGTATCATAAATACCCTTTTAAATAACTTGGTAACACTGTCATTATTTGGAAGGCTATAAAACATTAAGCATCATACTGCTTAATATCAAATTTCCTTAAAGATTTTTGTATAACCTATTTGATTAATCCTTGTGTAATTATAAACATATATACCTTTTATTTTTATTATTCCCAAAGTCTTTATTTTTTTTTAAGATTTTATTTATTTGCCAGAGCACAAGCAGGGGGAGCAGCAGAGGGAGAGTGAGAAGCAGACTCCCTGCTGAGCAGAGAGCCAGATGTGGGGCTCCATTCCAGGACCCTGGGATCATGACCTGAGCCGAAGGCAGATACTTAACCCACTGAGCCACCCAGGTGCCCCCAAACTCTTTATTTTTGTCATTTTACTTTGAACCACAATAATAGAGAATAACTATAAGTAAGCGTATTCTTCTGACTTAGGATAAGATGTCGAACACACATTCTTCCTGATTCCCTAATGAATCTAGTATCTAGAGGATTAGAAAGCACCCTTGGATTTGTCATTTCCTCTTTTCAATCCCTGGCAAGACACTAGTGGTTTTCTTTTTTTTTTTTATTAAAAATTTTTTTTTTATTTATTAGAGAGCGAGAGACTGAGACTGAGAGGGGAGAAAGTCAGAGGGAGAAGCAGACTTCCCGCAGAGCCAGGAGTCCGATATGGGACTTGATCCCGGGACTCTGGGATCATGACCTGAGCCGAAGGCAGTCGCTCAACCAACTGAGCCACCCAGGCGCCCCAACACTAGTGGTTTTCAATTGCACGCGTTTATTTCTTTTGTTTCTTCATTTTTTTTCTTCTTTTGTTTCTTTTTTTTTCCTCTTTTGTTTCTTTAAAAAAAATAAGAAGGCCTCATTTAGCCAGTTGACACATGTGAAGCTTTAATATTTGTAGGTCATTGGGGCACCTGGGTGGCTCTGGGTTGAGGCCTCTGCCTTCGGCTCAAGTCATGATCTAGGGGTCCTGGGATCCATCCCTGTGTCGGGCTCTCTGCTCATTGGGGAGCCTGCTTACCCCTCTCTCTCTCTGTCAAATAAATAAATAAAATCTTTAAAAATATATTTGTAGATCATTATCAAATCATGTCAGAAGAGGTAGCTATAATATATCTGTGTCTCTTGGTGCCACTTTATTCAGTTAGTTGGCATCTTTCTAATAATTTAAGTATATTTAATAATACTGCACAGAAATGGCAGTTTCTCAGTTTTGGGAATTTTTTACTTAGAAATTTCAAGGACTTGGGCACCTGGGTGGCTCAGTGGGTTAAAGCCTCTGCCTTTGGCTCAGGTCGTGATCTCGGGATCCTGGGATCGAGCCCCGCATCAGGCTCTCTGCTCGGCGGGGAGCCTGCTTCCCCCTCTCTCTCTGCCTGCCTCTCTGCCTACTTGTGATCTCTCTGCCAAATAAATAAATAAAATCTTAAAAAAAAAAAATTTCAAGGACTTGAAATGTATATGGGTTAAAACTAGACCGAAAAGTGACATCTTTGACCAGTAGCTTTTTAGGCTGATTAGTTGTATAAATGGATGTGCGCGCATCACCATTTGTACTAAAAACAGCAAGAGGGTTATGAGACAGAACTGGGTTAATTAGAATCAAAATCTGCTTTGGAAGTCTGGGCATTTTGTTAAAAGTGCTGTGTTGGAGACATACTGGACTATAATTACTTTTATCTGCCCTAATAGTTAAAAACAGCTTTTTCTGGGACATAGAATTGCTATGAACTTTACATAAACATCTTGTGAAGATAAAAAGCCTTCCAGGATTGTCACATGAATGTGTTCTCTTAAAGGGGAGTTAGTTCTAGGAGGTATCTGGGCGGCTCAGTTGGTTAAGTGTCCAACTCTCATTTTCTACTCCGGTCATGATCTCAAGGTTATGAGGTCCAGCTCCAGGTAAGGTTCCATGCTCAGTAGGGATTCTGCTTTAGAGTCTTTCCCTTTGCTCGTGCACTGTCTCTCTCTCTCTCAAATCTTTTTTTTTTCAGTGCAGTTAAAAATGAAGTATCTTGAAAACAGCTGTGGCCTGGGTATCAGACACATGGGTTCTGGCTCCAGTTTAGATTCCGAAAAGATTAGTGACCTAGGTTTAAGTTTGGTTTTGTTTCCAGAGTCTGTTTTCTCAGTTAAAATCAAGAAATTCAAGTATGTGATTTAAAAAATCTGTTCCTGCTGTAACATTAAGTTTTGCTTGGCCTCATCCAGTTTCATGGCTTCAAATACTGCATTCTTAAAAATTCTATAAAATGTTTATGACTCCTACCTCTCAGGCAAGTTCTTTTTTTTTTTTTTTTTTTTTTTTTTTTTGAGGATTTTATTTATTTACTTATTTGGGAGAGAGAGGAGAGAGCATGAATGGGGAGGAGAGGGAGAAGTAGACTCCCCACGAACAGGGAGCTCGACTCCATCCCAGGACCCCGGGATCATGACCCAAGCCCACTCAGACAAGTTCTATTTTTCACTTGAACTCCAAACTCATTTATCTCCTATGTGGCCTTTATCTCCTGGATATCTAGTAGGCAGTTCAAACATCACATCACTATACCAGATCCACTGATTTTCTCTATATCCCCTATCAAATTTGCTGCTTCCATGCCTTTCTCCACAAGATCACCACAACCCACAGTAGCTCTGTTCAAAGCCTAAGAGTCACCTTTTTGCCTCCCTTTCCCTCACAGTTCACATCTAACCTATCAGTGTTTAGAGAGCTGCCTGTGGAATATATCCAGAATCTGACTACTTCTCAGTCTCCATGTTTAAGTCACTAGTGGTTTCCTATTTCTTTTAGATTGAAACCAATACTTGTTACCTTTAGCCCACATAGAAGTGATGTAGAAAGACTCTGATACTTACTGTCCATTCTGTCAGGTATCAGCCTCTTTTACCCTGGGCATGGACGGTACTGCTGTCACCGATGGGCTGGAAGGTACAGAGGAAGAGAAGAAGCTTGTCATGGAGTTTTTTTTAAGATTTTATTTATTTCTTTGACAGAGAGATCACAAGCAGGCAGAGAGAGAAGGGGAAGCAGACTCCCTGCTGAACAGAGAGCCCCGATGCGGGTCTCAATCCTAGGACCCTGAGATCATGACCTGAGCCAAAGGCAGAGGCTTTAACCCACTGAGCCAGCCAGGCGCCCCTTGTCGTGGAGTTTTAACTAGGTTTCTTCTTTTTAATCAAACGTATTGAGGTCTAATTTATATGCAGTAAAATGGGCCAATTTAAAGTTTACAGTTCATCGAGTTTTGGCAAATGTGTACATCCAAAATGTGTACATCTATGCATCAACTGCCACAATCACAATCTAGTACTTTTCTGTCTTAGGTATGAGAATGTAAAATAGTACAGAGGCATGTAAACTCTGAGAGCTTCTTTCTTCACTGTTTAACAGCTTTGTGTCAAAACAACACTTAACATTTCAGTGTGTTCTGCTATGTGAGTCATTCTCAACCTTAAGTGTACTTCAAAATCACCTAAGAAGCTTCAAAATTCCCAGTGCACAGGAAGTACTCCAGACCAAGTTCACTCTTGAGATCTCTCCTGCTTTCTCTCTCCCTCTCAGATAAACACATAAAATCTTAAAGACAAAAACAAAAACTTTATTTGAGAGAAAGAGCAAGCACAAGAGGGAGGAGGATCAGAGGGAGAAGCAAACTACCAACTGAGGGGGGAGCCTGACCTGAGACTCCATCCCAGGACCCTGGGATCATGATCTGAGTCGAAGGCAGACACTTAACTGACTGAGCCACCCAGGCACACCCTTATCATGTATTTTTTTACAGCTTACAAGCTCAGGCAATGTTGAGAACCAGTATAATCTTAGGAATGTATTTTTAGCTTTTCCTTTTCTCCATCAACGTAATTCCTACTCAGTCTTCACATCTCACCTCAAAGGTCACATCCTCAGGGAACCCTTTCTGAACTCTCTCCTATGCTGTAATCTCTTTTTTGTATTACATTTGCTTATGTTTTTAGTTATGTCTATATCCCCCACTAACTTGTAAGCTCCCCGAATGTGAGACATGCTCCACACAACAAATACATATAAATGAATGAGAGTGAATGGAGATGTTGGTAGCATCACTCAGCTCAGGTTAAGGGGTCGGAATGCATATGGGCGCCTCCATGGCCCTATAAAAAAGGAAAGACTTTTTTATAAAAAAAATTTAAGGATTTTATTTTTTTGCTTGACGGAGAGAGACAGCGAGAGAGGGAACACAAGCAGGAGGAGAGGGGGAGAGAGAAAAGCAGGCTCCCTGCTGAGGGGGGATCCTGACGGGGAACTCGATCCCAAACGCTGGGATCTTGACCTGACCCGAAGGCAGACGCTTAACCAACTGAGCCATCCAGGTGCCCCAACAAAGACCTTAGGGCCCACAAAGCCAAGGTGCCTCTCTCCACCGCACTTCACTGCACAGACTTTCAACGCACCGCAGGGAAAACCTGGCCAAGGTCGCGTCTTTCGGCGCGGCCGGCGCTGTGCGGCCTCCAAGCCGAGGGGGAGCGCTGTGCAGAGATAGCAGCTTCCGGCCCGCTTTCTCCTTCCCTCTGCCCCGGGCGCCAGCACGTCCTGTTTTCGTTGGCCGCTCCCGGATGGCCGCCGCCGCTGTAGCTGCTGCTCCCCGGTAGTGCTGCTCCTCGCTCCGCTAGCTGAGGGCGGCGCGGCCTCCTCTTTTGTGCGGTTCTTCTGCGCGTTGTCCCGAAGGGCGCCGCGTTTCCCGCGGCCGGCACCATGGGCCGGGAGTCACGGTGAGGCGGCGCGCCTAGCGGGCGGGCGGGCGGCTTCCTCGCACTGGGGGAAAGAGGCGGGAGTTGAGGTGGCAGCGGGACCGGGCCTGAACCGGTGCGGCCCCACGTGCAGCCAGCGCTGCCCGCGACCACCGGAGGGGCAGGGAGACCTCGGCCGAGGGAGTGACTGTACTTGGGCCGGTGACGCTCACAGGGTTTCCTGCACTGCCATCGCCCGTTGCAGCCCCTGGAGCGGGACCACCCCTCCAGGAGGTCAGTGCTTGGGCATCCCGCCATTTCCACGAAGCCCACCGGGATCCCTCAGTCAGTATTGATCCCAGTTGAATTTATTATCAGTTCGCGTTTTACACCTTTCCCTGGCGCCTGTTGCTGTCGATTTTAAGTCCTTTGTGCGTGTCTGGTATTTTCTCAAGTCAGTTGAAAGGAGCTGGAGACTAAATATTTATACGTCATCTACAACATTGAAAGTGACTAGGCTTTTAGTGGGCTACAATAAATACTTGTTGCATGGTGATTTATTTCGCAGGTAGATCTCATATTTCTTTGTTATATGTTTTCTGTCCTTTTAAAACCTGGATTGGGAGGTCTTATTAGAATTCTTATACCTCTTCAAAACTTTAGTTTGTTACGGGGTTTGAGACCTTGAGGTTTTTATCTTAAAGATGAGTATTTGCTTTGTATTTACAGTGAATGAAAGATCTTTTTATCTGGGTTGTAAGTACTAAGTAATAGTTTATTGAGATACAGGTAATGTTCAGGGAAATGGACAAAGCTTAAGGGTAGAGCTAGATGAAATTTAGCAAATCCATAAACTGAATGCTATAACATGGATAAAGATAGAGAACAGTTATATTTTTACAGAGAATTCCTCTGCAGGTCTTTTAAATCTCCTGGAAGGCATTGCTGTTCATCTGGCTTCCCAGAACAGAAAACCGGAAGTGATAGTTTATTTCTCTTGTACATTCTAAACCCAATACTTTTTTTTTTAAGATTTTATTTATTTATTTGACAGTAGAGAGATCACAAGTAGGCAGAGAGGCAGGCAGAGAGAGAGGGAAGCAGGCTCCCCCCCACCCAGCAGAGAGCCGGATCCGGGGCTTGATCATAGGAACCTGAGATCATGACCTGAGCCAAAGGCAGAAGCTTTAGCAGACTGAACCACCCAGGCGCCCCACCCAGTAAGATTCTACAGCCCCTTCTCCATGTCTCCATTTTTGCTCTCTGACTTAATCCAGGCCCTAATCATTCAGTGCTCAGACTGCTACATTTGCCTCAAATTGATTATCTTCCTGTGATCTTGCACTCCTAATAGATTCCTCATACTGCAGCCAGAGTGACACTTCTGAAATAAAGATTATATCATTCCTCTCTTTTTTTTTAATTAACATATAATGTATTATTTGCCCCAGGGTACGTGTCTGTGAATCATCAGGCTTACACATTTCACAGCATTTGCCATACATATACATCACACATACCCTTCCCAATGTCCATATCCCTTCCCCCCCACCTCCCAGCAACCCTTAGTTTGTTTCATGAGTTTAGGAGTCTCTTA
>CM052809.1:24340753-24406370 GCA_028533885.1 Nasua narica
GTTCATATCTTCCGCCCATTTCTTGATTGGATTCTTTGTTCTTTGGGTGTTGAGTTTGAGAAGTTCTTTATAGATTTTGGATACTAACCCTTTATCTGATATGTCATTCACGAATATCTTCTCCCATTCTGTCAGTTGTCTTTTGGTTTTGTTGACAGTTTCCGTTGCTGTGCAAAAGCTTTTGATCTTGATGAAGTCCCAGTGGTTCATTTTTGCCCTTGCTTCCCTTACCTTTGGAGATGTTTCTAGGAAGAAGTTGCTGCGGCTGAGGTCGAAGAGGTTGTTGCCTGTGTTCTCCTCCAGGATTTTGATGGAGTCTTGTCTCACATTGAGGTCTTTGATCCATTTTGAGTATATTTTTGTGTGTGGTGTAAGGATATGGTCCAGTTTCATTCTTTTGTATGTGGCTGTCCAGTTTTCCCAACACCATTTTTTGAAGAGACTGTCTTTTTTCCATTGAATATTCTTTCATGCTTTGTTGAAGATTAGTTGACCATAGAGTTGCGGTTTGATTTCTGGGCTCTCTGTTCTGTTCCATGGATCTATGTGTCTGTTTTTGTGCCAGTTCCACAATGTCCTGATGATTACCGCTTTGTAATAGAGATTGAAGTCTGGAATTGTGATGCCGCCGACTTTGGTTTTCTTTTTCAACATTCCTCTGGCTATTCGTGGTCTTTTCTGGTTCCATATAAATTTTAGGATTCTTTGTTCCATTTCTTTGAAATAAATGGATGGTATTTTGATAGGGATTGCATTAAATGTATAGATTGCTTTAGGTAGCATAGACATGTTCACAATATTTGTTCTTCCAATCCATGAGCATGGAACGTTTTTCCATTTCTTTGTGTCTTCCTCAATTTCTTTCATGAGCACTTTGTAGTTTTCTGAGTACAGATTCTTTGCCTCTTTGGTTAGGTTTATTCTTAGGTATCTTATGGTTTTGGGTGCAGTTGTAAATGGAATCGACTCCTTAATTTCTCTTTCTTCTGTTTTGCTCTTTGTGTATATGAATGCAACTGATTTCTGTGCATTAATTTTATATCCTGACACTTGATTGAATTCCTGTATGAGTTCTAGTAGTCTTGAAGTGGAGTCTTGGGTTTTCCACATAAAGTATCATATCATCTTCAAAGAGTGAGAGTTTGACTTCTTCTTTGCCAATTTGGATGCCTTTTATTTCTTTTTGTTGTCTGATTGCTGAGGCTTCATTCCTCTCTTTTCATCCCTGTTGATTCTTACTGCTTCCAAAGATAAAGTCAGAGTCTTAAGCACATCCTTCAGGGCCCTTCACAAGAAAGCCTCTTAGAGCTCTTTAGCCTTCTCCCCTGCCCATATGGCTTGTGCTTTAGGTTAGTTCAGGAACTTAAGAAAGGCTCAGAGATGGGATGGAGCAAGGTGTTCGAGAAATAAAGAACCCAGTTTGCCTACATATGCAGGTGTCGTGAAGGGTTGAAAAAAAGTGGTGGGAAGTAGGTTCTCAAAGGGAGTTGGGTCCGTAATATAGGCGGATTGTAGATTTAATTTTAAAGATAAGAATTTGAGGGGCATCTGGGTGGCTCAGGCAGTTAAGCATCTGCCTTTTGCTCAGGTCATGATCCTCGGGTTCTGGGATTGAGCCCTGCATCACGCTCTCTGTTCAGTGGGGAGCCTGCTTCTCTGTCTCCCGCTGCTGCTCCCCCTGTTTGTACTTTCTCTTTCTCAAATAAATAAATAAGTAAAATCTTGAAGGTAAGAATTTGAGAGTCTTTGAAGATTTTGCATAAGAAATACATGGGTATAATATGGTCATATGGTTTATATAATATGGTCAGAACTCTGCTTTACGAAGATTACCATTGCAGCAATGAATGAAACAGATTTCAGGGAAAAGGGAATAGAAGCAAAAAGACCAGGGATCTTCTAAAATGCCCTAACTAGATGGCTTTGATGTGGAGTAGTGACAGTGGGAACTCTGAGGTGTTGATATAATGTGAAGAGAATTACAGAGGTGGAATTGGTGATACTTGGTGTTTTACTGGTTGTGTAGAATGAGAAAAATATTGAAGATAACGTATTTTGAGACTACTGACTGGAAGTTGTGATAATAAATGGTTTGGGGAGGCAAAGGTAATAAGTTTGGATTTCTACACATTGAATTTCAGGTGCTTGAGGGATAATGAGGTGCATTCATTCCCTAGCCATCTTATCCGTGTTTATCGCTTTAGGTAGTACATTGTACATTTGTACATTGATGACGCCCTTCATGAATTCTAGACTGATATTTCAACTACCTACATACATCCCCATGTGAATGCCCAATATCCTGATTCCGCCCCCCCCCCATATGTGATCCTCCCTCAGGCATCCCATCTTAGTAAATAGCAGCTTCATCTTTCTACTAGGTCCAGCCAAGTATCTCAGAGACACCCACGACTTTTCCCCTCCTGTCACACTTGGCATTGAATTAATCCTTAAATCAGTCAGTTCTAGTTTCAAAATATCTAGATTTTGACACTTCCTAGAAACTCTACACTCGACATTCTCATCCAGTCAGTCCACCACTCTCTTACTTGGATGATTGCTATAGTGTTCTACATCTTTTCCCTGCTTCTGCACTTGCCTTCCTTCAGTTTGTTCTCCCCTTAGCAGCCAGACTAATGCTTTAAAAATATTAGTGCGGTAACACTACTCCTCTACTTAGAATCTTCCAGTAACTTCTCAACTTACTCAGAGTGAAAGAAAAAGTCCTTAGAATGGCCTATAAGGCTCTACAGAGCTCTCCGCGTTTGACTGCCCTCCTGTGTTGCTGACCTCATCTCATGGCACTTGGGTCATTCAGCCTTAGCCACATCTGCCTTCCTTGCTGTTCCTTGGACACACCAGTCAAGCTTCTTCCTCAGCGACTTTGCACTTGTGCCTGTTGCCTATAAAGTTTCTCCTCCTTGTATCTAGACAGTTCATTTTCTTCAAACCTCTGAAATGTCTATTTATTAGTAAGTTTTTCTCATCACTTAGTATAAAATACCAAACTTCCTACCTCCCACCCTTTCTCTTTCATTTACTCTGATCAGAGTTTCTCTTCATAGTACCATGTGATGTATTATGTATTTATTTCTTTACTTGTCTGTCATCTCTTCCTTTACCAGAATGCAAGTTGCTTGGGGCAAGTTTGGTCTGTTTTTTTTACAGTCCTTACTTCCCTTTCAGGATAGTATTTCCCTGTCAACATGGACCATAGTTGCAGGGGTCATTACTTTCTCCGAATTTTAAGAGTTGATGAATAAAAAGGCCGTTCAGTGTTTAATTTGTCTGCTAAGATCTTTTAGGAAAATGTGATTAATTAAAATATAAAAGAAGGTACCTGTGTTTGCTAAACTTAATCTTGAACTTATCCTTCTAGCCACTATCGGAAGCGATCAGCATCAAGGGGGCGCTCTGGAAGTCGTTCTAGAAGTCGCTCACCCTCAGACAAAAGAAGTAAACGTGGAGATGATAGACGTTCTAGAAGCAGAGATAGAGATAGAAGGAGAGAGAGGTCTCGGAGCAGGGATAAAAGAAGATCTCGGTCAAGAGACCGGAAGCGCCTGAGGTAAGACATTAGTCTCCTAAAGACTCGTGATAAATTGGGCCTTCTCAGCTAAATTGGGCTTGTTCAAAAGTATGACTTGGACTGGAATTTAACGGCCCTTTTGTGGAAATTCTGCTTTGACCCCAGCTCATTTGATTAGGTCCAGAGGTGCTTTGCCTGGAGCAAAGACTCTCAAAGGTATTATGTCATCAAGACTGTTCTGTTCTAACTCTATCGCAGGAGAGCTGACCACTGTGTTCAGTCCAGCCACTAAAGCCAGCAGGAGAAGGAAAAGGGCAGAGTCATCTGCAAGCCCTGCTTGCTTTTTGACACTTAAAAAAAAAATTTGTTTTTAAGGTTTTTATTTTTTTAAGTAGACTCTACCCAATGTGGGGCTCAAACTTACAACCCTGAGATCAAGAGTTGCATGCCCTACTGACTGAGCCAATCAGGGACTCTCCCAACTTCCCCATTTTTTAATTTCTAAAAAAGATTCTATTTATTTATTCATTTTAAAGATTTTAAGTAATCTCTGCACGCAACGTGGGGCTTGAACTTACAACTTCAAGTTCAAGAGTTGCATACTCTATCAAATGAGCCAGTCGGGTGTCTCCGTTTGACACTCCTTTAAAACTGTTTTGAATAAAAGGACCCCCCAATTTTTATTTTACTTTTACTTGCTCACATATTCCTTGGCACCAGTCAAGCAGCTGTAACCTTTGTAGAGGTGGAAAACGTTGTCTGTAAATAAAAATAATCTTACCCACACCAAAAAGTTATTTGATAAGTTTCTTATTATAATAGGAAGGAGGACAGAGTTGTACAGGTACTGTGAACTGATCACAGAAAAATCTCTTTTGCAAACATTGGAAGAAAAATTTGCAGAAGCATTACATGGTACTCAGGGAAAATAACTCATCTATGAACATGTGGATAGTGATAACTTAGTTTCATATTATGTGGTCCCAGGAACAGTTTCATATAATTCATTGAAGTATGTGTTGAGTGAAATTGATTTTTTTAAGATTTGGTCTTTGACTTTCAGAAGTGAAAATAGAATCTCAAGGTTTGAGAGCAAGAAGGATTTTGAGATTATCTAAGTGGAGTCTCCATATTGTATAGATGAGGAGAATTGATCTGCCCTATGTCATGTCACTGTCAGCACTAGAATAGAAATTGTCTCCTAGTCTTCATATCTCTGATATTTCCATAGCTGCATTGTACCCATCCTTATGCTTAAGTTTTGGCTGACTTTGAAATTTAGATTTTCTGATGTAGACCATACATTTCAGAAAGACAGATTTAGTATCACAGATTTGCTGTGTTTTTCAACAAATATCATTTTGAAATTAGTATCCTCATTTTCTCATTAACCACTTCTAAGAATTGACTTTACTTGTTCCTTTTTTTTAATCTGATTTGATGGTTAATTGAAATCTCAGCCTTTAATAATGGTAATAGTTAAGAAGCTTCTTTCAACACGGAAAGAACCATTATCTGAAAGTAACTCCACTTGGTCATAGAATGAATGAAAAGTGTCCTCCTTTCAGGCGTTCCAGAAGTAGAGAGAGAGACAGAAGTCGGGAGCGAAGAAGATCTCGAAGTCGAGACAGGAGACGCTCAAGGAGTAGAAGCCGAGGCCGGCGATCCAGATCCTCCAGTCCTGGCAATAAAAGCAAGAAAGCTGAGAATAGGTAATGTGATCATCGAACTGTATCTCTCATGCAGTTTGGGAACTGACTCTTCCCTGTTCCTTCCTTTTTAAAAAAATCTTCATAAATAATTACTGACTAGCTCCTACAATCAACTGTTGGCTACATTTTATTTTATTTATTTTTATATTTTTAATTAATTTTTTTGAATTTTAATAGATTATAAACTTGTAATTCAGTTGAAAAATACTAGATTCAGTTTTAACATTCATAGTACATTGTTCTCTTATTTGATACCTGTTGTTAATGGTCAGGAATATATTGTATAAACATCTTTTGGGAAACTCTGTTTTTCCTTTGAAATGATGTTCTTAGCATTTCTGACACTGGTTGACATAACTTTTTTTTTTTTTTTGGACAAATAACTTTTTAACTCATGAATTTCGGAATTGTTCTTCAGGATAGGTATGAACTTTGCTTGTGTTAAGTTAAATGTACATGTTTCCTTAGGATGCCAGTACCCTTCAATTTCAAGATATATCTGTTAGACATAGCATGTTTGGTCTTTATATTTCTCTTTTCAATGGTTTGTTTTTTGCTTGTTTCTAAAGTGGTGACATAGTTGATATATGAATTTGTATCCTTTTTCTATATATTATTCATATTAATCGTGTTTTCCTCGTGTCATTAATTTTATAAATTTTACTTTTATTTTACCAAGGTTGGTATAATCCCATTGGGATTATTTTGAGTTAAAAGTAAAATACAAATTCAGGAAAGTGAAAGAAATGTAAATATGTAGTTTATTAAATAATTATAAAGCAATATCCATGTAACCACCACCAAGGATAAGAAATACAACATGTTAGGACGCCTCTCTCTCAAAGCGTCTGCCTTTGGCTCAAGTCATGATTCCAGGGTCCTAGGGTTGAGTTCCACCTGGGCTCCTTGCTCAGTGGGGAGCCTGCTTCTCACTCTGCCTGCAATGCCTGCTGCTCCTCCTGCTTGTGCGCTCTCTCTGTTTCTGACAAATAAATAAAACCTAAAAAAAAAAAGAGAAAAGAAAGAAATACAACATATCAGTATCTCTAGAAGCCCTCCATGTCCTTTCTGTAATTCCAGCTCTGCTGACCTAGATAAAACCACTCCTGACTTGTGTACTTGTAATTTCTTTGTGTTTATTTATAGTTTTACACCTGTGTTCACATCTGGAAAAAGAATAGTTAAGATTTATATGTTTTTTAACTTTACTTGAATGAGTCCCATATTCTTTTGTATCTTTGTTGATCATTGTTTGAGAGTCATCCATGTTGCTTATAACAGTAGTTCATTTTCACTGCTGAATACTATTCTGTGGTATAAATAGACCACTGTTTATCCATTCTACTGTAGGTATTTGAGTTCTTTTAACTTTTAGGCTATTACGAACATTTTTATATATGTGTCCTAGTGTACATGTGCTTGAGTTTCCCTAGGGTGTGTTTCTAGGAGTGAAAGCTCATAGAATATGCATAGCCTTGTTTTTTTAAAGATTCGTTTATTTGAGGGAGAGTGTGAGTGTAAGGCATGCGAGCAGGGGGAGGGACAGAGAGAGAGAATCTCCAGCAGACTCCCTGCTGAGTGTAGAGCCCAACACGGCGTGATCCCACAAACCTGAGATCTTGACCTGCGCTGAAATCAAGAGTCGCTTGGTCAACTGACTGAGCGACCCAGCCACCCCAGTTCATTTTTACTGAATAATAAAAATTTTTATTGAATAATCCCAAATGCTTTCCAGAGGGGGTATACTGATTGTATTCTGATGAGCAGTATCATTGTGTTGCTCCATACTCTTCCCAGTATTTGGTAGGTAGTCTTATTAATTTTTTTTATGAACTTTTTTTTAAAGTTTTTATTTATTTATTTGACAGAGAGAGAGATCACAAGTAGGCAGAGAGGCAGGCAGAGAGAGAGGGGGAAACAGGCTTCCCGCTGAGCAGAGAGCCCGATGTGGGGCTCGATCCCAGGACCCTGAGATGATGACCTGAGCCAAAGGCAGAGGCTTTAACCCACTGAGCCACTCAGGCGCCCCTATAGGCTATATTTAATCTAAACATAAAGATTATTATGCTGAATAAAAAAATATGTAAAGGAAATAATTATGAACTATTTGGATTTATTCCAGGAATGGAAGGTTGGTTTAACGTTAGAAAATCTGTCAGTGTAGGGGCGCCTGGGTGGCTCGGTTGATTAAGTGTCTACCTTTAGCTCAAGTCATGCTCCTAGGTTCCTGGGATTTGAGCCCTGTCCCTGCTTAGTGGGGGATCCTCTTCTCTTTCCCTCTGCCCCTCCCCCTGTGTGTGCTATGTCTCAAATGAATAAATAAATTCTTCTAAAAAAGAGAGGGAGCGTGTTATAGGATTCCATCCCAGTACCCTGAGATCATGACCTGAGTCGAAGGCAGATGCTTAACCAACGGAGCCACCCAGGCGGCCCAAGAAATTTTTTTTACTTATAAGATACCAAACATAGGGGTAAAATGCAAGGCCTATTGGGGTTTTAAATGTTATTATTGATTGATTGATTGATTGATTGAGATTTTACTTATTTGAGGGGCGCTTGGGTGGCACAGTGGGTTAAAGCCTCTGCCTTTGGCTCAGGTCATGATCTCAGAGTCCTGGAATCGAGCCCCACATCGGGCTGTCTGCTCGGCAGGGAGCCTGCTTCCCGCATCTCTCTGCCTGCCTCTCTGCCTATTTGTAATCTTTCTCTCTCTCTCTCTGTCAAATAAATAAATAAACAAACAAAACAAACAAACCAATCGATCAATCTTTTTTAAAAAAAAAAAGATTTTACTTATTTGAGAGAGAGAAAGGGAGAATATATAAGGGAGAGTGAGAAGGAGAAGCAGACTTTGTGCTGAGCAAAGAGCCCGGTGCAGGATTTAATCCCTGGCCCCTCTGATCATGACCTGAGCCAAAGGCAGATGCTTAACCAACTGAGCAACCCAAGCCCCCTAAACATTATTCATTTTTAAATGAGTTAATTAAAAATTATCTTGGAGAATGTTAATGTTTTGGTAAATTTTCTGTGTAAATTTTACCTCTCCTATTTAAATTTTGTCATTTTTATATGATATGTCTACTTTTTCTTGGCCAGATTGCCAAATATTTAATAATATTTGTAATTAATGTTATAGAATTTAATTTTCATTGTATTTCCAAGGTGTTTATTAATATAAAAGTTAAATTGACTTTTGGAAGTTCTTTTTTTTTTTTTTTTAAGATTTAAGAGATCACAAGTAGGCAGAGAGGCAGGCAGAGGGAGAGAGGGGGAAGCAGGCTCCCTGCTGAGCAGAGAGCCCGATGCGGGGCTTGATCCCAGGACCCTGAGATCATGACCTGAGCCGAAGGCAGAGGCTTAAACCACTGAGCCACCCAGGCGCCCCGACTTTTGGAAGTTTCTTAACTAAAAAGTAAAATGCAAGTCTTTAGATGTATTTTATTTCATTTTATTATTTATTTTATTTTTGAGAGAGAGAGCCTTTGTGAGTGGGGTGCGTGGGAAGGGACAGAGGGAGAGAATCTTAAGCAGCCTCCACGCTTAGCACAGAGCCTGAGGTGGCTCAATCCCATGACTCTGAGATCACAACCTGAGCCAAAGTTAAGAGTTAGACACTTAACTGACTGAGCCACCCAGGCGCCCCCTTTAAATGTAATTTTATATGTGAATGTTTCCAAGCACAAATAGATGATGTTTCTTTCTCTCTTTTTTGGTAGATCTAGGTCCAAAGAGAAAACAGATAGTGGGGAAAGTTCTAAAGAGAAGAAAAAAGACAAAGATGACAAGGAAGATGAAAAAGAAAAAGATGCTGGCGTATGTTTACTAACTAAATAACTGTATATTATCAGATTTGTTTCTGTGATCACAAACTGTCAGGGTTTTTTATTGCTATTTTATTTTTTTTTTTAGTAGGCTCCATGTCCAACTTGGGGCTTAGCTCACCACCCTGAGATCAAGAGTCCCATGCTGTACCGACTGAGCCAGATAGGTCCCCTATATATTTTTATTTTTATTTTATTTATTTATTTTCAAAGATTTTATTTCTTTATTTGAGAAAAAGTGAGAGAGCACAAGCATGGGGAGCAGCAGAGGGAGAGGAAGAAGCAGACCGTCTGCTGAGCAGGGAGCCTGATGGGTCTTGATCCCAGGACGTCGGGATTATGGCCTGAGCCAAAAGCAGATATTTAACTGACTGGGCCACCCAGGCGTCCCTATTTTTATTTTTAAATGATAGTATGTAAAAAAAAACCCAAAAAACAAAAAATAGATAAAGTGAAAGCTGTCCCTATTAGAAAATTTATTTCTCAACAGTATTGCATATTTATATACATTACCTGTTTTTACTTAACAAAATGTGATCATGCTATGTGTAGTATTCTCCGTACCTTGCTTTTATTCCTTGTTTTACTTATTCATTTATTTTTATTAAGTAATCTCTGCTCCCAATGTGGAGCTCAAACTCAGCCCCCAGATCCGATCAAGAGTTGCAGGTTCCACTGACTGAGCCAGCTAGGTCCCCCGCTTTTCTTTTTTTTTTTTTTTTTAAAGATTTTATTTATTTATTTGACAGAGAGAGAGATCACAAGTAGGCAGAGAGCCAGGCAGAGAGAGAGGAGGAAGCAGACTCCCTGCTGAGCAGAGAGCCCGATGTGGGGCTCGATCCCAGGACCCTGAGATCATGACCTGAGCCGAAGGCAGAGGCTTTAACCCACTGAGCCACCCAGGCGCCCCGGTCCCCCGCTTTTCTTAATTTTTAAATTATGCTCTATTTTTTTAACCTATAAGATCTGAAGAAGAGTACACGGCAGTATACCCAACATGCAACTTAAATAGAGTGCATTGTTGTTTTCATTTGTTATATATTGGAGATCTTCTGTAACTGAATATACAGATATAGCTCATTGTTTTTAATGCCTGCATGGTGTTCTATTGAAACAAGGTAAAGAAATCACCTTTGATGGATATTTAGGTTATTTCCAGTCTTCCTTATGAACAGTGGTGTGTGAATCCTTTTACATATGTCTTTTGTGAATGTAGTATAGGGTAACTTGGTATCAGTGAAATGGCTTTGTCAGTGGGTGTATGCATTGAACATTTTGACAAATAGTATCAAAGTGCCCTCCAAAAGGGTGCTATACCTTTTTTTTAAATAAGTTTATAATATATTTAAGTCATCTCTTCACCCGGTGTGGGTCTATACTCATCTCACGAACCTAGGATTAAGAGTCATACGTTCTTCTGAGTGAGCCAGGCAGGTGCTCTAAGTTTTGTCTTGTTTTGTTTTGTTCTAATAATTTTTTTTTTAAGATTTTATTTTTTGACAGAGAGAGACACACACACAGCAAGAGAGGTGCACAAGCAAGGAGAGTGGGAGAGGGAGAAGCAGGCTTTTCACTGAGCAGGGAGCCTGATGCAGGGCTTGATTCCAGGACCCTGGGATCATGACCTGAGCCAGAGGCAGATGTTTAACAGCTGAGCCACGCAGGCGACCCTTTAATTGAGTTTTCAACTTTAATTCCAGGATATTTAACATCCAGTGTTAATATTAGTTTCGGGTCACCATTAAAATTTTGTGGTATTTTCTTTGACTATTTTTTGATGTATGTATTTCCATAGCTATCTATAATGATAGCATATGTAAATTTTTTTAAAAGATTTTATTTATTTGTAAGAAAGACGGAGCACAAGCTGAGGGAGGGAGAAGGACAAGCAGACTCCCTGCTGAGCGGGGAGCCCAAAGCACGGCTTAATTCAAGTATCCCAAGATCATGACCTGAGCCAAAGTCAGACATTTAACAGACTGACCCACCCAGACACCAGCATATGTCAATTTTTTATTTCTACGATGTTTGATCATTTTCAGTTCCTGCTTAGGGCTATGAAAATGGTTTGCTTTCTCCTTTTCAGAGTATTGTTAATCATCTTGATAAAGTCTTTGAAAAGGCTGTTTCTAGGAAACTTAGACCTAAAGACTAAAAGACCAAAACTTTTTAATCATGTTGATAAAGAGCTTTCACTTACTCACTAATTTGTAATAGAAAATTTCTTTTTCATGGAGGTAATCTTTGAGGAATTTAGAGGATTTAAACTTGAGAATAACTAATAACTGGGGAATTTTGCTTGTTAATTCATCTAGTTATAGTTTGAGGAAGAAAGTGGATTCATGTTTGCATCTTGCCTGAAATTAAAATGAGATTAGTTAATCAAGTTTGAAGTCTGTCTGCTTTCTTAGTTGGAGATGCTTTTCATTGTTTGCTGGTATATTCATAGGTATATTTAAAAGATGTGTCCCTGCAATTGTATCAATTTGGGAGCTATTATAAATAAAGCTGCTATAAGCACTCAAAAAAAAAAAAAAGACATGTGATCTAAATCTGGTCTAAATTGAGGAGTTTGTAAATACAGCTGTTTTTCCTTTTCCTTTTTATATCATTTGGAGAATTTATATGGAATGTCGCTGAAATAAAGTTGTTAATCTTTGTTTCCCTCTGTATCTCTCATTTTCCCCCAAGAACTTTGATCAGAATAAACTGGAAGAAGAAATGAGAAAGCGAAAAGAAAGAGTAGAAAAATGGCGAGAAGAGCAACGTAAAAAGGCCATGGAAAACATAGGGGAACTGAAAAAAGAAATCGAAGAGATGAAACAAGGGAAAAAATGGAGTTTAGAAGATGATGATGGTATATTCATTTGTTAGACAACCTATATAACAGTTCATGTAGCATATTCTAGAAATATGAGTAATATTTCATGCTGGGAATTTTTAGGCCATTTTTTACTTTGGAAAAATACAGCATTTACCCTTTTTTTAAATTAAGATTTTATTAGAGGATGAGAGAGAGGGGGGAGGGGCAGAGGGAGAGAGAGAAGCAGACTCCCCACTGAGCAGGGAGCTGGATGACGGGCTTGATCCCAACCTGAGCCAAAGGTAGACGTTTAACTGACTGAGCCACACAGCTGCCCCAACCATTTTTTTTTTTTTTGCCCCAACCATTTTTTTAATGTATCTTTTAAAGATTTATTTATTTGAGAGAGCTAGAACATGAGTGCGCATGAATGGGGGAGAAGAAGAGAGAAGGAGAGTGAATCTGAAGCAGATTCAGCATGAGGCTGGACTCAGGGCTTGATCCCACAACTACAAAATCATGATCTGAGCCAAAATCCAGAGTCAGTTGCTTAACTGATGGAGCCACCCAGGCTCCCCGATATATTTTTTAATTTTTTTTATTTTTATTTATCTATTTGACAGAGAGAGAGATCACAGGTAGGCAGAGAGGGAGGCAGAGAGAGAGGGAAGCAGGCTCCCTGCTGAGCAGAGAGCCTGATGTGGGACTTGATCCCAGGATGCTGGGATCATGACCTGAGCTGAAGGCAGAGGCTTTAACCTACTGAGCCACTCAGGCGCCCCCCCCCCCCCGATATATTTTTTAAAGATCTATCCATTTGAGAATGAGAGAAAGAATGATTAGGAGTGGCAGAGGAGAGAGATTCCTCAAGCAGACTCCTCGCTGAGTGAGGAGCCTGATGCAGGGCTCGATCCCAGGACCTTGAGATCATGACCTGAGCTGAAACCAAGAATCAGATACTCAATCGACTTAGCCGTCCAGGGCCCTCATTTTAACAATTATTAAGTGTATAGTTCTGTGGCATTAAATAAATTCATGGTGTTGTTCATTATCCATCACTACTATCCATTTCTAAAACTTTTTCATCATTCCTAACAGAAAGTCTGTACCCAATACAGATTTCTTTTTTTTTTTTTAAAGATTTTATTTATTTAACAGAGAGAGAGAGAGATCACAAGTAGGCAGAGAAGCAGGCGGGGGGGGGGGGCAGGAAATAGGCTCCCCGCTGAGCAGAGAGCCCGATGTAGGACCCGATCCCAGGACCCTGAGAACAAAGGCAGAGGCTTTAACCCACTGAGCCACCCAGGCGCCCCTCTTTTTCTTTTTTTTAAATATTTTATTTGTTTACTTATTAGAGAGCATGCGTGCATAAGCAGGGGAAGCTGCGGGCAGAGGGAGAAGCAGGTCACCCACCCAGAAAGGAGCCCAATATGGGACCCAGGACCCTGGGATCATAACCTGAGCCGAAGGCAGACACTTAACTGACTGAGCCACCCA
Source organism: Nasua narica (assembly GCA_028533885.1). Lineage (NCBI taxonomy): Eukaryota > Metazoa > Chordata > Mammalia > Carnivora > Procyonidae > Nasua > Nasua narica. Next base: position 24,354,116 of record CM052809.1, read on the forward strand.
GGTGTCCCCAGATTTCTTTTTCTTTTATTCTTTCTTTTTCTTCTTTTTTTTTTAAACTTCTAAGTAATTGCGACACCCGATGTAAGGCTTGAACCCACGGCCCTGAGATCAAGAGTCACACGCTCAACTGACTGATCTAGCCAGGTGGCCCCTGTACCCAATAAAAATTAATTCCCCATCTTTCCTACTCTCCACCCCCTCAATTCTACTTTCAGTCTATTCCAGGTACCTTATATAAGTTCAGTCATAGAGTCTTTGTCCTTTTGCATCTGGGCTTATTTCACTCAGCATAATGTTCTCAAGGTTCTTCCATGTTGTAGCATGTATCAGAATTTCATTCCTTTTTTATGGCTGAATAATAGTCCATTTCGTGTATAACACTACATTGTATTTACCTATTTGTCTGTTGGATACCTGGGTTGTTTCACCTTTTGGCTGTTGTGAATAAGTCTGCTATGAATAATGTGGCAAATACCTCTTTGAATATCTGCTACTGATTCTTTTGGATATATACCTAGAAGTGGAATTGGTGAATTTGTATTGAGATATTAAATTTCTCTTGTAATATTTATGTTAATATGTGAATTATAGGGTAGTTTTCAATAAGGATTACCGATTTTGCTTTAGACTGGAGAGTTGGGTTCTTATGGGCATAGTTAGTTAATAACTCTTTATTTATTTCAAAAAAAGAGATTTGTTTATTTATTTATTAGAGAGAGAGACTGAGAATGAGAGGGGAGAAGGTCAGAGGGAGAGGCAGACTTCCCGCAGAGCCGGGAGTCCGATATAGTACTCGATCCCGGGACTCTGGGATCATGACCCGAGCCGAAAGCAGTCGCTTAACCAACTGAGCCACCCAGGCGCCCCAATAGCTCTTTAATTATTATATTACAAATAAGAATGTTAGTAGTGAAGGTAGATTAAGAGCATGTTTTCAGGTCCCTCCTGAGTTTTCGTGACTTAGGAGAGAAATATTTCCCTGCCATATCTGATTTTGATTTGAGGTTTTAGTGAAGTAGGTGAGTGTGAAATTTTATAGAAAAGTAGAATTTTGGGGCACCTGGATGGCTCAGTGGGTTAAGCCTCTGTCTTCGGCTCAGGTCATGATCTCAGAGTCCTGGGATCAAGCCCCGCATCGGGCTCTCTGCTCAGCAGGGAGCCTGCTTCCTTCTCTCTATGCCTGTCTCTGTGCCTACTTGTGATCTCTCTCTCTCTCTCTCTGAAATAAATAAATAAAAAAAAATCTTTTTTAAAAAAGTGAAATTTTGCTGTTTTTTTGTGAAAATTTGGTGAATTTTTTGTTTTTTGTCGAAGTTTCACAGAGTGGTTTAAATAGATAAAAGAATTGTATCTTTAAGAGGAAATGATGTCTTAGTTATATGAAAAAAAGCTAGGTTGTCTTTAAGTTAAAATGCTAGTTTTTCCTCTGATTTAAAAAAAGTAATTTTTCCGGGACACCTGGGTGGCTCAGTTGGTTAAGCATCTGCCTTCGGCTCAGGTCATGATCACAAGGTCCTGGAATGGAGCCCTGCATCGGGATCCCTGCTCAGATCCTGTTTTTCCTTCTGCCTGCTGCTCCCCGATTGTACTCTTTCTCTCTGTAAAGAAATAAATAAGATCTTTAAAAAAATAAATAAAAAGTAATTGAAAGAAAAGAAACCTATCATTTAGGAATTTTTAGTCCTACCTCTTTTCAGTTTACCTTATATATTATTACTACTTAAAACTGATAGATGCTTGATTTAGAAACTTGTAAGTCTGCATAGTTGCACTGCAGTGTGCCTGGGTTGATTGGAAGGGAGGCCATTTGGGCAGGGAGAGACTAGGTAATGGTGGGCTGCAATCTGCTTATGAAGTATGTCCTTTGGAAACGTGTGTACAGAAAAATGTTTCTGCTCTTTTAGATGATGAAGATGATCCTGCAGAGGCTGAAAAGGAAGGAAATGAAATGGAGGGGGAGGAGTTAGATCCATTAGATGCTTACATGGAAGAAGTAAAAGAGGAAGTAAAGAAGTTTAATATGAGAAGTGTGAAAGGTGGCGGGGGAAATGAAAAGGTATGTCGTTTTCTCTTATTTTTGAAGATTTATCCAGTATTCCTAATTGGGTAACTTGAATTATTATCGTGGTGACCTACTGATGACTTGCCTGACTTTAGAAAGCTGTTTCCTCCCCCATCTCAGAAATGCTAGTGCTTTTTCTTGGTACCACAGATGCTCGGACGTTTTAGCTATAAATGTTCTTTGAAAAGTCACTCTTATGCCACCATCTTTGATATCTTTGCTTACTGTTGACTTCTCAGTAGGGCCTCTCCAGACTTCCGCACTTTCATCTTTTGTGCTTGTGCATGTATTTATTTTTTAATAGTATTTGTTACCTTTTCACAGAATATAGTTTGGTTTTTATTATCTTTATTGTTTTTCCCGTCTTGTAAAATTAAAGCTCTCTAAGAGCCATGACCTTTATCGCTTTATTTATTGAAATATCATAAGTTCCCTGAACAGTGTCTGGCTTGTCCAGTGAGTAAAAAGTACCGTTTAGTAGTATTTTTAAAATGAACTGTATTATAATATTAGATGTTATATAACTTTATATATTATGTAGAATGATATTATAATTACACAGTATTATATAAAGTATACAGTACTGCATATATTATATAATGCAGTTATGTTACATTTTAAAATTTAAACAATTCATAAGGAGAAAGGCTTTTTTTTGTCAATTAACTTTTCAGTAGTAACTAAGTTAATTTGGATTATAAATTGTGTCATTTATTGTGTTTCATTTGCATACAATTTGATTTTCACTTTTACAAATACTTTATATTTCCCTCTTTTATTTTAGAAGTCTGGGCCAACAGTCACAAAAGTTGTCACTGTCGTGACAACCAAAAAAGCAGTGGTAGATTCTGATAAGAAGAAAGGTGAGCTGATGGAGAATGACCAGGATGCCATGGAGGTAATTCTTCCTTAATTGTGACTTTGTTAATGACAGTATTCTAGAAGTATTTATTAGAAAGCATTGGTGGAGTTGTGCTTTTCAGTTATAGAAACTAATGTTAGGAGGCATTCTTGTTATTCTCAACAGTATTGTTGCTGCATATCCAGTGGATAGAACATTCTGCTATTTCTGACCTTTTTCTGTATGCCCACGTTTTGTTTCCCCTCTGCCCCTCATCAACTCACCTCAGACATATAAGGTGGGAGAAGAAATATCAAGTGACAGAATTAATTGAATTTCTTCCTACTAACATGCATTGTAAAGATTTGTGTGGAGGGAATTATATCAAAACTTCCTTAAAACTCTATTAGAATTATATTTTTGTTATTTTAGCTTTATGTTGTCATTATGATGTTCTGTGAGAGCCCAAAATAAAGAATGTAAAAAATTAAAAGCTAAGGAATATTTTCTAGGAGAGGAGGAATTCATTTATTTATTTATTTTTAAAGAGAGGAGGATTTTTATCTTTAATTTATTTCATATATTTATTTATATATGTATTTTAAAGATTTTTTATTTATTTGAAAGCATAAGTGGCGGGGAGGGACAGAAGGAGGAGGAGAAACAGACTCCCTGCTCTGTGGGAAGGTAGATGTGGGGCTATATCCTGGGACGCAGGGATCATGACCTGAGCTAAAGGCAGATGCTTAACTGATTGAGCCACCCAGGTGCCCCAAGAAAGAAGGATTTTAAAAGTTAGGAATATTGCCTCTTGTAAGGAGAAAATAATAATAATTTTGGCTTTTTACTTTTTTTTTTTAAATAGTATTCTTCAGAGGAGGAAGAAGTTGATCTTCAGACAGCTCTTACAGGTTATCAGACAAAACAGAGAAAGCTTCTAGAACCAGTGGACCATGGGAAAATTGAATATGAACCATTCAGAAAAAACTTTTATGTTGAAGTTCCAGAATTAGCAAAAATGTCTCAAGAGGGTAAAATTCTTTCTTTGATTTATTGGTTATTTTGGAAACAGAGGGAGATATGCATTGCTTTGCTCAGGAGGAATACTGGATAGGTCTGTGAGTTGATGCATGAGTAGGAGGAATTTGCATGGCTTACCTGAAGAAATGAGAAAGGAAACTAGACTGCTAGAGGTCATTCTAGAGAGTATGAACATCATTTGCAAAGATTCAGACCAGTGAGGAATCAGTGTAGTTTTGGAAGTATTTTTAAAAATGAGCAAAAATTAGTTTGGCTCACGTAGTTGAGATTTTTAGGGTTGAGGGTACTCTTTATGTGAAGTTACCAAATTAAGTATTCTTAGCCTTGCCTGCTGGGATTTGAAGGTTAGGAACCAATGCGAAACTAATTCTGATTGAATAAGGATAATCTGGACAACTTTTGCTTGGAGAAATACTGTTTGTATTACCTGTCAATCATTGTTTTTTATTGATGTTATAATATGAGACTTGATAAAAGCCAAATTACAGAAATTGGAGTATTTCTTTTTTTTTTTTTTTTTAAAGATTTTATTTATTTATTTGACAGAGAGAGAGAGATCACAAGTAGGCAGAGAGGCAGGCAGAGAGAGAGGGGGAAGCAGGCTCCCCGCTGAGCAGAGAGCCAGATGTGGGGCTCGATCCCAGGACCCTGAGACCATGACCTGAGCAGAAGGCAGAGGCTTTAACCCACTGAGCCACCCAGGCGCCCCTGGAGTATTTCTTTTTGTCCCCAGTTAGTTGTAGCACTAGTTGTATTAACTGTCTTCATGAGCTATTCAGTACTTTGTCCTGTAGCTTTTCTGTGGAGTTATCTTTAGTAGCACTAAAAAAACGATTTGAAGATTTTTAAACTTACTGTGCCTGATTGAAAAGTAAAAGGCATTAATGGAACAATATTTAACAGCTTTTAATCTGGATTTTGTTTTGTAGAGGTAAATGTATTTCGGTTGGAAATGGAGGGCATTACTGTCAAGGGAAAAGGTTGCCCCAAACCAATTAAATCTTGGGTCCAGTGTGGAATTTCCATGAAGATCTTAAATTCTCTCAAAAAGTAAGTGGGTAGCAATTATCTACTTTTTCAGTGTCTTACTATTCAGAATGGCTCTTTTATACAATTAACTCTGTTACATTTGTATTCTAATAGGAAAACTTACTATCTTTTTCTTGAACAGCTTTATTGAGGTAGCGTTTACATGTTGTAAAGTTTGCTCTTTGAGTATACAGTTCAATGATTTTTAGTATACTTACGGAGTTAACACAGTCATCACCATAATCTAATTTTAGAACTTTTCATTATCCCAACAGAAGGCCTTGTATCTATTTGTAGTCACACTTTTCTGCTCTCCTCTCCTAAGCAGCCACTAATCTACTATCTCTCGGTTTACCTATTCTGAACATTTCCTATAAATGGGATTGTACTAATGTAGTCTTTCGTGACTGACTTCTTTGACTTAGCATAACGTTTTCAGTGTTTATCCATGATGTGTAGAATGGCTCGGTACTTCATTCCTTTTTGGCAAATAATATTTCGTTGTACAGACATACCACATTTTGGAAAACGTTATTACTGAACATTGAGAGACCTAGAGATCTCACTTTTTATCTTGTCTTCCTTTGCTTTCCTTTTTAAGGCATGGCTATGAAAAGCCCACGCCAATCCAAACCCAGGCGATTCCTGCTATAATGTCTGGACGAGATTTGATTGGCATTGCCAAGACAGGAAGCGGAAAGACCATTGCTTTTCTGTTACCCATGTTTAGACACATCATGGATCAGAGGTCATTAGAAGAAGGAGAGGGGCCAATAGGTACAATTCCTTTCATTAAACTGTTTTTTCAGGTAACAACTTTGTTGTCAGTTAATCAGAAAGACCTGATACTTTATAATGTTATATGTAACAATAAAGATGTCTTTATGTACATTTCCTTTATAAATTTGGCACTTTGGGGCTGATTTCCCCTTACCAGCAGGTGGAGTGAGAATCTTCAGAGCTCTGGAGTGACACCTCAGAAGTACAAAAACAGCCTCTCCTGGCACAGCTCAATTTTTAAACTCTGACTCGGCAGGTAGACTCCTCGTGCATCTATCTGTTTATTTATATTGAGGTTTGTGCTTAGCGAGTATTATCATGGATCAATGAACTCAACATGGAAGATTGTAGGGAAATAGATTTCCTTTTTTTATTTTTGGCCTTAAAAGGCTATATAGTGCCAGCATTTCATTCAGGATTAGGTCTACAGATTCATTTCTTGATTCATTTGGCAGAGATCTGTTTTGCAAATTTGAGTAGGGTTTTGGAAATTTGTTCAGTTCCTCTCTTGGCAAAAGAGGGCACAATATATTCCTACTCTGTCTGCTCCTCAGACCAAGGTTGTTTCCGGAAACCGAGGTATGGCTCTACAGCACAGTGAGTCACTTGATTATCTTTGCTCTGTGATTTGCAGTTGAGAATGATTTGCAGTCTTTTCAACCAGGTATTTTCCTGATGGTTGAATGAGGCATTTAACTCTCATTTATCTTTCTTTAGCATGTTCTTAAAATCTACTTAAAATTATCATATACCACAGTGTCTGCTGTTACAAAGTTTTTGAAATAGGGTTTTCCAAGGTCCATAAAACAAATAAAAACAAAAACAAAAAGTAGACTGATAAATTTGAATGTTATTGCAGAGGTTAAATTTAACACTTTAAAGCTAGCCTACAGAATTTTGGTGGTTAGTTTTTTGACGTATTTATCTTTTCAGCTGTCATCATGACTCCAACTCGAGAACTGGCTTTACAAATTACTAAAGAATGTAAGAAGTTTTCGAAGACCCTGGGACTTAGAGTGGTGTGTGTTTATGGAGGAACAGGAATCAGTGAGCAGGTAGTTATAGAAGGAACATTCAGTTTTTCCATTCTTTTCTTAAATTAAATCATTTAATAATGTGATTTGTTTTAGTGTTTTATATAGCCCCATTGCTTTTATACATTCATTTCTTTTAGTATTTTCTTGTCAGAGAGGGAGTCAGGGAAGAGTGGAGGGAAAGGGGAGAGTAAATCTTCAGCAGGTTCCATGCATGCCCAGCCCGCAGCCCAGTTCAGGGCTTGATCTCACAACCTGAGGTCGTGACTGAGTGGAAATCAAGAGTCAGGAGAATAAATCGTATGATCAATAAATGCAGAAAAAGCATTTTACAAAATCCAATGCCCATGATTTTTTTTAATTCTCAAAAAACTAAGAACAAAAGGGAAGTCCCTCAATCTGTAAAAGGCCGTATGTTTTATGTAGCATAAACATACAGCTGACATCAAACTTAATGATGAAGACTGAATGTTTTTTCCCGCAACAACAGGAACAAGGCAAAAATGTCTATTCAAACTATTCTTGTTTAGTAATATATTTAAGGTTCTAGCCAGTGCAGCCAGCAATAAAAAGAAATGCAAAGTGTATAGTTTGGAAGAAAAGAACAACTGTATTTTTTCACAGATCATATTGTCTCATATGTGGAAAATCCTATGGAAGCTACCCAAAAAACTACCAGAATGAGTGTAGCAAGGTTGCAAGATACAAGATCAGCATACAAAAATGGACTGTATTTCTATATACTAGCAACAAACAATACTAAAGTGAAACAAAGAAAGCAATACATTTACGATATCATCAAAAACAAGGTGGCTCCGTTGGTTGTCTGCCTTCAGCTCAGTTCAGCTCATGATCTCCGAGTCCTGGGATCAAGCCCTGCATTGGGCTCCCTGCCCATAGGGGAGTCTGCTTCTTCCTCCTCCTCTGCCCTTTCCCCAGCTTGTGCTCACTCTTTCTCTCTCTCTCTCTCAAATAAATAAAATCTTTATAAAAAACAATAACATAGCCACGAATAAATTCAACATAAGTAGTTTAAGTTCTGTGCCCTAAATTATAAAACAATGCTGAGGGAAATCAAGGAAAACCTAAATCTATAGACAAATACACAATGCTCTTGGACTGGACTAAAATATTATGATGGCACATCTCTCCAAACTGATTTATAGATACAGGGATGCTTGGGTGGCTCAGTCGGTTAAGCAGAGGGAGAGAATCTGAAGCAGACTCCAGCTGAGCATGGGGCTCAACAAGGGGCTCTATCCCATTACCCACCACCCAAGTCAAGGGGCTCGATCCCAGGACCCTGAGGTCATGACCCGAGCTGAAGGCAGAGGCTTTAACTCACTGAGCCACCCAGACACCCCAGAGAGAAGGGGAGTCTTAAGCAGACTCTCCGTGGAGCACAGAGCCCACCATGGGTCTCCATCTCATCACTCAGATCATGACCTGAGCTGAAACCAAGTGTTAGATGCTTAACTGACTGTGCCACCCAGGTGACCAGGATTTTGAGTCATTTTTATATGTTGGCTTTTCTTTTCCTCCTTGTCTTCATCTGCTCAAGGAAGGCAGATACTTTTTTCCATTTTACTGATAAAGAAATGGCAAGAAAGGTTAGGTATGTTGATCAAAGTATTCAGGTTCATAAGATTTGTTTGTTTGTTCTAGACTTCCGAATTCCAGACCAGCATTTATTTTCTCTAATTCATGTGACATCTTTACAAGATGGTGATGAGTGTTTTGTGTTGTATCAGTTTCATCTGTATCCTTAATTAATTTCAGCAAGAATTATTTAATCATACCTCTCTTTACTTTGGCATTTCTCCAAGTGTCTTTTTCTTTTTTAATTTATTGTTTCTTTTTTATTTATTCATTTCTGAGAGAATATGAGTGGGGGCAGGTGGGTGGAGAGGGCCAGAGGGAGAGGAAGAAGCAGACTCTTCACACAGTTGGGATCCAAATGTGGGGCTTGATCCCAGGACCCTGAGGTCTTGACCCTAGCCAAAGGCAGATGCTTAACCAACTGAGCCACTCAGGTGCCCCTCTCCAAGTATCCTCTAAAGAATGAGAGTCATGGGGCACCTGAGTGGCTCAGTGGGATTAATACCTCTGCCTTCGGCTCAGGTCATGATTTCAGGGTTCTGGGATCAAGCCCTGCATGGGACTCTCTGCTCAGTAGGGAGCATGCTTCCCCCTTTCTCTGCCTACTTGTGATCTCTCTCCCTGTCAAATTAAATAAAATCTTAAAAAAAAAAGAATGAGAGTCATTAGATATTTTGCTTTAACTAGAAGGAGGGAAAAAAAAATGGGTCCTGAGATCAAATAAATTTTGGAAATGTCACATTTTATAGGGTTAAAGTAGGGTTTTTTTTCCTGCAGGACTTCTTCGTGTTTAATAACAAATATGTCTTGTGATATTGGAAAAATGGGATAAATTAAATGACATTTTCTGAACTTACTTCACCACAAAACCTTTTCTGAGGAATAGTTGCAGTTGTTAAACAGTTTGTTTTCTGAGCTTATCTTCCTCAGTTGTTTTGATGACAGTTCATTATAAGAAATAATATTTACAAAAATAACTTGATACATGTATGAATGTTATATAGAAGTCAAACAAAAGTTTTAGGATCTCTAACACATTCTGGTTTTTCCATTCTATTTCAATTTTAAAACACTGGTTGTGACTTACTTATGTAATGATTCACAAATGGAAACAATTCTTAACTTGAAATAATTGGTCTATATAATTGCTTTAATTACTGCTCTCTTATGTTCCCTTCTTGGTTTTGAGGGATTGGGCCAAATTAATATTGGTAAATGCTCTGGTTTTCATTGAGTTCAAAGTTACAGCACCATGTGGTCGTGTTGCCGTTTCCTCTTCCTGTAGTAGTGGTCCAGCAGTCCAAAGAATTAAGCAGGAATCTTTGGAGGCTTCTAAACATACCTCACTGTCTTTACCCTCTGGAGCTGTGCAAGGACCCTGGGCAATATTTTCAGATCTGTTCAAATAAATAAATAATAGTGATAAATAGACTATAAAATTTCATCTTTTTCATTAGATTGCTGAGCTGAAAAGAGGTGCTGAAATTATTGTTTGCACACCTGGTCGAATGATTGACATGTTAGCAGCTAACAGTGGTAAGTCAGGGGTATTTTTTTTGTTCTTGTCTCTCTTTTTTGAATTCTGTACATTTTTGTTAAAGCAGATGCAAGACATCACCAAAATGTTTTTATATTTCTTCTTAAAGCTGTAATATCTTAAAATTTGTGTTGCCACAAGCATATTGTTGCAGGCGTTCCTAATATTCTTGCAATTTAATTTATAACTTGTTTTTGGAACTAACTCCATCTCATCTTTTTAGCTCTTAAGATGGATTCTTAATCAAATTTTGGCCTAGCCTTGCTTTTAACAGCAGTGTAGGGGGGTGGACTATCTTTTTATTATTATTCTAAACTTTATAGACTTTTTCCTCCACAGGAGCTAGTATTGTCTTAGAATACTGGATAAATTAAGGTATTGCAGCTTCAAGAAATGTTATCTTTTGTAAATATTGCATGTTTTTTAGCTCATATGTTGTACTTTGTTAAATTATTCCCTGTCACAACTGTTACTAAACTGTTGACATTATTTAACTTCTGTGGAGAAAGGCCCTTCAAGATTTATAGAACTGGGCTTCCGAGACGTAAGCCATCCAAGGTAGGTCATTTAATGCTGTTCCCAACTTTGCAGAACTAATGGGGGCTGCAGATGATAGTATGGAATACTTAATATTAGAAAGCATTTATTTTGGCTTCATTTCTTATTTTTTTGAAGAAAATGCTTTCAAAGGTTTCCATTGCAGTATTCAGTATATACATAATAGAATATGAAAAACTGTAAGTAATGCATGTTTCTCATAGCATTCTGCTTGAATTTCTGTATACATTTACTTCTAATTCTCCATGATGTTGATGAAATGACATTGAAGTTGTTTGACAAATCTCTGTGCCTGTACAGCATACAAAAAGTTTTGGATTGAATACTGATAAAATAATCCCTTGTTTTTTCTCAATGCTGCATTGATTAAGTCTCCTGACATTCATCTTGATTAATTTTACCTTTTTCCTTTATCTGTCCTTTTGATTTATATTCAATAACTATTTTATACATGTTTTTGCCAGGTGATTGATTCTTCAGTTGATAGAAATGCTTGTGTTAATCCTTTAGAAAGGCTTTCCTGTGTATGTATTTAGTTTTTGCTGGCTAAGAAACGCCTTGCAACTATTTAAAGCAGTGGGAGCGTTTAATAAAATTGAATTTATATCTTTGTATAGAAAAATGTATATATGCAATACATTTGGTATTTAAAGTTTTTGTGTAGTACTGTAGTTACCTGATGATGTTGAATAGCTTCTCATTAATATCTTGACGTGCCCATTAGAAGCTTCTAACTATATGGAAGAAGTTTATAAATTAATAGAAAAGGAGATTTGCTGCATCTAAAATAGTTAACACTGGAACTTGCTTTCCACACATACGCTGTAATCTCTAATATGTTTTTTCCTAGGTGATGCTGTCAGATAATGGCTGATGTGGCTCGATGCTTCATCTCAGTCTTAGTTTTATGATGTGTTTTGGAGAGGGCTGTTTTCTGAATTTTACAGGTCCTTCAGGCCCTATGATGGTATGCAAGAGACGAGTTTGACAAAATAAAGGGCCTCATATACCCATTGTCAGAAAGTACTTGCCATTAGATTAAGATCTTATAGACCAAAATTTCGTTTCACTGTTTAAACATACCTAACTTACCCCTCTGGTTAAGTCAGGCATTTTAGTTCCCTTTACAGTTTTTTAAAGTTCTTGGTAGTCATAAAATGAATTGTGACTGATTTTTAGTTTTCGTTTTGTCTTTATTTTTTTTCCTCATTTTAGGTCGGGTCACAAATCTTCGAAGAGTGACATATGTTGTTTTAGATGAAGCAGACAGAATGTTTGACATGGGTTTTGAACCACAGGTAAGTCGCTAAATGTCTTAGTGTTTTGAACTGTAAAATAAACTTTGTAACTACCATGAGAATGAAATGTTTGTATGGTGTCTGAAATTTTCACACACATGTTTTGTTGTGCTGTAATCTAATAAGTTGAGGACATATGGAATTGAAATATTTATGTTTTGAATTCCTCATAAAACTGGTTCAGAAGGTATTTATGAAGGCTTCCCTGTTAGTCTTTTAAAACCATCATTGGTAAAATTAGAATTGGAGTGCTGGTAATAGAAACTTAAGCTTTCGGGGCACCTGGGTGGCTCAGTGGGTTAAAGCCTCTGCCTTCGGCTCAGGTCATGATCTCAGGGTCCAGGGATCGAGCCCCACATCGGGCTCTCTGCTCAGCAGGTAGCCTGCTTCCCACTCTCTCTGCCTGCCTCTCTGCTTACTTGTGATCTCTCTCTCTGTCAATTAAATAAATAAAATCTTAAAAAATAAACTCAAGCTTTCATATTTTATAGTTTTCATTGTCCCATTTTTTACACATTTTACATTTGTACATTATACATTTTACTATATATTCATTGTTAAGACTTTATTTATTGGAGAGAGAGAGCACAAGCAAGGGGGAGGGATGGAGGGAGTGAGAGAAGCAGGCTCCCCGCTGAGCAAGGTGCCAGATGTGGGACTTGATCCCAGGACCCTGGGATCATGACCTAAGCTGAAGGCAGACACTTAACCGACTGAGCCACCCAGGCACCCTCGTCCTTTCAGATAAATTCCTTTACTTCATGCTTTTAATTACTTCATGATCAATATAGCACATGCTGTTTACATTCTCCAAATATAAAAATGAAGGCCCAGAGCATTTGTCTACTTTAGATTTTCATATTCCTCACACACACTCTTTGCTCAGATACAAAATTTCAGTGATAAAAACTTAAGAGGGACACATTCTAAAAGGTGGTATTTTTATTAATGAGATAAGGAATGTGAGTTATCACTGTGCTATGAATGCCAAAAAAAAAAAACCCCTGCATTAATTGAAATGGAGTATTAGAAAGGACACAGTTAGGGCGCCTGGGTGGCTCAGTTGGTTAAGCAACCGCCTTCGGCTTAGGTCATGATTCTGGAGTTCTGGGATCAAGTCCTGCACCAGGCTTCCAGATCCTGAGGAGTTTGCTTCTCCCTGTGACCTTTTCCCTTCTCGTGTTCTCTCTCATTCTCTCTCTCGCTCTCAAATATGTAAAGAAAAAAAAGAAAGGGACACAGTTAAAGGGGTCTTTAGTCTTCTCAGTTTATTCATGTAAGGCTCCAGAAATGTATTGCCTGTCATATAATGTGTATTTAGATTTAGAAATCACAATCTAAATGAAATACAGAAGAATGCGTAAGAGTAAATAGGACTATGATGATGCCTGAACCATGTGAGAAATAATTAAAGAAAAGAGAAATATTTAGGTTGGAGTAGAGGACTTGATAGCATCCTTTAACCCTTTGAAAAAAGTCTGTCACATAAAAGCATCATTGAGGAGTAGACCTGGGACCCACTTGGGAAGTTGTATGAAGCTGGATCTGAGCGTAATGTGAGAAAAGGTCTGGATAAACGTTATTTGGAGATGAAACACATTACGTTGGGAAGAGGGCAGATACTGAATATCCTTTTCATCCACATGTTTTGGTAGAGGCGGTGTGGCCCATTTGTGGAAAGAGCAGAGGGAATTGATGCATCACATAGAAGATGGAATTAGATCCATTTAATGTCTTTCCAAATCCCAGGAAATCTTAGACTTTATGGTAGTGTTTAAGGTAGGTGTGGTGATTGGGCCTTTCTGGCCGATCAGTTAAGCTTTGCCAGAAAGAGGTCAAACAACATTTCCTTTGGTGTGCAGGGTGTGAATCATCCCTTGCTGTTACTGCTTACATCTCCATAAGTACCTGAGGGAGAAATGCTGAGTAATTGTTGATTACTAAAACCTGTTAAAGAAATTTTGGAGTAAGTTAATGATTATTTTGTGAGCTGTAGTGTAGATTAAAAAGTGCTGGGTTGGGGTCAGTGCCACAGGGCCCTATTGGGGCGTAAAGCAAGTGAAGGCACTCATGTTTGAATTAAAGCTGGTGCTGGTGAATGCACATCTGCACAGTGACTTCTGTCTAGAGAAGGGTGGGCAGGCAGTGTGCCTCCAGGCATGATTCTGTCCTGAAGAAAATAATGAAAATTGGGAAATAAATTAAATCCTGGCTGCGGAATGTATATCTTTCTGAATAAACATGGACAGTAAGTGTGCATGTTGTGCAGTGACATGGGCAGAAGATACTCTACTTTTCCCCATGGAAGTGTGCACAGGCTGGCGGGTCGAAAGGCGTTCAGGCAAATCTTTGTGTATCGTTTTAAACTTAACACTTTCAGTGTTAACTTTTAGTTAACCACTTTTAGTACCAAAAGAAGAGTTTTTAGTGTGAAGAATAACAGGATTTCTTTTCTTTGCTCTCTTTTTTTTTTTTTTTAAGATTTTATTTATTGAGGGGTCTGGGCGACTCAGTCGTTAAGCGTTTGCCTTCGACTCCAGTCATGATCCCAGGATCCTGGAATCAAGCCCTGCCCTGGGCTCCCAGCTAAGCGGGAAGCCTGATTCGCCCTCTCCCATTTGCCTGCTTGTGTCCCCTCTCTCGCTGTCTCTCTCTCTGTCAGATAAATACATAAAATCTTTAAAAGAGGAAAAAAAAGATTTCATTTATTTGAGAGAGAGCCGAAGGCAGACGCTTAGCTGACTGAGCCACTCAGGGGCTCTGGATAACAGGATTTCTTATGAAGACGACAAGTAGTAGAAAAGTTCCCCTCTTTTTTAAACCTTATTGTTGTTGTTTTAACTTACCGATGAAAAACTTGTACTTATTTGTTGGCGTCTTCCTAAGGGCTGCACTGCAACACAATGTGAAGAACTCCTTTCGGAACCAAAGACAATGGAAGAGTAGATTAGGAATCCATTTGTTCCTGTAACTGAAATTGGATTTTATTAAAAGTAACATTTGACAGGATATTAAAAATCAGTTTTCTGTGAGAAAATGCTTCATAGTTTCTGGATTTGTTCTTTTTTAATTTAGTAAAAATAAAGAGTAAGAGAAGAAATTGATTAGATACAGAAATTAAGCTTTAGCTTAAGTTAGCCACTGTGGAAGATACACACTTTGGTGAAAGTATGTAAATAATACTCCTCTTGGTAAAAAATTACTTACGTGTTCTGTTTTTATTAACAAAGACAAGAATATTTTAATTGGCCTAAATTTATTCATGCCTATGTCTAATACAAAATGAAGGGAACTGAAGATTCTGAAGAGGTTTACTCCAGGTTTTCACTTTCTTTCGTTTTTTTTTTTCTTTTTCCTTCCTCCCTCCCTCCCTTTCTCTCTCTTTCTTTCTTTCCTTCCTTCTTTCCTTCATTCTCTCTTTCTTTCAAGATTTATTTATTTGAGAGAGAGCAGGGGGAAGGGCAGAGGGAAAGAATCCCAAGCAGACTCCTTCCTGAGCACAGAGCCCAACTCAGGTCTCCATCCCACAACCCTAAGATCATGACTTGAGCTGAAACCAAGAGTCAGACGCCCAACCAACCAAGCCACCAAGGCACCCCACCTAGCCTTACACTTTCTTAAAAATACCAATCACATAGTAAAATGAGGGAGTAAATGTGGTTGTCATTTGTACACTGTAAAGCATCATGCTTACGTCATCTTAAGGAGCTCACTATCTGTCTCATAGGAGATTAACTTTGAAGGCTGTCTTCAAATTGGTATCAAAATTAGGTCAAAACTGGATAGATGGTTAGACACCTCAGCATCTCTGAGCCTCTTTTCAGCCCACCTGTGAAGTATTTGATGGGTCATCAGTTACTGATGAATACTGATGAATAACTTAAGGAAATTGAGGTACTGATAAAACACAGATTTTTGAAAACTTATTTTTAAGTCTAATGTAGTACTTTACGTTAGAAGAAACAGATTCAGGGATGTAATGACATTTGACTACCCCCCAACCGCCCCACGCCCCAAGTTTTTATGGTCTACTCCAGGGTAATTTTTACCAACATAGATATCAACATTTCAAGGATCCTGTTTATGATTTAAAAATTTGGATTGGGTTATTTACATTGGTAAGTAAATAAATCATTAACTAGGTAGCAAATTGTTATTATTTTTTAAATTTTTGTTTATTTGACAGAGAGAGAGATCACAAGTAGGCAGAGAGGCAGGCAGGCAGAGAGAGAGGGGGAAGCAGGCTCCCCGCTGAGCAGAGAGCCCGATGTGGGGCTTGATCCCAGGACCCTGAGATCATGACCTGAGCCGAAGGCCGAGGCTTTAACCACTGAGCCACCCAGGTGCCCTGCAAATTATTTTCTTGAGGATAAAGAGAACTATTGCATATCAAGAGAAGTATAAGACAGAGGGGCGCCTGGATGGCTCAGTCATTGGGCGTCTGCCTTCTGATTGGGTCATGGTCCCAGGGTCCTGGGATCGAGGTCAGCATCGGGCTCCCTGCTCGGCAGGAAGCCTGCTTCTCCCTCTCCTATTCCCTCTGCTTGTGTTCCCTCTTTTGCTGTGTTTCTCTCTGTCAAATAAATAAAATCCTTAAAAAAAAAAAAGTATGAGTCAGAATGTGTTAATCTTTTAGAATGTCTTTAAAAAGAGCATATGCCAATGATCAAGAGTTGAATCAACAAAGTGGGAGAACTGCTACCTTTGTAAACATTAGTGACTGAACTGATAAACTTAGTTTTAGTCTATGAGTGTGAAAGGAGAAGTTTATGGATTTACTTGGCAGACCACAGCTAACTTGAATTATCTGTGTAATGTGAGAGAGGAAACATTGAAAATTTCAGAAAGAGCTTTTAATCAGTAGCCCCGCAGTAGCTTTTAATCAGCTAGCTCCCAATCTGATAGCCAAGCCAGTGACAACACAGACCAGTCATCATTGAAAAAGTATGTGATCATTAGGGTCATTCTGTAGCCATCTTCATGATGCTAAGCAGTAATAGATATTCATAAGGTAAATCTAAGCTCCCATGTGCAGTACACTGTTAAAGAAAGCATAGGATTTGTAGCTTGTTCCGGGAGATTTCTGTGCACTATGACAAGAAAAGGAGTTGGGTTTAGTTCTCCAGAAAACTTTTACCCTTTGATACTGCCTTTGTGCAAATGTGAGATTGAAAGGTTATTTGTGAATAGTCTAGGAAGGCAGGATGTATATTATTCTTTGAAGAGATTTTCAAGGCCACAATGGGGCTTTAATGTGAATTGTCTGATCCTTGTTTTCACATCTATAAAATGAGAAATTGAGACTAAATGAGCAGACCTTTGACTTGTTTAAGATGAGCATATATCTGAAAGTTACGATGCTTTGTATGTAATGTCTTAAAATATGGAAATATTAAAGACCATTATATGAATGTGCAATGATATTACTACCAAATTCATATTATCAAACCAAACATGGTTAATGATTGCTAATTTTTATTAATGTACTTCAGTCATTCCGAAAGGGTTGTCATCTCATGTAGGAAATTCAAGAAAGGTGTTGCTCGTAAGATGACATAGGAACTGGGACCTGAATAAAGTGGGAGATTGAGCCATGGGGATATTTGGTAGAAAAGTGTTGCAGACAGGGGCGCCTGGGTGGCTCAGTGGGTTGAAGCCTCTGCCTTTAGCTCGGGTCATGATCTCGGGGTCCTGGGATCGAGCCCCGCGTCGGGCTCTCTGCTCAGCGGGGAGCCTGCTTCCCCCTTTCTCTCTGCCTGCCTCTCTGCCTACTTCTGATCTCTCTCTCTCTGTCAAATAAATAAATAAAATCTTTAAAAAAAAAAAAGAAAAGTGTTGCAGACAAAGCACCGGTACAAAGGCCTTGATGTGGGAGCTTGCTTGGCCAGTGTCCCTGGAGCAGAGTAAAGAACGGGGAATGTGATGGGAGAGAGGAGATGATGAGGACAGGAAGAGATACACTGATGGTGTGAGCAGGGTGAATGTGTAAGACCCTGTACAGCTGGGGTAGGGATTTGGATTTTAATTTAATGCGATGAGTTATATTGGAAGGCTTTTTGGGGTTTTTTGTTTTTTGACTTGAACTCACAACCCTGATTTTAAGACCAGAGCTGAGATCAAGAGTCGGATGCTCAACTAAGCCACCAGGCATACCTATATTGAAGGGCTTTGAGCAGAGGAATCCCTGATTTAATTCTTTACATTTTTAGTCTTTTTTTTTTTTTAATTTTTTTACATTTTAGTCTTAACATGTGCACATAGGTTTAATGGTAACCCTTCTCTATTTTCTCTTTAATCTCTTAGCTGATTATTTTGGTATTCTACTTCTCTAAACAGTGTGCTTTTATTTCTCCTTTTTATTTTTCTGTTTTTGATATTTCTTAATGACTTACCACAGGGGAATGTAATTTCTTTGTTTCCCTTCCTCCTGTCACATTCTTGTATCATTTTCATCCTTTATTTTTTTCAGTACACTTACATTGCTGTTTTAATTGAATCAGTATATAACATTATGGCAATTTAAATGTTATTCAGAACTGGGCAGTGTATTAAACTGATTATTTTTAATTTCCTCTATAACTTTTTGTTTTCTCCAGAGATAATTGTCTTTTTATGTTTATTGACTGGATTTCTATATATTTAAAACTAATTAAATGCCAAACTCTATTAGTTATATAAATCTATCAAGTAGTTGAAACATACCAGGTTTTCTGTTTCATCTTCCCTATTAAGGAGTTTTTTCAGAGTCTGTTGACCTGTTCCAGTCATGGTTTGTTGTTTTCTCTGCTTGACATATGGCTGCTGTCCTGGGATCCATCATTCTGGGACCAAAAAAGAGTTCCCCTTTGTTTCTCCCCTTGTTAGGGTCCCCAAAGTTCTGTAACCCAAGAGTGTATCTTTTCTTTTCTTTTTTCTTTTCTTTTTTTAAGATTTTATTTATTTATTTGACAGAGAGAGAGATCACAAGTAGACAGAGAGGCAGGCAGAGAGAGAGGAGGAAGCAGGCTCCCTGCCGAGCAGAGAGTCCGACGTGGGGCTTGATCCCAGGACCCTGAGATCATGACCTGAGCCAAAGGCAGAGGCTTTTACCCACTGAGCCACCCAGGCGCCCCAAAAGAGAGAATCTTAAGCAGATTCCCTGCTGACTGCAGAGCCTGTTTCAGGGCTCAATCTCATGATCTTACAACCCTGAAATCATGACCTGAGCCAAAATTAAGAGTTGAACGCCTAACCAACTTAGTCACTCAGGCACCTCTCCCTTCTCGCTTTTAACTTTCTTTGTATGCCAGTCCATTTGAAAGCTTTAAATTAAACAGACAAAAATAAGAACACTGCTATAGTCTTAGATTAATTACAGAAATCAGCTTTCATTTTATTTTTTAAAAGATTTTATTTATTTATTTGTTTATTTGACAGAGAGAGAGAGATCAAGAGTAGGCAGAGAGGGGGGCGGGGGGAAGCAGGCTCCCCGGTGAGCAGAGAGCCCGATGCGGGGCTCGGTCCCAGGACCCTGAGATCATGACCTGCGCCAAAGGCAGAGGCTTTAACCCACTGAGCCACCCAGGTGCCCTTTCTGTTTGGTTTTAACATCATGATTTTTGGAGACTGTACTCACCATATTTATTTGCAATGTGTTCTCAGGTCATGCGCATTGTGGATAACGTCCGTCCTGATCGACAGACAGTTATGTTTTCAGCTACTTTTCCCAGAGCTATGGAGGCTTTGGCTCGCCGAATCCTGAGTAAACCTATTGAAGTGCAAGTTGGAGGCAGGAGTGTGGTTTGCTCAGATGTGGAACAGCAAGTGGTGCGTACAATCTTTAGGAAATCCTCAGTTCCCTGGATGTTAGGCAGTATGTGATCCTTTGGGGAATCATTGTGATAAAGGCAGGTAATTATCTAATCTTAAACTGGATGTAGCTCAGCCATTAATATTTTATCTGATAAACTTGAATAAGCAGTTCCTTAGAACTGCGTGTTTAGAATGCTCTTTTTAGTTCCTCCCACCAGAAGAGATGGGACTGCTGGATGGGAATATCACATTCCTATGTTATTCTTTAGTTAATAGGATGTGAGGTCAAGAGGCAGAGAGAACTAGATGATGGTTTGCTCACATCTGCAAGCCCCTTCTCTCAAAGTTAGAAATTTTTTTTGGTCTTAACTGGTTTATTGGTTAAAATCAACGTTTTCCTCCCCATTCGTAAAGATACAGCACGATGTTGTCATTTAGCCATTTGCCACAAATAAAATGAATTTATTTGCTTAAGAGATATATTTGCATTTTTACTCCCATTAACTTGGTACAACTTGGCATTTTCAGATTGTGATCGAAGAAGAAAAGAAATTCTTGAAGTTACTTGAGCTTCTTGGCCATTATCAAGAATCAGGATCTGTCATTATATTTGTGGATAAGCAGGAACATGCTGATGGTCTTCTGAAAGATTTAATGAGAGCATCTTATCCTTGCATGTCTCTTCATGGAGGTAATGTTTAGTGAAGTATCTGTTGAGTAAATTTGGCCAAGCACTGCTGTGTTCTGAATGATAATATTTACTGTGTACTGTAACTTAGAGCCAGATTTCCCATCATCTATTTCAGTTTTTATTCACAACAACTTCTGTGTGGGAGGGTAAGCATTATTATTGTTCCATCTTAGGGGTAAAGAAAAGAAGATAACAGTACATTGGTTTGACCAAACCATATAGCCATTAGTCAGATAAAGAGAAATTGAACTTAAAATTTTCTCATGTTAAATCCTTTCCATTGTGCCATGCTACTTAGATGTTTTCGTGGTTTGCATTAAACCTTTAATTGAAAATAACACTTTGATTTTGATGTAACATCTCCACTGTTAAATGTATTGGGACTTAGAACACTAAACATACGGAACAGAGACAGTTTGAATTATCCTCACTAAGTGTTCTGGCAATCAGTGACTTTGTAGTCAATCCCCCCAAAATTTAATGTCAAGTGTCATTTATTTATAAATCTGTACTTTGGGTGGAGCTTGGCACATACTGTCTAGTTTCTGTTTCAGGCTATGTCTGCTGACGTGGCTTAATTGGGACTGGGGATCCATTTCCAAATTGCCTTAACTTAGGTGGCTGCCATGTTGGCCCTGGCTCTTGACTGAGCTCAGTAAGCCATTGGCCAGGGGTGATGGCTCTTCCCTTTGCGTACCACTCTGTGGGACTACCTGGCAGGAAGGCAAGAACCGAAAGCTGACAAGGCCAGTTAAAAATGGTACTGGGAATTGGTAGAACTTAGATTTTAACAATATTATGTAGGTCAGAATAGTCCCAGGATTGTGTCAGATTCAAGGGGATAGAGGTGTAGACTCCCAATTCTAAATAGAAGGGCCAATCCCTGTGCAGAAGAGTATGTAGACTAGGCCATGCTTTTGCTATCATCTTTGGAAAATATAGTCTACCATACCACGTGTCATTGTAGATGTAATTAAAAGGGCTTTTAGGGGGACGCCTGGGTGGCTCAGTTGGTTAAGCAGCTGCCTTCGGCTCGGGTCATGATCCTGGCATCCTGGGATCGAGTCCCACATTGCGCTCCTTGCTCGGCAGGGAGCCTGCTCCTCTCTCGCCTCTGCCTGCCTCTCTGCCTGCTTGTGTTCTCTCTCTGTTAAAATAAATAAAATAAAATCTTTAAAAAAAAAAAGGGGGGCTTTTAGATACTTTGAGGGTATGTATTTGGTTAACTTTTAGTGTTTGAAAATGCCTCATATTTTCCCCTTTTTTGTTACTGGGATAAAATATACATTATATAAAATTTACTGTTTTAACTGTTTTTAAGTATATAAATCAGTGGCATTAAGTGCATTCACAGTCCTGTGTAATATCACTGTTATCTACTTCCAGAAGTTATTCTTCATCCTACACACAATCTCTGTTGCTATTAAGTAATAACTTCATCTCCATCCCCAACCCCTAGCCCCTGGGAACCTGTACTCTATTTTTTCCATTTGTGAATTTCCCTGTTTTAGGTACTTCACACACATGGAATCATACAGTATTTGTCTTTTTGTGCCTGTTTTTTTTTTTTTCTCACTTAGCCTAATTGTCTTTGAGGCTTATTGGTTTTATCATGTATCAAAATTTCTTATTTTTTTCTTTCTTTTAAAGGTTTCATTCATTTATTTGACAGAGAGTTAGAGAGCACAAATAGGCAGAGGGGCAGGCAGAGGCAAAGGGAGAAGCAGACTCCCTACTGAGCAGGGAGCCAGATGCAGGGCTCGATCCTAGGATCCTGAGATCATGACCCGAGCCACCTAGGTGCCCCCAGAATTTCTTATTTTTTTCATAAGTATTTTAATTCTAGTATAGTTAACACGCAATGCTATATTACTTTCACTTGTATGATACAGCAATTTAATAATTCTATGCGTCACTTAGTGCTTGTCATAAGTGTACTCTTAATTCCCATTACCTATTTCACCTATCCCCCCCCCCACCTCTCCATTAGTAACCCTTAGTTTGTGCTCTAGTTAAGAGTCTGTTAAGAAACTCTTCTTTCTGTTAAGAAACCAGGAGGTTTGTCTCTCTTTTTTTTTCCTTTGCTCATTGACCGAGTTATTTAGCATTATACTTTCTGGCTCCATCCATGTTGTTGCAAATGGCAAGATATTCTTTTTATGGCTGTATAATATTCCTCTGTGTGTGTGTGTGTGTGTGTGTGTGTGTGTGTGTGTGTGTGTGTAAACACCCCACATCTTTATCCATTCTTCTACTGATGGATACCTGGGCTACTTCCATATTTTTATTTGATTATTTATTTATTTTTAAAAGATTTTATTTATTTACTTACGTATTTATTTATTTTGACAGAGAGAGACAGTGAGAGAGGGAACACAAGCAGGGGGAGTGGGAGAGGGAGAACAGGCTTTCCATGGAGCAGGGAGCCTGACACGGCGCTCGATCCTAGGACCCTGGGATCATGACCTGAGCTGAAGGCAGACACTCAGTGACTGAGGTCCCCCTGCTTGCGAATTTTAATTAATAGTGCTGTAAACCTGGGGTTCATATGTCCTTTTGAATGAGTGTTTTTGTATTCTTTGGGTAATTACCCAGTAGTGCTATTATTGGATCATAGGGTAGTTCTATCTTTAAGTTTTTGGGTAAGCTCCATACTTTATTCTCACAGTGGCTGCACGAGTTTGCATTGCCACAAATAGTGTTCGAGGGTTCCTTTTTCTCCAAATCCTTACCAACACTTGTTTCTTGTGTTGTTGATTTTAGCCTTTCTGACAGGTGTAAAGTGATATCTCATTGTAGGTGTTTTTTTTTTTAAAGATTTTATTTATTAGGGGAGCCTGGGTGGCTCAATGGGTTAAGCCTCTGCCTTCGGCTCAGGTCATGATCTCAGGGTCCTGGGATCTAGCCCCGTATCGGGCTCTCTGCTCAGCGGGGAGCCTGCTTCCCCTCTCTCTCTGCCTACTTGTGAGCTCTCTCTCTGACAAATAAATAAATAAAATCTTTATTAAAAAAATATTTTATTTATTTGACAGAGAGAGAGAGATCACAAGTAGGCAGAGAGGCAAGAAGAAGCAGGGGGAAGAAAGAGGGGGAAGCAGACTCCCTGCCAAGCAGAGAGCCCTATGCAGGGCTCGATCCCAGGACCCTGAGATCATGACGTGAGCCGAAGGCAGAGGCCTTAACCCACTGAGCCACCCACCTGCCTCTCATTGTAGTTTTTATTTGCATTTCCCTGATGAGTGATGTTGAACATCTTTCTATTTGTCTCTTGACTATCTGGTTGTCTTCTTTGAAGAAAAGTTTGTTCATGTCTTCTGCCGATTTTTTAAAAATTTCAATTCAGGGACGCCTGGGTGACTCGGTTGAGCAGCTGCCTTCGGCTCAGGTCATGATCCCGGCGTCCTGGGATCGAGTCCCGCATCGGGCTCCTTGCTCGGCAGGGAGCCTGCTCCTCTCTCTCTGTCTCTGCCTGCCTCTCTGCCTGGTTGTGTTCTCTCTCTGTTAAATAAATGGATAAAATCTTAAAAAAAAAAAAAAATTCAATTCAATTAATTAACATATTATGTATTACTAGTTTCAGAGGAAGAGGTCAGTGATTCATCAGTCTTATATAATACCCAGTGCCCATTATATCACATGCTGTCCTTAGTGCCCATTACTCAGTTATCCCATCTCCCCTCATCATAACTCTAACCTTCCAGTAACCCTCAGTTTGTTTCCTATGATTAAAAGTCTCTTATGGTTTGTCTCCCTCTCTGATTTCATCTTGTTTTATTTTTCTCTCCCTTCCCCTATGATCCTCTGTTTTGTTTCTTAAATTCCACATATGAGTAAGAGTGTATCATATTTGTCTTTCTCTGACTTATTTTGCTTAGAATAATACTCTCCAGTTCCATCCACATTATTGCAAATGGATTTCATTCTTTTTGATGACAGATGCTTAACCAACCGAGTCACCCAGGTTCCCCTCTTTGTTTTATTATTTTTTGTAAAGATTTTATTTTTAAGTAATGTCTTTGCCAGTGTGGGGTTTGAACTTACAATCCCAAGATCAGGAGTTGCACATGCGTTTTACCGAGCTAGCCAGGCCCAGTTGTGTTTTTATTTCACTTGCCTCGGGCAGTGTGTCTGCAAAAATGTTGGTTTGGCTGATGTCAGAGAGCCTGCGCTCTCTTCTAGGATTTTTATGGTTTCAGTTCTCACATTTAGGTCTTTAATCCATTTTGAGTTTATTTTTGAATATGGTATAAGAAGAATTTCCTTTTTGTTAATGCTAAATAATATTCCATTGCATGCATATACCACATTTACTTTTTTCACTCATCTGTTGATGGATACTTGAGTTGTTCCTGCCTTTTGGCTTCTGTGAATAATGCTATTTTGAACACTGGTGTACCAGTATCTGTTGGAGTTCCTGTTTTCATTTCTTTTGGTTATATAGCTGTGAATGGAATTGCTGGGTCATATGGTAAGTATATTTTTAGCTTTTTGAGGAACCACCACACTGTTTTTTATAGCCATTGCACCATTTTGTGTTCTCACCAGCAGTGCTGAAGTGTTCCGGTTTATCCACAGCCAGAACTGGCCAGCACTCGTTGTTTTGTTTTTTTTTTTTTTGGTGCCCTCTCTGAGGCCTGATGTTTTTTTCTTTTAGAGATTTTATTTACTCATTGACAGAGAGAGAAAGCTAGAGACCACAAGAAGGGGGAGCAGCAGAAGGAAAGGGAGAAGCAGGCTCCCCACCAAATGGGGAGCCCAATGTGGGGCTCGATCCCAGAACTCTGGGATCATGACCTGAGCCAAAGGCTGATGCCCAACCAACTGAGCCACCCAGGCACAGCTTTGTATTTTCTCTTGTTTTAATAATAGCTCTGCTACTGATTGTGAAGTATTATGTCATTGTGGTTTTGATTTCCATTTTCCTAATGACTGAGATTGAGCATCTTTATATGTGCTTATTTGGCATTTGTATATCCTCTGCAGAAATGTTTGTTTTAGGCTTTTGCCTATTTTTAATGAGCTTTTTTTTTCCGTTGCTGAGTTGTAGGATTTCTTTATATATTCTGGATAGCAGTCCCTTATCAGATGTACAATTTATATATATTTTCTCACTTTCTGTGGGTTGTCCTTTCACCCTTAAAGTAGTGTCCTTTGATGCACACAAGTTTAAATTTTGAAGTCCAATTTATATATTTTTTGTTGCCTGTTCTTTTTTTTTTTTAGATTTTGGTTAGAAATCATAGTTGTTACCTGCAGGAAGGTTGGTCCAATAAATGGCTTTTCCTTCACTGAGGGAAATGTGTGTTTTTTCTTTTTTTTTATTTTTTAAGATTTTATTTATTGCTTTGAGAGAGAGGGAGAGTAAGCATGGATCAGGGGAGGGGGGCGGTCAGAGGAACAAGCAGACTCCCTGCTGTGCGGGGAGCCCAGTGCAGGACTTGATCTCAGAACCCTGAGATCATGACTTGAGCTGAAGGCTGACACTTAACCCACTGAGCCACCCAAGCACCCCAGAAATGTGTTTTTTCTGTAAGTAAGGACATTTCCCCCCATAACCCTTTGTCTGTACTTCTCTTATCTCTTTCTTCAGAATTGCATTACACGCTTATGCCTAAATCATTCGTAGGCAAGCAGAATGACTAATGGTTCTTAAAGTATTGTACTGGGACCCCTGAGGGTCTCTGAGAATTTCAGGGGTTCATGAGATCACAAGTATTTGTATAATAATCTCATCATGTGCTTTGTCTTTTCCACTTTCATTCTATTAGGAATATATGAAGTAGTTTTCTAGGGACACCTAGGTGGCTCAGTGGGTTAAAGCCTCTGCCTTCGGCTCAGGTCATGATCTCAGGGTCCTGGGATTGAGCCCCACATCAGGCTCTCTGCTCAGTGGGGAGCCTGTTTCCCCCTCTCTCTCTGCCTGCCTCTCTGCCTACTTGTGATCTCTCTCTCTCTCTGTCAAATAAATAAATAAAATCTTAAAAAAAAAATAGTTTTCTAAAGGCTTCATAGCATGTTATATCGCACCAGATTGGATGCAAAAGAAATGACATGCCAACTGTCCTCTACTAAGCCAGACATTGAAGAGATTTACAAAGTTGTGAAGCTTCTTAATAAATTACTCTACTATTTTGGAAGGGTTGTTTTTCACAAAAAATTTTCAGTCGTAATATATAATTGCTTTATTTTTAAATAAGGTATTAAGTACTTTTAAATTTTTCTCCATTCTGGTTTGTTTGTTTGTTTTTAAAGATTTTACTTATTTATTTAAGAGAGACAGAGCACAAGTGGTTGAGGGGGTTCAGAGGAAGAGGGATAAGCAAACTCCCCCCTGAGAGTGAAGCCTGACACAGGGCTCGATCCTAGGACTCTGAGATCGTGAACTGAGCCGAAGCTATATGCTTAACTGTCTGAGCCACCCAGGTGCCCTAGTTCTAGTTTCTAATACATTCAATATAGATAGAGATGACTTACATAAAGTAAACATCTCTGGCTTAATCCTTATTAATTTTAAGACTATAAAGGCAGCCTTAGTGGAGAAAGTTTGAAGGGGATTCATTCACATCCTAAAACTGAGAATTAGGCTCATGTCTGGTTTGATATACATGACCATGTGTTGGATGGATATTTGAAAAAACTTGGGGTTATGTTTTAAAGGAAGAGGGTTAATTGTTGAACAGATATCCCATACATTTCACGTAGCATATTATATTCACTTCATGGAATAAGGTACATGCAGTTGAGTTCAGTCAGGATAGGTCAGTCTAAAAGGTTTGGTACTTTTTAATTTTAAATTTAATTGATATTGATATTGATTCCATTAATTTTTCATATAAGACTTTTAGATTCAGTGTAGGATTCCACTTGTTTTGACATTAGATCCAAATACTTTCTTTAATTCAGTCGTTGAAGAGTACATTTAAATTTTAAGTAATATTAATTAATATTGATACATACATAGATACTAAGTATTCTCTGTATTTTTTTTTAAAGATTTTATTTATTTATTTGACAGAGAAAGAGAGAGATCACAAGTAGGCAGAGAAAGAGGGGGGAGCAGGCTCCCCGCTAAGCAGAGAGCCCGATGCGGGGCTCGATCCCAGGACCCTGAGATCATGACCTGAGCTGAAGGCAGAGGCTTTGACCCACTGAGGCACCCAGGCGCCCCTTCTCTGTATTTTTAAACTTAGATCTTTTGTGAAGTCTTAGAATATCTCCTGCTGCAGAAATCAATATCAAGATTTGAAAACATTTTGGCATTTTACATTGTCCTTTATCGGTCCTCTTGAGGTTCTCTGGGTAACATATTTAAGAGAGATCCAATTGGGTGTACACTTTTTCACCAGTGTATTTCATACTTTAATAGGATACTTTAATAAGGATCTTGTTAAAATGTAGAATCTGATTCAACAGTTTGGGGTAGGAGTTGAGATTTTGCATTTCTAACAGTGTCCCACGTGATGTTGCTTTTGGTGCTCGGAAAAAAATGATTAGCAAGGCTCTAATTCACCCATAAGAGAAGGAGAAAGATAATGAATCCTGTTAATGTAGCTGAATGTACCTGCCTTTTCTTCTTTTATCTCCTAAACAGGTATAGGTAATAAATCTGAGATGGGCCTTCTGCAGTTAAAACTCTTATACATAGGAAAGGGGGCCATACAAGGGCAGATTTGGCAGATTCATAAGAATTAATAGCAGTAGCCTTTGATCTTGTCTTTAGTGTTTTATTTTATATACCATTGTTGGTTGGACGTGTGGTCAATGCACGTTGGAATTATTCTTTACTCTGCATTATATATTATTATATAACTTATATAACTTATAATTTATTCTTTACTCTGCATTATTATATATTATTATATAACTTATTTCAGTGTGTGAGGAAATGGAAAAATTTAATTGCAGTGTGTTTTATAACTTTTTTAAAATTTACTTACAGGCATTGATCAATATGACAGAGACAGCATCATAAATGACTTTAAGAATGGGACCTGCAAACTTCTCGTAGCTACTTCTGTTGCTGCCCGAGGTCTTGATGTGAAACATCTGATTCTTGTAGTAAATTACAGCTGCCCCAACCATTATGAGGATTATGTGCACAGAGCAGGACGGACTGGAAGAGCAGGCAATAAAGTAAAAAGAAATTTTTAAAGTTGATTTCCATTATAATAAAATATAGGGTTTTGGGGTTTTCTTAGGATTTTAAGGAGTAGATAACAAGAGTTATGAGGACATTTTGAAAATAATCATCAGAGTGTGGGGACTAGTTGATATTCATCATTTCTGTATATAGTATTATTAAAATTGTCAGATAACTAGCCATTCTATTTAGGCAGATAGTGTTAATTGTTTATGTCCTCTTTTAGGGTTTTTTATTTTACCCTACCTAAAAATTTCTGTGTATGTATATACATACATGTATATAGTTTGGGATCTTTGACTAATGGGTTTTTTTTAATTTATTTTATTTTATTTATTTATTAAAAGATTTTATTTATTTATTTGACAGTGAGAGAAAGAGAGATCACAAGTTGGCGGGGAACCAGGCTCTCAGCTGAGCAGAGAGCCCGATGCAGGGCTCCATCCTAGGACCCTGAGATCATGACCTGAGGCGAAGGCAGAGGCTTAACCCACTGAGCCACATAGGCACTCCTAATTTTTTAAAACATTTATTCATTTGAGAGAGAGAGAGAGAGAGAGAGCATGAGTGGGGGAGGGGATCAGAGGAAGAAGGATAAGCAGGCCGCCTGCTGAGCCTGGATCCCAGTGCAGGACTGGATCCTAGGATCCTGGCATCATGACCTGAGCCAAAGACGATGCTTAACCAGCTGAGCCACCCAGATGCCCCTTTCATTACTATTTTTACAATGTAGGATCATAAAATATACTTTTCCCCAAAACTTTCACCCTTTTTTCTCATTACTCCCCTGTCCCACTCCATTCACTATTTATATTACTTGCTTTTTAAACTCATCTGTAGTCTGGTAAGCATATAGTCTAGGTCATTCTTTTTTAAGACAGCAGAATATTTTCTTCTTGGAAACATTGATGATGATATATTTGATATTCCAACCCTGGACATTTCTACATAGTGAAGCAATAATGTTAATAATAATAGGCTATATTTATATAGTACGTATTGAGTTCCAGATGCTGTTTTCAGTGCTTTTCATACATATTGTCTCACTTTATCCTCACAGTTTTCCTTTGAGATAAATATTACCCTAGTTAATAGATGAGGAAGGCTAAGGCATATGAAAGTTAAGTTAGTTGCCCAAGCTCGCATAGCTATTAAGTAGTGATGGCTCTTATTCTTTTAACCTGAGTTATTCTATGGATTTGGGGGAGTGTGTAGAGGGGCATGTAGTAAAAACTGTAGCCTTTTTGGTCCACATACAGTCTCTGTCATATTGGGCTGTGTTGTGTGTGTGTTTATGTGTATGTATGTGTACAAACCTTAAAAAAGAAGTGATATAACTAACTTCATTTTTGTGTATGTGTATGTATATATGTATGTGTATATGTATATATATATTGTACACATGTATGTGTGTTGTGTATACATAGGAACATGTATGTGTGTATGCATGCATGTGCGTACATACACGTGTACACACATATACATATGTAAAAAGATGAAGTCAGTTACATCATCTCCCTGGGGTTCTTTAAAGTCTTAGGTTTCACATTTCTCCAGGAGCTTTTTTTTTTTTAAATATTTTATTTATTTGTCAGAGCATAAGCAGGGGGAGCAGCAGGTAGAGGGAGAAGTAGGCTCCCCACTGAGCAAGGAACCTGAGGCAGGACTCGATCCCAGGACCTTGGGATCGTGACCTGAGCTGAAGACAGACACTTAATGTACTGAACCACCCAGGCATCCCTCAGGAGTTTCGTGGTTCAGGCAAGAAAAAGGCTAGAGTTGTGCATACATGTATGCATACACATACATACATATATGCACAAACACATAAATTTTAAAAAATCTTTTATTGATCTTAAAAACTATATGGGAAAAAATTATGTGGAAAGCTATGTCCTAGAAAGTTAATACAAGTTAGTTGGAATAGAGTGATGTAGTAGGTCGTGTAGAAAAGGAATGCAAACAAAAAGGGGAAAAATAATCTATATTGAAATTCATATGGATGACAGTGCATTTGTGCATTGTCTAAAATCATATAACTATTATACATGAAAAAATCAGATTTTCTGGTTTTGTGTATTTTTAAATATTAAACTTAGGTATTTCACTTTGAAGCATTAAGAATTTAGTAGGACTCTCTTTTTAAAAAAAAGCTTCCATTTATTTATTTGAAAGGTTTTATTTATTTATTTGAGAGACAGAATGAGAGAGAGCATGAGAGGAGAGAAGATCAGAGGGAGAAGCAGACTCCTCATTGATCTAGGAGCCCGATGTGGGACTCGATCCCAGGGTTCTGGGATCACGACCTGAGCTGAAGGCAGTCGTTTAACCAACTGAGCCACTCAGGCGCCCAGGACTCCCCTTTTTTACAAATTCTTTAGTAATGAAGTTAGTCTTAAGAGGATTTATTAGGTAGGTCAAATTTTATCTTGTGATCTGAGTAAGAGTCATGTTGTTAGTGCCTAATAGTTCACTTTTTCATCATTCATTAGGGTTATGCATATACTTTTATCACAGAAGATCAAGCTCGCTATGCTGGTGACATAATTAAAGCTCTTGAATTGTCAGGAACTGCAGTGCCTCCTGATCTGGAGAAACTTTGGAGTGATTTCAAAGATCAGCAGAAGGCCGTGAGTTTTTTTTAACTCCCATTATTTTTATGCAGCTCGTTCTCGTGTTGAATATTTAATACTGGTAAACCTTGATAGGATTATTTTATCTCTTTAGAGAGGGGGAAAAGGAGTGAAAACAAAATTTCCTCTTTTGCTTCAGCTCAGTATTGTGTAGAGTTCTTTTTTTTGTTGTTCTTGTGCTAGATGAACTGTTTTTATTACATTGGCCTGTATTACCTTGAAAAATACTTAATTACTCCTAAGTTCCTGAACGCTCGAGTTTTTTAGTATGAAATTAACCTTTTTGTTTTTCCTTGAAAGGAAGGGAAAATAATAAAAAAGAGTAGTGGGTTCTCTGGTAAGGGATTCAAGTTTGATGAAACAGAACAAGCTTTGGCCAACGAGAGGAAAAAGTTGCAAAAAGCGGCTCTTGGTCTGCAAGATTCAGATGATGAGGATGCTGCAGTTGACGTAAGTGTCCTTTTTCTAGCCAATTATTGCAAACCTTTTTGGTGTGTGCCCTTCTCAACCCTTTCTCTGTCTCTCTGTATATTCTCATATGCCCTACCCATATTTATGTATTTTCATAAAAATAAACCTTTACAACAACAGTGTTAGGTTAAAATCTTCTCATTTTAGTAAATTCATTCTTGCATTCTTTTTTAAAATGAATTTTTAAAATTTTATTTATTTATTTATTTATTAGGAAAGAGAGAGAGTGAGAGAGAGCAGGTCAGAGTGAGAAGCGGACTCCCCATGGAGCTGGGAGCCCGATGTGGGACTCGATCCCGGGACTCCGGGACCATGACCTGAGCTGAAGGCAGTTATTCAACCAACTGCGCCACCCAGGGGCCCTAAAATGAATTTTTAAAGATTTATTTATATTTATTTGAGAGAGAGAGAGCGCATGCTTGCACAAGTGGAGGGAGGGGCAGGAGAGAATCTCATGCACACGCCCTGCTGAGCACAGACCCTACTAGGGCTTAATCTCACGACCTTGAGGTCATGACCTGAGCCAAAAACAAGAATTGGATGTTGAACTGACTGAGCCACCCAGGCACCCCTCATTCTTTCATTATTCTTAATGGTTATATAATATTTCATTATATGCACGTTCCACAGTTTAATCAGAAACCTAATTTTTAATATGTGGGTTGTTTCTATATATTTGGAATATACTTGGTTTAATCATAAACTGTACTTCACTGCTTATCCTTGTGCATTTAATTTTGCACATTCATCAGATTAAGTTGAGGTTGAATGTGTAAATGGAATTGCTAGACCAAAAGGCATATCTAATTTGGTTCTGAAACATTGTCGGATTGTCCTCCTGCAAAGTGAATACTAGTCTGCATCCCCTGTAGTGAAGAGTCCTTGGCTTCCCATGTCTTTTATAATATTAGTACTAATATTTTAATTTTGTTAAACTTAATCATTACAGAATATTGTCATTAACAGTAGTCAGCAGGGCACCTGGGGGAGCTCCGTTGGTTGAGCAAGCGAGTTTTGATCTTTGGGTTGCAAATGTAAGCCCCAACCATGTTGGGTGTAGTAGAGCTTACTTAAAAAACAAAAAGCAGTAATAGCATTTTCGAGGGTTACTAAGTGCCAGGCATTGTGTCAGATGGTTTACAGGGATTATTTCATTTAGTCCCGCACGGTATCCAGACAAGGTAGATACTCAAAAGACTATTCCCATTTTATAATCGAAGAGATGAAGACTTAGAAATCATCTTTTCAGATTTACATAGCGGTTAATGGAATGAGCTGAGCCCTAGTACCCATTCCATTCTTATTACTTCAGAGCTCATGGTCTTAGTTAATGGCATTATTTGTGACCCAGTGAAGAGGGACCTGAGGAGTCAGCATATTCAGGGTTTCACAGAGTATCCTTTGGAACCCAAAGAAGCTGGAGCTTTAGAAGAGCATGTTTTCATTATAAAATTATTTTTGGAAAATCTTCCTAGTGTATACCACTAGTAGTGGTATTAGCATATCAGTGTATGTGTCAAACCCTCAATTCGCGAAGCTTATTTAACTTTAACTCAGAAATTCTCTAACACATTTGATCATTGATCATAGAAGTTTTTATATATATGTATATATAAATATATGTTTTATATATTATATATATAAAATATATATAATAGTATATATATATTCGATTAAACCTAAGCTTAAGACATAAATTTAGAATCAGGAATTCCATCTGATCTCATCGTTTGAGGAATTTGAAGCCCAGAAAAAGTATTTGGCCCACAACCACATTGCTTGTTAAGCACAGACAGCGCCAGACCCCACATCTCTCATGAACCCAACACCATTTCTTTCTAGAGTACTACACTGGCTTAAAATTTAATTAAATCAGTGTTTTAGTTTTTGGTTATGGTGTGACAAATCAATCCAAAACCTTGTAGGTTAAAACAACAAACATTTATTATCTCACATTTCCTTTGGAGTAGGAAGTCAGGAGCAGTTTAGCCCGGTAGTTCTGGCTTAGGGTCTCATTGAGGTTGCAGTAAAGCTGGTGTCTCCGGGCATAGCCATCTGAAGGCTTGACTGGTACAGGATCATGTTCTTTCAAGATGGCTCACTCACTGTGCTGTTGGCAGGATACCTCTTTTCTTTCCTCTGCCTGTGTGTCCTCACAACATGGCAGTTGGCTTTTCCCAAAGTGATTGAGCTGAAGAAGTGGGCAAAGAGGAAGCCTTAAGGCCTTTTATTACTAATGTCTAAAGTCACACACAGGCACTACTACTTTTTTCTGTCTCTTAGAAATGTGTCACTAAGTCTAGCCCACACTCAAGGAGAGGCTCCACCGTTTGAAGAGGAAGAGTATTAAAGGATTGATGGCCCTGCTTTGAAACCACCTCCCAGTTTTGTTTTCTTTTTTAGTGGGGGTAGGGGCAGAGGGAGAGAGAGAATCTTAAGCAGAATGCACACCCAGCACGGAGACCGACTCAGGACTTAATCTCACAACCCTACGATCATGACCTGAGCATAAATCAGGAGTCATATGCTTTAACCTACTGAGCCACCCAGGTCCCCAAAAAATCACCGTAGTTTTTTTGTTGCTTTGGACATTATTTTGAATCTGATTCAGTCTCTCTGGTTAATTTTTTTCTTATTTATTTATTTGTGAGAGAGAGAGTGTGGATGAGTGGGGAGAAGGGCAGGAGAGAGAGGAAAAAATCTCAAACAGAATCAGTGCTGAGCGTGGAGCCCTATGCGTGGCTCCATCTCACAACCTTGAGATCATGACCTGAGCTGAAGTCAAGAGTCAGATGCTTTAACTAACTTGAGCCACCCAGGTGCCCCACCTAATTAATTTTTAAAACCTTACCCATGCTCTTCTCTGCATTTGAGTTTTAGCAGATAAGGCCTTATTAGCCTAATTTAAGTATATAAAAGGGTTGTGTCCCTTTAGTGGGTATCGTCAATAGTCATTGTTGGGCAGAAGACATCTTTAAAAGGAAGTGCAAATAGCTTATGAGGTAGATGTGTCCGGTTTCAGGATGACACAGTGGAGGTTGGACTTACATGGCTCCTGGAAGAGCTCAGGCATTCACCCTTTGTTCTTGCTTTGGTGGGGAAACCAACCTTACTTTTTTTCCTTTTTTGGTTCAAAGGAATTAAACAGTAAAACCTTTTCTGACTCTGTTACTGAATATATTTTTTTAAGATTTTATTTATTTGGGAGAGAGAGAGTGACCATGAGTGGGGAGGGGCAGAGGGAGAGGGAGAAGCCGACTCCCCATTGAGTAGGGAGCCTCTCGTGCGGTTCTAGCCCAGGTCCCTGAGATCATGACCTGAACTGAAGTCAGAGGCTTAACCAACTAAGCCACCCAGGTGCTCTTCTGTTACCTAGTTTTTAAGGCAAATCCATTTACACTTTAGAAGTTGGGAAGGAGGGGCGCCTGGGTGGCTCAGTGGGTTAAAGCCTCTGCCTTCCGCTCAGGTTGTGATCTCAGGGTCCTGGGATCGAGCCCCGCATCGGGCTCTCTGTTCAGCAGGGAGCCTGCTTCCCCCTCTATCCCTCTGCCTGCCTCTCTGCCTACTTGTGATCTCTCTCCTCTCTGTTAAATAAACAAACAAACCTTTAAAAAAAAAAAGAATTTGGGAAAGATTTGGGGACCCCTGCCTTAAGACCATGAACCATTCCCCCGGAGAACTGTTGACTATATTTTTAGTGGCCTACTGGCCTTGAGTTACACTGTTGACTATATTTTTAGTGGCCTACTGGCCTTGAGTTACACTGCTCTTTTTCTAGCCTCTTTCACTGCAGTTTAATTTAGCCTCAAGTCATACTGACATCTCCGCTTCAACATGTTGGGTGCTCTGCTTGACAGCACATGTTCCTCAGTTACTAAACTGGGATGTATTTTCTGGACCACTTAGGAGTGCGCTCACTTGATTCATGTGGCATTGTATCTCTGTCTTCTTTCTCTTACTCTTTTTCTTTTCTTTCTTTTTCCTGCTATAAGTGACTGATTTTTTAAAATGTCCTACCCTCAACAAAGAGCTGGTGTATTTTCCTGTTGGTCTGTGTGGTTGAATTAACATAGATACAAGTGTCTAATTCTAGTCATTTGATTGAAATATTCTTTGTTTCTGTGGATATATCTAAATTGGTATTTTTAATCCAATTTTTATTAATCTTTTTTTTTTTCTTATTTAGATTGATGAACAAATTGAAAGTATGTTTAATTCAAAGAAGAGAGTTAAAGATATGGCTGCTCCTGGAACATCTAGTGTTCCTGCTCCAACTGCAGGAAATGCTGAGAAATTAGAAATTGCTAAGAGATTGGCTCTTAGAATCAATGCTCAGAAGAATTTGGGCATTGAGTCTCAGGTATTACGTAATTTGTTCCAAGTTTTAGTCATTACTTTTTATGTCAGCACAAGTGAACAGGTTGTTCTAGACATTGAGTTAGCGGGAATTTAACTTAATCTGAATACAGAATTCTTCAATTACTGCATTTGGATGATGCCTCTTACATGGTTAACTGAAGTTTTAATGCCTATTTTGGAACTCCTAACTGAAGGGTGTTAGCTGCTGATAGTTTTTTAAAGTAATATTCTGATTGAGCTTACCAAAATCTTAAGGAAATAACTCCCTTTCTTTTTTTTTTTTTTTTCTTTTTCAAGATTTTATTTATTTATTTGAGAGAGAAAGAGCATAAGCAGAGGGAGGGGCAGAGGGGAAGCAGACTCAACACTCAGCAGGAAGCCCTGTGCGGGGCTCGATCCCAGGATCCTGGGATCACTACCTGAGCCAAGACAGCTGTTTAACTGACTCAGCCACCCAGGCACTAGGCTTTTTCTTTCTGTATCTGCTTTTGTTGGATGGTTTGTTGGGCACACAAGCGATTCCTTGGAAGTATAATACCTGGTTACATAAGTCAAACTAACACGGGCTTAACCGGTAGAAAATGTGTTAAATATTTCACATGCCATCTTTCTCTTGAGAGCTTTTTTATTAATTTAATTTTTAAAAAATTATCAACTTAATTTTTAACTAAGAGTAGACTTTCATAGCATTCCCAAAGAATAGTTTATTTATTTTAACAGTGTTTTGAAGCTTTTGAGAGTTTGTGGACCTATAGAGCCCTCTGTCCAGTAGGCTGGATAGTTTCAGGACTGTAACACCCAAGCTGGAAGGACCTAGCCAGACGCTAGTGGACTGACTCCATGAGGCAGCTGCAGTGGAGGCTTAGCGTCTCAGGTTTCTGTTTGTTTTGTTGAGCCAGTAAGAATCACTTCTCTGCTGCTTTGCTAAGATCAGGTGTTTAGCCAGTAAGTTACCGTGAAATGTCTGCTATACGCAGGCCTTACTTCCTCTGAAAACATGGAGTATAGTGCCTAATCTAATATTCTCTGGGATTATTATTGTTAATAACTCTTTGTTGGTGAAAGCAAATAGCCACGCCTTCTCATTGTTAGAAAAGCTTGAGGTTCGAGTCATGTATTACCTACAGAATTCTGTCCACATTAGGCACGTAGTAAAATTAAGTTCAAATTAAAAGGTTTAAGTACAAAATAAAGTAAAAAGGTAAGTCAGTCATTTACTGTAATTTATTGGACATTGGCGT
The DNA here is from genome assembly GCA_028533885.1 of Nasua narica. NCBI lineage: Eukaryota > Metazoa > Chordata > Mammalia > Carnivora > Procyonidae > Nasua > Nasua narica. The sequence continues at coordinate 24,391,221 of CM052809.1, forward strand.
GGGCTGTGGGGGGAGGAGAGCTTAGTGGTGGTAGTGGACAAAGATGCTAATTTAGAGGAAACTCTTGGGAGCCACAAAGTTATAGAAATGATTTTAGAAATATTTTACTATATTTGATATCAAGAGTTACCTAATTCTCTATGATCCAGTAGAATTTTTAATAATAGAGTTGAATATTCTTTTTCTCATCAAAGTAAGGGAGATAGATATAGTAAACTATTAATATATACTGCTAAATTGCACATGGGTAGGACTCTGCAATAGAAAGATACTTCTAGTTAGTGGCTTTCCAGAGAATAATTTGTGGTAGGATCCTGGTGTTATCTTTGCCCTCATTTGAGATTTGACTGTAGGTCTTCTTTAACTGCAGGATGTGATGCAACAGGCCACCAATGCAATTCTCAGAGGTGGCACCATCCTGGCTCCCACTGTGTCTGCCAAAACCATTGCAGAGCAACTTGCTGAGAAGATCAATGCCAAGCTCAATTATGTGCCTTTGGAGAAACAAGAAGAAGAGAGACAGGATGGTGGACAGAATGAATCTTTTAAGAGATATGAGGAAGAATTAGAGATCAATGACTTCCCACAGGCAAGTTTTAAATCTTTTTTAAATCATGGAGTAAAAACTCTTGCTTCTTTAGGAGCAAAAATACCTTCTTTAAAACCCGTGAACATTTTAATAACTACTTACTTTTTATTAGATGAGGAAGACAACAATAGAAATTTTATTTTTATGAATATATTCTAGTTACATTAGGATCTAATGATTTTATGTGAAGCTGTTAATTATATTCTTGATATTGACCATAATATTATTTAATCTGCCTATTCTTTGTGAGTACACCAGGTTTTTGTCCTGTTGTGAAGTGATTTTTTTTTCCCCCTACCCTTTCTTTCATAGACTGCTAGGTGGAAAGTTACCTCTAAGGAAGCTCTGCAGAGAATCAGCGAATATTCTGAAGCCGCAATTACAATCAGAGGAACATATTTCCCGCCTGGCAAAGAACCTAAGGAAGGAGAGCGGAAAATTTACTTGGCTATTGAAAGTATGTATTGTTGTTCTTTTGCACTCTTGAGTTAGGTCAGAGCTGGTATAGATGTAACAGACATGGGGAGAATATAAGGTCAGTTCTAGAGAGAATAAAAATAAGGAACACTTAGAAAAAATAGTTTCATATATCATTTAAGGTCTTTATTTAGAAATTGAGTACATAAAGAAGGGCGAATGCTCTGTATATGGAACTCTTTCAGTCTTGACGATTCAGTCAAATTAGAGAATCACTCTAAAAGAAAACATGTATTTTAAGGACTGATGTGTTTATGCTTTTCTTCTGGCCAAAGTTTATGTTAGAAGGTAAATCAGGATATTAGTTCACTTAATGAATGTTTATCCAAGCAAGTATTCCCTATGAAATTATGCCCATAAAAGTTCTTGCATATCTTTAAAAAAAATGAGAAGAAGGCAGATAATACCATAACACAAAGTATATAAGTATTATATAGAGTGATCAGATTTGGGTTTTTTGTGTGTTTTGTTTTTAGATTTTATTTATTTGAGAGATTGTGGGGGGAGTGCATGAGTGGGGAGAGTAGCAGAGGGAGAGGGAAAGGGAGAAAGGGAGAGAATCTCAGGCACACTTCTTGCTGAGCATGGAGGCTTACCCAGGGTTAGATCTCATGACCTGAACCTAAACTAAGAGTTGGATGCTTAATTGAGTGAGCCCCTCATGCACGCCAATCAGATTTTCTTTTTAACTTTATTTCCCACATTCATGAATGAGTTCAAAAGAGTTTCCATTTTTATTTTTCCCCTAATGTATTATTCCACTGCATACTAGGACAGCTTGCCTCCCTTCATTTATTTTTAATCTGAATATCTTTGCAACGGACTTACAAGTGTAGACCAGCCAGATCCACTTCATCTATTTAATGAACTAAATATTTGTTGCATCCTGGTTTTGGAGCTCTGGAGAGGTTGATTCTGTGTGTTCTGTAAGCTCAAAGTCTGCCTACTTAGTGCTTTAAATGGCTTTGATGGCCCCAGAGGAGCCTTTGTCACATCGTGTATTATCTCAGGCACTAGCTTAGTTACTTTGAGGCACACGCATCACTTCTGAAAAAAGAAGCCTTACCTCATCCCTCTTCACCACTCTGTAGCTCTTTACCTGTTAATTTTTCTTTGCAGTACTCATCACAGAAATTGTAGTATATTTTTACTTGTCTGTGTCTCCACACCCTCCCCTCACCTAGAGTTCTGTGGGTATAGTGACTTTATCAACTGCTCTATTCTCAGAGCAGATGGTAAACACTTAATAAATTTTTTGAGTAATGCATCTGATTAAGCCCTATAGTCATTTGTCTTCAGGATACAAAGTATTGCTTGACAGGCCTAGCCTCTGTTTGATCTCTTTAAAGCTGCACTGTCCACAGAAACACTCTGTAATGGCTGTGGAGCACTCAGAAAGAATATGGCCAGTGTGGTTGAAATTTGTAAATTTTATTTAGTTTTGTAAAGGAATTCATATTTGATTTTTTAATTTTTTTAAGTAATCTGTACACCCATGTGGGGTTCAAACTCATGACAATCAGATCAAAAGTTACATGCTCTACTGGCTGAGCCAGCCCGGTGCTCCAATTTTTATTAATTTAAATTTAAACAGCCGCAACCATGGCTGGTCGTTACTGTAATGTTTAGCTTTTCTCTAAAATTTGTTGTTGGAAAGATCATTAGAAGATATACATTGAAAGTATATTATAAATAAAGTTTGTCACTGTTAGTGACAGTGTTAGTTTGTTTTTGTTACATTTTGGCATTACTTTGATTTTGTGACGACTTTATAATTTTAGGTAAGTTCTATACTGAATATAATCTACAGATGATTTGCTTACATATTAGGATTTGATCCTTTCATTCCCACAGACATGACTAAAAGTTAATTAGTGCCGTGCCTGTTCAGCCACTTTCCTTTGAATTGGTGACCTCAGTTGTTCTTATGTGGCAGTTCAGCATGAAGACGCATGTGTAGTGTGTATCCCCTCTACCCCTAAGTAGAAATCATTTCCTGGCCGAAAGTGCAAGACAGGATCAGAGTAAGTTAAAGTACTGAAAAGCTCTGTTGCCTAGATTATACTGTTTTTTTTCTTTCTTTAATAAGTATTTGCCCTGTTGGTATAAACTTTTGATTAGTTTCCAGAGTTCCGATACAGGTGATTTCAGGTTTTTGCAAATTTATTCACTTTTTGTCAAAGGACAGCTTTTGGAGTTGCAGGCTCTGCCATTTTCGCTAGTACACTCTCACTATTGGACTTTTTAATGCTAATGATGAATTGTGGCAGTAGGGAAACTCAAATGAAGCCTTATATGTTCCATGTTATTGCCATTCTGCCGTTATTTCATGCATATTTTAAAATGCATGCATATTTAAGATTCATGCATATTTTAAAATGGTATACAAAGGATGTAGAGCTAGAACTAAGCAAATTGCATGTTTTTTTTTGTGATTGTGACTTTTATTAAGTCAGGTTTTTAAGTGCATCCTTTCATGTATCCTGAAAGACTTTTGTTCTGCTGGTGGCTGTGTGTTTCTAAATCATGTGATACTCTTCCTTATTGTGTAGTAAAATGAGGATTGCTGGCACCTAGTTCTTTAAGGAGAGAAAATTACACTGATATCTTTCTGCACTTGGAACTGGACAGGTCTCCCCAACTCCCGTGTACTTTAGACCATACGGGATGGAGACAAAGTGTCTTCCAGTGGAATCTGATGATAAAATCCTTGGTACACATGCAATCATCTTTTTATTTTCAACTTGAATATCATGGGTGTCATTTAAGCAAAACCAATACTTTTAAATGCCTGCCTTACAAAGACATAAATCAGAGATACGATTGTTTGCTTTGAAAAAAGATCCTCTATGTAATTCTTGAATTTAAAGATAATTATGTGGGGCACCTGGGTGACTCAGTGGGTTAAAGCCTCTGCCTTCAGCTCAGGTCATGATCTCAGGGTCCTGGGATCGAGCCCCACATCGGGCTCTCTGCTCAGCAGGGAGCCTGCGTCCTCCTCTCTCTCTCTCTCTGCCTACTTGTGATCTCTCTCTCACTGTCAAGTAAATAAATAAAATCTTAAAAAAAAATAAAGATAATTATGTTTAGCGTAGTTTAAGTAATATATCAGGGTTCATCTTATGTAGAACTTTATCAGAACATATCTCCTCTGCTGCCAAGGGAAGTGAGAAGCCCACAGCTTCTCCTTGACTTTCCCATCCACTTAGAATGCTTCTCGTCATTTCTCTCCACTGTCAACATGTACTTAGGAAATAACGTCTAATTTTTATCATCTAAACCAGCTTTTCGCCCCCTATGCAATAAGTCTTGTCAAAAATGAATCTTTAGAATTCTAGAGCCATAGTGATGGTTCAGAACTGGACATTAGTAATTAAGATGATCCAAAGTTTTGAGATTTTCATAGATGATGAGTTTTTTAAAGGAATGTTTAGTTTTTGAAACTCCAGCCAAATCAACTGAACTCTAATAGGACAAAAACAGGTGTTGGAAGGAGCCTAGTGTCATCTGTTTCTAGTTCTATAATTGGAGGGACCCTACGGCCTGGCTCCTTGGAGGCTCTGTGTGGCTCAGCACTTTCAGGCCTCCCACCAGGCAGCGGGAAGGAGAACAGGAAGGACTTATGTGCCTAGCCATCCTGTATAATTTATAGCCTGTTTTGTGACCCTCTCTTTTTACTAGTGGAGAATCCCTTAAAAGCTGCCAGAGTTGTTTTAGGACCAATGAAAGGAAATGCCTCTTTTCCATGGTAGCTTATAAACATATGTAACCTATTACCTAAAGAAGCTTTATATGTCAAAACTTTAAACTGGTCCAAATGGTCAGGCTCTAACTAAAGTAGGAAAATTACTCTTCTACTTGGATTTAGATGAGAGTGTCATTTTCTTTCTTTTTAAAACAGCAAAGAATATTGACAAGCTTGACACCAGCTCATGCCAAGTAGCATATTTTCCTCCTGAATTTCATTTTGGTTGTAATTTTTTGTCTGGTTTTGCTCTTGATTCTACCCTCTTGTTTACTTTCATCCATCTCTCTTTTTCAGCACCCACAGCTTTAAAATGTGTTGTTGCTGGCTGGTGGAGGTGTAGGATTTAGATTAGATATGTTGCTATAACTTCACGGCCATACTCCTGGCTCTTTCCTTCCTATTGTTAAACTGTTTCTTCTCCTTCTTCCCCTTGCTATTTCTGTTCTCTTCTTCCTTTTCCTTCTTCATCTCTTTCCTTTCCTTCTCTCCTCCCTTCCTTTGCTTCCTTTGGGATCAGAAAAGGTCATTCACGTCTAATAAGAGGAATTTTTGTGACTTGTTTTCTTGATTTCTTTTTCTTACATAAAATGATAAATACATAGTTTTCTGTCTTGCATCTCTAGTTCTTATATTGTTTAACATTTCACTCCTAATCCTTAATTTCTAGTCTATTAGTCCAGCTCTTCCATTTTTATCAGTGTGTACTGTGCTACCTATCTACTTTTCTATATATTTTAATTTTAATTTTATTTTGTTTGTTTATTTTGGATTTTGTGGCTGGGAGGGGAGTTGTGGGGCAGAGGGAAAGAGAGAATCTTAAGCAGGCACCACACCCAGCACAGAACCCTATGTGGGACTTGATCTCATGACCCTCAGATCATGACCTGAGCCGAAATCAAAAGTCAGATGCTTAATCCATTGATCCACCCAGCCAGCCCCCTTTTTTAACTTTTGTTTATTTATTATTAATTTTTTTTACTTTTTGGGGGGGGGTGTGCTACCTATCTAGACTTACCTGTTCCCTGGCATTGTCCCTTGGCTTCAGATTGCTCCACACTACCCTTCATGGCTCTCTCATCTCCACATCTCCTTTACTTCTGGTCCATATTTCCATTGGCCTTACTGACATTTCCTACTGGATGTCACATGAGCACTTCAACTACAGCAATCTCAGAATTGACTTTCGTCTACCATCAGTGCTGATAATACCTGTTTTTCCTCTTGGATTCCGTATCTGCCTTATTCTTACTTTATTTGCTTCTCAGCTCTTAGCCATTTAATGATGCCTGGAGAACTGAGAGAAAGGTTTTGTAAGGAATGATATTTAGAAATCATTCTGATAGACTGCTTCCTACCTTCTCATTCTAATATCTTTACGAGTTTTTCTAATAGTCTGCAAGATCATAAAGAGCATGAATGAGTTCTTTGTATAATGAATCTCTCAGTCTATATCATACATGGTGGGTACTTAATATTTCTTGAATTAAAATAACTATATGAATGAATGTCTCCAGACTGCCTCATCCTCTAGGCTATCTTGTGCTGTGTTCTTTTACACTCTTAACCAACCACAGTATACTTCTCAGTAATGAAGCATGCCTTTTTTTTTTCCTAGTTTATTTATTTAAGAGAGGGAGGGAAGGAGGGAGAGAGAAGCAGGCTCCCCGCTGAGCAGGGAGCCTGTTGCCAGCCTCGATTCTAGGACTCTGGGATCATGACCTGAGCTGAAGCAGACACTTAACCAACTGAGCTACCCAGGCACCCCTAAGCATACGTTCCCTAATTTGTACCATTGCACATGGGATTCCCTTCATAAAATATTCCATGGCATCACTTCTCCATCAACTTGGGTAGTCCTCCACCTTAGGGAATATAATAAATGTCCAATAAGTATTTGTTAAATAAATGAACCAAGGAGTTTATATTTCTCTTTAACTTTTTCTTAGTCTCTTTTGGACAAAGTATTAATCATTTTTTCTTTGCTCTTTTTAGTCATACCAAGAATTCTTTTTTTTAAAGATTTATTTATTAATTTGGGGGAGAGAGAGCGTGAGCAGGAGGGGCAGAGGAAGAGCAAGAGAGAATCTCAAACAGATTCCCTGCTGAGTGTGGAGCAGAATGAGGGGCTTGAGCTCATGACCCTACGATCATGACCTGAATCAAAAAAAGAGTTGGACATTTAACTGACTGTGCCACCCTGGCGCCCCCCCGTCCCCCTCCCCCTGCCACCAAGAACTCTTAACAACACATGTAATATGATCTCATTGGTTACATTTGAAACTCTAAAAGTAATCAGAATAATAAGCAGTCATTATATGATATGGATGATGTACCACCAGGTTCTAAAAGGCTATCTTGGCAGGCAGTACAGTGTTTCTAAAAGTCATCTATAGGGGCTCAGTCGTTAAGCGTCTGCCTGCCTTCGGCTTAGGTCTTGATCCCAGGGTCCCGGGATCGAGCCCCGAATCAGGCTCCCTGCTCGGCAGGCATTCTGCTTCTCCCTCTCCCACTCCCCCTGCTTGTGTGCCCTCTCTCGCTGTGTCTCTCTGTCAAATAAATAAGAGCTTTAAAAAAAAAATTCATCTACAGTATTTCCTGTTGGACCTCCATGACATGGATAAGCGTCCAGTGTAATTCTAGTAATATGGATAATGTTTTCCTCTTATTCACCAGGTGCCAATGAATTGGCTGTGCAGAAAGCAAAGGCAGAAATCACCAGGCTTATAAAAGAAGAACTGATTCGGCTGGTGAGTGAAAACCTCAAAGACTTATTTATTTGTTTTAGTAAATATTTTATTGAACTATAATATAAATTGAGAAAAGTACACAAGTCATAAACATATAGCTTGGCGAATTTTCACAAAGTAAGCACACTGATGTCACCACTGTCCACATCAAGAAACATAGTACAATACCAGCGTTCCAGAAGTCACCCTCATGTCCCTCCTGTCACTATTCATCTCCCCTAAATGTAACAATATTCTGACATTTAACATGGTAGATTAGTTGCACCTATATTTGATCTCCATTTAAGTGGGACTGATTGCTGTGTACATGTAATTTCTTTGACTCAACATTACTGGGAGGAAATCCATGTTGTTACATGTAGCAGTAAATAATTGTCTTTCATGGCTGTGTAGTACTTAATTTGTGAATATACCTACAATTTATGTATTGGACTTTGGGACTATTATACTTTTTGGTTTTTATGAATAACACTTCTCTGAGCATTTGTTTTTCTTTTTTCTTTTTTTATTTGAGAGAGCAACAGTGTGAGGGCCAGAGGAGAAGGGAGAGGCAGTCTTAAGCAGAATCCATGTTGAGTGTGGAGGAACATTGGGCTTGAATCTCACAACCCAGAGATCATGACCTGAGCCGAAACCCAAGAGTTGGATGCTTAACCAACTGAGTCACCCAGGCTGCCCTTCTTTTGAGAATTCTTTCATGTCTTTTTTGTACATATTAGTATGCTTTTCTCTTGTGTATATACCTTGGAGTCGAATTGCTAGTTATAGTGTAGATGTGGTTAGCTTTATGTAAGTTTTGCTAAATAATTTTCCAAAGAGGTTATGTCGTGGAGAAGGCATCCTTTTATAGACCACCTTCCCAAAGAAGGAGAACATATCCCTGTGTCTTTTTTTTTTTTTTTTCAAGATTTTATTTATTTACTTTAGAGAGTGTGCATATGAGGCAGAGGAGGGGCAGAGGGGGAGAAGCAAACTCTCAGCTGAGTGTGAAGCTTGCCTCAGAGCTCGATCCCACACCCTGAGATCATGTCCTGAGCTGAAATCAAAAGTCCAGATGCTTAACCAGCTGAGCCACCCAGTTGCCCCCATCCCTGTGTCTTTAGTGCCAGTTGAAGTTTGTAAACTCCCTATAATGTGTACACTGGGTGAGGGCCCTTTGAAAGGACACTTTGTCCTTTCTCTACGAATGTGTTTTGAGGGTATTTCTAAAATTCCCCTTACAGAACTTTCTTGAGGGTGATAAAAAGTTTAAAGAATAAAAGCTACACAAAACAAGAAGGAAGAAGAAAATTTTTTTCTTTTTTTTTTTTAAAGATTTTATTTATTTGACAGAGAGAGAGAGATCACAAGTAGGCAGAGAGGCAGGCAGAGAGAGAGGAGGAAGCAGGCTCCTGCTGAGCAGAGAGCCCGATGCGGGGCTCGAACCCAGGACCTGAGATCATGACCTGAGCCGAAGGCAGAGGCTTTAACCCACTGAGCCACTTAGGCGCCCCACTTTTTTTTTTTTTTAAACAACCTTTGAATCAAGGGCTTTTAAGACTTTCACCAAGTGATAGAGAAAGAACCTTGATGTCACCACCATTAGTTGGTTCAAAACTGTTGTCTAATAGTCACATGAACACAGACAGATGATTGGTTATTGAAGGGTTTTTTCTTCCTCAGTATAATACTAACATTTTTTGTTCAAAATATCTGATAATACTATAAGTTTGGAAAGGAAATTTCTTTATATGTATTTCTTTTTTATTCTTTTGCTTTTTCTGACTACGCATCTTTTTTTTTTCTCTTTTAGCAAAATTCATACCAACCAACAAATAAAGGAAGATACAAAGTCTTATAAAACATTCGGAAAAAACTTTTTACTTGTGCTGGTCTGTGACACATGTGGCAGTTGTTGTCTCCAGTTTACAATGTATTGTAAATTAAGATTTTTAAAATTCTGTCTTGCTGATTTTTTTAAATATATGAAACCAGTATTTGCTAAAGAAATCTTCTTTCTGTAAGTACCACCAGAATTATCAAACTGTATTTAAAGCAGGCCTGTTTTCAGCGTATTATGTCCTTTAATGTAAACTTTAAATATCAATATTTTAAATATCTGGATAATATTCCAGAAGTTTAAAAAAATGGAAATATTTGGACTTTCTATTGACAGTAATAAAGTATACAAGTCACTAAGGGGCTCTTCACCTAATCCTCTTGAAATGAAATTGTGATCATCTCCTCAAAAAAAGGTAAAATTCTCTAATTTTGTGTTCGTGCCCCCACTCCCCCCCCACTACCCGGCTTAAATCTTACCTGACCCCGTGGGACAATATGAACTGGACTTAAGAATGTTATAATAGAATTTTTACAAAATGTTTCAGTTTTTGTTGCAATTTTTATTATCATAAATGGGCAATAGTTGGACTGCTTTTTGGTTTTGTAAAATTAAAGATTTGTAGTATAAGAGTTTTTTGCATTTCTTTACACTGCAAAGCGTTTTAGTATTTAGTATTTACTCCTCTTAGGTTCCCCTCACAACCTCTAGCTCTGTGTCTAGCTACTACATCTTTTTTAATCTTTCTTTAAAGAAAGTGATTTGTAGCCTATAAATATTAATGTTTCCTTTTTGCCCTGGAAGTGTTTATACATCTGTACATAAAAACACAGTACTAATTTTAATTCACATTTTCTCCAGGATTATTGATTAGGTTATGAATTTTCTTTCTTAAAAACTTTCAAGCATAATGGTACCTGTGTTGTAGACTTAGATTTAAGCATCTCTCAGTGAAATTTAGCTCACAGGAGTCATAAATTATATTTTTGACCCCTCAGATATATTTCCTGAATATTCTAATTTAAAATGTTATAATTGGATCACCCAATATTCTTTTTAAGACTACTGGTATATTAGGACTTTGTATTGTCACTTCTTGAAAAAAGAAAATATCCAGGAATTAAATGGATATATTTCTTAAGGGACACGGGAAAAAAAAAAGAGAGAGAGAGACACGGAAGTTTCTGAATATTCTTGACATTAGGGTTTTTTAAAAAGAAGAAAATAAAGCATACTAAAATCATATTAAGTACACTAAGTACTTATTCAGTACATATTAAGTACATTAAGTGGTTAAAATGACAAAGAGTATCAATCATTTCTTCAATATAGTTATTCTTACTGAAAAACTAAGATGGATATAACTGGGAAATATTCTTGGATACCTTTCATATCTACTTTCTTTCTTAGAACAAGAAAACAAACAAGACACATGTAATAGGAGAACCAAATAAATCATTTACTCTAAAATGCAGGCATCTTGGGTTACTTTTCCTTTCCTTTTATTTATTTACTTATTTTTATTACCTAGTGATAGTTTGTTTCTTTTGGTAGAATAGGTGGCGATCTCACATTCGTGACAATTGGTGCTCCCTTCAGCCTCCTGGATCACTTTGAGATTCAGAGTTTTACATCATTTTAGCATTACTACCTTTATGTTTGTTTATCTAGTTGTAATAAAACACTGATAGTATTTTGTCCTAAAGCGAAACACATTTCTCTGTTACAACATTTTTTAGTGTCACACTGACTCTTTGATTTTTAAAATCGGAATGATGTACAGACTAAATTGTTTTTTAATGCAATATCAATATTTGCTCATGCTTTCTAAATTTTTTCCCCTTATAAAATAAAGTTAATTCAACCTACACTTTCCAAAAATTATCTCTGCTGAAATGTTTTATGCTGTTGCTTTAATTTTGCTTACATTGGTAGGTATGTGAGAGAAGTATTGTACTCTGTATCTTTATTAAAAATTCTAGCAACCCTACTACTCAGAATATACAGTTTGGTCCTAAAACATCTTCCTGAAGAAGCCTCTTAGTCTTAGATTTTGTTTGCATTTGGTATGTATAAGACAGGTGATAGGTGAAATAATAGTTCATGTGCCAGTGGGCTTTTTGCTACAGTACACTCGTTTTACAAAATGGAAGTATAGAATTTAACGATGGTGGCTAAGTTCTCTCCAAGTCATTGTAGATACTTTATTATTTGATATGTTTCATGTCTTATCAGCCTCGTTGGTGTACAGATGGCGGTCAGCTGGGAGTCACGGTGCACCTGAGACTGCAGTCCTTCCTGGGAGGCAGGCAGCCGGGACATGTGAAGTTGTTTGGGCAGAACCAGCTCTTGAGTACCTGGGATTTAGAACTCCTATAAAGCCAGCTGTGGGATCTGTTTCTAAATAGCATATTAGCACTGTGAAGATCACAGGCTAGTAATCAGAACCTCCAAAGTTGTAACTTAGCTATGTATAGCTCTTTTCCCTGTGGTGCCTTCCTTTCCTTTGTAAAACCATCTACTAAGGTCTTTAGTGACAGATAACATAGTGCTTGCTTAAGGTAGGAGCTAGGGGCAAAGTGATAGTTGAATCCTAGGGTAAAAAGCTACACTTTGTTTAGTAAAATATTCTATTTTTGTATTTTATTGATGATGGATGCTAAGCTTTTAAAGCAGGCGAGAGTTCTAAGTAGCTAGATCCTTGAGATCAGACGCTTCCTCTTATATTGAAATCTGGAGCTTCTAGTTTTTCACAGTTAGGTACATAGTTTTAAGAATTGGAATATGCTGATATTTTTTATACCTTCTGCTTCTGGCACGAAAAGCTGAAGTTAAGATGGGTATGTAAATATAAAGATAAAGAGTGAATGAATATGTATAGAGGGGTAGAGGGGATGTCTTATGTTTTTATTCAGTTGAGGTGATATCAGAAAACCTTAATAAGATCTTGCTTGAGTGGGCTCTTTGGCTTAGGAATATAATCAACATCTTACTGCTTAATGTTAGGCAAGTTCTCCAGAGCTAAAGATGGCTACATTTCCTTCCCTGAAGATCCCTTGTTGTTTTCTTTCTTTCTTTAAAGATTTATTTATTTGACAGAGAGAGAGAGAGAGAGATCACAAGTAGGCAGAGGCAGGTGCGGGGGGGGGGGGTAGGGCGGGGGGGCGACAGGCTCAGGCTCCCCACTGAACAGAGAGCCTGATGCGGGGCTTGATCACAGGACCCTGAGATCATGACCTGAGCCGAAGGCAGAGGCTTTAACCCACTGAGCCACCCAGGCGCCCCATCCCTTGGTGTTTTCAATTACAGGTATTTGAAGGTTTGTTTTTTCCCCTCCTATATTAACTTAGAATTTTCCTCAGGCAGGAACCCAAATAGAAATATGAAGAAAAATTGTAAACAAACATTTTCTTTGCACAATCCCCACAATATCAGTGATCTCACCTTTATAGTGCCTTCTGGTTAAGCTGATATCTGTGTACTCATAAGTGCATACTATCAAATCACATGACTAGAGAGGAATTTACTTTTTTTTTTTAAAGATTTTATTTTAAAATAATCTCTTCACCCAGTATGGGGCTTGAATTCATAAACCTGAGATCCAGAGTTGTATGCTCCACAGACTAAGCCAGCCAGATACCCTGAGGAATTTACTTTTGATTATCTTTCTTGACCTTACTCTTTCCAGATATGGCTTCAGTTTATAGAGAATGAATATTGAGAATGAAAAAATTCCTAACCATTTTTAATATATGGAAATAACCTGATAATTCATGTTTTGAATATGAGACCATTTTCATAGCTTTATCTATTATGGAATAAAGAATTTGTGAGGATTCGGTAGGAAAAATGGGCCTTTTATCCACAGAAGAAGCATATCATTTTAACTTAGCACTTGGTAGTAGATGGATTTCTAGCAGCTTATCAACTCTAGGCGCTTCTTAGCCTTGGATTTAACGCGTCTGTGGCCTTTACTTCTGAATTCCTAGTAGGCGCTCAGGTGCCTGGGTCCTGTGGTTCAAGGATCCTTGAAGGCATTATTTTTTCTCTGTGCTTTTGCCTATGGAAGTCTTCTGAAAGCTGAGACCCCTAGAACTGTACTGTTGACTTTTGCAAAAAGAGTCCTTTTTATCTTCCAAGCCAGCCCAGGGCCCACGTCACCAATTTGGAAAGCTTGATGGAAAGAGCAGGGGAATGAACACCTGGGAGTTTGAAGGAGAACAGAATTCCTCTAAATTTTTAGGAATCTAGTTGGTCCTATTTAACTGTGTCTGCGGTAGAAATGATTCTGATACATGTTCAAGTTTGAAAGCTACTGACAATCTTCACTTCTGTTCTTGGTAACATTCAATAAGTATCAGTACTATTATCATTACAATGGGTATGGGTTTTTTTTCATGCTCTCTTTCCATATTGCTATTATTTTCAATATTGCTATAAGCTGTATACCTAGCGAGGACAGTCCATGGCTACTGATAAACTAAAATCTAGAAAGGGAGATTCATTTTTTCTTTGTGTGTCTTTCAGTCGAAGTGAAAGTATTTAGGAACACTTGTCGCCACAGTTCAAAGGTCTCTGGACCTTTATGTAAGAATAGTACTGGTCTAATCAGTCCTGTTTTGTATTATTTTATAGAAGTAATGAGTCAGAATATTTAGAATCATAGTTCGGGAACTATGCCTGCCAGAAAATGAATGGACTAGCTTGTTTTATGTACTGTATTTGGTTTTCCTGTTGCTCCTGTCTTTGCTGCTGGCAGCAGTGCCTGGACAAATGCTGTGCTCAAGGCAGAACTCAGTGCTAAGAATTACCTCTTCAGTCTTCACTGCATAGACGAAAAGGAGAAATACCGCCCCTAGCATCTTAGCACTACCTAATAAAGGGTCTTCTCCTTGGTAGCCTTCCTAATTCTGCGTCCTATCCTTTCTAGCATATTCGAATTCACAGCGTGAAGAACTGGGGAAGCCAGCCCCTTCTGCCAAGTGGTTTGTATGTATGTGGTGACTGATGCTAGAAATTTCACAATAACTACATAAAGGGGGTGATTTTGTAAGCAAACTACATCTACTCCTATCCCTCCTTGTGATGGTGTAATGAAGAATATGGCAATTCTGAGGTCATGAGTATAAAAACTTTTAAAATTATAGCTTTTCATTATCGCATGATCATAGGGTTGAGGGTCCAAACGCCTTAAATTATCTGAGGGTCCAAACGCCTTATATTATCTGAATATCCCCCACTTTGTTAGCAGGTGAAGGTCTCATCCCAACTATCCATAACCAGTAAAGGGCAGAAGGCGAGTCCTTTCAATACGCTTTGGAAAGCATCTGACACATCAGGCATTAATATTTACCAAAAGCGTAAAGCCACACTTTCTGGAACCAGACAGCTGGATTCAAATCCTGACTCCTGTAATATGAGAAATGGGGTCAAGTAAGAGTTCCAACATCAGAGAATCCTAAAAAATCAGTCCTGGAAGCAAGTTACTCCCCTTCCGGTGGGTCTCCAGCCCATCTGCAGCTTACAATCTGCACCACAGCCGAAGCTGCACATCCCTAAGCCCCGCCCCACGACGCGCAAGCGCAGCCTGGCTCCGCCGGCTACCCTCCCCAGGCTTGCGTGCTGGTCGTCGGCGGGAGATTGGGTCTCGCGATGTGCGTGTGCGTGCGCGTGCGCGGTCCTTACGAGCTCGCGCACGCCTCCCCTCGCAGTTCTGGGCTGTGGCGGCCTCTTCCTCTTGCGTTTGGGGCAGGACCCTGAGCGGTGGCCG
>CM052809.1:24406870-24529703 GCA_028533885.1 Nasua narica
TATGATAATTACCCAGAAGTAGAATTGTTGGGTCATATAGTGAGAACCACTATATACATCACTTACAAAAATAAAAATATTAGTGATTCTAATTTTAATTTTTTGAGGAACCCTTGGTACTCTTTTCCATAGTGTCTGCACCAATTAACATACTCACCAACAGTGCACAAGGGTTCCCTTTTCTCTGTATCATCACCAACATTTCTTATTTCTTTTTGATAATAGGCATTCTAACAGCTGTGGGAATTAGAACATAGAGACTTTGATAATATTTTAAGTAAAACAATTTTTTATTAGTAATTTTCTTAGTCTTTCAATTGGTTTGATAAATTCAATGAATCTCAGCAACCACTGAGCATCTACCTGCAGTGTGGCAGCTCACATGCTGAATGAGACACAAGTCTCTATCCTCAAGGAACTCATAGTAGGAAACAGACCCCTTAATAAACTTAATTAAGCCATTGATGCCAATTTTTATTTGTTTCAAACCAATATTTTAACATGCTTTATCTCTCATGTTAGCTGATTGACTTAAGTGTAGAGCCAGTGAAACTATAGCCCATTTGCCCAGTCCTGAGCTGTAGGCTGGTTTCTAAAGGAATTTCACCAAAAGAAAACTGAGGGGGTGCCTGGCTGACTCAGGCTCTTCTTGATCTTGGGGTCCTGCGTTTGAGCCCCACATTAGGAGTAGGGAATACTTTAAAAAATAAAATCTTAAGGGGGTGCCTGGGTGGCTCAGTGGGTTAAAGCCTCTGCCTTCAGCTCAGGTCATGATCTCAGGGTCCTGGGATTGAGCCCCGCATCGTGCTCTCTGCTCAGCAGGGAGCCTGCTCCCCCCCCCTCTCTCTCTGCCTGTCTCTCTGCCTACTTGTGATCTCTCTCTGTGTCAAATAAATAAAATATTTAAAAATAAAATCTTAGGGACACCTGGGGGGCTCACTTGGTTAAATGACAGACTCTTGATTTTGGCTCAGGTCATGATTATGAGTTGTGAGATTGAGCCCTGTGTTGGGCTCTACGCTGGGCATAGAACCTGCTTAAAATTCTCTTTCTCTGGGATGCCTGGGTGGCTCAGTCCTTTTTTTTTTTTTTAAAGATTTTATTTATTTATTAGAGAGAGAGAGACTGAGAATGAGAGGGGAGAACATCAGAGGGAGAAGCAGACTTCCCGCAGAGCTGGGAGTCCTATATGGGACTCGATCCCGGGACTCTGGGATCATGACCTGAGCTGAAAGCAGTCGCTTAACCAACTGAACCACCCAGGCGCCCCTGGGTGGCTCAGTCCTTAAGCAGCTGCCTTCGGCTAAGGTCGTGATCCTGGGGTCCTGGGATCAAGTCCCACATGGAGCTTCCTGTTCAGTGGGGAGCCTGCTTCTCTCTCTTCCTCTGCCCCTCCCCCTGCTCACGCTCCCTCTCATGCTGTCTCAAATAAATAAAATCTTCAAGAAAACCCCAAAAAAACCTTTATTAAAAAAATACTATCAAAAAAAATATTATCTCTCTGGGACACCTGGGTGGCTCAGTCTATAAATCTATAAATCAGTTTGGAGAGATGTGCCATCATAATATTTTAGTCCAAGAACATTGTATATTTGTCTATAGATTTAGGTTTTCCTCGATTTCTCCCAGCATTGTTTTATAATTTCCAGGGTACAGAACTTAAACTACTTGTGTTGAATTTATTCGAGGCTATGTTATTGGTTTTTTTTTTTATAAAGATTTTATTTATTTGAGAGAGAGAGAAGGAGTGAGCACAAGCTGGGGAAAGGGCAGAGGAGGAGGAAGAGGCAGACTCCCCTATGGGCAGGGAGCCCAATGCAGGGCTTGATCCCAGGACTCGGAGACCATGAGCTGAGCTGAAGGCAGACAACCAACGGAGCCACCTTGTTTTTGATGATATCGTAAATGTATTGCTTTCTTTGTTTCACTTTAGTATTGTTTGTTGCTAGTATATAGAAATACAGTCCATTTTTGTAAGTTGATCTTGTATCTTGCAACCTTCCTACACTCACTTATTCTGGTAGTTTTTTGGGTAGTTTCCATAGGATTTTCCACATATGAGATCATATTATCTGTGAAAAAATACAGTTGTTCTTTTCTTCCAAACTATACACTTTGCATTTCTTTTTATTGCTAGCTGCACTGGCTAGAACTTCTCCTTCAATATATTACTAAATAAGAATAGTTTGAATAGACATTTTTGCCTTGTTCCTATTGTGGAAAAAAACATTCAGTCTTCATCATTAAGTTTGATGTCAGCTGTATGTTTATGCTACATAAAACATATGGCCTTTTACAGATTGAGGGAGTTCCCTTTTGTTCTTAGTTTTTTGAGCATTAAAAAAATATCATGGGCATTGGATTTTGTAAAATGCTTTTTCTGCATTTATTGATCATACGATTTATTCTCCATTATCCTATAAATGGTTTATTCTACTTTATTCTACAAATGTGGTGTATTACATTAATAGATTTATCAATGTTAAACTAGTCTTGCATTTCTGAGATATACCCCAGTTGGTCATGGTGTATAATTCCCTTTATATATTGCTGGGTTTGGTTTGCTCATATTTTCTTAAGAATTTTCATCACAGGGACGCCTGGGTGGCTCAGTTGGTTAAGCAACTGTCTTTGGCTCAGGTCATGATCCCAGCGTCCTGGGATCGAGTCCCGCATCGGGCTCCTTGCTCGGCGGGGAGCCTGCTCCTCTCTCTCTGCTTCTGCCTGCCTCTCTGCCTGCTTGTGTTCTCTCTCTGTTAAATGAATAAATAAAATCTTTAAAAAAATAAAAATAAAAGAATTTTCATCACATACTTTTTTTTTAAGATTTATTTATTTATTTGAGAGACAGAGAGAGAAAGGGGGGAGGGGCAGAAGGAGAGGGAGAAGCAGGCTCCTCCATGAGGCCATGAGCAAGGATCCCAGGCTCCTGGGATCATGACCTGAGCTAAAGGCAGATGGTTAACCATCTGAGCTGCCCAGGCGCCCCACATAAACGTTCCAATCAACATCAAAACAAGGCCCCCAATTGCATTCATTTGATATGTCTCTTAAAGTTTCTCTTATGGATTCCACTTCTCTTTATTCCCCCCTTGTAATATATTTGTTGAAGCTAGGTCACTTTTCCCTAACTTTTGGTTGTTGTTGATTGTATCTGCATGGTATTATTTTAAATTCTTTAACCTCTGTATTTTCTGTAAACTGGTAATGAGGTCTAGATGTGTGATGAGATTCCACTTTGATGTTTTGGTCACTTGAGGTGGTGTTTTGTATTTCCTATTGCATCATATTAGTTTGCTCATAATAACTAGTTGTCCTTTACTATGATATTAAAATTGCTCTGTGGGCACCTGAGTGGTTCAGTGGGTTAAAGCCTCTGCCTGCGGCTCAGGTCATGATCTCAGGTCATGATCTCAAGGTCCTGGGATTGAGCCCCACATGGAGCTCTCTGCTCAGCAGGGAGCGTGCTTCCCCCTCTCTCTCTGCCTGCCTCTCTGCCTACTTGTGATCTCTCTCTCTCTCTGTCAAATAAATAAAAAATAAAATCTTAAAAAAAATATTGGTTTGTGAGTTTAGGTGTTCTTTGCCTGATTCATCCACTTTAAAATTCCTCTTCAGCTTTTCATTTAGTGAATGGTTGTAATAGCTGTATCAGTCAAGGTTCTCCAGAGAAATAGAACTGAAGAAAGAAAAAAAAAAAGAAAGAAAGAAAGAAAGAAAAAGAGAGAGAGGGAGAGAGAGAAAAGAGAGAAAGAAAGAAGAGAGAAAGGAAAAAAGTAAAAAAGAAAGGAAGGGAGGGAGGGAGAAAGGGAGGGAGTAAGGAAGAAGGAGGGAGGAAGGCAAAGAAAGAGGAAGGAAGGGAGAGAGAGAGAGAAGGAGAAAAGAAAAGAAAAGAAAGAAAAAGAAAAAAGAAAGAGAAAGAGTAATTTATTAAAGGAATGGCTCATGAGATTAAGGAGGCCTAGAAATCCCATGATCTGCCATCTGGGAGGGAGAGAACCAGAAAAATTGGTGATATAATTCAGTCTGAGTCCAAAAGCCTGAGAACCAGGGGAGCCAATGGTGTAAGTCCCAGTTGAAATGGCCAAGAATTGGAGGACCAATGATTTAAGTCCCAGTTCAAGTCTGAAAGTTTGAGAACTAAAAGCCCCAATGTCTGAGGACAAGAGAAGATGAATGTTCCACCTCGAGCAAAAAATCAAATTTGCCCTACCTGCACATTTTTGTTTTATCAAGACCCTCAGCAGACTGGATGATGTCCACTTGCATTCGTGAGGGCAATCTTCTATACTCTGCTGATTCCAAAGGCTAATTTCTTCCAGAAACACCCTTACACACCCAGAAATAATGTTTTACCAGCTCTCAGGGCATCCTTTAGTCCAGTCAAGGTGACACATAAAATTAACCATCACAGTAGCCTTTGCTGATCTTAGTCTAGCTTCATTACTTCATTAAGGGCTGCAAAATGGCAATTTTTAATTCTGTTTCTTTATCAATTAGCTCACATTTTTCTATACAGAAAAGCTTTCCTTCATTAAATAATTGATGACCTGAAATAAACTTTGTGCAGGAAAGGCACATAAATGCCCGATTATTACCTTTTCCTACCAGTTTTCAGAATGAGTTGGGTTCTCTAGCATCTTTCAAAGGTAATTAAAATTTTTTTAAAAGATTTTATTTATTTACTTGACAGAGAGAGAGAGATCACAGGTAGGCAGAGAGGCAGGTAGAGAGAGGGGGGGAAGCAGGCTCCCTGCTGAGCAGAGAGCCCGAAGTGGGGCTCCATCCCAGGACCCTGAGATCATGACCTGAGCCGAAGGCAGAGGCTTTAACCTACTGAGCCACCCAGGCGCCCCGGTAATCAAAATTTTTTACTGTATGTGCTATATCTCTATCTATTGAAATTACCCAAGTTTAACATATGTGATATATCTCTATCTATTGAAATTATCCAATTTCACACTCAAACTGTCCCATCTTTGGCTGGTGGGAGCCAGTTTGGATCCTCATTCATTTTGACATAACCCCAGTGTTCTTTGCCAGCTTCCCTGTGTTTTGGTGACAGGATGTTCCAGATTCAGCAAAAGCTCTTTTGACTTATTAGCAAGGCACTGTGGGCAAGCTCTGTGCTCTGCCTTGAATTTCAGGGTTTATGGCTTTTAGGATAATTTCCTTCATTTTCTGGAATTGCTATCTTACAAAATATTTAACTGCTTGAAAGAATCCGTACAATGACTTTATGGTGTTCCTTATTTATTTTTGGAAACAAAGAATATTTAAAGAAAGATGGGATGAGGAGAGGAAGCAAAGGACTTAAAATACCCTTTTGAAATGCTCCATCCAGCCTGAGATTTGTCTACCCCACAGCTGCTTTGCAGCCTTCCAATGCGAGCAGAAACATTTGGGTCAAGACAGGTTCTTTTCTTGGCATTTGACAAAGTAGCATTTTTGTTACGATGTGCTTGCATGACGCTAGATATTGTTAATTCAGCCTTTGGGATATGTTTGGACCCTGGTTTCCTGTAGTTTTGTTGGGCCCTGGCCAAAGGGCCTCGCCTATTTCGGTTGTCTATTTGGTTCCACTTCTTTTTTTTTTTTTTTTAAAGATTTTATTTATTTATTTATTAGGAAAGAGAGAGTGAGAGAGAGCATGAGAAGGGAGAAGGTCAGAGTGAGACGCGGACTCCCCATGGAGCTGGGAGCCCGATGTGGGACTCGATCCCGGGACTCTGGGATCATGACCTGAGCCGAAGGCAGTTGCCCAACCAACTGCGCCACCCAGGCGCCCTGGTTCCACTTCTTAATTTAATATTTATACTACATGCTACTTTTCTATGTTGGTAGCAAGACATGTGGGATTTAGGGATGGACCTGAAAAGTCCCTCACTGGTGTCCGACCTTCCTCAAGTTTTTGCTTCATCTTTCCGAGCCTCAGAAATGGGGCTGTCGTGAGAGGTAAATGAGAATAATGCATCTGGGCACTTTGGCAGACTGACAGAGTCTGGCTTTGGGCTCAGATTCAAGCTCTGCCATTTAATGTGGGACCTTAGGCAAATTATTTACTCCTATTTTATTTATTCAAAAAATGTGTATAATATCTACGCCAGGAATGAATTAGATTCTACATGAATTAGATGAGATATCTAAGCAAACTAAAATACTTAATCTAGAATTTGGCATATTTTATTTTTTATTTGTTTATTGAATCTGGTTTTATTTTTTATTTTTATTTTTTTTTATTTTTTTTAAAGATTTTATTTATTTATTTGAGAGACAGAGAAAGTGAGAAGAGAGCATGAGAGGAGAGAAGGTCAGAGAAGAAGCAGACTCCCTGTGGAGTTGGGAGCCCGATGTGGGACTCGATCCTGGAACTCAAGGATCATGACCTGAGCCGAAGGCAGCTGCTCAACAGGCTGCGCCACCCACGCGCCCTTATTTTTTATTTTTAAATTAAACTCTGTGCCCAATATGGACTCAAACTCATAACCCTGAGATCGAGAGTCTCTTACTCCTCCAACTGAGGCAGCCAGGCACCCCAGCACTTGGCATATTTAGTATAATAATTTTAATTTTTGTTTTTCTACATCCCAAAACATCTTTTAGCATGCAAGTGTCTTTTTTTTTAATTGGAACTTAATTTTTTTAAAAAAATTTTTATTAACATATAATGTATTATTCACCCCAGGATACATGTCTGTGAATCATCAGGCTTACACATTTCACAGCATTTGCCATAGCACATACCCTCCCCAATGTCCATATCCCTTCCCCCCCACCTCCCATCCACCCTTAGTTTCTTTCGTGAGTTTAGGAGTCTCTTATGGTTTGTCTCCTTCCCCATCCCATCTTGTTTCATTTGTCTTCCCTACCCTCCACCACCCCTCGCCCTGCCTCTCAAATTCTTCATATCAGAGCAATCATGTGATATTTGTCTTTCTCTGACTGACTTATTTCGCTTAGCATAATACCCTCTAGTTCCATCCACGTCGTTGCAAATGGCAAGATTTCATTTCTCTTGATGGCTGCATAGTATTCCATTATATATATATACCACATCATCTTTATCCATTCGTCTGTTGATGGACATCTAGGTTCTTTCCATAGTTTAGCTATTGTGAACATTGCTGCTATTAACATTCGGGTGCATGTGACCCTTTGGATCGCTACATTCGTATCTTGAGGGTAAATACCCAGTTGTGCAATTGCTGGGTTGTAGGGTAGCTCTATTTTCAACATTTCGAAGAACCTCCATACTGTTTTCCAGAGTGGTTGTACCAGCTTGCATTCCCACCAACAGCGTAGGAGGGTTCCCCTTTCTCCATTAGCATGCAAGTGTCTTAGTAAAATGATAGATGATAGATGTTAGATACTGAATTTTTTTAAAAAGATTTTATTTATTAGCGAGATTGAGCATGGGGTGTGGGGCAGAGGGAGAAGGAAAAGCAGAGTACCCACTGAGCGGGGGGTGGGGAAGTGGGAGGTGGCACACCAGCTCGATCCCAGGACCCTAAGATCATGACCTGAGCCAAAGGCAGACACTAAACCGACTGAGTCGCCCAGGGGCTGACTTTTTTGATTTGCAAAGTTTGCCATTCCTTTGGGCATGTGGATATCTGCATCAGCAAAACACCAAACAATATCACAAGATATTCCTTTCAACTTCAGGTTATTTGAAAGTTATGTGCAGTGGGGATGGAGCAGGGAAAGAAGAGGGACATCCGTTGATATACAGTTATTTTTACTCTGGAGACTTGGCTATAAAGGTGTTTCCAAATCTTAAATGATTTTATCTTTCTTCTTAAGAGTTGCAGGGGTACCTGACTGGCTAAGTGGTAAAGCATGCTACTCTTGATCTTCAGGTTGTGAGCTTGAACCCCACACTGGATGTAGAGATTACTTAAAAAAAAAATAGGGGCGCCTGGCTCAGTGGGTTAAAGCCTCTGCCTTTGGCTCAGGTCATGACCCCAGGGTCCCGCGATCGAGCCCCCCATCAGGCTCTCTGCTTAGGGAGCCTGCTTCCCCCTCTCTCTCTCTGCCTGCCTCTCTGTCTACTTGTGATCTCTCTCTCTCTGTCAAATAAATAAATAAAATCTTAAAAAAAAATAGCCTGTGCTGTTTTATTTGTTTAATTTTATTTCTTGTTTTTTATTTTTATTTATTTGCATGGGCTGCTTTTTTTTCCCTTAAGATTTTATTTATTTATATTTTAGAGAGAGGGAGCATGAGCAGGGGAATAACAGAGGGAGATAATCTCCAGCAGACTCCACACTTAGCACGGAGCCTGACGTGGAGCTCGATTCCAAGATCCTGAGGTCATGACCTGACCCAAAACTAAGAGTTGGTTGCTCACCCGACTGAGTCACCCAGGCACCGCTGCATGGGCTGCTTTTAAAACGGAAGATATATGGCCTATTGGCCTTTCTTTTATAGTCATCATTTTGATGTCAGTTTTAATGACATCCTAAGGCAGGATTAGCCAACCAGTTTCTCCAAATACTATGTTGGATACACTATCAAACACAGTGGGATGAATCACAATTTAAGGATTTCTTTATTGCTTGAGGATTTGGTATTTTTTTCTTTTTTTTTAAATTTATTCATGAAAGACAGAGAGAGAGAGACAGAGGCAGAAGCAGAGGGAGAAGGAGGCTCCAGGGAGCCTGCTGTGGGACTTGATCCCAGGGCCCAGGGATCATGACCTGAGCTGAAAGCGGACCCTCAAGCAATTGAGCCACCTGGGCGCCCCGAGGATTTGGTGCTTTCTAAATAGAATTCATAAATCTGCTATAAACTCAACTACTTCTCAAAATCAGATTCAATGAATTGAAAAGAGAAGGAAGAACATATTAGGTAAATAGGTAATTGACCATTAGGCAATGGCTTGCATAGGTATGTGTATATATTTTAAAGACTTTCTTTTAATTTTTATTTTTTAAAGATTTTATTTATTTATTTGACAGAGAGGAAAGAGATCACAAGTAGGCAGAGGGAGAGGGGGAAGCAGGCTCCCTGATGATCAGAGAGCCCGATGCAGGGCTTGATCCCAGGACTCCAGGATCATGATCTGAGCTGAAGGCAGACGCCTAAAGGACTGAGTCACCCAGGTGCCCCTATATTACTTTCATATTTTTTATAACACAGTGTTTTTTCTTGGTTATTACTTCCTAAGACGTTTTTATTAACACAGTGTTATTTATAACATCTTCAAGTGTTAAAACTATAGAAATCCAGTACAATTACTCACTTGTGGTAAGCCAGCCTCCAGTAGGGCTTGTAATGATCCTCACCTCCTGGTATTTATGTCCTTGTACAGTCTTCTCCTACATTATATGTGGTGACATGTGTAACTAATGGGATATTGCAGAAACGATGGTGTATGATTTCTGAGGCCAGGACTAAAAAGACTTTGCAATGTTAGCGTGGCTCTCTTATGTCACTTGATCCGAGGAAAGCCATCTGTCATGTCATGAGAACATACAAACAGCCCTATAGAGATACCCTCATGGTTAAGAACGGAGACCTTCTGCCATCAGTCAACAATGACTTGCCATCTGGGAAGCATATCTTCCATTCCCAATGAAGTGTTCAAATGACTGTGGCACTAGCCATCCTCTTGAATGTAGTAACATCCTGAGAGATTCTCAGCCAGAACTACCTAACTAAGCCAGGGATATTGCAGTGCCTAAATTGCTAATGTGAGATAATAAATGATTATTACTTGTTTTTTTAAGACTTATTTATTTGACAGAGAAAGACATAGCAAGAGAGGGAACACAAGCAGGGGGAGTGGGAGAGAGAGAAGCAGGGCTTCCTGCTGAGCAGGGAACCTGATTCAGGGCTCGAGGTGGGCCTCAATGTGGGGCTCAGTGCGGGGCTCCATCCTAGGACCCAGGATCATGACCTGAGCTGAAGGCAGACGCTTAAGGACTCAGCCACCCAGGCACCCCATTACTGTATTTTTTTTTTAATTTTTATTTATTTGGCAGAGAGAGAGCACAAGCAGGCGGAGTAGCAGGTAGAGGAAGAGGGAGAAGCAGGCTCCCCACTGAGCAAGGAGCCCAATGTGGGGCTCAATCCCAGAACCCTAGGATCACGACCAGAGCTGAAGGCTCAACCAACTGAGCCACCCAGGTGCCCCTGATTATTACTATTCTAAGAACCCAGTTTTATGTAATTTGTTAGGTAGCAATAGATAACTAATACACTGATTATAAATAATTATTAGATTATATGAAATGTTCTTCTACCTAAGGAATGACCAACTCATGAAATTTCCCTTTCAAGATAATGGAAAGACTCAACTCTGCTCATGAATCACTGTATTGTACACTGGAAACTAATATAACACTGTATGTTAACTATACTGGACTTAAAAAAAAATTAAAAAATGGTAAAAACAAGACTCATCTAGGCTTCTAAAGATATTAGCAACTATCATTTTTTTAAATAAAGATTTTATTTATTTATTTGACAGAGAGATAGAGAGCACAACTAGGCAGAGCAGCAGGGAGAGGGAGAAGCAGGCTCCCCACTCAGCAGGAAGCCCGATGCGGGCTCAATCCTAGGACCCTGGGATCATGACCGGAGTTGAAGGCAGTCACCCAACCTACCGTGCCACCTAGGCACCCTGAAGCAGCTACCACCATCTTTAGTTAACTTGCCCCTGGTCTGTCCATCACTCAAGCTTGACAAAACACTAACTCTGGTCTAATTTTGGCTACCATTTAGTCCTGAGCTGCTAAATGCTAAATGGAGAAAAACACCTGTGCGATTTGCCACTCTAAATTCTTACTTTCCAACGACAGCATGATCCCCAGTGCTACCAGGATGTTCTTTTGTATCCTTAGCTCTTGTGGCACTCTTCATTTAGGTTATTTCAAATTTCCGTTCTCCGCTCTTAAGATACGTAGATACCACCACAGGCTCTCTCTCAGCCTACCACCTTCCTGACAGAGAAGATAGCTTACCTGCCTTCACCCTTTGCTCCTATTACAATGGAGACCGTATTCCTCTTACTGTTTCAGGTTTATCCCTTGCCAGGTCCCCTTCTCTACTTTCTTCTCAGGATTTTTCCTCTCTCCTAGATCTTCAGCGTCTCCCCACAGGATCCTTCTCATTAGTTGAAGACAATCAGTTTATTTAAACCCAGTATTTATTTACATGAGCCATTACAGGAGTATCAAGTAACAGTGTGCTGCATTTGAAATGAGTTACTGATTGTATACCAGAGTATAAAAAGTCTTGAATTCAGATTGGTATTCTAGCCTTAGCTCTGTCAGAAACTCCCTCTGTGACTCCAAACCATTTGTTTTTTTTTTTTTCTGTGCTTTAGTTTCCTTGTAAGTCAAATCAGAATGGTATCTTTGGGAGAAAACCATCCGAGTGAAAACATAAATGCCAAGCACTTAATACTCAGGTTAGAAATGCAGAGGTCTCCTATGATGGCTGAAGTTCGTACTTGTGAGTATACTAGGGAGTAACCTCATCTATATCAAACTAAAGCATGATTTTGATTAGGAATGAAATTTAGGATATACGTCCTGAGTAGATAAAGTTGGGAAAGAGAGCTTGTGGGGTTTTGTTACAGTTTTCTTAACTACTATACATTACTTTGATCTGCCCTGTGAGGACGGAACTCTCCTTTGGAGGATACTGAATTATTGAAGGAGCTCAGTTTAATCAGTTCATTATAACTGCACAGAATACTCAGTACTGATTAAATAATAATGAGTGCAGTGGGTTAACTTAAGTCCATCAAAATATAACATTAAAATCATAAAGATGAAAAAGAAACTTGGCAGAATAAGTATATGAATATATCTCCAACGTACTGATTTATTCAATTAATTCACATAGTATCTTCAGGTTAAAAGTTATTTTATTTTTTTATGTTAAAGATTTTATTTATTTATTTGACAGAGAGAAAGAAATCACAAGTAGGCAGAGAGGCAGGCAGAGGGAGAGGGAGAAACAGGCTCCCTGATGAGCAGAGAGCCCGATGCAGGGCTCGATCCCAGGACCCTGAGATCATGACCTGAGCCACCCAGGTGCCCCAAGTTAAAAGTTATTAAATCACAAAATAAAATGATCCGGTCATCTATTCTAAAAAAAAAAAAAATTACCCCAAACTGAATGATTTATAACAACAGTAATGTCTTGATCTCTGTATCTGTGGGGCAGGGCATTTCTGGCTGTGGTCTCAGGCAGTAGTAGTCCAGTGACAGCTGAAGGCGGAACAGTGTGGGCCTGGGATCAGTGAGTGATGGTGGGCATTTCTCTTCATGGTGTCTAGGCTTCTCTCAGCAAGCTAGTTTGAACTTCTTCAGAACATGGCAGCCGTAGACAGTCCAACAACAGACTTCGTGGCTCAGAGCTCCAGTGCCAATCTTCCAGGAAAGAAGTGTAAAGCTGTGTAGCCTCAGAAGTTGCACAGAATGGCTTCATGCACTATTACCTTCTCTTGGTCCTTGTGAATCACAGGCCCACCCAGATTCAAGGGAAAGGGAATTTGATTCTATCTATTGATGGGAGAGGGGCAAGATTACTTTGTAGAACAGCATGTGGGAGGAGGAATATTATTGTGGCAGTCTTTGGAAAATATACTTTGCTACAGTGATCTAAAGGAATGGAAATACTCGTTTTTTCCATGAGAGAGAGAGAGACAGAGAGAGACGCACAAATACCATGAAGGGGAAGCTCTCATGACTCATCAGATTAAAAACAAATTAGGCAGGGCACCTGGGTGGCTCAGTGGGTTAAAGGCCTCTGCCTTCAGCTTGGGTCGTGATCTCAGGATCTCCAGATCTCCGGATCCTGGGATCGAGCGGTATGGGCATTGGGCTCTCTGCTCGGCAGGAAGCCTGCTTCCCCCCACCTCTCTGCTTGCCTCTCTGCATGCTTGTGATCTCTGTCTGTCAAGCAAATAAATAAATAAAATCTTAAAAAAAATAGAAACAAATTAGGCAAATCCATCAAGGGGGACAAACTAAACGCTAGGCATGCAGTGTGTAGTTATGCATATCAATTCCAATTTATTATCAGATTATTATCATTCATACGAATGAACAATCCCAGGCCTACTGGTGTTGGTACACAGAGCTCATTTCAGCCAAAGGAAGACGATGATATCAATGTTTTCCCCCTCAGAAACTAAAATAAAAGAAATTTCAAGACAATCCTGTAGGTGATTTTCTTGCTGAAAATAAGTGCAGGTGCCACCTGGTGGTGAGACAGTCAAATGTGAATTCTGTCCTGTTGACAGTGTTTTCCTGAGTTGTCATCTGAGAGTGTGTACACAGTATTTAAAGAAAGACAACAATTCCAACATCTGCAAGAACATTTGTCCAAACAAACAGCCAAAGCACAAACACAGGGAGGGAAAGGACATAATAAAAAAGAAGTGGTAACAGAGCATCCACTCTGGAGTGTCCAGACAAATCAAGTCCCTCTCCTTTCTTTTAAAAAAAGATTTTATTTATTTATTTTGACACAGAGAGAGAGAAATCACAAGTAGGCAGAGAGGCAGGCAGAGAGAGAGGGGAGCAGGCTCCCTGCCAAGCAGAGAGCCCAAAGCAGGGCTCGATCCCAGGACCCTGAGATCACGACCTGAACCGAAGGCAGAGGCTTTAACCCACTGAGCCACCCAGGCGCCCCCCCCCTCTCCTTTTTATAAATCCTAAACCCCCTTGATCCTCTGTCCTATTGGCTTTTATGCACCTTCAAATTAGGTATGAAGGGTATGGGAGAGAATAAGTTACAGAAGATAAGGTTTGGGGCACCTGGCTCACTCAGTTGGTAAAGCATGCAACTCAATTTCGGGGCGGTGAGTTCAAGCCTCACATTAGGCATAGACTTTACCAAAAAAGAAAAAGAAAAAAAAAAAAAAGTAAAGGAAAGGTTTGCTATTACTGGGTAGGGAACAAGGGAGGCAGTTCAGCCAAATGAGGACTGGAGTGACTAGCCCTAGAAATGTGGGCTGTTTCCTCCTTGTTTATTGTCCCTTGGACTCACAGGCACTTGAGAACTTACCATAGCCAAAACCCTGGCGACTTATTTGGAATAGAATAATCAATGAAGTCAGATTGATGACACATCGTTCTGGTTTAACACTCTTTGATGGGCACTAGGGGACTATGGTTACTGCACTAGAATTGTATGATCCATATAATAATGGCTAATGTGATGTGCTTACTGGGCATCTGTGCGCATCACTTTACATCTCATTTAATCCACATAAATTCATCCTATTGTATGGATGAAGAAACTGAATTTAAGAAAAGGTACATAATTTGCTGACCGACCATACACTCCTATAAATGTTGGAGTTGGGATTCACCATATGGCCAAAAAAGGTCTAGGTTCCTCTTCACGTTGCTTTAGTTACCAATGGTTTGCTGTAAAGATCTTTGAAATCTATTTGTGTTTTCAACCTTTTCAAGTAAATCGGACAGCAGCACCCTTGGCACTGATGTAGCCCCGCCCGCTGCTCGAAACTTGCTTTATTGGTTTTAGGAGGCCCTTCCCCTTAACCGCGGCTGGGGAGAGTCATTCTTTTCATCTCTGAGCATTGTCTCTTAGGTCCCTCCGCCCCCCTCCCCGCCCAGCTCTGGAATGCAGAGCCCGGCTCTGGGGCACACCTCCCCTCCTCATCCAGGCCTTCCTCCTTCTAGGTCCTTTCCGGGCTATTTTTGCTGCAGGAGGCCCAGTAAGGGGGAGATTGCCCTGCAAAGCCACCAACCACCAAACAAAAACTGCCGGCCCGGAGTTCACGGGAGGTAGGGTCAGGGTGACCAGACGCAGCAAATACAATTACAGGACATAGTTACATGGAAAAATCCGTATGTTTCTTGGAGTAGAAACAAACAAAATAAAACAAAAACTATTCGTGGGTTCTGTGAAATTCAAATTTAACTGGACACCCTGTATTCCACCTGGCAACCGTAGGTAGGGGATCGGAGGTAAGGCAGGACATTCGGGATGCTTGAAGGCGGAGGCTTCCGGGCCTTTTGGGCCCTCGAGTGAAGCGCCACACGGGCTCAGTGTGTGCTGCCAGCAGCCAGACCGGGTCGCACGCGAAAACGGCCGCTGGCCTCTGCTCGAACCCGTCAAGGGTTCGGGGGTCGGGAACGTTCGAGGAGCCCCGAGGTGTCTGGCTCTTGGCTCCTGAACAGCAGCGAATCCTAACGCCCAGAGACCAGAGGCAGGCCGCCCGACTCCAAAATGGCGCCGGCGGCCGCTGCCAGATGTCAAGATGGCGGCACGGGATCGCGCTCGCGCTCGCGCTCGCGGTTCCCCTCCCCCTAGGCATCCGGGAGGCCAGGAGCGCGACGCGCGTCGTCGTGCGCCGGTTACCCTGCGGCGGGGGTGGTGGTCCCGGCAGCTTCTAGGCCCGCGCCATGCGGCTCCTTGGCTGGTGGCAGGTCCTGCTGTGGGTGCTGGGGCCTCCCGCCCGCGGCCTGGAGGGTGAGTGCGGGCCGGGGCCGTGGCCGGGGGCGGCAGGCGGCGGCGAGTGAAATGACAGGGCGCGGTGGAGGTCTATTCGGGCAACGCTTTCACCTGCGCGGGGTTCGGCGCGCCCCTCGGCCCTTCCTGGCGCCGGCCGGCGCGCCCCGCCCCGCGTCGGCCCTCTTTCCGCCTGTGTGACTCGGAGTGGTGGTCGGCGGTGGCGGGGAGCCCGTCCAGGCCCCCGCAGCAGGCGTCAGCTGGGAGTGGCCGTGTATTAGCTCCTACTGAGGCAGACCTTTCATTATGAATGAGAAAAATCTTGACGAAGAGCCGACATTTACGGTACCCCTACGAGGAGGCAGGAACTGTGCCTTATCGCAGTTAGCCCTCGCACCCACCGTAGGAGAGAGGCTGCAAGAGTATCTCCATGTTACAGGTGGAGGCGCAGAGCTCAGGGTCTGAGTCTGATCTTCGGGTCGCGGCAGAGCCAGTCTTTCTGCCTGCAGAGTCCACGCTTTCCTTGGCATCTCGATGGATCACTTTTTAATGAAGGCTACTCTTGCTCAAGTTGCCTGTGTGAAGGACAGATGAGAAAAATAAAGGAGACTCCCGGGGTAACCCCCTGCTTGCCTTGGCATGTTCTTGGGGGGACCTCAGGCGGGGAGGCAGCCACCCTGGAGGCAGGGCTCCGGCCAGGAGTGGGCCCTTATCCTCAATGCTGGGTCCCCCAACTCCTCACAGTTTGTTAAAGTCCAGCCCTTGCTTATCATTCACTATAGGAATAGGCAGGCCTTTGCTCTCCGTGGGGCATCCAGGCAGCGGGCAGGGGTCCTGGGTGGCTGAGCAGGAGGAAGGGGAAAGAATAGTAACACAATTATCCTTGATGAAAGCACTGGTTCTGCGCCAGGTGCTGTGCTTCGTGCTTTATGAGCATCATCTTATTTGATCTTCAGATGTTTATGAAGGAGCTGTTGCTCTGGTTCCCGTTTTACAGATGAGTAAATTGAGACTCAGTGTCAGTAAGTGTTCTGCCAAGGTCTCCCAACGGCCAGAAGTCAAGCCCATGCCTGCCTGCTTCACAGTCAAACCTCTATACTTCATTTCTCTGTCACTATGCTTAACCACCATCTTCAGAGAGCGGACAGCATGTGCTGGATAGCTTTTGTTTGTTTCCCAGATCGTTCTCTAGCCTTGTCTACCCTGCGCTGTGCCCTGAGTGGCTGTCCCGTATGGCCCAACAACTGGCTGTCTTGCCCTCTGGCTTCCCGTGGGTTGAAAGGAAGGGAGCGTGAGGTCAGGATATTAATTCTCTCAGCTTCCTCCTTTAGGGGTTATGGTGGGTTGGCTTTGTCCTTCCGTGGAAAGTCACCGCTTCTAGAAGGGCAAGTACACTGTTCCCAGGTTCTGTGACTGTTGCTGCTTCTGAACTCTTAAGGTCAATGAGTGGTAACTGGCTCCCTCTCTGCTGTTATTGGCCCTGAAGTGCCTTACCGTTGCTCTTGGTTTCTCTGACATCCAGCCCACTTGTTGGTGGCCCCTTTACTCATCTCTCCTCCCGTTGCCCAAGTTGAGTGTGCTCTCTGTTTCCAGGCAGAATCTTGTTGATTCAGGAGACTGACTTATTGTTATAGTTAGTGTGATGGGAGTACCCCCCACCCAGCAGTCTGGGCCATGTGCACACAGACCTAGGGTAACACCAGCCGTGGGGTGGGCCACTGGTCATCATGGTGAGACCTTGACTGGGGTGAGGACGGAGGGACTTTCACCACCTGGGTCCTTTTTTTTTTTTTTTTTTTCCACCTGGGTCTTTTTTAGGGTGGCAGGAAATCCAAGGCTTTGGGGCCTGTAGTGGATGCCACTGGGAGATGAGCAGCTGGAGGTAGCAGTGCTGTCCACGTGTCAAAGCACAGGAACCACGTCCGGGCTTCAGCACCCCCATGCCCGTCATCCCTAGGCCGTCAGCTAGCAGATGTTTACTGAGCACCCATCACCCATCACGTCCTATGCTCTGCTGAACACTTGAGGTACAGTGGTGAGCCAGATAGAGAAACACGTCCGCCCTCCTTTCTGCTGGGGAGGACAGGCATTAAAGGACTACAAATAATTAAGTAAATTCCAACAGCGGAAAATGCTTCAAGGAGAGTCCCGGGGTAATATTGGATGCTGTTATGGGAGACCGCTCTGGTCTCAGGGTCAGGGAGGGTGAAGTTCACCTTGAAATTCACCTTACAGAGGTGAAGTTTAGGGGAAGATCTGAATGATGAGTCAGATCCTCCAGCAAGAGAACCCACGGAAGGCTTCCCTGGCAGAGAAACAGCCCTCGGGACAACACTGAGGTACGTGGAGGAGATCGCAGGTGTTCAGGGACCAAGATGTCTGGTGGAACTCGTTCAGAGTGTGGACAGAGGCCACACTATGAGAGGCCTGGCATCGCTGCCACAGAAGCCACTGTGAAAAACCTGCGGCTGGTGGAGAGCCTTCTGAGCAGAACTGGAAGGGTGTGAAGGGTCTAACCTAGGCCAGGGCTCCCTGGCCATGTTGGCTCCGTGCCCCCACCCTCGTTCTCCAGATACCTTCCTTGCTGCCAGTGATGCAGTGGTTGTCATTTTGCATGGCTCACACTATAGTCAGTGTGTTGAGGTTAAGAAGCAGTCTCTTTTAAAAGGCGCATGACGCTGCAAGGGTTCAGCGACTGTCACACAGTACGTCATTTCTGTGTTGGTGTGGAATAATTCAGTTTCCTCTCTTCCCAGTACTTAAGTGAAAACACTGGTACCTGAGGGCATAAGGACTTTTTGGTGCCTAATATGTACTGTCTGCTTAACTCTTTCACAGGAGGGAAAAATAACCCTCCTGAACTGAAAATACCAGCTCTGTGCATCACTCAGACTCCCTTTTGATTTTTTGCAGGGGACATCTATCCATATTTATGAGGGTGATCAGAGAGGGCCAGGTTCTAATTTCTGCCCTGATTTTTTTTCTCCTGATATTCTCAGGCTCTTGGCATTTTCTGTGTACTTATGAGACCTAAGATGTTGGTTAGGTTCAGAGAGAGCAGATGTCTGTGAGCTGGGGCATTTGGGAGAAGGGTTGGCCCCTATATCTGGCACCCTTTGTTTTCCAGATGTGTAGCTTTTCTGCCTTCATTTCCTCCTCTGTTTTGTCTGCCCCAGCAAATATGTTTTTCTTCTGATTATGTAAGCAGTAAATGCTCATCAACCAAAGGCTACAGAAAGATTGCCATTGTGATCCCACAGCCACCAAATTGGCAGAGCTTCCTGCACAGGAATCCAGAGCCTTCTCTGAGTCATAGTCATTGTCCTACAAGAGCTTGACTTTCTTCTGTCAAGGACACACCTTGCTGCTCAAGCCGGGTACTGTGACCTGTCTAACCTCTACTGTTCCCTCGTCCCCCTCACCTTTCCCATCAACTTGATTTATCCTTAAACAACTTCTCTGTCCTCCTTTGAAACCTCCTTTGGGCCCTTATCACCTACCCTGGCTTTCTTTTCCCTTTCCTAGCTACACTTAGAAAGATTGTGTCTATTTATCAGTGTCCTTACTGTTTCTTGTGCTCTCCATTCTTCTGGGTGGATCCATGTTTCCATCCAGTATCATTTTTCTTTGGCCTGAAGTTCCTTTGAGATTCTTGTTCTGGGTGTTTGTTGGTGATGAATTCTTCTAGCTTTTAATTTTTCTGAAAAGGTATGTATTTTCCCTTCTTTTTTTTTCTTTTTTAGAAAGATTTTATGTAATTTCTTTGAGAGAGAGACAGAGCACGATCGGGGGGAGGGGTAGAGGGAGAGGGAGAAGCAGACTCCCCACTGAGCAGGGAGTCCAATGTGGGACTGAGCCAAAGGCAGACACTTAACCATCTGAGCCACCCAGGTGGCCCTTCCCCTCATTTTTGAAAGGTATTTTTCTGGGTATAGAATTTTAGGTTTATAGTTTTTTCCTTTCAGTACTTTATTTATTTTTTATTATTTATTTATTTTTTAAAGATTTTATTTATTTGACAGAGGGAGACACAGCGAGAGAGGGAACACAAGTAGGTGGAGTGGGAGAGGGAGAAGCAGGCCTCCTGCCAAGCAGGGAGCCTGATGCGGTGCTTGAACCCAGGACCCTGGGATCATGACCCGAGCTGAAGGCAGCCACTTAATGACTGAGCCACCCAGGTGCCCCATTCCCTTCAGTACTTTAAAGTTGCTTGCATTGTTTTCAGCAAGGAATCTGCTGTTATCTTTATCTTTCTTCCTGTGTACATAGCATGTCTTTTTTCTCTGGCTGCTTTTAAGATTTTTTTTTTAAAGATTTTAATTATTTGACAGAGAGAGACACACAGCAAGAGAGGGAACACAAGCAGGGGGAGTGCGAGAGGGAGAAGCAGGCTCTCCGTTGAGCAGGGAACCTGATGTGGGGCTCCATCCCAGGACCCTGGGATCATGACCTGAGCTGAAGGCAGACGCTTAACGACTGGGCCACCTAGGCACCCCTGCTTTTAAGATTTTTGTTTTTGTCACTGGTTTTGAGCAATTTGATTATAACAATATCTTGGTGTAGTTCATTGAGGTTGGGGTTTGCTGAACTTCTTAGATCTATGGATTTATGATTTTTATTAAATTTGTGCAGTTTTTTTTTAAAGATTTTTATTTATTTATTTATTAGGAAAGAGAGAGAGTGAGAGAGAGCATGAGAAGGGAGAAGGTCAGAGTGAGAAGCGGACTCCCCATGGAGCCGGGAGCCCAATGTGGGACTCGATCCCGGGACTCCGGGATCATGACCTGAGCCGAAGGCAGTCGCTCAACCAACTGCGCCACCCAGGGGCCCAATTTGTGCAGTTTTTAATTACTATTAATTCATATACTTTTTCTGTCCACACTAACCTCCCTCCCCTCCCCCCTTCTCGGTATTCTCATGATCTGTATGTTAGGCCACTTGAAACTATCCCACAGCTCACTGATTCTCTTAACTTCTTTGGATTCTTGTTTTCATTGTGTGTTTGATTTTGGATAGGTTCTGTTGCCGTGCTTTCAAATTCACTAGTCTTTTCTTCTGCATTGCCTAATCTGCTATTAATCCCACCCAGTGCAGTTTTCATTTCAAATGTTGTAATTTTTGTTGCCAGAGTACAATTTGGGTCTCTTTAAAAAATTATAATTGACATATAGCATTATATTAGTTTCAGGTGTACAACATACTGATTTAATATTTGTGTATAATTGCAAAATGATCACAACAATAAGTCTAGTTAACATCTGATACCATGTATAGTTGTAAGATACTTTTTTTCTTGTGATGAGAACTTTTAAGGCTTACTCTCAGGAACTTTGAAGTATGCAAGGCAATATTATTAACTAGAGTCATCATGCTGTACTTTACATTCCCATGACTTATTTTGTAACTGGAAATTTGTACTTTCTGACCATCTTCACCCATTTCATCCCCTCCCCTCCCCATCACCTTTGGCAACCACCAGTCTGTTCTCTGCATCTATGAGCTAGTTATTTATATGTTTGTTTATTTATAAAGAGTCCATATGTAAGTCAGAGCATATGGTATTTGTCTTTCTGGGATTGATCTCACTTAGTGTAATGGTCCATCCATGTTGTTGCAAATAGCAAGGTTTCCTCTTTAGGTGACTGAATAATTTTGTGTGTATAGATTCTATAGTCTTTATCCATTCATCCTTTGGTAGACACTTAGGTTGCTTCTGTGGCTTTTGTAAATAAGGCTGCAGTCTATATGGGGTGCATATATTTTTTTCAAATTAGTGTTTTTGTTCCACCC
The DNA here is from genome assembly GCA_028533885.1 of Nasua narica. Classification (NCBI taxonomy): domain Eukaryota; kingdom Metazoa; phylum Chordata; class Mammalia; order Carnivora; family Procyonidae; genus Nasua; species Nasua narica. The sequence continues at coordinate 24,428,102 of CM052809.1, forward strand.
AGAAGTGGAATTGCTGGATCATGTGGTCATTATAGTTTTAATTTTTTTTTTAAGATTTTATTTATTTATTAGGAAAGAGAGAGAGTGAGAGAGCGCATGAGAAGGGAGAAGGTCAGAGTGAGAAGCGGACTCCCTCTGGAGCTGGGAGCCCGATGTGGGATTCGATCCCGGGACTCCAGGATCATGACCTGAGCTGAAGGCAGTTGCTTAACCAACTAAGACACCCAGGCGCCCTATAGTTTTAATTTTTTGAGGAACCTCCATACTGTTTTTCACAATAGCTGCACCAATGTACATTCCTTCCAAGAGTCCACAAGGGTTTCCTTTTCTCTCCACATCCTTACCAGCACTTGTTATTTCTTGTCTTTTTGATAATAGCTAATCTGACAGGTGTGAGGTGAGCTCTCTGTGGTTTTGATTTGCATTTTGATGTGGGTCTTTTATATCTTATGTCTCTATATCTGCTTAACTTTCTGAACATATGTAATAGAGTTATAATTGCTGTTTTAATATCCTTATCTCCTAATTCTGACATCTGCAAGCTGCAAGATTTTAATTGGTTAATTACCTTTCTCATTATTGATCATATTTTCCTGCTTTTTTGCATGCCTGGTAATTTTTGATTGGATGCCAGACATAAATTTGACCCTGTTGAGTGCTGTATATTTTAGTATTCCTCTAAATATTCATAAGTTTTGTTCTAGGATACAGTTAAGTTAGCTGGGCATGGTTTGTTCCTTGCTTTTAAGATTTGCTAGGCAAGAGCAGAGTTGTATTTACTGTAGGATTAATTTTGCCCCACTTCTTTTGTGTATTCTCCCCAGGCCTCAGGGAATTGTGAGGTTTTCCAGTCTAGCTGGTGGGAATAGGTACTCTTCCCAGCTCTGTATGAGGGTTGGGTACTGTTGCCTCTGATCCTTTTGGGAGCTTACTTACATGTAAATGCTGACCCGTACTTGATGGGGGTCACTCTGCAGGTCTCTGGAGTCCTATCTCTGAAGCTTGCCCATCTCTACTATTCTGTCCCATTAACTCTAACTTTCTTGGTCTCTCTGAACCCTCAGTACCATCTCCTCTATTTGAGGAGTGCTGGACTCTGCTTGCTTCCTTCCCCCTCCCTGAGCCATGGCAGGCATTCCCTCTGGGGGTAAGCTGGAACACTTGTAGGGCTCTCCTTTGTTTATTTCTCTTCCTGTTTCTCAGGGATCCCTATCCTTCGTTGCCTGCTCGTCTCCTGAAACTGGTTCACATTTTTGGCCTTTTTTGGGTTGTTTCACTAGGGAGGGTAAATCTGGTTCTCTTACTTCAGCTTAGAGCAGAATTCTGAGAGAATGTTTTTGAATGAATGAATGAATGAATCTGCAAATCTCTACAGGGATATTCTTTGAGACCTATACAAGTATGCATACCTTAGGAAGCTCCCAGACCCCTCCCCAACTTTAAAAAAATTTTTTTTAAGATTTATTTATTTATTTGTCAGAGAGAAAAGGGGAGAGAGCATGAACAGGGGGAGCAGCAGGCAGAGGGAGAAGCAGGCTCCCCGCTGAGCAAGGAGCCTGCGTAAGACCCGAGCCAAAGGCAGATGATTAACCTACTGAGCCACCCAACTGTGCCTCCGTCCCCAACTTTAAAGCCAGTTGGCTATTCACACTTCGATGACATGCTGTTGGCATGGAGAACCCATTACATGGCTGGTGGTTTCCCAGCCACATGGCGAGCTTGTCTGAGTATGGCTGGGCTCATTGGTTCCCCCTGGTCAGTGCCCGGCACTGAGTCTGGCGGCCCTTGTTGAGTTAATGGGAGTTGGAGGGCGGGAGTCACTGTTACAGAGGTGAGTGGAGATTGCTCAGTGGATGTATGAGACTTCCCCAGACTCTTCCCTTACCTGAGCATTTTGCCCAAGCCCTATCTGGTGGCTCCACAGTGGGAGGAAGGTCCTCCTTCGCCCTGCTGCTGCCCTGGCCCTCAGGGTGCACTTCCTGGCACTCCCAAGGGCAGCAGGCAGGAGAGTAGGCTCTGGCTAGAGAGGCCACCTCAGGCAGGAGCTGCTGTATGGCTGAAGCAATGTTCTCAGGCTGTGAGGCACAGCAGCCCCCCGAGGTGCCATGTGGGAGGGTAAAGCCCGATCTGGAGAAGCAGCCAGAAGACTTCACTCAGAGACCTGGCTCTGCTGCTTTCTAGCTTGTGTGCTGTTGGGCATTACACTGCCTCTCTCTGCCTCAGCTTGGTCCTCTGGTAAGTGGGGCTGGTAACCCTCACCCTGCCGGGCTCACGGAGCTGTTACAGTGTGTGCAAGGATGCCTCCCTATAGGAGACTCTTCTATAAAGGCATCGTTATTTTGTGGGATATTCTCATCAAACAAACGAAATCGTTAAGGTGTTTGTGTTCTATTTTCCTCATTGGATGTCTGCACTGGAATGTTTTTGCTTATAATCCATACGGCAGGCCGCTGGTCTCACAGGAAGGTGTGTATTTGTCTACTTTGTATTTGACATTCATTAATCTGGTACCTGCTGGTGACCTTCTTCATGATCTGGAGAATGGTGGGTGGCCCTCTGATAGTTTCCTGGGAAGGTTACCTTTTTTGTCTGTAGGGGGAAAGTCTCTTATTTGAGGAGCACGTAATTCTGGGGGGCTCATGGACTTTGAAGTGACTTAGGAGCGTGCACATGCTGGCATGTTTCAGTTGCAGACGACGGCGGTCACTTGCAGTCGGAGGAGCGGCGCGCTCCTGCTCTGCAGGCGGGAGCTGTGTCCGCCAGAGAGGAGGAGGCCCCGCGCAGCCCCTCCGGCCAGGACAAGTCAGCAGAAGAGGCCGGCGCAGTGCTGGGGCTGGACGCTGACGGCGACCACGTGGTGATGCTGTCCGTGATTCCCGGGGAGACCGAGGACAAGCTGAGCCCCGAGCCCAGCGGCGGCACCTGTGGGGCCCGCGGGGAGGAGGACTCGCGGTGCAGTCTCCGAGAGCACCTCTTTTCTCTGGACGGTGCGGGGGCCGGCTTCCAGGACAGAGAGGAGGAGTATTACTCGGAGCCGGAAGTGGCCGAATCCGACGCGGCCCCCCCAGAGGACTCCAATAACACGGAAAGTCTGAAATCCCCCAAGGTGAACTGCGAGGAGAGAAATGTGACGGGATTAGAAAACTTCACTCTGAAAATTTTAAATATGTCACAGGTAAGAAAGAATGGTTTAGCGCCTTTCTCCTTTTCCATGTATTGATTTTACGATTTCCTACTCTTATCATAAACTTTCGGGTGTGCGGTCAGAATCCTTATCATTTTGTAGGTGGGACAGCCTCTAATGGCTGCATCACTGAAAATTCACTTGGCTCTCCATGATGTTCATAGGGAGAGGAGCCAATAGAACTAGTGTCCATTATGCTTTGTAGGCGGCTTGAGCCTAGTCACCCTTGGGGTTCCTCTCTTCACCAAGCCTCAGGATAAAAATCCCAGGGGACAGGGGCATCTGGGTGGCTCGGTTCGTTAAGTGTGACTCTTGGTTTAGGCTCAGGTCGGGATCTCAGGGTGGTGAGCTGGAGCTCCACCTCTGGCTCTAGGCTCAGCATGGTGTCTGCTTGAGATTCCCTTCCTCTGCTCCTCCCCCACTCTCATGCCCTCTCTCTCACTCTCTCTAAATAAATAAATCTTAAAATCCCAGTGGACAGATAGGCACTTGGGATCAGAATCCTAGCATTTTTCTTCTTTCAAATGAGGTATTTATTACAGAGGCAAGTTAAAAAAATCTGAATTACTAAGATTGTGATGTAGCGTTGTTTAGAATGGTGATACCCCTGGGGAGCATTTTCTATTAATGAAAAACTTCTTCAAAGAGCTTGACTCTAGTGTTTCCTCTGGAGTGAGAGCTGAGAGAGTTGTCCCCAACGCAGCCATGCTTTACCAGTCCATTGGATAAATGATAATTCTGAAGAGAACACTGGGATAACGACTGACTGTTTCTGTGGGATTTTTAAGCCAGGTAGCAGGATGAGTTCAGGCTGCTTATGTAATACGAGAAGAAATCCTGGCTCTGCACAAGTGACTGCTTATTTTAAGTGAGGGTATGTGGTATGGTGAGCGTCCCTTGCCCCACACGTGCCGGGGTCAGCACTGGGCTCACACCGTCCCCTCAGCGCCTGGTGAACACGGTGCCTCACACACTTTCAAGGGTGTCACACACTTGACCTGGAGAGAGCTGTTTCAGCAGTCTGAGTAGAGTGGTGGCAGGGACGGTGCACCCCTGAACTGAACTAACCTCTGGGCGAATACACTGATTCAACTGCTTGCAGATTGGGATCTGCTGAGTTGAGGATTGGGGCCTGAGATCAGAGCTTTAATAATGCTGTTAGAGTGTATGAGAGGTCCAGGTCAGAGGTTGGACCATGGCCTGTGCCTTGTGGGTACTTAGTATTTGAACTGATGCATTAAGAAAATTACTAAAATTGCTCTATAGTACTATCAAGGCAGTTTATAGGAAAGTTTATGATTTGTTATTTGGTAATACTTTTCTCCTGATTCACGCATTCCTATAGTTCAAAACCCAGAAGGTTCTTAAGGGGATACCATATAGTCTCTCTCCTATCCGTGTTCCTGCCTCCTCTCCTTGGAGGCAGCAGTGTTTCCAGTTTCTTGGGCGTTCTTCCAGAGAAATGTCCATGAACACTTTTTGCTGACTTTAACACTTGTTTCTTTTACTACAGGACCTTATGGATTTTCTAAACCCAAATGGTAGTGACTGCACACTAGTCCTGTTTTACACCCCGTGGTGCCGATTTTCTGCCAGTTTGGCCCCTCATTTTAATTCTCTGCCCCGGGCATTTCCAGCTCTTCATTTTTTGGCGCTAGACGCATCTCAGCACAGCAGGTATGTTCCCTGAGTAGAGCTTACGTGTCGTCCTTCTGGATGATGCTTGCAGTCATTTGGAGGTTGTCATCAGTTAAGTTCGAAGCCGCGGAGGTAGATGTGAGCATGGAAGCTGGACTAGTGGGAGGGGTAGACAAGGGTGAGTAGTGAGGGTGGTCACACTCCTCAGGGAGCGACGCCTCACTTTGTGGACGCCCTCAAAGAGGAGGGATTGTTCTCTGCAGAGTGGAATTTATCTATCTATCTATCTATCTATCTATCTATCATCTGTCTGTCAATCTATGTAACCTATTTTTTTTAAAGATTTTATTTATTTATTTGACCGAGAGACAGAGACAGCTAGAGCAGGAACACAAGGAGGGGGAGTGGGAGAGGGACAAGCAGGCGTCCCGCTGAGCAGGGAGCCTGATGTGGGACTCCATCCCAGGACCCCGGGATCATGACCTGAGCCAAAAGAGGCCCAACGACTGAGCCACCCAGGCGCCCCTATCTAACCTATTTTTATGTTAATTATATCTATTGTTTAATGAGGGGCTACCAGGTGCTAGATATTGGGGAAAGCACTTTTCATTTTGCATGTCTTTTTGTCCTCAAAACAGGTGTAACGGGTATGTACTGTAACTTTCCCCCCATTTTGCACAGAAGTAAGTAACTAGCCCTAGGTCGTATTATATAAACGAATGAGTTGCTATGACTGAGTTAATAATTTTTTTAAAATTTAAGTTCAGTTTAGTTAACATATAGTGTAGTATTAGTTTCGGGGGTAGAGTTTAGTGATTCATCAGCTGCTTATATTACCAGTGCTCATTCCATCGCGTGCCCTCCTTAATGCCCGTCACCCAGTTACTCCATCCCCCCCCGCCCCTCCAGGAACCCTCAGTTTGTCCCCAGAGTTAAGAGTCTCTTATCTCCCTCTCTGTTTTTATCCTACTTTGTTTTTCCTTCCCTTCCCCTATTTCATCTGTTTTGTTTCTTAACTTCCACATATGAGTATCATGTGGTGTCTGTCTTTCTCTGGCTGACTTAGCAGAATACCCTCTAGTTCCATCCATGTTACTGCACGTGGCAAGATTTCATTCTTATTGATGGCTGAGTAATATTCTCTTGTGTTCTTTATCCATTCATCTGTTGATGCACATCTGGCTCTTTCCATAGTTTGGCTATTGTGGACATTGCTGCTGTAAGCACTGCGGTGCAAGTGCCCCTTCGGATCACTACGTTTGTATCCTTTGGATAAATACCTAGTAGTGCAGTTGCTGAGTCATAGGATAGTTCTATTCTTAACTCTTTGAGGAACCTCAACCTCCACGCTGTTTTCCAGTGTGCAGGGCAGAATTTAAAGGTGGCTGTACCGGATAGCAGTGGAGGAGCCAGAGGACTCTTCAGGGTGTTGGCCAGCCTGAATTAGCAAAATTGGTGTCACAAGTGGGACCCTCCTGAGATTCACTTATAGTTTAGGTCCGTCCTCCCTGCCTCCCGCCCCCCGGCAGCCCAACTCAGCACCCCGTTGTGTGTCTGTCTTTCTTTCCCTCCATTCCCTCCCACTTTCTTCTTTCCTTTTGTTTACATTATCCTTGCATTGTGTGTTCCTTAGTGGACAGTGAGTAAATTAATTTAATGAATTACTGTAGCTCCTTAAAGTGACATTTACTTTTGTTTTATATTATTCAATGGACTCTTGTCTTGTTTAGCTGAGCTACGTTAGAAAGAGCTTTGCTCACATGTCCTGTATTTCTCCCAGTGCTGTGACTGTGCCTGGGTTATAAAGTGTGACCCCTCCCCCCCTCTACATCACATGCCCTTTAGCAGGGTGCAGGAGGTTGGGTGCGAATCAGTTTGGAAAGTCTGAGAGGTGGTCATGTTGGTAAACATGAAGTTGAGTAAAACTTTTGAGTAAAAAAAATTTTTTTAAAGATTTATTTATTTATTTATTTGAGAGAAAGTGAGAGGGAGGGAGAGAGGGACTGTGTGAGCAGGGGGAGGGGGAGAGGGAGGGAGAGAAGCAGACTCCCCACTGAGTGTGGAGCCCGACATGGGGCTTGATTCCACAAACCTGAGATCAAAACCTGAGCTGAAACCAGAAGTTGAATGCTTGACGCACTGAGCCACCTAGGCTCCCCTCGAGTAAAAATTTTGAGTAAAACTTTGCACTCCACTGATCTTCAGTGTAGGTAATGTAACTGCTAATATTTACCTAAACTTTTTTAGGGAGAAAGAAATTGCAGCAAATTAGTAATTCTCACAAGGGCTTTAGGGAAATGTCTATGTGGCCTGGCCCAAGGGAGCGGACTGATGGAAAGGACAGTCATAGGTTAGTGTCAGACTTTGACTGGGCCTTCCCCTTGCCCCAGGCCTGCAGGGCTGGCTCCCAGCACCAGCTTAGTACTATGGGTTTGGGCTTCCATTCCCTGCGGGCTTTTATCAACTGCTTTCTTTGGTCATCTCCATGAGTCCTTCTCAGTGCCTCCCATGGTGCTGTAATCATGCAGAGTAGAGGATACTTGTTCTTGATATGTGGCCTGCGACATGTGTTTGCCTCATGTGTTGATACTTAAGTGACAGTACGTTTACACAAGAAGAAAATCCTGATTATCCAATACTGTCATTTTACTGACAGGGGAAACTGAGGCTCAAAGAGGTTAGGTAGTCCACCCGCAGCTCACAACAGCTGGTTCGGTGACGGACCTGAGACTTGACCCTGTGTTTTGACTCCAGCGCTTATACCAAGACTCTGTGTTATGTGAAGGTGAACCATTCCCGCTCAGATCTTGTTACATCCTGCCCCAGTTGTGAACTTCTTGCTGTGTCTGCTAGACCGCAGATCCCCATGTGCTGACTTACCAAACTAATTGCTTAACCTTAGTTGAATCTTGTGTGAGGGATGGAGCTGGGCATTCTGGAGAGTTTGAAATTTCTTCTGTCAAATAAATTGACACAGTGTGTTTTGTTCATGAATTAGAATTTTCTGGTCTGATCTCTTTTGGCCGTTTGCAACTTAAATAGAATAACTAGGAGATGCCTGGCTGGCTCAGTCGGTAGAGCATGCGACCCTTGATCTTGTGGTGGTGAGTTCTGGCCCCACGTTGGGGGTAGAGTTTACTTTTTAAAAAAATGGCCTAACTGTGTCAAGGGTAGTTCTTTGTTGTAATAGAAAGCAACTCAGCAGAACAGGAATGCCCCAACCTCAACCCATAAGGAAAAAGCTCAGAAATAGCTCTAAGCATATAGTTTGAATATCAGAAACCTCTGTAGGTCACAGGAAAATGCTGCTTTCTCATTTATTGCCGTCCATTCTGATACGGTAACTGTGGGAGGAAACCCACTGTTAAGTTCAGGTCATCTGACCGACTGCTTTCTGTCATAGCCTTTCTACCAGGTTCGGCACCGTAGCTGTTCCAAACATCTTACTATTTCAAGGAGCTAAACCAATGGCTAGATTTAATCATACTGACCGAACGTTGGAAACACTGAAAGTCTTCATTTTTAACCAGACAGGTATGTAGAAATTATATGCTGTAGAAGGGATTTTATTGCTGGAGGTATATGCTCTTCTTAAGTGAAGGAATCAAGACTGGCTTTCAGGTGTAAGCCTCCTTTTCTAGAGAGCTACTGTGGTTCTGTTAAAAGTCTCTCAATCAGCGGCAAGCTTCACATGCATAGGTAATTTTAATGGTCACCGATACCTTTAAAAAACCAGCTTTATTATTCTATAATTCACATACCATGCCCCTGTAGCTAACTTTTTACATACATTTTTCACTAAAGTGTAATAGTTACACAAATATGTGCATTATATTGGTGTGCTGGGTGATGAATTTTCACAAAATGAACGCCTTGGGTAACCAGACTCCGACCCGACCCAGAGAGAACATTACTAGTCCATCCCGTCAGCACTGCTGCTCCTGCCCGCAAGGGTGACCACCACAAGGGTGACTCCTAACGCCATGGACTAGTGTTAGCTGTTTCTGAACTTTATATTAATGGAGACATATGTAATGGATTCCCCTGTGTCTGGCTTATTTCAGCCACCATTATGTTTGTGGGACTTACCTGCCTTGGTACATATGGTTGCATTTTCTTCCTTTTTGTTGCTGTATCGTGTTCCATTTATTCATCCACATGCAGATGCTATTTTAATTCCTTAATATTTGACAAACCATAAGGCCTTATTTTTTATTCTGTAAAAGTTTAAACATGGACTATTGAAGAAATTTTCTTCTTTGGAAAAGTTTGCTCCACAAAAGCTTTAGTGCCTTAATTAGGAGCATCCTACTTCTTCCTGAAGTATATTCACTGGAAATAAAAATGAGTTATAACATACCTTCCATGTATACTAAGTTGCATCTAATTATTTATATTTCACAATAAAGAACAAAGAACTGAGTTACCTCATCAGAGTGAAAGGGTTGTTACCAGTTAATTAGCTATTCAAGTCTTATAGTACCAGACCCTTGAGTGTCAATCAGGTTGATAGGGAGAGAGGGAGCCATTTTGCGCAACACTCTAAGAAAACCTAGAACCTAAAAGAAATTGAGGAGTCGCAATATCTTTGGTAATCTCTGGTATCAGTGGTGGCTAGTTCTAACAATTTTTTCAGTGAATTATTTAAGAGTATTTTGAATTTAGCATTCTTTCACCTGTGAAAACATTCCGTAGACTCCTAAGATGAGCTTTACCAGTTGCTTGTTGAATTTTGATCTTAAAGAGAACAAAAGACAACTCTTACCATGCCCGAAGACCCTTCTGAGGAGTTCACGGAAATTCTAGTGTTTAGGTTTGAACAGCTGAATGGGGGTTCCTGTTCCTTTGATGTGGTGGGAGAAAGGCAAGTTACAAATTACACTAACAGGCAAGTGAAACCCATCCCAGATACACTAGTGTGGTGTTTATTTTAAGACTGCATATCTTTTTGCATACCATGCAGAATACTTCAGAAAGATCTTTGGCGGGTGTGTTTTCTCTCTGATTTGAAACAGCTGATTTCTCTTTCAGGTATTGAAGCCAAGAAAAATGTGGTGGTAACTCAAGCTGACCGAATAGGCCCTCTTCCCAGCACTTTGATAAAAAGTGTGGACTGGCTGCTTGTATTTTCCTTATTCTTTTTGATTAGTTTTATTATGTATGCTACCATTCGAACTGAGAGCATTCGGTGGCTAATTCCAGGACAGGAGCAGGAACATGCCGAATAGCGATGGACTGAAAGGAGACGTCGGGACGAGCAATTTCAGAAATTAATGCTGCACTTCCTTACATTTTCTCCAGTGAAGTGTAGACTTACAGCTCCAGTCAGATTAAAAGAATCATGCATTTGTTGAACTGTCGAATGGGTTAAAAATTATAAATTGGTGTTTCAATTAGTACTGCAAAAAGCAAATGCACAAATATGGAATAGAATTTATTCTTGTTTTTACTAATCCAATATTTTAAGGGAGTAATCCAGTTTCAAATGGGAGCTGTGTTCAGGTGGAATAGTGGAGTGACAGTTGGTTTCATAGAAGGAAGAAATAGGGCTTTTCACATTATAGTTCTAGAAAAGTCTTAATTTCTTATGTACGTCTTAGAAGGTTGGTTTCCATTCATTTGCAGTCTTTCTCTTAGAGCCTGTAAGCAGGAAGGTGTTCTTTTGTGGAAGAAGAACTAGAATTATTAAGTGTGACCTTCGGAGTCACTGGTGGGAAAATAAAAAAGGCCTTTGGTGTTTGTGATCTCTAATGTCACCGGAAGACTTTGAGGTGGTTCAAGTCGTTTCTGGATAGGGCAGATGTTAGGAGAAAGTAAATATTATCATCAAGGTAAGGTGTATTTATTAACAGTTCTAGGCTAAAGCGTAACTCAAATCGTAGTCATTGCCTGACCAGCATGCACTGATTCAACCATAAAACGTTCTTAGCACTGTGCTAGTTTCAGAGCCAAGAGAAATTTGTCACTGTTCTCGCGCACAAGTTGACTCTAGTCTAGTTTAGGATACAGGTAGAAAAGAGACAATGTGTAATTTATACCGACTTTTTGAAAAGCTGTTTCTAAACGATCCCTTAAATGCAGATGTAAGACATCTGACCACATAATGAGAAGTAACCTTTATAGCGATTGTTTCCAGTGTTTCAGACAGAGCAGTTCATTTCATCACGCACCCTAAATTCTATGGAAATAGAACCTTAGTTGAGTCACCTTGTTAGAATGTTACGTTGGGCAGGAGTTTACAACTTTCTGTTGTGGACAGCTGTGGCTGGGGTGGTCACTGGCAGGAAGGGATGGTCGCTCAGAACGGTACTATTATTTTTTTCACTTTACAAATGAGCAAACTGAGACATGGAAAGAGGTTAAGTAACTTGCCCAGGTTACACACAGAGTAAGTTGATGAAGCTGGGATTTGAACCTTTACATGTATGTGTGTGTGAGTACTTACAAATATAAGAAAAACTTAGAGTGATTCCATCTTTTATAACAATAACTAACTCTTGAGTCTAACTCTGTGTGTTCCTACTATTTTAAGTTCTTTACCTACCATTTTATTTATTGGTACAGTAGCTCTGAGATTGACACTAGTATTAAATATCCTTGTTTTACAGAAGGGTAATAAATGAGGCCCCAAATAACTTGCTCTGGGTCGTGCAGCTCCCAGTGGTGGGACCCAGGTTCCAAACAGCATGGTGACTGGAGGAGCCTCTGTGCCATGAGCCGAGAGACAATCGTAATTCATCACCCTCTTGTCTTTCCCCTTTGTTTCCCACAGTTAGAGTCATAACATAGCTATCATTTAGCACCTTGGTTTTTTTTGTTTTGTTTTGCTAACAAATGATAAATATTTCACTGTTGCCAGTAGATTTCCTAACCTGGCATGACTTCATGACTACGAAGTAGGTCTTTGAGTAGGTTCAGCATTACTTAATTTTTTTTCTTAAATTTATGGTTGTATATAGTCTCATTTCCTGGGGGGCACACTCCCAGATGAGATGTTATCTTATCAAAGATACAGGCATATTCATACCTTTGATATATAATGGGCCCCTACTCTAGTGTGGAGGATGAGGAAAGGCGCCTAGAATGGCCAAATATTCGTGGCCTTGCCTCTAATACTTAGCTGAGACAAGCTACCTGGTTTCCCTTGGAGGGAAAGTGGAACAAGGCCGTTCCCTAGAGGGGAGGTTCAAGTGTAGAGAGGATCAGTTGGGAAGCCCTGGTGCTGAGGGAGCGGGAAGTAGGAGGCAGGAAGGAAGGTCAAAGGTCCAAGATCAGCTACACCACCCCAAGCTAAGCATGGCATCTGTGCAGCAGAACCAAGGTCTGCGCACTGCTACCAGTGCTGGGGCTGGGGAGGGCGGGGATTCATTCAGCTGCATGGAAGACAGCAATGATCATGAGAATGCCAGTTATTAGGGGCAGAAGTCCAAACACTTCTCACTCCTGCCAAGTATCAGTTGCCGAGGGAAACAACACAGTCCCGCATGGAATGGAACAGCTTTTGTACTCAATAGAGACAGAGCAAAATCACCTCTAGGAGTGTGCAGTGGTCCCCCAAGGCAAGCGAATCTTCCCCAGCAGCCAAAGGCCAGAGTGCTCCTCTAGTGTCTTCGCATAAGCTCCTCCAGACCCAGTGGAGTCTGAATACTGAAAGCGGGGGAGCATGCCCCAGGGTTCTCTGACTTGTGTGCTTAAGCAGAATACAGGACTACATATTGAGTGAGCCTGGATCAGGGAAGGATATCCCCGCACAAGGTGATAAGCCTGGAACAGGCTGTATGGGCTCTTCATAACTATCCATAAGGAAGTGTTCTAGGCCTAAGGCCCATTCTTACATGGGTGAGCAGGGCTCAAAAGACTGTGAGCAGGAGATTGCCTTTCCCAAAAGTGTCCACTATAGAGGACTTGCTCAATAAATCTTTGCTAAGGAACTTAAATCCTACTAACTGGAGACCTGTTTGTGAAGGCAGAGTATCCACAGCCTCTACTGGTGAACTCACTTCCCCTAGGCCCTACCAGCGCGCTACTGCTGCTGCTTTTCATAACTAGAGGTGAGACACCAGTTTCCTAGAGTGGATTTAGGGAAGGAAAATGAAGAGTCTCGTTACCCACACCTACCAGTTCCTTTTGCAGTTCTCACCTTAATAAGCAAGTTTGCAGAGTAGTCTTCATGATTGTATACACCACTTAAGTACTGGAAATGAAACTTTTTTTAAAAAATTATTTATTTATTTAACACAGAGAGAGAGAGAGAGAGAGAGAGAGAGAACACAAGTAGGCAGAGAGGCAGGCAGAGGGAGAGGAGGAGAGCTGAGCAGAGAGCCTGATGCAGGGCTCGATCCCAGGACCCTGAGATCATGACCTGAGCCGAAGGCAGAGGCTTTTACCCACTGAGCCAACCAGGTGCCCCTGGAAATGAAACTTTTAATTCCATCTCCAGTCGCTGCCCACTTGAGGCATCAGGCAAAAGAAAAACTATAGTGCTTTAGATGGATGCCTTGAGATCAGTGACATTTGATCAGGGTCTGCCAGTGAAATGTCCTCCCTTGAGTTTTTGTCAAGTGGGCAAACGCTAAGAATGCATATTGAGCCATGTCTGAATTTTAGGATATTTTAAGGCAAAAATGCTTTTTTCCGCCCCGACGCCATATGGGATATAAAATTAACTGCTAGCAACTGCTAAGTTAAACTTAAATGGACTCTCATATTAAAATTCTCGAGTACATGGCTAAATCCTAAGCAAACTTCGTTCTATTATTAATTTGCTTAAACTAGTAGAAAAAGGTACAAGTGAATATACTAAAAACCAGTAAATTGTATAAAGGGTGAACTTTATAGTATGTGACCTGTCAAAAAAAGGCAAGAAAAAAAGAGTAAGAATAAAATACTAGTAAATACATACATAAAAGAATCCACCTCTTTTCCGGGGGGGGGGGGGGGGGGAATCTGTGACTTTAAGTTCATCACCGGAGCGAGCACCGTGCGCTACTCTTTAGAGAGCATAAAGAGCCGTGTTTCCAAATTGTCCTACCTGGGCCAGCACGGATGAACGAGCGTGCCCCTGGCCTCAGCCGCTAGGCAGGCCCAGCAGGCCCACGGCTCCCTGCCTTACAAGCCCAGATCCGCACCACTGTGGTTCTCTGCCCTCTGCGAGCAGGGAGGGGAGAGGTTCCCAACCACCGGAGCCCGTCTCCCCTCCTGCCCTCCCGCCAAGTCCTCCCACCGGCTCGGGCTTTTGGCCCCACCGCCCAGCTGGGAGCCCGGCACCGACTGTCCGCGAGTGTGCGGCGAGCCGGAACCCCTACACGAACAGCGCAACCGGGGTCGACCCTGAGGGCGCTCGCCGGCCGGCCCACCTCCCGGCACCGGCGGGAAAGCGGCCCCGGGGCTGGCACGACGCGGCGGGCGCGGAGCGGGGGCCTGCGGGGGCCTGTGGCGCCCGCCCGCCTGCTGCCAGAACGGTCGGGGGCCCGAAAGCTCTCGGGACCTTCTGGGGCGGGCCGCGCGGGCGCCTGCAGGACCGCTCTGCCCGCGGCTGGGGGCCGCCCGCACCGCCCTCGGCTCCCGGCCCACCCGGTGGACCCCTGCGGGCGGCGGGCAGGCAGCGCGCCGGGCAGCCCTCAGCCGGCGGCCATGACGGCGGCGCTAGGGGCGCGAGGGGTGCCGCGGCTCTTGCTGGCGACGCTGCGGGGCCGGGGCCCGAGCTTCTCGGCCACGGTGAGTGCCGGGGCCCGCGGTGCGGGAGGAGGGCGAGGCCCCGCGACGCCGGCTGGCGTCCGGGGGGAAGACCCGGACCGGCCCGGGACCTCGGGGACCCGCGTTCGGGCGCCGGGCACCTGCCCGACGCCTGGCCGGAGACCAGGGGTCCGCAGCATCATAGTTTCTTCCTGCCTTACATATCCCTTCTTTGTACGAAACTGCCCGTCGGAGAAAAAAACTGAGGACGAATTTTGTGTAAAGAAAGTACGAGAAGTAACTGTAAAGCTGTTTGATGCTAAGGGTCACTTGAAGTGACTAAAGGCGTTGTGCGCTCGCCGAGGGCTGGGACCGGCTCGGCACCGCGCGCTCGCCGGAAACTCGCTGGCTCAGAAATGAGTTAACTCACTTGTTTGGGTGTGATGTTTTGGAGGAATTATTAATAAATTATATTTTTGGGGGGTGTCAAATGTATACTTGTTTCCTCTTCCGCGGGGCGTTTTGTCATTTTTCTGGCAGCAGAAATTCATGTATTGGGATAAATTCACTTGCGGGAAAGTTTTAACACGCAGCACCACCTAGTGGGAAAATGTTGCATTAAACTTCCCATTTCATCCTAAGTGGCTTCTAGAGCCGCTTGGCGGTTTGAAAGTCTTTAATAGGATACCTTTAAGATAGCTTGATGGTGGAGGAAAGTGAGCACTGTTTCATGGCCATTAAGGTGAGAGCAAGAGTTGAATGCTTACTGTCACCTAAGCGTGTCCCAAGGCATACCTGTATCCGAGGTGCTGATGATTAAGTAAAATTACGGGGTTCAGAGGAGTGAATAAAGACATGATTTGAGACGTTGCCATGTGCCAGGGTCTAAAGCTGGGTGCCTTCACATTTAAGATCTCTTTAAATTTAACTCTTTCCAAAAAAAATCTCGGGGCGCCTGCGTAACTCAGTCGGTTAAGTGCCTGCCCTAGGCTCAGGTGATAATCCCTGGGTTTTTGAATTGAGTCCCCACATTGGGCTTCCTCCTCAGTAGGGACTCTGCTTCTCCCTCTGCCACTCCCCCTGCTTGTGGACTCTCTCCTCTCTCGAATAGGTAAATAAAATCTTTAAAAAAAGTCTCGACAGGTAGATGTTGTGATACACCCACCATAGATATGAGGATACTGGTATTGAGAGAAGCTAAGTGATTTGTTCAGCATCTCCATGCTGAAAGTAACCAAGTGAGGCCTTGGATCAAGTTTGTTCTCTCCAAATCCTAAGCATGTCCCAAGGCATCCCCGTCCCCATCTCCCACAGAAAAAAAATTAAGCCCATCTTAAAGGGTTCTGCAGAAGGTGTGTCTCCAAGGGGACCCATTTGTGTTACGTAGATGTTTGTGTTACGTAAGTGGCCCCATTTCACAGTCCTGGACTTGGTCCCTGTTCTTGGGCAGACACCTGTGGTGAGCACAGAGTGCATACCATTACCCTCTTTGGGGATGTGCATGGCGGAGAATGGAGGAAAACAGCCCAGCGGGCGTGTTTCACTCACTCCAGGTGACTGCTGCATTGCCCACAGCATGGTTAAGAATTTTCCTGGCAGCTATTCAGGGGGGACACAGATAATTTAATTTCTTTTCCATACTTTTCTGAGTTGACTTAACACATTTAAGTGATTAATAACAATTTTAGATTATTTCCTGTTAACAGGTCACAGTAAAAGTAATGAATAGATGTTTTGGATCTTAATAGTTTAAGTGCTTTTGATAACAGGTCTTCAAATGTTTTTATTTAATTAAGAGGTTTTTATTTTTTCATTTTTTTTCTTGTGTTAGTTGTGGGGAAAGGTGGCCGACCTAGCAAGGAAGAGAAACAAGAAAATTGATTCATTAGCCACCTTTTTTTCCTCTTCTTAGAATAAGTTTTTTTTTTTTAAAGATTTTATTTATTTATTAGTGAATGTGCACCAGCGGGGGGTCAGGGGAGAGCAGGTGGAGATGGAGAAAGAAGCAGGCTTCCCACTGAGCAGGGAGCCTGATGTGGGGCTCAGTCCCAGGACCCCGAGATCATGACCTGAGCTGAAGGCAGATGCTTAACCCACTGAGCCAGCTAGACCATTTATTAAGAACAAATTGTCTTAAAGTAATTTTATTTATTCTGCCCTCTTACTTACGTTAATGTTAGTGATAAACGGTTTCAGGGTTTCTGAAGTGAGAATGAGTTGTAATTTCATGGTAGAGGATCCAGCTCAGCCCTCAGTTGCTGTGTGATGAAGAGCCCTTAGAATATGTTTTGTCTTTCTGGGTGACAGTCCTTCTCTCACCCAAGCCTACAGTAGCCCTGCAAATAGGTAAGGTCGGATGTATCGGTTTGCATTTATGTAGGAGCGAGAGCTAAGCTCTTCTCACTTTTGCTAGAGTGTCCTTCTCTCCTTTCTCTGGCCGTGATGTTTAGAGTTCTTTCAATTAAAAAACAAATGGCATGGGAAGTGGTGGCCTGTTAGCCAACAGAACTCCGGGTTTGTGAGTTTCATCACCAGGGTGAGTGTGGGAACAGGTGGACAGTGCTCTGGCGAGACTGGGGGGGATTTGTCTCACTGGTGTCCTGAAAAAACTCCCTCTAAGGCAAGGGCTTTTTGCCTGTAGTGCAGAGGATCTGTGGACCCCCAGAAGTTATTATCCCAAGTCCTGTGTTCAGTGTGCATTTGTGTTTTTTCCCCCTGGAGGCCAGTTTTCATCAGATCTGAAAGGGGGTAGTGCACCCAGAGAGTTAAGAGCCACGTGAGTAGGCAGTGAAGAACACCAAGGTGTGTGGGACCCTCCAAAGAGCAGTGGACCAGGAGTATAGAGCCCTGAGTTCTTTTTTTTTTTTTTAAAGATTTTATTTATTTGACAAATAAATTTATTTATTTATTTGATGTGAGAGAGATCACAAGTAGGCAGAGAGACAGGCAGAGAGAGAAGGGGAAGCAGGCTCCCCGCTGAGCGCTGATGCGGGGCTCGATCCCAGGACCCTGAGACCACGACCCGAGCCGAAGGCAGAGGCCTTAACCCACTGAGCCACCCCGGTGCCCCTAGAGCCCTGAGTTCTAATCAGGACCTGACAGCAGACTTGCAAGGTCTCCTTACGTGGATAAGCTTACCGAGTTTCCCACATCTGGGAATGTTGGCCATTAGAAATACAGTCGTTGGTAAAACGACTGGCAGTCGTCTTGGCTGATGGTCGGCTGATGGTTAGTCGTAATGGCTGATGGTCGTGTCTGTGGTCAACTGGAGACACAGAATTGTGAAGTGTGAGGCAACAGTAAGGTGTGTGAGACACCTTAGCCTGGAGGCAGCTTATTTTGTCTAGAGCTAGCCTCATCTATTTTTTGAGGACAGAGGAATCCAATATGGTTACACATTGTTGCCCTCAAGGTATTTCTCTACATCTCTCCGTAAGGTAAAGGGCTGTGGGCGTTTGAGTTTAACTGAACCTCTACATTTCAGATATTCCATGTGTTCTTTTATAGGCAGCAGATGCTCACCATTTGACAGTAGAGGAGAGGAACCAAGTTATGCTTGACCTGAAAGCAGCAGGATGGTCAGAATTACATGAGAGAGATGCCATCTACAAAGAGTTTTCCTTCAAAAATTTTAACCAGGTAAATATGACATATTCTTGCTAGTGCTCTGGTCTGTCCGTGTCACCGTAGGCTGCAGCTCTTTAATACTACTGGTGGTCTGGTCCTATGTGGATCCTTAAGAAGTCAGTGACAGCTGTGCCGTCCTTGTGGCCAGGTGCTCCCCTCCAGCCGGGCGAGTCTCACCTCTAGGGGAAGGGAGTGGCTTTTGTCATCAGGAAAATCAGATTCTGAACCCTCTGGTTTGGTGTGAGGTAGGACATTTACTTCCCTTTCAAATTTTAAATAACATTAAAAATGCGTGTGAGTTTCTTGTGTGTATGAGAAGATGGCTTGAGTAGAAGCGGTAGAGAAACATACACCTGCTGGGCTGATTTCCCCTCCTTTTCTTGGACGATTGTCAAGTGTTCTTTCTCCCTGTGCATGTATTTCAGTCTCTAAATCAAGCCCCAAACTTCACGCTCTTCTCTGATTGGCAGCACCCCCCCCCCCACAGCCCTTGCAGCTCTTCCTAAAAGCTGACCTCCCCCCTTGGAGACTCAGCCTTAACAAGGTGACTGTTCCATTAGGGCCCCGCCCTGTTTCGAGAGTCATCTCCCATGACTTACCGTTCAGCTCTTACCCCACTGCATTTATACAAGGTCGGCGCTTTTGACTATTCATGTTTGTTCAGTGAGTTTGGTAATCCTCTGGACAGATTTATTGTTTTTATTTATATTAGGTGTCAGCATCCAGAAGGCAGAGACCATGTTTGCTTAAATAGCTCTCTATTGTACCTGACACGGTTCTGGGTACAAACAGGCATTTGATAAATGCAGACATTGATTACAGTGTTTGCTAGTTTCTGGAAGGGTGTGTGAGGACCAGATTTCCACCAAACAAACCTTCGACATGTTTTCCTAGTAAATGCCGTTGGCTCCACTGAGCTGCGTGCCCTCTTCTGCTCTCCATCCATCTGGCTGCCAGCCTTCTGCTTTCAGTCTCCAGCTCCTAGAGACCTAGACCAAGCCGACTCCCTGTCCCTGCTGCCCCGTGTGCTCGACAGCTCTTGTCAGGGGCTTAGCACTCTGTGGCTGGTGGCAGGGAATCCCATTGGTACGGTAAGCTCGTGCATAAGCTCTAGGTAGCATTTTCCAGGCTTATTAAAATTCTTACATGTGTACAGCCTGACTTCTTTAAGCCCGGGCTAATTTATTGGGCTTGAACATGTGGCTTAAAGTACTTGAGTAGTGTTGCCTCAGGCTCTGCCCAGGAGTCAGTCATCCAGCCCCCGCTCACCCTGCGCTTGGGGCGACTTTCAGAAATGGGAGGAAAGGGAAGCTGTGCAGGGCATCCTTGATTAATTGTAGCATTATTCATCGGGGCATTTTATTAATTTGACTTTTTTTTTATTTCCTTCACTCAGCTTTTAGGAGAAAGAGGCAGATGACAAGAAAAATCAGGGAATGTATTCAGAGAACCAGCCCTGAGATTATATCCTGGGGTCAGTTTTCCAGCCGGGTCTCTTAGGACTTCTGCATGTCCAGTGGCCTGTAATTGCGTCTGATGTCGTGACACGAGTCAATGCCCACCTGCCGGGGATCACCAGACTAGCCCTGGGCGTACTGGAGCAGGTCGGGCTGAGTCACTTGTTGCAGCGGGAGGGAGACTGCGCAGATCAGGGAACTGATGGTGTTGGAAAGATAGTTTGGTCTGGCTTGGATGCTGTCAAAAAACGGGCAGTTCTGTGCTTCAGTATTTCAATCCATCTCACCAGTAGGGAGGGTAGACCAAAGTGCGGCCAAAGCTGAAATTGGCAGAGAAGCAGCGCACACTCATTAGCTGGTGGGGGGGGCGGCGTTCGGTACTTTGTGGTGTGGACAGTGTTCATGTTTTGTCTGTGTTCACATAACCTTGCAGCTTGGTCTTGTTTTTGTTTGAATCCATCCTGCTCGAGGAGTGGCCTTGTCTGCTCTCTGTGTGTAGCCCCAGGGCCTCGGTGTACCTGCCAGGCCAGCTCCCAGCCCTCAAGAGTTACCTTTCTCTTTTTCACAGCCGATGTTTACAGTCGTGACCCTCTCTCCCTGATAGATCCCTCACTAACCTTTTACTTAGGACAGGAAAGATCCTGGCTTTTATTATAAAACAGTAATAGTAAAAGCTAAAACAGGATGTTGTACGTTAAGAAAAAGTCCCATTGCAACTTCTTTCATCTAGTGTTTATTCTTTTCTAGTCTTTTTCCTCTGATAGAGTTTATTCATAACGTAGCAATTGTTCATGCAGTGATAGTTTTAAAAATCAGCTCGACTTTTATTGTAAAAGTGGTATTTATTAACTCACCAAACATTTATGAAGCATCTTCACTGGGTCAGGCACAATTCTAGGCCCAGGTAGCTCCGTTCTAGTGGAGAAGATAGATAAGAAGCAAATGAGTAGGTAATTCCAGGTAGGGATAAGTGCTACAGAGAAAAGCAGGGTGTTGGAATGGAGGCTGTGTAAGAAGGGATGGTCTCGCAGGCCGTCTTTAGGGAGGGGACACCCGAGGCCTGAATCACGCGAAGGAGCTCAGCACGTGAAGACCCCAAGGAAGAGCATTCCTGAAGGAGAGAAAAGCAGGTACAGAATTCCGAAGCAGGACTGATCTCAGCCAGAGGGCCAGTGTTCTAGAGTGAGCAGAAGGGAAAGACTGGTAGGAGATGGGGCTGAGGAGAGGGAGAGCCCAGAGCCTTGCCATCCGGTAAGGAGTTTCGATTTTTTTCTGGGTAGGAAAGCTATGGGGTTTTCAAGCACAGAAGTGCCATGATGTGGTTATGTTCTAGAAAGATGCTGGTGTGCCTTGAGGAGACGGTGGGAGGGCCAGAGTGGAAGCAGGCCCACTAGCTAGGATGCCGTGTGGCAGGCTGGGTAAGAGATGATGGGGGCTTATGGAGCTGGCAGTGGAGTGGGGAGAAATGTAGGATTCCTTATGTATTTTGAAGAGAGAGCAAACAAGACTTGCTCTTTGATTGGATATGGGCCGAGGGGTGAGTCAAGGACGATCCCAAGGTTTTGGTTCAAGGCAGAGGGTAAAGGATGGTACAGTCGGTGCCATTTCCTGAGCTGAGGCAGGTGGGGCGGGGTAGGCAACTGAGAATCCTGTTTTGGACGAGGCAGGTGTGAGATCCTTATTAGTCACCCAGGTGGCGTTTTCAGGTCAGCACTGGGCTGTGTGAGGTCAGAGCTCAGGATGGAGATACTGGTTTGAGAATTGTCATAATTGTGAGAGCACAGGCCTCGTTGGCAAGAAACGGCACAGGATGGAACGGGCAGGTCGAGGCGCAGGGTGCCTGGCGTGTCCACTGTCACAGGAGAGGAGGCAGAATGTATAAGTGCTGGTGAAGGTCGGTTGTTACCTTGCTCCTGGGAAGTGGAGGTAATTCTCTTTGATGGTTTCTATTTTTTTGGTGAGGTTATCCATGGAGAATGAGCAGAAATGGGAGGGAGGAATGTTGGAGATCTGGGAAGATTGGAAAAAGAGTGGAATCGCCATCTTGGAGGCTGAGACGGTCCCCTAATTAGGGGATTGTGGTCAGTTTCTGGGCATTTTTCAGTGTCACTGGAGATTTCTGGTCATAGGTTGCAAGCGAAGATTTTGTTCAGCCGCGTTCAGCGGTTTGGGCACTGGCTTCAAGTAGGTGCGGAGTTGGGCTTAATAAAGGCTGTGCTTTTGCTAAGTGAGTCCACTGGAGGAACTGAGGGGCAAGGGAATTAAGGGCTTGTGCAAGGCAGGAATTAAAACTTTGGAGCTTGGAATCTAGCTGGTAATGAGGGACCGGGGGCTGTGATGTGGGAGACATTGAGGGAAGAGGTGGGGTTCTCTGTTGGTATAACCTTCTTAGAGGGCAGTTGGGGAGTGTGTATCTGCTTTTAAAATGCACATACCCATTGTCCTAATCTAGAAATTTACCTTCTAGATGCTGTCCTGTGTGCGTGCAAAATAGATATGTGAGGACGTTAGCCTAGAATTTTCCGTCACGAGGAGGCATTTCCGTGTGCCTAGGCACAGCTCCATGAGGCGAGGTTTCCCTTGCTGTAGCCCTGCCCTTAGCAAGAGTTGGGGAGGCCTGCTGTACCCCACGTGCTCCTGGCAGTGGCAGCACCTCTCCCGGCCCCAGTTCTGGAAACTGAAGGGAGCCGCTGTCCGAACGGGCCCCCTCTCTCCCTTAGCAGAGTTCAGCCCATACTGGATGTTAGTATATATTTTTAAAAGTCTCAGCTGAACATATAGGTAAAAATTCTATTCTTTTTTATCCTCTTAATAGGTCATGGACCTTTTTCAGTTCTCTACATCATCTTTTTACTATAATAAATTTTCAGGAGGAAGGTTATACTTGCTGGGTGTTACAGTTTTTAAATGGTTTGCTAATGTAAAGTGTGTGAAATGGTGTCACACGTTTGCTTTAGAATTCATTTCTCTTATTACTATAGGAAACGAACCATAACTTTTAGAAACATTTTTCATGGGCTCTTGGGTGGCTCTGTGGATTAAGTGCCTGCGTTCGGCTTAGGTCATGATTCCGGGGTCCCAGGATCGAGCCCCGAGGTGGGCTCCCTGCTCAGTGGAGAGTCTGCTTCTCCCTCCCCCTCCTCCTGCTCAGCTCTCTCTCTTTCTCTCTCTACCTCTTAAGTAAAATCTGAAAGAAAGAAAAGAAAGAAAGAAAGAAAGAAAAGATAGAAAGATTTTGGTGACCCTGGGTGAAAAACTCAATTCTCAAAGCTTTGGGTTATTCTAGGTTTCACTATAATAATAAGTAGCCAGCAAAATACATTGGAACTTTTTTTTTTCCTTAGTGGTTTTATTCCAGGATGTGGTGAGTTCCAGGTAGTCCGCATTCATTTGATAGCTCAGATGGGTGCAAATATTTAGAGGCTATAAGAGCAGAATTCCCAAGGGGTTCTAAGGGTGTTGGTGGCTGCCTGCACTAGAGGTCTGTGTGGCCGGGAGCCGCTGAGTCTCCCCTGGGGAGGCGTGGAGGGTTGCGAGGCAGTGTGGCAGCCCGGCGAGCCTCCTTGAGCTGTCAGAGCAGAGCGCTGCCCGGACTTGGACCTCAGGTGTCCGTGCTGGGACTCACACAGGGTGAGCTTGGCGTTCGGGAGGGCGTTTTGCTTGTCCTCTGATCTTGTAGACTTAAGGAGGGAGCGGTCTCTCAAAGACAAACTGATTCTTAGGTGTTTGGCAAGGGTGCCTGCATGGAAAGAACGAGACATCGGTTGGAAATGCTGATGTGCGTGTCCCATAAAGGTAAATTTCGTTAGGTGTTGTCATGGGTGGGGGCAGGTGGGGCGCTTACAGAATCAGGTGCGGTTTGAAGCTTTGGAGGTAGGTGCAGAAGGTGAGGCTCTGGCCTCCAGGAAACAGCTGCCCCAGATGCCAGCAGGTGGAACCCTCCAGGGCAGGAGCCCCGACTGGCCGAGCAGCAGCTCAGCCTCTGGGGGAGGGCTCCCCGTTCTCTCCCTCAGGGATGCTGGAGCCTCTCTTGTTCAGCGTGGAGAGAAGAGACTATTGGGAGCAGGTCAGCAACCGTGGCGGGACGCCACACCTGGTTTGGTATCTCTTGGGCGAATAAAGAATTCCAGGAGGAGGCCGCAAGGAGTTTCCAGGTGGTAATGGAGAACACTTTTGACTCCGGAGAAAGGGCCGCAACCTTGTGACAAAAGACCTGGGATTCCCTGTGTTCCCGGAGGAGCTCCTGTGCTGGGTTTGGACTGCCTCCAGTTGACCGGCCCTCGAGGCATTCGATTTTCTTAGAGTGACTCATAGGACCTGGCTGACCCTCAGCCCATTTTGACCTACACAACTGGCCCTTTTTGGCTGCATGGTGGGTCTCAGGTAGAGCTTGCAGGCAAGGTCCAAGCTTCGTTTGTTTGGCATCTTGTTCATCATGTTGTGGTTGCTGTGAGTGCTGCCAATGAGAGAGTAGGGTGTGGGGAGGGGCCCCCCGAGTGGTGGGGCTGTGAGGTGGGGTGCCGAGGAACCCCATTTCAGGCATCCAGCAGCAGTAGCACCATATGTAAGTTTGGGGTCTGTAAAATCTTTCCCTTCCTGTGCCCTGGAGCTCCTGCTGTAGAGCCGTTGAGAGTTACTGTTGATGACTTTATAAAAATGTTTTATTGAGGAATTTGATAATAGGCTTATGGTTAACATTTTGAAACACTTAGTGAAGTCAAAAGCTTGATAATACCAGAAGAAAGACAACTGTTAATGAAAATCTTAACAGTCCTCAGTGGGACACGGCACTCAACAGTTCTCGTTGTGAAAGAATTAATTCAGGTTTCATTGTTCGTTGTTGGAAGCCAAAACTCCGTGCAGTCAAAGTTATGAGTCAGTAATGTAATAATCGAAATGTCACATCTGAGCGTTCTTGAAAGTGGAAACGTACCCTGCTTGTCGAAGGTGGGAGAACACTCCCAGGAGGAGGTACCCAAGGCTGATTCATCATGTAGGTTAGAAAATGTCCTTCGCTGTTACCGCACAGGCTCCTGTCTGTGTGTCTGGGAAGTAGGTCGGGGGAGAACCTGTATGCCTATCGCACATGGTGGCCTTGGCGTCACTTGTGCCCACCGATGGGCTCTGTGGCCGCCGCTGACTCTAAACCTCAGAAAGTGTCTTAATAGTCATTGGAATGGAGAGCAACAAATCTGAGCAAACTTTACCTAATATTAGAGGAGTTAACTAAAATATCTGTGTGGCGGGGCGCCCGGGCGCCCTGGGCTCAATCGGTTGAGGGTCTGCCTTCAGCTCAGGTCATGATCTCAGGGGCCTGGGATCGAGCCGCACGTCGTTGGGCTCCCTGCTCCGCGGGGAGCCTGCCTCTCTCTCTGCTGCTCTCCCTGCTTTTGCTTTCTAGCTCTTTTTCTCTCTCTCTCAAATAAATAATAAAATCTTAAAAAAATATATATCTGGTGTATTCTTGCCGGTGTTTGCTTTGGAGTTTTCCTGGAGCTGAAGGGAGTCTCGAGCAGATGATGCTGGTGGCATCGGGCGGTGGCTAGGTCGGCAGTGTTGGTGTCCTTGAGGGTAGGGAAACTAGAGACCAAAACGCTGTGGTTGGGTGTCTTGCTTCTGCTGTTTATCACATAGAATGGATTTAGACCCGATGTGTATTTGTGAAAACACATGTAATGGACAGACAAGGGGAAATGTAAAACAGGTGTCCAACATGCAAATATGGCGCCACGGTGCGGCGTGAAAACACTGTGGCCGCTACCCCAGCCTTTCATAAAAGTGGACTTTCAACTGCTTCGCCTTTTCTTAGTCGTATTGTAAATCTTCTGTTTACAGAACGTAGCCAGAGTATCCTGTGAAAGTCAAACAGCCAAGAAATAGAATTTCCTCAGCAGTCTTTGTCTTGCCCTTTTACAGATGGCGTAAAATCAGGTGTGTAAAAAATAAAAAGCAGTTTGAGCTGACGTGAAAGGTATTTCAGATTTATGCTTTGCAGATGATATTGGTATGATTAATGCATTCATTGCTTTTCTTTATTGCTTTTCACAGATAATGTACATGATGCATGGAAAATGTTGTGGGTTTAAATCTTTGCCAGCTTTAGACTGTGAATATCAACAGATGTTATCATATAAGTACTATAGTTATTATAAAATAAAAAATTTTTCGTGAAATGCATTGACATAAATTTCGTTTATGTAAATTGCTTTCATTAGTACAAAACCTTAGCGTAGCCGTTAGGGTTTGTGAAGCACTTTAGATGAGATTAACTTGGTATAATGTGGTCAGAAATGGGTTGCTTTAAATTTAACTGACAAGAAAATAACACTCAAAAGTTAGGAAATTACCGAGGCATTTGTTTTCCGCCTGCATTGCTGGGACCGCTTAAATAGGTTGAATATGAATTAATAACAATGGACTGCTGGCTCAGTAATTACAGAAAATAATTTAAAGGAGACCTCAAATAATAACTTCAATGTATTTTGGTCTTGCTCTTTTCTGTTCTGTTTTTTTGAGCGTACCAGCCCTTTGCTTCAATACAGCCATTGAAAAGAGCGTTCAGGTTTGCAAAGCAAGAATTTTGTCAGTAGAGTTTTGGTGCATTAGGGCTGTGACATAGAAACTTCTATTCAGCTCTTTCAGAGTATGGATCTTGGGTACATGAAGGAGTGGCCTCAGCCGCTGGTCATCTCTCCCCAGCAGTACTGCTTCTGTGGCCAGGGGGTGACCAGGTGCCCTCTGCTCCCAGCGGGGAGTCAGCCCCTCAGTGTGGACAGGTGGGGGAGGAGCTTCTCCCATGGCTTGAGCTCTTTGTGTTCTGCTCTTTGCTCTCCATCGCTGGAAACAGAGCAGTACATCGTCTCGCCCATTTTGCAGATAAGTTACCGTCGTATTGCCCTTCTGATCCAGGCTGGAATGGGCCATTTTAACTAACTCACTGAATTTCCCAGGACCCCGAACCAGACCGAGATCATGAGATTGCTTGCGGTCATACTGGGTGATGTCACAGTGGGTGTCACACTCCCATCTCCGATTTCTTCAGCAACGTGTTTTGATACTACTGTGACACAGAAAGTTGTTTCGGTTTTACGTTTATTTTTTTCTAGGGGATAGCTTTTTTCCAAGGACTCCCTGTTGGATTGCTTTCCACCTTAAATGGGTTTGACACTACTTCCCTGAGAAAGGCACTGTTCACCAGCTAAAACAAACAAAGCTGTACTTGTTCAAGAGTAACCCAGGTATCACTGTTGAGCAATCAGGTCATTTTATTGTATCGTTAAAATCAATCCTATCAAAACCGCCCGTGCCACTAATGAATCTGTTTGCTCCTGTGCTCCCAGCCAGCAAGGCAGGACTGTGGCCTCCTACCATATCACTCATCAAACTGATTTCCAGTGCCCTGTCCTCACCATGGCAGCCCTGGCTGTGGACACGTGCTGGATGCAGTCAGGGCTGGGCGGGGAGCTGCGTGGTCTTCCCACTGAGAGCTGCAGAGCCTACCTCTGGTGGGATTAGGGAACATAGCGTGGTCTTTGAGCTGGTCACCCCTGAGGGACTAGCTCCACTCTGAGCATGGAAGGAGGACAATGTAAGTAAAGTACATGATTCCATTTCTGCCCAGAAGACCTTCTAGTTGTTTTTTTTTTTAAAGATTTTATTTTATTAATTTTTGAAAGATTTACATATTCACTTTAGAGAGAGAGAGGGCACAGAGGGGAGGGGCAGAGGGAAAGGGAGGATCTTAAGTAGACTCTGCACTCAGCGTAGACCCTGTTGCAGGGCTCAATCTCATGACGCTGAGATCACAGCCTGAGCTGAAGCCAACAGTCAGACGCTCAACCGACTGCACTATCCAGGTGTCCCAGATTTTATTTTTAAGTAATCTCTACGCTCAATGTGGGGATCACACTCACAACCCTGAGATCAAGAGTCACATGTTGTACCGACTGAGCCAGCCAGGTGTTCCAGGACCTTCCACTTTTATTGGGGAGGTGGCACATCTGAATTATACAAGATAGTTGATTTTTCCTTTTAAAGATTTTATTTATTCATGGGACGCCTGGCTGGCTCATTTGGTTAAGCGGCTGCCTTCGGCTCAGGTCATGATCCTGGGGTCCTGGGATCGGGCCCCGCATGAGGCTCCTTGCTCGGCATGGACCCTGCTTCTTCCTCTGCCTCTGCCTGCCTCTCTGCCTGCTTGTGCGCTCTCTCTGAAAAATAAATAAAATCTTTAAAGATTTATGAGATTTATGATTATTAAATTTATGATTGAGTCATATGTGAATATATGATTTAAAGATTTATGAGAGAGAGAGAGAGGCAGAGACAGAGGGAAGCAGACTCCCTGCTGAGCAGGGAGCCAGATCTGGGACTCGATCCCAGGACCTTGGGATCATCACCCGAGCCAAAGGCAGATACTTAATTGACGGAGCTACCCAGGCGCCCAAGATAGTTGATTTTTAAAATTTTCATGTTGATGAGGCACTAAACGTGAAGTACTAATAAACAGAAGGCGTACTGTAGCATGGCTGCCTGGAGAAGGGGAGAAGGGGAGTTGAGTTGGTCCTTAAAGGTCTGACAGGTTGGTGTAGCCAGTTTAGAAAACATAATAAAAGATCCTTAAAAAATTAAAAATAAAACTACCATGTGTTCAAATAACATGTATATTGAGGGAATATATCCACAGGAAATGATCCAAATAATCCAAAAGTAACTCAAAAAGGTATCTGCATTCCCTATGTTCAAGCACCATTATTTACAATAACTAAGACATGGAAGCAACCTAAGTGTCCATTGATTAGTGAATGGGTACAGAAATTGTGACCTATATTATATGTAGGAAACCTTGAAGATTCCACCAAAAAACTACTAGAACTGATAAATGAATTCAGTAAGATTGCAGGATACAAAATCAGGGTATGTACAGAAATTTGTTGCATTTCTGTACACTGTAATGAAGCAACAGAAATTTTAAGAAAGCAATCCCATGTGCATTTACACCCAAAATAATAAAATATCTAGGAATAAACTTAGCCAAGGAGGTGAAAGACCTGTAGTCTGTAGACTGTAAAACACTGATGAGAGAAATTGAAGATGACACCAACAAATGGAAAGATATTCCTTGCTCATAGGTTGGGAGAACAAGTATTGTTAAAATGTCCCTACTACCCAAAGCAATTATAGATTTAATTCAATCCCTATCAAAAGACCAAAGCATTAGGGGCACCTGGCTAGCTCCGTTGATCAAGCATGTCGCTCTTGATGTCAGGGTTGTGAGTTTAAGCCCCACATTGCTTGTAGAGCTTACTTAAAAAATAAGAACAATGCAGCATTTTTCAGAGAACTGGAATAAATAATCCTCAAATCTGTATGGAACCACAAAAGACCCTGAATAGTCAAAACAGTCTGGAAAAAGAAAAGCCTGGAGGTATCACAATTCCAGGTTTCAAGTTATACTACAAAGCTATAGTAATCAAAACAATATGGCACTGGCACAAAAATAGAAGTGGAATAGGATAGAAAGCCCAGGAACAAACCCATGATTATATGGTCAATTAATCTGACAGAAGAGGCAAGAATATGCAATGGGAAAAAGTCAGACTCTTTAACAAATGGTGCTCGGAAAACTGGACAGCTACATTCGAAAGAATAGTCCACTTCCTTCCATTGTATACAAAAATTAACTCAAAATGAATTAAAGACTTAAATGTGAGACCTTAAACAATTAAAATCCTAGAAAAGAGCACAGGCAGTAATTTCTGTGACATCAGCCGAAGCAACATTTTTCTAGATGTGTCTCCTGAAGCAAGGCATATAAAAGCAAAAATAAACTATTGGGACTACATGAAAATAAAAAGCTTCGGCACAGTGAAGGAAACAGTCACCAAAACTGAAAGCCAACCTACTGAATGGGAGAAGATACTTGCAAATGACATACCCTGCAAAGGATTAGTATCTAAAATACATAAAGACCTTATAAAATTCAACACCCAAAACCAAATAATCCAATTAAAAAGTGGGCAGAAGAC
Source organism: Nasua narica (assembly GCA_028533885.1). Lineage (NCBI taxonomy): Eukaryota > Metazoa > Chordata > Mammalia > Carnivora > Procyonidae > Nasua > Nasua narica. The sequence goes on from CM052809.1 coordinate 24,457,711, forward strand.
ATGGACATACATTTCTCCAAAGAAAATATCCAGATGTCCAACAGACAAAAGAAAAGATGCTCAGCGTCACTCATCATTAGGAAAATACGAATCAAAATCGTGATGTGATACCACCTCGCACCCGTCAGAATGGCTAAAATCAACAACACAAGAAACAACAGGTGTTGGTGAGGATGTCGAAAAACTTGCACCGTTAGTGGGAATGCAAAGTGGTGCAGCCACTCTGGAAACAGTATGGCATTTCCTCAAAAAATCAAAACTGCCCTACAATCAAGTAATTACGTTACTGGATATTTACCCAAAGAATAAAAACATTAATTTGAAAGGATTTTCTGTACCCTTACGTTTATTGCAGTATTATTTAAAATGGCAAAGTTATGGAAACAGCCTAAGTTCCATTGATAGATGAACAGATAAAGAAGATGTAGTACATATCTATATTATAAACTGTTTGTTTATGAGAATATGTATATATACGCACACAATGAGATCTTAATTCAGCCATGATCTTGCCATTTGCAACAACATGGATGGCACTAGGGAGTATAAGACTAAGCGAAATAAGTCAGTCAGAGAAAGACAAATACCATCTGATTTCACTTATATGTGGAATTTACGAAACAAAACAAATGAATGAAGGAAAAAAAGAGAAAGACAAACTGAAAAACAGACTCTTAACTCTAGAGAAAAAACAGATGGTTACCTGAGGGCTGGGTGGGTGGGGGAGTGAGTGGAAGAGGTGAAGGGAATTAAGAGTACACTTATTGGGGCGCCTGGGTGGCTCAGTGGGTTAAGCCTCTGCCTTCGGCTCTAGGTCACGATCTCAGGGTCCTGGGATCGAGCCCCGCATCGGGCTCTCTGCTCAGCAGGGAGCCTGCTTCCCCCTCTCTCTCTGCCTGCCTCTCTGCCTACTTGTGATCTCTCTCTCTGTCAAGTAAGTAAATAAATAAAATCTTAAAAAAAAAAAAAAAAGTGGCTGCATTGTGATCACTGAGTGATATATAGAATTTTTTTAAAAAAATCTTGTTTATTTGGGGCACCTGGGTGGCTCAGTGGGTTAAAGCCTCTGCCTTCGGCTCAGGTCAGCATCCCAGCGTCCTGGGATCAAGCCCCGCATCGGGCTCTCTGCTCAGCAGGGGAGCCTGCTTCCCCCTCTCTCTCTGCCTATTTGTGATCTCTCTCCCTCTCTGTCTAATAAATAAATAATATTTTTTAAAAAATCTTGTCTGTTTGTTTATTTATTTATTTATATTAGAGAGGGACAGAAAGTGTGCACTCGAGCGGGTAGAGGGGGACAAAGGGAGACAGGAGACTCTTGAGGAGACTCCCTGCCGAGTGTGGAGACCAACACAGGGCTTCATCTTACCACCTTCAGATCCTGACCTGAGCCAAAACCAAGAGTTGGTCACCTGACCGACTGAGCCTCCCAGGCGCCTGTACCCTAGAATCGTTGAATCACTGTATTGTAAATCTGAAACTAACATAACACCATATGTTAACTATACTGAAATTAAAATAAAAAACATATAAATATATATATATAAAAACATAAAAAATATAAAAAATATATTTTTTATTATATATTTTTATTTAATTATTTTTTATATATTTTTAATTATTTTTTTTATTTATTTGAGAGAGAGAGATTGAAAGTGAGAGAGAGCATGAGAGGGGAGAAGGTCAGAGGGAGAAACAGACTCCCCACAGAGCTGGGAGCCCGATGCGGGACTCAATCCTGGGTCTCCAGGATCATGACCTGAGCCAAAAGCAGTTGCTTAACCAACTGAGCCACTCAGGCGCCCAAAGATTTGGTATATATTATAATGGAATATTATTCAGTCATAAAAAATGAGGAAACCCTACTACTTGAGGACGTTATGCTAAGTGAAATAAGTCAGAGAAAGATAAAGAAAGATGATCTTACTTATATGTGGAATCTGAAAAACAAAAGGACTTACAGAAGAAGTGAGCAGACTTGTAGTTACCAGAGATGGAGGGTGGGGGAAGAGGGAGTTGGAGAAGGGTGGTCATTAGGTACGAAAAAAAAATCTGATAGGCTTTTTGAGTGAAGGGGTTAAGGAAATACATAGGTCAAGGACGGAGAGTGGGGGAGCACGTCTTATTTATTTGTAATGTGTAGGGGGCCCTAAGTGTGGTTCAGTAAGATGGACTGAAGATTGGAAAGGTGGGTCCTTGTGGTTTCTCTCCTGGGTTTAGTGTTTCAGGTTTAGAGTATCTGAAAACAAACTTAACTTTCTTTACTCCAACTTGCTTGTTTCTCTCAGCAGTACCACCATTTTCTTGAGCACCTTGACCGAAAACTGAAGAATTATCTTGGTTATCAGTTACTAAGAACTCAATGGCTTTCCCCAAGATTGTGCTCTAGTCTGGGTTCACCTTGTCTCCCCCTTGAGTTCCTGTACAAGCTTTCTTACAGTCTTTTACCTCCCTGCGTGTGTTAGTCTCCATGCTGCTTTGTTGTGATCAAGTTGGTCTCTACTCAGAAAATCCCATTTCCTTCCTATTTTATCTCACAAGACATCATCTTCTCAGAGGTTTTCTTTTCTTTTTTTTAAGATTTATTTGAGAGAGAGAGAGCATGACAGGGTGTGCATGGGGAGTGTGTGTCTATGGGCAGAGGGAGAGAGAATCTGAAGCAGACTTTCTGCTGAGCGCAGAGCCTGACTCAGGGCTCGATCTCACAACCCTGAGATCATGACCTGAGCTGAAACCAAGAGTCACATGCTCAACTGTGCCACCCAGGTGCCCCTGTTTAGATGTTTTCAGGCTGCCCATAGGCTGGCCCTTAACCCTTCCTCTGATTATTTCTCTGCCAGAGGCCTCTTTAGTCTGTTAGAGATTAGAACTAAGAGGTCACTTAGTCATCCTCCTCGCTGAAGAAGTGAAGTCGATTCAGATAGAGGGAGCATGAAACTGGCCATGCTGAAGCTGGCGCCAAGACCCCCAGCATCTTGGTTCATTTCTTTTCTACCTTTATTTAAGCTGTTCTTCACCTTCTTTGTTCCATCCCACTTATCTTTTGTCTATATGTCCACATCTCACCCACTTCCAAAAGGTTTTTCCTGACACTTATGCACCCAGCACTAATAAGCCATTACCTGGTCTAGGAACTATGCCAGACCCTGGGGGTGCAGAGATGAGCAAAGCAGATAGTGTCTCCATTTTCATGGAGCTCACTAGATATAGGAGTGGAGGGCAAACATAAATAAAGCAATGACTATATAATTGCAAATTATGATAAGTACCCTGAAGGAAAATCCTAGTAGCTAATGCTTAATGAACACTTAAACCTTGGGCCAGACACTCTTTTGTAAGGATGCTATAAGTACTTATTCACTTAATCTTCACAAAACCCAACTTGAACCAAGACTATTGTCCTCATTTTACAGATTGGAAACTGAGGTTTAGATTCAGTGACTTGCCCAAAGCCCCACATCAAGTTAGTAGTGGAGTTAGAATTTGACCTCAGGCAGTTCCCAACCATTTGCCAGAATGGATGCTGCCCCTCCAACAGAAGAGTGTTAGGAGAAAGAATAATGGTTAAGACCTAATTCAGTTTGAGGAGAGCCATCATGGAAATTCTCTCTAAGGAACTGAGAAGCTGATGCATTTTCTCCCCATGACCCCTTGGTCATTTTATTTGCACAGATGTATTACATTCCCGGGAAAAGAATCCAGGGATTTTCCCTCCCGTGTTTACTTCCTGATTCTCAGTGGTTCTTGATGCCAGCCGAGGTTGTCAGTCCAATGAAATCAAAAGGATGAAGGCAGGTTATTCAGCCTTTTTTCCTCCCTTCCTCCATTCCTTCCTTTTTTTGTAGGCTCCACACCCGGTGTAGATCCCAGCTCTGGGATTGAGCTCAGGATACTGAGATCCAGACCTGAGCTGGGATCAAGAGTTGGAGGCTTAATTGACTGAGCCCCTCAGGAGCCCCTATTTAGCCATTTTTATAGATCTTTGAGTTGCACATCAAATCTAGGGCTGATCACTCCTCACCGATTTGACCGGCCCCTGAGGTTCACAATTTACTGATCGACGTGGTTATCCATGACCTCAAATTCACCAACATAACTATGCTTCATCTTCACAGTCAGAGACCTGACAATGACTTTGGAGCACAGTCTAGTAAGAAAGTGGTGTTTGCCTCTCCTTTTGGCGTTGTTGACACTCTTGAAAGCATCTGTGAGGATATCCACGGGCACCATGACAGTGGCAAGCAAAGATGGTGGGAAGACTACTGGAGGGTCAAGTGCAAGGTATTATGCGAAGCGAGAGGGCCATCTCGAGACTTTCACAGGGGTGGGAGGGGAAGGACGATACTGTGGAAGAAGGTGGGGGAGGGTGAAGGACTGGTGCCTTTTCTTACAAGATCAGTTAGAGGACTTAGAGGATGGAGTGGAAGGGACAGGGAGCAAAGACCGTGTAGGGAGAATAGTAAGGAGTGTGTATGGTCATCTGGGTGAGACCTATCATTAGGGTGGGCCCAGCAGGGTACTGTGGACTGTGGCAGTGGCAAAGGGCCAGCAGAGAGCTAGAGGGGTTGAAGCTGTATTTTGGAGCACACATGAGCCGGGACCAGTGGTGCCAAACATAACTTTTATAAAAGGAACACCTAAGATTCTCTGATGAGGGAGAAGTGGGGATGGGTGAAGAGGAAGAAGAGAAGAGGGTGTTAAAAATGACTTCTGGAGGAACCGAGTGGTCAGAAGAGGCATTTATTAAGCTGGGGAAGTATGGGAGGGGCACATGGTGGGGGTGCTGGGGTGAAGACTCCTGGTTTGAACATCGTTAAGTGAGTTGCTGGGAGATACCCAAATGTCAACTTCAAGAAGGTAGTTTTATGTCTCAGGAACTTAGAGCAGAGGTCTGGGTTGTGGGTAACTGGAGGGTCTTAGCTGTGTGTGGAAAAAAGCCAAGGTAATAGAAGAGACCACTCAGGCAGAAAGTGTAATGTGAGGAGAGGAGAGGGCTCAGGATTCAGTCCATTTAGGGGCTAGAAGGAGGAGCAGGAGCTGGCAGAAGACTGAAGAAGACTTACCAGTGAAATAGGAGGATAGTCAGGCCCGTGTTGTATCACAGAATCCGAAAGGTGGTGTTCTATTTATTTATGTATTTGTTTTTAAAAAGATTTTACTTATTTACTTGACAGAGAGATCACAAGTAGGCAGAGAGGCAGGCAGAGAGAGAGGGGGGAGCAGGCTCCCCGCCGAGCAGAGAGCCCGATGCGGGGCTCGATCCCAGGACCCTGAGATCATGACCTGAGCTGAAGGCAGAGGCCCCAACCCCCTGAGCCACCCAGGCGCCCCTAAAGATGGTGTTTTAAAAGGGAGAGAGGAATCAGTTCTGCTGAGAGTCCAGGTAATACCAAAGGATGACCACTGTGTTAAGCGCCATGGAGGTCGTCAGTGACCATGGTGAGGGTGGCTGGATGATATGGTGGTGCAGGCCAGCCTGGACAGGACGTGGAGCTCGTGTGCCTTATGCAGACCTTTGTAGCCATAGACATTAGTCTTGTTGGTTCTTCCATTTTGAATTCAGCTCTTGGGTTATCTTTTTTGTGGTGTTCTTTCAACGTTTTTTTGTTGAATCAGCCTTGTTTTGATGTTGAATCGATCAACATTAGAGCTAGAAGGGCTGAGGCCTTCACCCAAGGCGTAGGGGTGAAGTAGTTTGCCCACGTTAACAGTGAACCTGTGGCAGAATTAGGATGTGACTAAGTTCAGATTAGATTGTGCAGCAGGGAGATGTAGCTACTCACCTTTGCCTCTCCCTGCATAAGATATGAGCACCTCGAGTTGCACTTGTGTACTTTTCTCAGAGTACCCAGCCCCGTGTTCCCTAGGTGTCTTGCTTGTTTGTTCTAATTTAGATAGATCTACATGTATTTTGAATACATGAGGTCCCTTGATTGGGTTCACCATAGGTGATCCTAGCCAGTGCCTTTAGCCCCAGGGAGTTGAATTTTTCATCTCTTTGTCTCTTACAAGTTATTAACTAGAATCCTTTCTCACCAGGGACTTTTCCCCTCCCTCATTTCTTTGCTCTTGGACATAGAGGGTTCCTAATGGTGACTGGTGGTGTTGGTGGCTGAGTAGTTGAGTACTTGGCCCTGCCGCACTTCCCAGAACAGCACTGATTGTGTCTTTGTGCAGCTTGCAGTTCTGAAGTATCAGAAGGAAATGGGCCCCTTACAGACGGGCATGCCCACAAATGGGCATCTGTAGTAAATTGCCTCCAATAATGAGAGACTGAGGTTAGTGCTTGGAATTTGGGCTCCACAGATTCAGCCACCCACAGCTTTTGTCTTTCGTGAACTTCGGTGTCCTGAGAGCGCATGGCAGATTCTTCCAAGCTTCCACAAAGTGTCATGCTGGGAGGCTGCCATAGGTCCTTTTTTTTTTTTTCCCCCTTCTTTTTCTGTGTCCACTGGTCCAGCACTGTTGGCTGACTTTAAAAAAAAATAATAATAACTTCCTGGTGTTCTAGGTAGAAAAATTTACAAATTCCTTGGGTACATTTTTCAGGAATTATTTTTAGAAATTTTTATTAAATGAAAAATGTTGCTTTAAGGTCATTCTGTATACAGATAACTTTTTTTTTTTAAAGATTTTATTTACTCGAGAGAGAGAGGGAGAGAGAGAGAGCAGGAACACGGGGTGGGGCAGAGGAAGAGGAAGAAGCAGGCTCCTTGCTGAGCAGGGAACCCGGGGACTCGGGGACTCGGGACTCAATCCGAGGACCCTGAGATCATGACCTGAGTGGAAGTCAGACGCTTAACTGACGGAGCCACCGAGGCGCCCCTGTGTATAGGTAACTCTCGATGTTGTGTTATTTACCTGAAATGCAGCCAAATCAGTTGTCTTTGTGAGTTTGGAGAGTCACAGAAATGTTTATGAACTATGGAGTGTTTGAGCGTCTAGTGGGTGATAGCGGCTCTCTCTTAGGGACCTGGGAGATAATGTAGCTTGTTTCTTTCTTTTTTTTTTCTTTAATGTAACCTGTTTCATTGAAGCCTCCCAGCATTCTTACTGGGATAGGTGTCGTAACCCAGTTTGGTCATGGGGGAAACAGGGAAGTTAGGGACCCTGCTCAGACTTAACAGAGGAAGGAGGCAGCGGTCCCCCTCCCAAGCCGGGCTTCCTGCCCTAAGGCCAAAGCTCTTGTCTAACACGAATCTGTATTTTGAAGGTTTGTGGAATAATTCAGGATGTGGATCGCCTTTCTGTTTTGGAATGTCTTAGACCTTTGAATGAATAACTCTGCTGTTGAGTTGGAAGTTGAATCTGTTTCTTCGTTTAGGATAAAACGTCTATTTTGGAGGGCCTAAAGGAGGCTATATTTTGAAGAAAAGAGAAGCCGGGTACTCTTTGGCTTTTGACCTGTAAACTGCTATGTGGTTCCCCATGCCTTGCCCTAATAGCATTCATTTATAATACTTGATCATTCAGTTATTGGCCCTAAGTCGACTGCAGATGGAAGTCAGCTTGTACCTGGAGAGGGAAGTCACTTCCAGACAGAAGGTCTGCAGAGAGCAGCTAATTAGCGGACTTTACCTGGCCAATTAGAACTCTGTGTAGATAGGCTAAGGTTGTCCTGCACTGAGACGCCGGCTCTCTGAGCCCCTGACCGTACAGCTGTGGGTACAGACGTGTAGAAGAGAGGGCTGTTGTAATTCTCAACGTCTTAAAGTGAGATTCTGCTACGTAAGCTCGAGGACAAGTTTCTTCCATCTTGCTATTTATTTAAAACGGCAAGGTTCCACTTGGAGGGTTTAACATGTATGCGTGGCATGCGTACCCCACAGACCTCAGCCAGGCTCTCTCACTCCTCCGGGAATGACGGACTCCCTGTCGCACTCGTGTGGTATGTTTAGCTTGTTAATAAAATACAAGGTTTTTTTCTTTTTTTTTACCTGATGGCATACTGTGTTTTATAATCTAGAAAGCAAAAAAAGTACAAAGAAGCAAGGTGTACCTGTAATCCTTCTGCCTGCTTAAAAAGCAGTGTGCGTGAATCTGGTTTTTATGAATATGTACATATGTATGTGTGCATATATATTTGGGGTTATGTCATAGATGTATTTTGCTTACTTGCCTTTTTCCCTTTATATATAGGGAAGATTTTTCTCCGACAGTAAAATATTTTGCTTCATGACTTTTAACGGAGGGATAGTATTCCGTTGCACAGAAAGGCCATATTTAGTTCAACCAGTCCCTTTCTGCAGTGACTGACCATCTCACAGATGAGGCTTTGTGAGCCTGCTTTTTCTAAATGATCCATATTCCTGCTGCCAGTCGGTCACAGAAGCATCAGGGAGTCATACCCGGTTCTTCTTGTTAAAGATACTCAGGGTCTCGATGACCTCGGAGATCCGGTTTAGATCCAGTTACTTGTTAAAAAAACAACAACAAAAAAAGAAAATTAGAAATCATCACCTAGATTGAACTGATCTCCTGATGCTAAACAATCAAGCCCTTTCAAGTTACTTGAGAAGGTCAGAAGGAAAATGTTATGTTATGGGGCTTTGTAGCTACCATTCTCACTTAGTGCAGCTTAGTGCAGTGATGGAGGGAATATTTTCTAGAAATGTTTCTCTTTTCGAGATTTTTTTTTTCAGATAAAGAAGGCTTGTTTAATTCAGGAAGAGTTATTTCATAGGAAATTGAATCTTTGTAAATCCTCTATCACATTTCCACACTTGCCAATTCTCTGGCAAATGGCGGCTTTCAAATGGCTCAGGAAGGGTTTCTGAAAAGGAAGCAATTCCATGTTTTCTACATATTAATTTTTTAATTTTTGAGTTGGATCGGTAAGAGAAACTTGTGTTCTCTCCCCATATTTGTCTGTGGGTGATATTGGTGGGTTTTAAACTCGGGATGGTAATTGCTCGAAGTGATTTTTCAAAAATTTCACCTGATGAGAACGTTTCCTTGGGCATGATGAATGACTCCAAAGAAGTTTAACAACACAGCCAGTGATGTTGGCCAGGCGCTGGAGAGCTGCTGCTGCGCAGGGATCAGTAATTGTTACATCTTGGTTTGGTATGCTTGGGGGTGTCTAATCATGTCGCGTTCTTGGGAACCATGAAAGAATTTTCTTTTCAAGTCTTCGTGCATCATTTTTCTGACATTGATCAAAGGTTGGAAAACCAGCATTCTGTGTGTAGTTAGGGCATTCATAACTGTCTTACGTTCTTAATCTTTTGGCTATTTGGCTGAAATATATCTACGCCTCTTACATATTGAAAGTATAATATCCTTTAACCTATAACTGCAGAGTTAAAATGAATTTTATGTGAAATATTTAGTTGTGGACCACATCTTCAGCTTTTTATATGCCACAGTGGTCTTGTTTTTTTCCCCTTCCATTGTCTGATAGTGAGGTCATTTTCAGTCCTCTGAGAAATTCTATTCCCAGCCAGATGCGGCTCATATATTAAAAGTAGCACCTGTGGCTAATATCACAGCAGCTTACCATAAATTTACATGGTAACTAGGATTATATCTGTCAAGACTGCTAAAAAACATCTAGATTTAATTTGATTTCCAGTATTGTAGAAGCTATCCAACATTTTGCTTCATAACTATATTTTAAAAGTTAAAAATCACTCCATTGTTAAGTTTTATAGCACTCCTAGTGCCCATTAAGTTGATTTGTTCAATGGAGGTCAGAGTAAAGCAACTTGGCTACATTAAGATCGGAAACCAACCCATTTGTGACAAATTTAGTCCTTTTGTGTGAATCTTCTCAACGTCTCCACATTGATTGGATTCAGGTGGAGCTTATGTCAGTAGCATTTAACCTCAAAAGAATGAGCAATGTGATTGGGTTGTTGTAAATTATGGAGTATTTTGCCTTTGCTTGTTTGAACGTGGTTGTTGAGTCTGCGGTCCACGCCTGTGTGCCCCACTGCATCTGCCTATAAATGAGTAGTTTGGTTTTACAGACATCCTTGGAAAATTGGGGTACGTGCCCTCACCCCTTTCCCTCCTTCATGTGACCCTTCCTAAACTGTTTTATTCCCCATTATCCTTTGAGTCGTCTCCCACATGTTATGATTTGTGCACCTGCAGTTCTAAAATTGTTTTGGGGTGTCATTATATCATGTTGGTTACCAACTTTCCAGCATTTATGGATACAATAATGATTCACTGTAAATCACAATAATTTACAAGTTACAGAGATCCTGCTCCTACAAATAAGAATTGAAGGATTAATTTCTTCGGTGTCCTCCCATTTGAACGTGGGTCCTTAAAAAGAAACTGGTAACATATTTCTTTGTATTTGTGAAGACTAACTCACAGTCCAGAACTGAATTATTATTATTATTATTAGTAGTAGTAGTATTTTAAGTGTTTGTTTTTTTTTTAAAAAGGATGTTATTTATTTATTTGAGAGGTAGAGAATGAGAGAGCACGAGACGGGGGAGAGGCAGGGAGAAGCGGGCTCCCCGCTGAGCAAGGAGCCTGATGTGGGACTTGATCTCAGGACCCTGGGATCATGACTTGAGCCAAAGGCAGAAGCTTAACCGACTGAGCCACCCAGGCGTCCCTCCAGAACTGAATTAAAGTATAAGTTCCGCTTTCTGGATGTTTAGTATTTTAACATGTGAACGAATATAAGCCAGTTAAGAAATAAGCACTGTTTCTGAGCAGTCCTCTTGCTCCTGGAAGAGAGAGAGTCCTAAGTTTGACCCTGTGGGTCGGGCGGCAGGCAGCCCAGGGTTCGTGACCCTGAGTGGGCGTGCCCAGGTTAGTTTGGAACTCAGTGTGGAGGCATTTGTGCTTTGTTGCTCATCTTTCTGGAGAGACTTTTGTAAGCTTCTTTGAGCCTGAGCCTCACCGACGAAGAAGAAGGGTAGCCAAGAATAATTGGGCTGAAAAGGTTGTGGTGAGTGGAAGAAACAATTCTGAGTGAGGGTAAAATTATACATGGAGTGTGTTACCTGGTGTAATTAGTCACTTAACAGTATAAAAAAATACCACAGCGACCAGTTTGGAGCCTCGTAAAGTATTTTTTGGGTGAATCATGACATCTCCTTCCTCTGTGGGTGCCTGCAATATATTCAGCTCCTGGAGTAACTGCCAGTTTCTGGACTTTCTGTATCACAGGACGAATCAGACACTTTTCCATAACATTCTGCATGGGCTCAGAAGGATTTAAAGTTATAGCGGGGGGCGCCTGGTGGCTCAGTGGGTTAAAGCCTCTGCCTTCGGCTCAGGTCATGATCTCGGGGTCCTCAGATGTCTGTGGAAAAGAGGGGTGAAGAGGGAAGATGGGTGTGCCCAGCACCAGTCTCTCACAGCCTTTCTTGGCTGCTTAGTCCTTGACCTCCTTTCCTTACCGAGTCTTCACGGTTGGCCTTGCTGTCTTCACCACACCATAGGCTCCTGGGTGGGGGCACAGTGACAGTGTCGCAGGCCCAGAGTCCAGGGGGTTGCTGGGGAGAGAGCAGCAGATTGGTCTACGTGAATACCCAGTACTCTGAGGGGCAGAATGTTTAGGAGATGCTGAATCTTCCTGGTATGTTAAAGGTTTCAGATCGTGTATGGCAAGTGGAAACATGAGAAATTTTGCTGGCCACTAGTTTTTCTCCTCCATCTTCCATTGCCTTTAGAAGCCCGTGTGTGGTTTTGTTTTTAAACGTGTCAGTTGATGTTCTGAAGGGGATAGGAATCATGAGAGTGCTGGCCACGCGGCCGCCTTGCCATGCAGCCTGTGTCAAGACCCCCGGATTTAGCCTACAGAGGGCCCAATAGTAGCATCTGTCCAGCCACCAGACACAGCCTTAGAAGGCTGATTTTGAACAGAAATAAAGTTTATTTTAGAAAACCTTATTTTCAAAGATAAGTAGTATTTCCCCTCAACTCAGAAATGAGTTAAATTCTAAAATCACGGAATTGAAGTGCAGTGTTAGCTTTTATTGCTCGTTAATGCTGTGTTACTAGAAGTGGTGTAGATATGGGAGATCTGGCTACCTTAAAGTCAAGTGGGCCAAGCAGATAGCTCAAAATATGTATAAAGTACTTTTGCTTGCATTGGCTTAGAAGGCACGTGAAGCTTGGTTCTTTCATAAGTAACATCTCACGTTGAGGAATGAAAACTGTGGTATGAACTGCATTTTTATTTAGAGTTTTGTTTTAAGCCATGCGAAACAGCGTTGTATAACTTTTTTCAGATGATAGTATCTGAGTAAAGTTTAGATTTCTAGTAATGAAATCCTCACTTGGCAAATTTTGGCTACTATAATATAGTTGCTGTTGGATGGGCAAATAGATTTTACATGAAACATTTTTTCGTTCATTATATCAGGAGACATTTATCTTTCTAGCGACATGGAACTCTTCCTTCACCAAATTATTAACAAATAAGTTTAATTTTAAAAATATGAAACTTTGTTACAACCAGCCCTTGTCATCCATCTAATAGTGTAATACCCTGGGTCTGTAATTAAGAATGGGCTCTGCTGACCAGGGTTGGGAAGAGGCCCAGAAGAAAGTCACAATACATTGCCTATTTACAAATTAACCATTACCTGCCAAAAGCACATCAGACCCACACAGCGGACATCCGCTAATCCAGTGGTTAGCCGTTCCGGGCTCTAATGCACACTGTTTTACACGTTAACGGTTTTGAAGTTCCAGGCCAGAGCTGACCTTTCACATGTGCTCCGTTCACAGTAGGAATCTCCACTCACTGCTTCCTGTCAGAGTGGATTATGGTGACATAGCCCAGGGCTCACTTTGGCTGCAATTAAGTTTTTGATCAGAATTATTTCGTTCACAAACAATCACATTTGTTAAAATGTTACATCTGCCCTGAAAACCACTGGCAGCCTCTCAGTTTATCAATGTGATGTGACTGTAATTCTTCATTTGTTTTTCATAAAATGGCAAACCATCTCCTATATGTTATTAATATTATTTTTTTCTTTTGCTGGTCTCTGCCTTTCATTTCTTTGGGCTTGGAAGGAAAGTATGTCTTGAAATTAGGACAGATCTACCCGTAGACTTTGGGAATTTGAATGGAATTGTCTTTGGTGCAGAACAAAATTATCCAATTGAGCCAAGACTCAAACATTATTTCCGAAAATTGTTAGTGGTGGTTCTGTTTCTCACACGAGGAAACGTTTTAGCTTTGTGAGTGTGGGGGCTCGAGCTTTTGCTTCTTGGTCTGCAGTTCTGTGGCGTCTGGGCCGACCGTGTTGCTGCTGCCTTGCAGTGTTTATCGTCACGCACGTCTCAGGCTCGGGCCCTGTGACCGCCGACCTTGGGTATCAGACCGGAGGCCCAGTGAGCCTCTCCCCTCTCATGGAGCCTTGACTAGCTCTTAAAAGTGATTTTTCGCACCAAGAAGTGGCAGCAGAGATACTCTGAGGTAGCTTTTCCATTGACTGACCGCTTTGCCCCTGTAATACAGCTCTCAGTGGCACTGTGAGTTTTCCCGCTGATTTTCCCAGTTGGGTGGTGTCCCCCTTTTGCGAAGCCCCCACCTTTTGGAGCGGAGACATGTGGTGGGTTTAGGTGTTGGGTGGGCCGGTTGGGGAGCACAGGGCTGGAGTTTGGACTGGTGTTTGGCTAATGGAAATGAACCTCTGACTTAATTTTGTGTGAGTATAGGCTGGGGGGGCTGGTGCCTAGGGGGTGCGAGGCGGGGGGAAGGGTTAGGGTTAGCAGGTTGTGAAGTTAGGAGTGCTTGAATGCTGTCTGAAATTCAAGCATTAGGTTTAGAAAGTTTAATTACTTTTAATATGTATATTTAGAATGCTATTAAAGGAATTTATTACCAGGTTTTAAATTATCACATTAAAACCCAAACCATTTCCCATTTGCTTTGATGGAACCAAACTTACTCATTACTAACTCATAAACTCACAAGTGGCAACAGAAAGGTGCTGCATCAAAAAAGTCTGTTTACCTATAATTTTTTAAGCTTTTCAGTGAAGTGGGGCCTACCTATACTTGTAAAAGCCAAAGGCTTTACTTACAGGGAATGTAAATACTCGTTATATTAACGTAACCTTTATCTTCTCTCTCGTCAGTTGTGAGCAGATTTTTCTCAAGTTAAATTCTTTTTTTTTTTTTTTTAATAGAAGGAGTTGGGAGGGAAGAGGGAGAGAGAGGGGAATCTTAAGGAAGCTCCATGCCCAGTGTGGAAGCCCAGTGTGGGGCTCAGTCTCACAACCCTGAGATCGTGATCTGAGCTGAAATCAAGAGTCGGATGCACAGGGGCTCCCGGGTGGCTGGGTCGGTTGGGTGTGTCGGCCTTTGGTTCGGTCATGATCCTGGGGTCCTAGGATCGAGCCCTGTGTCGGGCTTTCCCTCTCCCTCTGTCTGCTACTCCCCAGATTGTGTGCCTGCGCGTGCTCTCTCTCTCTCTCTCTCTCTCTCGGTCTAATGAATAAATAAAAAAAGCTTAAAAAAAAAAAAAAAAAGCCCAACACATAACCGACTGAGCCTCCCAAGTGTCTCAAGTTAAATCCATTCTTTAAGTATTTTTAGTCTTTAAAAAAAACAACATATTTGAAATATATCTAACCAGTGGTGAGTGCTGTGTATTGTATAAGACTGATGATTCACTGACCTGTACCCCTGAAACACATAATTGTTATATGTTAATAACAAATTCACTATTAAATAAATACATGGAATATTATAAATAAATTCCATGACTAGACTGCATCACTAGTACAACTTAAAAACATAAAGCATGATTTCGTTTCTGAAATAGATTTTCAACAGGCATAAGTTAAATAAACTTAATTTTCCCAGAAAAAAAAATATACTTAATCATATTTACTATTTAAAGGGTATATATTTAAAGGAAGTGCTGATGGTATTGAATTTCAAGAGAAAACACCAACCTAGAACTTTCTCTGTCATTGGTCAGTATTGCTCTGCTTTCTTAGAAAGTGGTGTATGGACAGTGACCGGATAGGATTTCTAACTTTATTATAAGTGTATATTGATAGTCATTGATTTTCTACCATTCATTTTTTTTTCTGAGATTGTGGAAATTTTAGAACTTTATATCCATAACCTGTTATGCCCATGTAATGTGTGTGGGTCATCTCCTGGTCCTAGGAAGCTTCATTGTTTTTGAGGGGGGTTTCAGCTGAAATCTGAGGCACTCAGGAGAAAGAGTAATGCGGAGTGCCTCACCTCGGTCTGTGCCAAAAAGCAGAGACTGCTAAAATCCTGTGCCGCCTCTACCACGTGTAGACACGATTTCCAGGCCCAAAACCTTCACTGCATCTACGGAAGGCAACAGATGAAACATGTAAGAGGGTTTGCAAGTGCTCTTTCTGGACAGGCTGGGACAGATAGATCATTGTGACTTGGGGTCTCCTCTCCCACTATATGAAACGGAAAGATAAGTTGGATACTTAACTACCGTAAAGTTTTACTAGATCTTGTAAAAACACGTCTGAGGTCCCAAATAGGTCATTTATGCCAGACAAAGAATGCTAGATTCTTCCCGAAGTAACATGAAGAAACAAACCCTCACTTCTTAAATAGCATGATTGCTGCCTTAGGGAGATCCCAAGTCTGTGCTCTGAGAAGAATTTTTTTTTTTGAATCATCAAGGAACACAGCACTTATCTCTGTGTTCTGGTCATCACATCAGCCAGTGGGAGGAACCCTGCCATCCTTGGTCTGCCCCCTTCCTGCCATGGTAGGGAAGCCAAGGCTGGGGGAGAGGAATAAGAATCCAGGGTGGGCGTGCTAGGCTTGTACCTCAAACACATGTTTCCCTTCTCAGTTTCTGGACTTTCTGTATCACAGGGCGACTCAGGCACTTTTCCATAACATTCTGCGCGGGCTCAGAAGGATTTAAAGTTACAGCGGGGGGCGCCTTGGTGGCTCAGTGGGTTAAAGCCTCTGCCTTCAGGTCAGGTCATGATCTCAGGGTCCTAGGATCGAGCCCCACATGGGGCTCTCTGCTCAGCAGGGAGCCTGCTTTTCCTCTCTCTCTCTGCCTGCCTCTCTGCCTACTTCTGATCTCTCTCTCTGTCAAATAAATAAATAAAATCTTAAAAAAAAAAAAAAGCAGAACATCTCTTTTGTAAAGAAAATTAGTTCAAACTCAGAATGGTGAGGCATCCTTTTCTGAGCCTTGGGGATTGGGGCCAGGTAATGGCTACTGTCCCCGCTGGCCCCAGCCCTGCTGGTCTCAGGAAACGTGGCTCTCTGGATGGTCCACATCTTTCAGATCCACCCCAAATTTACTTCTGACCTCCTGCCCACTCTCCATATTCACAGTGCAGGATATTTTTGTGTATGTTTGGATTTGGCACGGTTTATAATTCTCAAGGTTTCAATGAAGGATACATCTCAGAACACCAGGGCAGGTGTGTTCCCCACGTTTGCACTTGGTGCCTGAGGAAGATGAGGCAGACCCACAGGGTAACGGAGACTTTGACCTCATGATGACGATCTACCAGCATCATAATTTTGAAAGCCTAAGATGCAGATCCTCTGAGATCTGAACTCTTTGCTCTAAGCACTAGAGATGGAAATACAGCACAGCAGTTACGCATGCTGACTCCTCCACCTTTCCACAACCCCTCGGCGAGTGGTCCTCTCCTGGACAAATAGGGGGGCCAGGCCTGAAGGTTGGGTGGCACGCCCCAGACACACGTGTGGCTGGAAGAAGTATTTGAGGATAAGAACTTGGGTCCCACAGAGATTCTGGGGATCTTTCCACAGGGCACACTCTCTGCAGATTGGAGGATTGGATGACGACGTCCCTGTCACTTCAAGTTTGGTGGGTGGAGTGCTTGTTTTTACAGGTTCGGGTTGTCGTGGGTTTGGCGCAGTACCTGAGCTACTTGGTTGCTTTAATAGGTGCTCAGCTAAAGAGGACTCTACCATTTTATCTAATGTTGTCACTGGGTGTTGGAAAAAAGGAGTTAAAGAAGGACTACTCATCTACTCATTCATTCCCTAGACCCGAAATTATGCAGTTGTTCTTCTAGTTTTGCCCCTAAAACTCCACAGTATATTGGTAGAGAATTTAAAGAGTCTTAATGTTCAGAAGGCCTGGCTTTAAAAGACCTATTTGCTGGGCACCTGGGTGGCTCAGTAGATGAAAGCCTCTGCCTTCAGCTCAGGTCATGATCTCAGGGTCCTGGGATCGAGCCCCGCATCGGGCTCTCTGCTCGGCGGGGAGCCTGCTCCCCCCCGCCCCTCTGCCTGCCTCTCTGCCTGCTTGTGATCTCTCCCTCTCCCTGTCAAATAAATAAATAAAATCTTAAAAAAAAAAAAAGACCTGTTTGCTATCCCTGTCTCTCTTCTACATGCTTGAGCCATATACCTGAAATAGTTTCTCAGAGATTACCCGTTCTCTCTAGATTGTGGCTTCTAAAAAGAAGTAAAGAAGACCATGGAGGTAACTGAAAAATAAATGGGTTTTTTTAATGTTGTAAGAAAGTCCAGGGTGCACAGTATCTTGACAGTTGGGGGGAAAAGGCATAGGAAAAAACTTTATAATAGTTTTTCCTTTTTCTTAAGTTTTCGTTATGTTTAATTTTTCTCTTGTAGTTACACTTAGGAAATAAAAAGTACAGAAAACTGATTTTTGCTATAATTAGCTTTTAGGTAAAGGAGAGAAATGGAAAAGTATAATAACCTGACATCAGGGATTTGTCCTGAACACACATGGAGGTTTGGAGGCTTTGGAGTTGGATGTACTTGGATTCGAATCCCAGCCTCACCTTTCGTGAGATGAATGACTCTGGGCCTGTTTATCCTCTCGGAGGATAAGTCAGTTCTTATTCTCAATTGAGAATTCAATTCTCAATTCTCAATTCAAAACTCAATTCTCAGTTGAGAATTCCTCAATTCTCTCCTCTGTAAAATAGGAACAGTCAGCCTGCTATAACTATTAGCTGCTGTTCTTTTTAATTGAACTGTACCGTGTGTGTGAAAACACTGTGCTGTGTGATCGGTACACGTCACCTTCTTGTGTCCCCATGGAGTCTTAACCTAGCCAGGTCATGGAGCTTGCTTGAGGCTTGGGTACCGAGCGCGGATTTTGGGTTCCTAGACTAATACTTCTTCTATCCATTGCACTATATGATTCTCATATAGTAGATGGTTCTTTATTTTATTCTTATTTTTATTTTTTAAAACGGTTTTATTTGTTTATTTGTTAGAGACGGAGCGGCAGGCAGAAGGAGAAGTAGGTTCCCCGCTGAACAGGGAGCCCAACGCGGGGCTTGATCCCAGGACCGTTAACCAACTAAGCCACCCAGGCGTCCCTAGTAGGTTGTTTTTAAAGCTCCTATTCCTCTGAAAATCAAATAAAATTGTGAATAAATTAACCAAATTTATCCATTCCCCTGTTGATGGACATTTCAATTCTCGGCACTGCTCATTATTATTGTCAGCCCTACAATAAGCATCCTTGTGTCTCCCTGTGTACAGATGTGAGTTTCCTTAGGGTAGACATCTAAAAATGCACTTGCTGGGATGACTCTCTGGTGTGCAGATTCATAGCAATCACAGGATTGCGAGGAGTCAGGGCTTGGGGGCAGTCACATCGACAAGGCTCTCCGTCATCAGAGAACCCTATCTGTACATGAGGCTGGAGAAACCCATAGCGACCTAAGTCCTCCTGACTTCAGAGCCACGTGAGCTGATTCTCAAGTGCTTTGGGAAGTGTGGGGTGATGTACATACAGCGCAAACGTACTGAAACAAGGATTAGCAAGTGGGCTCTCGGTCCAAGGTGTGATTGCTTTAGGGCAAAAGACCACTTTTTACCAGAACTCACTGTTGATAAGTGCTAACTTATAATGCCACTGGTAATATTAAAGGTTTATAACCGGTCACCTTAAATTTGTACAAATGTGCACAGTGTTAGATTCAAACCCACGTTACTGAATGTCTGTTGTCTGAAAAAGGCTACTTTCTGTTTGATTTCACGAAGTATATTTTCTGTTGAATTTTACAAATCAGAGGGCTCCGGGTGGTGCCCCAGATGTACCTACTTGCAGTGTCCATTCCCGTACGGGTCTCCATGAGGGATGGCGCCCGCCAGGTTGGCTCAGGCGGTGTGCGATCTGGGGCTGGTGGCCCTGGGCTAGGGCGTCGCGGTGCCCACTGCCGTGGGGCTGGGAGGGGATGCATGTGCCTCATGTCTGCTAACCCATCTCCTCCCGTTGGTTTCTAATCATCGCCCTGCTTTCAGTGGAGGAACCCTACTGTACCCCGGTCCTGATAGGCAGAGGTAATTACATATATTTGCCTGGGTAAGCAAATCGATAAACTTGCAATAAAGTGTATCAGACCATTTCTTTGGCAGGATGGGCAGGAACAGCTTGTGAAGCAGAGCTGTTTCCAATGGAGCGTGAAAAGCTTTGAAAATTCTCAGTAATAGCAGAGAGCAGTATTTGAAACCATCCTTAAACAATTGTTTGTTTTCCTCTTCCCCAACCAAGTTTATAAAAAATTTGGTCAGACAGGCGTTTTGTTTTGTTTTAAAATATTTTCAGGGAATTGTTATCTGCTGAATGCACATGTGTTCCTGCACTTTTTCTTTCACAATTGAAACTTTAAACCCTTCCCCTAAGTCCCCCCTGAAAACCGCGCTCTGCCCAGTAAGGTTTGCATCAGTGAGAAGGGTTGAAGAGATTTGGGCCCTGGAGGAACCTCGCAATCTGCAATCTGCACCAGCAGTGGCTGTGGTCCTGCTGTGGGGGCTCTTTGTCTTTCTCTTTCCCCACAACGCCTCACCCCAAAAAGATGGTGGTTAATTTGGACGTTTCAGTGTAGTTAATCAGATCATGAGTGCCTGTGCACATAGCGAGAGGCATGATTGAAACATTTATAGAAGTTTGGCTCATAGTAAGCCCCATAATTTGTTTGAAAGAATTACCTCTTCAGTGACATTAAAAAAAAAAAAAAAAAAAACCAAAACCCGAAGATTGTGGTTTATAACACCACACCTGGTCCAGATTGTACTGGATGAATCCATATTTGCTTCGCTGTAAATGATTTTGAGGGTGGAATTCCTGGGTTGTTTTCTGTCTTGTAAGCCCCCTGACATTGTCCCGGTACCCGTGTGCGCCCAAACCTCCTGACATGGGAAAGGCCAGCTCAGCCTCCCACTGAAATGCAGGTTGGCTGCCTTTATTCTGCATGTTCCTAGAATGAGGAAATGATATGACAATAAACAGAAATGCCCTTGCTGAAGAGAGAAGGGAAGCTGGTGTTTATCTGGTCAGGTGGTTTAGATTAGCCATGATGCGGCTCTGTATTATGTTACTTTAAATCATTGTGTCCCAACAGGACATAAATTATGAAGATTGTTACAGTATGTTTCATCCTATGTAAGATCAACAAATTGGAATAATTTTTTTATAGGAAAATCACAGTGCTTTTGGCAAGGCTATTGAAGCCTTTAATTTGACTTGAGTATTTCTAAAATATTACTGCCTAATATATAAAGTATGATTTGCATAAGGTATGAAATAATAAACTTTTAAAAACAAAAGGGAAGAATTTCTCCTTTAGGAATTGCATCAGATGGCAGAGCACTCGCCCTCCATCAGTATCTCTCTGTTTTCTTTGTCCCGGGGTTTTCAAGCCAGTTGCGTTCTTTTCCTCTGGTGGGATCGCCGGCGAGCTGTGCGGGGCTGGGCGCAGAGGTGGGGCTGCGCTGTGTGCTGCCTGCCACTCAGCCCTCACGTGCCCCGGGAGGGCGGCAGCTCTGTGCTGGAGCTGAATGGGAGCCTGCTCTCAAGAGGGAAGACAAACGTGCCCATTTAGATGCAGCCAGGACAACAAACCGTGTTTTGTGTTGTTGTTGTTGTTTTTTCCTCTCAAGATATTATGAATGATTAAAAAAAAAAATACCCCAAACCCAAAAAGCCCAACTTGATCAACAGCTGAAGCTAAGGTAATTTATAGAGGAGTATGGCAGAAAGAATTGACCTAAGTATGCATTTGTTCTTTTAAATGTTTCTTCTGTTCATTACTGTTTCCTGAATTATTAACCTTACTTGTGAATTTTTATCACGGACACTTAAGTGTTCTCATTTGTGTCCAGGAGGCAACTGAGTTGATTTGGCCACACAAAGCAAATTTTCTAGATTAAAAAAAAATGGCATAAAATTACTTTGTGTAGGATACAAGCGGACTGGAACCTTTTCAGTGTCGCACAGTAGCATGTCTTCTGTGCAAAGCACTCTGTGTGTTTTTATGAGATCTCCTTGCACAGTGAAGTTAAGTAGTGGAGTCTCTGATTTACAGGGACAAGGGGAGGGGAGTGAGGTTTAGGATTCACTCAAGGCCATAGAATGACACAGAGCTGGGATAAGAACTTTTCAGGATGAGATGACACCATCCGCCAGACCTTCTGAGTCTTTTGATACCAAAAGCAGGGTAAGCGTTAAGTCTGTTTTACTCTCTCTGTGTCTCTAGCCTGGAGTTTTTTCTTTAATTCTCCAGATAGGGTTTAAAACGCAGAAACGAAAAAGTCCCTAGTTTGAATCCGTTCACCGTAGGAACGTCTCTCCTTAAGCCTCCTCGTAACAGGTTGAGGATAAATTCTGAATATATTTGTGGTTTGCTTTAGCTCAGTATGTAAAGACTCTGACAGGTTCAGGGACCTTTCCAAGTTCACAACCTATGTGCGCACATTGAAACAAATAAATACAGACGACTTAGGAGATGGTCTCTTTCCTCACCGGGCTGCTTGTGCATCGGCACTGTTTTCGGAGAAGGGGGTATGGCAGGTTGTTTGGTTGAGGTGATGCATTGCAGCGTCTGTCACTGGGGGTCCTCTGCTGAATTATCAGGATGTCTGATCGGCCTGGAAGATTTTGGGGGGGGGATGTAGTTTTCCCACAGAAAATATTGGCAAATGTTGTCAAAACTCTACTGGAAAACTCTTAAAAGGAGGATTGATCCCATTTAGAAGTAAGCAAAGGAAAGACTAAGTATGAATTTGTTGCTGTCGTGGCAGACCTTTCATACATTCAGATATTTTGTGATGTGAAATGAGATGAGGCTCTGCTTTACAAAATGTGTACTGCTGGTAGAAAATGTATTTTCTGTACAATTCAGCCAAATTAGGTATTGCTTTGTTCTTGAAGGTGTTTTTTTGAGTCCCCTCTCTCCCTGCCCCGTGCTGGGGGGAGTGGATGTTCTTTCTGCTCTGAGCCCTTTTTCTTTTCCTTGAACCCTTTTAATTATTGTTGAAGGATCTTGATTTGCAGTTTAATTTAAAATACTCCAGTTGGAGCAGAAGCTTTTTTGCCTTCTCTCTCTCTTTTTAAACTTAGGTACAATAATAGGGCAGGACAATTTCACGTCAGATATATATATATATGTATCAGATACATATATATATATATACACTATATCTATCTATCTATCTAT
The DNA here is from genome assembly GCA_028533885.1 of Nasua narica. NCBI lineage: Eukaryota > Metazoa > Chordata > Mammalia > Carnivora > Procyonidae > Nasua > Nasua narica. The sequence continues at coordinate 24,480,120 of CM052809.1, forward strand.
ATACTGGAATCACATAGTGTAAGTACTAGTTGCATTTCTTAAAAGGAGACAGCTGATTGTAAAGAAGAAAAGATCGGGAGTAGACTGCCATTTTGCCTATTATTTGATTTCTAAAAATGTCTTTGGCCAGATAGTCCATATATCTTAGTGGCTTGGACGCATAAAGTTGAAGCCTACGAGTATTTTCCTATATAAATGTGAATTTTTATAAATTTTATCGTGATGACAATGCCAAGGAGCATACATTCTCATTCTTTGAGAATTTAATTCATAAATTCTAATTTGCTAAAGCAAAACAAAAAAACTTTGGGAGTCTTTGCCATACCTCTCACCTCATGAGACTCCTGAAAGCTGATGAACAGGGATTATCAGCTGATTAGGAAAGACAGCCTCCAATGGGATGTTTCCCAAGCGGCTAACTGGCCGTCGGGAACAGCCTCAGGGAACAGGGAGGCATCAGAAGTCCCTGGATGTTAGGGAACTCTGAATAAATGGCTTCCCTGGCGGATTCCTGTTGGGGTGATTTGGACACCCATGCTTCCCTCAGCTTTAGAGGAAAACGATGGAGAGGAAACTGGTGAAACATGCTGAATCCCAGAGAGCAAAACTGAAGGATCGTGAGAAGTTTCATTTTATTTTATTTTATTTTAATTTTACAATTTAAATTTAATTTTTTCAGTGAGAAGTTTTAGAAGGAGCTCATCAGACGGAGCTGTTGGTACGCCCCATAGTAGCTGCTGATGACGTGGGGAAACATACTTGACACTTACGTGCAGAGGAATTCGGAAATAAGTCTTGTCTTTTCAGGAAGAAGATATTCTCAGCCTGTGATCATCTTGTCTGTAATGCTTCTTGGGCGCACATCAGATAGGTGATATCTGTCCAGTTAGAGGAATTTCCCTAACAGTGGAACAGAAGCAATGGGCTCTTAGGTAAGATTGTGGGTAGAGGTGTTGATGTTGGTTCAACTCTGCTGCCTGGAGAAGAATGGAGAATAGTAGACCTCTGTCAAAGGCTAGTCTTCCTAGCCTGGGAATTCAGGAGGAATTTACTTATGTAATTATAAATCCTCGTCCTGCAAAAGGAAACCGTTCTGCACCTTGCTTCATTTAACAGTGTATGTTGAAGGTAGTACCGTGTAATTAGCTAAAAGCTATCTTATTTTTCCATACGGCTGTTTGGGGTATTATGGTAATTGCCAAAAATGGTGACTTAAGAACTTCTTTTTTGTAAGGCTCTGGAATGTTACGGTCCTGTGAGCACAGCTTTTGCTGGCAATGTGTAAAAGTGAGCGTGCTACCTCACAGGTAGTGTACTTACCCCCACCAGTGGAAGGGGTGCTGATTTAGCCCAGGGTAGTAGAACCAGCTGCTTGTTTCCTACCTCATGGGCGTTGTCTCAAGTGCCTTGGGAAAGCCAGATTTAAGATCCTAGCCAGATATTCTTGGCTTGAGTTATTGGAGATGTCGCACTCGGCGATGCATCAAGGAGAAGGCAGGTAGATCAGTGGCCTGGGATCGGTGGCAGTTGTGTCTGTCCCCAGACACACATACTGGACTGCCTGGGGGGGGGTGGTCCTCAGGTAAGGTCTTTAGTCTGGCTCTTTGGGGACACAGGAGTCACCTGCTTGGCTTTGATGCTCACCATCAAATTGCCATTTCCACTGGAAATCTTTCCGTGAGGATACTCACTCAGAGAAACAGTTTTCAACATGTTTCTGATTTTCTCATCCTTGCAAGGGTGGATTTCTCTGGTCTTGAATGGTTTTTCTGCTAGGTTTGGAAAGGAATTCTTCCTCTCCAGGCCCCAGACACTATAGAATTAAAGTGTTGGTGAGGATAATAACCACTAGCATTAACTGAGCTCCTGATGGAAGGCCCGGCACATACCCCATTTTTGCGTTGTTACATGATAGGAAGCGCAGGATCATTTCAAATGTTAAGTGAGCTCTCTGAGACCACATAGCGGGTGAATAGCAGCAGTGGGATATTTCAGCCTCTGATCCTGATGTTTCTGCAGTTGACCATTGTGCTCACAAGACGAGTGGCACTTTGGAGAAGAAAAGCACGGATCAAATACATCTTTGGCTGGGTCTGTTCCTCACAGTTCTCATGTTGCTAGTTGGGAGTATTCTTCTGTTGCTGGCAAATTAGTATCCGATGTTCCCTTTGCAGTGGCTGGAACAGTTAACTGTGTTTTCCATGAGAAAGTCTTGGTAAGTCATATAATATTCTGGGGCAAAGAACGCCTTTCCTTGGTGCACCAAGCAGTGTTTGTGCGATCGGTCAGTCACCGACGGGAAGGTCCTGTCCTATGACATGTGCGTGCTTGGCAATGATCTTGCTGTGCATTTTGCTTAATAATTTTCATTATTTTTAATTAAAGTTGAAGAAGTGCAGACTCTAGCTAAAATTAAGGTAGGTTGTATTGCCGGAATCTGGTAATTACTTTAATTGATCACAAGATAGTTTCCTTGATCACCAATTAGACTAAATTGCCGATCATGTTTCAAGACGTGAAGAAATGCCCAAACTGATTTATGTAATAGTGTTTTCATTTCTAATCAGACGTAAATATCATTTCCTTCCATAGCAATTGTGTTTTATAAAAGAAGAGTTATAGGCCTACAAACATAAAGGTGATTCATAAACAATAGAGTTCTAATTCATTGAATTAGTAAGGGAAGTATTTAGAGGCTTAATGGAGATTGTACTGGGGAAATTACTTTGGAGTCGCTGGTGCTCATTTTCTTAGTGGGAGATATGTTCTTTTTTAGCGCATAATTAAAAGAGTCTATAATCAAAATATAAAAGGCAGCAGACCTAAAGGACTTATATCAAAGAGAATTGCTCAGAGTAATGAAAGATTTGTATTGTAAATATGTGCTAGAAGTTAAGTCTTAGAACTTTAATAAATCGTACATGCTATTTGGACTGAAGCTGCATTTTAAATTCAGGGTGCTGTTAAACATTTCACAGGGTTTTTGTTTTGGTTTCGGGCATCTGATAGTCTTTCATATTTTCATGGAATAAAATGAAACAAAAGGAACTTTAAGAAAAATTAGAGTTCCCTAGGAATACTTGATTTGGGGTTCATGGAAAAATCTTTTAATTGCTGATAGTTTGGAGATTTCCAAATGACAAACTTCATTGGCCCAATTTACCATGATTGTAATGCTTACATTCCTCAACATGGCAGAGTGACTTAAAAAGTCATACTTCATCATGCATTCATTGACTTGTTCATAAAATGTTTGTAATTTGCAATAGAGGAAAGACTGAAACTATTATCAGCCATTATATGTTATTTGTTGGCCATATGTTTGTTTGAAATGGCCGTGGCTCAGCAGAACATGGCTCATAGACAAACTATGCTGTAAATTGGCACTGAAAACCCACCTAAACAGGTAGGCATATGTTAAGAAGTTAACATGAGCCAAAATATTTTAATATGAACCAGGTTACATACATTGCAGTATCTCGATTCCCTTTAGAAATCTTCGTTTGCATGGCATCTTCGTTTTTTCCCCAAACTAATATTTATTTATTTAAAAAATATTTTATTTATTTTACAGAGAGAGAGGGAGAGAGAGCACAAGTAGGCAGAGAGGCAGGCAGAGAGAGGGAAGCAGTCTCCCCGCTGAGCAGAGAGCCCGATGCGGGGCTTGATCCCAGGACCTCAAGATCATGACCTGAGCTGAAGGCAGAGGCTTAACCCACTGAGCCACCCAGGTGCCCCCCAAACTAATTTTTAAAAGTAGGACAGGTATTTAGTGGCAAAAACTCAGAGGCATCAAAGAGTATATAGTAAGTCCTTTGTGGTTCCTGATTCTGAACCACCCAGCTTTCCCTCTCCACCCACTGTCACTCACGGTTACCAATCTCTTATACGTGTTGCGGAGATAGTAAAGCATATAGTTTCCTCTCCTTTTTACAATTCACACACTGTTGTTATGCATTCGTTTCTCATTTAGTAATGTATCTCGGAGCTTCTTCCATGTCAGCAAATAGTTTCTTTATTCTTCTTAATGGCTACATAGTATTCCTGTGTGTATATGAACCATCATGTATTTAATCAGTTCCTTACTGATGGGCCTTTGGTTTTTTCAAATCTGTGGCTCTTACAAGCTGTGCTGCAGTGACCATTTTTTTTTTTTAACAATTTTTTAATTTTAAAGAGAGACCATGAGAGAGAGCGGGGTGGAGGTGGGGGAGGGACAGAAGAGGCAGAGAATCCCAGGTAGATTCTGTCCTGATTGTGGAGCCCCATATGGGGCTCGACCTCATGACCTTGAGATCACTACCAGACCCGAAACCAACAGTCAGAGGCTCACCTGACTGTGACATCCTGGCACCCCTGCAGTGACCAGTCTTGTAATTTAGGAATAAATGTGCCTGCAGGACTAATTCATAAAAGAGAGATTATGTAGCTTAAAGGCACAGACATTTTTTTTTTTAAGATTTTATTTATTTCGGAGAGAGAAAGGGTTTGAGTATGAGTTGGGGAGGGGCAGAGGGAGAAGCAGACTCCTCACTGAGCAGGCCTCTGTCCCAGGACCCTGAGATCTTGACCTGAGCCAAAGGCAGAGGCTTTAACCCACTGAGCCACCCAGGCTTCTCTGGCATGGACATTTTAAATTTTGGTGGATATTGTCACATTCTCTTCCAGAGTGATGATATATCAATTAATGTTAACCATCAGTGTATGAGTGCCTTTTCTCCTGCATCCTCATCAACGGAATATTATCAGACTTTTTGATCTTTACCAAGCTGATAGGTTTAACTTAGTTGCCCACCCTCTGCAGCTTTCCTGAGATATAGTTGATGTAAAAGTATTAATTTGTGCTTCTTTTATCATATAGGAGCCTGAGCAACTTTTATGTTTAAGAAGCATTTACTTCCATTTGTTACCTGTTATCTCCTTTGATCATTTAAAAAAAATGGGTGGTTGATCTTTTTCTTATTAATTTGTGGGAGTTCTTTATATGTCACAGAAATACGTACTACAAATCCAGCTTGTTGTTTCTCTTTTGTTTGTTGTTTTTTTTTGCCATACAGAGAAAAATTTTAATGTAGTAAGATCTACCCATTATTTTGTAGTGATTTGAAGTCCTTTGCCTGTAGAATTCATATGTCTTGCTAGGTTTACTCCTAGATAATTTTGGGGGCCACGTTAGGTGGAATCTTTTCTTCCAGTATATTTTCTACTTGGTTATTGTTAGTAGAAAAGGCTTTTTTTTTTTTTAAAGTTCTTGACTTTAATGGGAATCGTCTAGTGTTTCCCTTTTAAGAATAGTATTACCTTTTCGACTGAGAATATATTCTATTAAAGAGGGGTTCGACTTGGATTCTTCCTATTTGCGGCTTTTATGAACAGATAGTGATGATTATCCATGTAGCTGATTTTGGTATGTATATTTTGATGCTGTGGTTATGTGCTCCTATATTACTCTCCAAATATAAAGCAATTTTTGTACTCCTTACTTGTTATAAAGAAAACAGTTGATAACCACAAAAAAGAGAGGTCCATATATTCTTATTTTATAAGAGATTTAATACATAAGAAATATTGAATTTATCAAATATCTTTTCAGGATTTATGCAAGTCATTATATAATTTTTCTTTTGATTTATTGATATGGTGAGCTACATCAACATATTCCTTATATTGAACATTCCTTGCATTCTTAGAATCAATCCCATTTGCTCATGGTACTTTGCTCTTTTCGTGTATTGCTCATTTGTTTGTTTTGTTTTGTTTTTAAAGATTTTATTTATTTGACAGAGAGAAAGTGATCACAAGTAGGCAGAGAGGCAGGCAGAGGGAGAGGGTGAAGCAGGCTCCCTGCTGAGCAGAGAGCCCGATGCAGGGCTCGATCCCAGGACCCTGAAATCATGACCTGAGCCAAGGCAGAGGCTTAACCCACTGATTTCACTTACTATGAAACAACCTATACTTTGATTGTTACATGTTATCTTTGTGGGAATTTGGGGATAGTGTTATGGTACTTTATAAAACTAATTTGAAAGTGTCCGTTTTCTTCTCTGCCTTGGAACAGTTTAATTAGTACTAGAGTTAACTCTGCCTTGTAGAATTTCTCCGTGAAATGCCTAGGAGCTCTTACTTTTTGGCGTCACTCTTGTTTATATGTTTTTCTATTCTGGGGTCAGTTTTGATAAATTTTTTGGGTAATTTTTATTATAGAACTATTTTACCTATGTTTTGAAATTTACTTGTATAAATATTGCATTTGTTTAAAATTTATTGTTTTTTATGTTTTGAAATTTCTTTTATCTGTAGTTACTTCTCTATTTTCCTTTTCTCTTTCCTTTATCTGTACTTTTTCTACCTGGCTTTTGTTTGTCTTTAAATGAAGTAACCAATTTTCTGTTTTATAATTATTTCAGCCTTTGGATTTATCGGTTCTGCCACTTTTTTCTTTCCTTTTCATTTATGTCTGCTGTTTTTGTCATTTATATTCATTCTTGTTCTCCTCCCTAAGTTTATTTTTATTTACTTACTTTCTTTCATGTTCTTAATTTAAGTATTTAAGGGTGTTTATTCTGATTATTCCTTTACATGTGCCTGTATGTAGTGCATACATGATTAAGTTCTATTCAGTTTCGGTTTTGATTTCTTCTGTGAATCAAGACTTTAAAAGAAAGATTTAAAAACATTTCCAGGTAGTACTTTTTTTTTTGCTACTTTTGCCTTCTTGCTTTGTTTTTAATTTTAATTGAGAATGTTGTCAGCACTATTTCTACTTTTTGGAATTGATCGAGATTTTCTTTATGGGCCAATATGTGTTCAGTTTCTGTGAATGTCGAGTAGACATTTAAAAAGATAGCTTCTCATTGTTTAGAGTTGAAAGTATGTTAATTGGATCTACCTTTTAAATGATGTATTTAAGTAGTCTATATCCTTGATTTTGTTTGGTTACTGTGCCATGGTTTAAGAAATGGAAATTAAAGTTTCCACTATGGATGTTTCTGTTTGTCTTTTATTTCCTGTCATTTCTGCCTCATTGATTTTGATGCTGTGTTACTTGTAGTATAGATACTCAGGATTATTCAATCTTCATTGTGGATATACTTTTATAAGTTATTATTTTTTTTTTACATTTGCCTGTGTCTTTTTATTTCCAAAGTTGAGTTTTGCTTTGTGATCCATGTAAAGTTTCCTCTTCTTCTCCTTCTTTTTTTCTCTTTAAAGTTTTATTTGCTTAATCTCCACACCCAACATGTGGCTTGAACTTACAACCTCAAGATCAAGAGTTGCATGCTCTACCGACTGGGCCAGCCAGGCATCCCAAGCTTTCTTTTAATCATTTGGAATATGGCTCTTTCCATTTATTGATTGTAAAGATGTTTGATCTTGTAAAACATGACAGAACCAATATACTTTTATTCCTCCCTAAATTGAAATCATGATGTGAAATTGTTTTCTTTTCTTTCTTTTTTTAAGATTTTAAAAATTTATTCACTTAGAGAGCAAGAGAGCGAGAGAGAGAACATGAGCGGGAGGAGACAGAGGAGCAGAGGGAGAGGCAGACCCCCACTGAGCAGGGAGCTCGATGTGGGCTCTATCCCAGAACTCTGGGATCATGACCTGAGCTGAAGGCAGACGCTTAACCTACCGAGCCACCCAGTGCCCTGGATTGTGTTTTGTTTGCTTCATTTTACTTGTGCTTTCTTTGACCTAATTGTCGGTGTTTCTATTATTACTTTTGTTCTTCTTATGGAGGCTGTTACACCTATAATTTTACATAGCAAACTTCATCCTGTTTCTTTAGATAGCATTTCTTTAGAGAGTGGTCTTCCCACTAAGCAATATCAAAATTAAACTTATACTTTCTCTTACTTTCACTTCACCATGCAGTTTTGTTACAGTTTATTTTTAGTTCTTATGCTTTGGATCTTCAAGCTTGCAGGCTTTTTAAACTGTCATCTATCTTCCCCATTTCTTCTCTTTTTCTTCCACATCTTTTTTTTTTTTAAAGATTTTATTTATTTATTTGACAGAGAGAGAGAAATCACAAATAGGCAGAGAGGCAGGCAGAGAGAGAGGGGGAAGCAGGCTCCCGGCCGAGCAGAGAGCCCAATGCAGGGCTTAATCCCAGGACCCTGAGATCATGACCTGAGCCGAAGGCAGAGGCCCCAACAAACTGAGCCACCCAGGCACCCCTTCTTCCACATCTTTTAATAGTTTATAACATTTGCTTTCTGTTCTATGACTACAATCCCCACAATTGTTTTAGATATATTCTTAGACCTGAGTAAATTAGTTGCTCACTGCTGAAAACTATTACATCGTTTCTCCATCCATCTCTAGTTACTTGTATATCATCCTTTAATAAAAGTTTCCTCAGAAGGAATGAAGGGAGATTCTTCCCTGAGTTAATGTCTTTTAAAAATTAGGTCTCTTTTATTAATTTTGAAAACAGTTTAGCTGGGTATAAAATTCTTTGCACTTTGATTTCCTAAAGCCTTTATAGGCACTGCTCCTCTGACTTCTTTTGTTCAATGCTGGTATGTGGAAGTTTGAAGTCAGCCACATTATTTTCATCCTTGTAGGTGAATTGATCTTTTTGACTAGATGCCAAAAAGGATTTTTTTTTTCAAAAAGGATTTTTTAATCCTCAAATTCCCTAACTTCACTAGGATGTCTAGAAATGGTTGAATTCTTCCAGTCTATAGATTTAAATATTTTATTTCTAGAAAAACCTTTTGAATTACGTATCTCATTTCTTTCTGTGTTTGTTCGTTGTTCTCTTATTCATGAAAGTAACCTATATATTAGATGTACTTTGTGTTCTGTACTTATTTTCTAATTCTTATAAAACTCTTGCCGACTTCTACTTCATTTTGTTCATTTTCTTAGTCCCGTCCTCTCACTTTCTCACTGGATTGTTAGTGGTGTGTATTCTGCCTCCGGCTCTTTGCAGTTTTCATTGATGAAATGGTTTTAGAAAGCCTGGACTCTTAGCTAGCTCAAGGGCTGTAGATTCCAACTAGCATCCTGGGAATAAGTAGCTAGGGCTGTTAAAAAGAAATCTTGGAAAGAAGGGACAGATGCTTTTCACCATCTACCAGTTTTGCTGTTAAGTAATATTCTTTTTTTTATTAATGCCAGATAATCAAAATTCTCTTTTGAGGTTTTCCTTTTTTCCCTCTCCTGTCCACTAATTTCACTTCCTTGTAGAAGTACTTTTAATCTGAATGTGTTTTGTTGTGAATGTTTTTAATTTGTGTATTTAAAAATAAATATTATTTTTTAAAGATTTATTTTTTATTTATTTGAGACAGAGAGAGAGCATGAGAGGGGAGAGGTCAGAGGGAGAAGCAGGCTCCCCGCAGAGCAGGGAGCCTGATGTGGGACTCGATCCCGGGACTCCAGGATCATGACCTGAGCCGAAGGCAGTTGCTTAATCAACTGAGCCACTCAGGCACCCAAAAATAAATATTTTGAGAGTTATTTAGTTCTGATATATGGAAGAAGTATTATGAAATTGTCTCCTTGGTCCTAGAGCAGGAGCAAGTGTTCTTTCCCTTGGGAAGAATTAGGAGTAGATCCTGTATAAATGGTTTATCAGGCTTATGATGTTAAATGCAAGTATTAGGTGGTAGTTGAAGGGAAATATGTAAAGCTGAAGAATACATAAATGTGGAGGATCTTTGGAAGCATCTTTTTTTTTCTTTTTATATTGTATGTAGATATGGTGGAAGACTATTTTATTTATTAGAGAGAGAGAGAGAGTGAGCTCAGAAGTAGGCAGAGTGGGAGGCAATGGAAGAGGGAGAAGCAGGCTCCTCACTGAGCAGGGAGCCCAATGTCGGGCTCAGTCCCAGGACCCTGGGATCATGACCTGAGCTGAAGGCAGACACTTAACCGATTGAGCTACCCAGGTGCCCAAGGTTTTTCTTTGATCAGTGTAACTCTTAGGATGTGAGTTCTCTCTCTAAGTAGGTTCCACGTTGAGTATAGAGCCCATTGCAGGGCTCAAACTCAGCACCGAGTGATGGAGACCTGAGCTGAGATCAAGAGTCAGATGCTTAACTGCCTGAGCCACCCAGGGACCCCCAAGGAGTGTTCTCTTTTAAGCTGTATCTGTAATAGAGTAGATTTTGCTAACATGCTGCTAGCATGCTGGTAATCACAGATTTGAGGAGCACTTCTGATTATGTTCAAATCATCCCCTTGATCCACTTGGTTCTCGGGAAATAGTAAGGGATGCTCAGCATCGCTTTGGACCTTTAGGTTAGCATAATTCAAAGAAATCGTGGCCACAGAGCTTGGGTAGTGACTGACTTTGCCCACCTAATATCTTGTCAGTAAGGTGTTTTCCCCAGGTGCTGTGCGTCAGGGTGTTATCTTGTTGCGTGTGATCTCTTTGTCTAGTATGTGGGTTTGAGTATTTATGGCATGCGGGAAAGGAAAGCGCCATTCTTCTGGGAGACAGCAACTGGAATCTTAGATTCTTAAGGCTGTGGGAGAGCTTTTCACCTGTCGTTACATTTTGTGAGGGTTACCGTGTGCAGCCTGGCCAGAGCAGTATGTGTTAGCGGTATCTGCCAGTACTGATCTCTTACCCGGTGCCAAGTGCTGTGCTGAGTGCTTTCATATCCCCCATCTCGTTTTTTATTAGGATGACTCTGTGAGCTTTTTATTATTATCCTCAGTTTACCGAATAGAGAACTGAGGCTCACACGGCAGGTTGTAGCATGGGAATTTGAATTCAGGTCTCCCTGGCTCAAAAGCCTATGCCCTTAATGACTGTATTACTGTTTCTCTGGGATTGTGGTTAACTTTTTTGGAAGTCTTAAAGCTACGCAAGTATAAGGCACTATAGGCAAATAGACTAAAAAATTCTCATTATACATCATTTAATGCAGGTTAACTCTGAATAATTATGAAATGAGAAGAGGAAGGGGGGAGTGAATATTGTTTTCCACTGGTAATTCCATACATGGTTAGATGGATTTTGCTTGAATGTTCTTCCTTATCCTGACAGTCATGCCTTCATGCCTTTTATTAAAGGCCAAAATGAGAGTCTTTTTCCTAAATAAAATCATTCTGACTTAAGAACCATTATGAATAACAGAGAATGGTTTAAAATGGCATCTTCCATACCTCTCACTCTGAACTTGGAAATGTGCTCTAATGTCAATTTGGTGATCCAGAAAACATAGCTCAACTACTATCACATCGACTTTTCTGGATAGGAGTAATGGAGTTAAATATTTATTTATGTGGCTACAATGGGTACTGCCCTGTGAATTCCACTGTAAATTTGTAGTTAATGTACCATTGCCTTACCAAGTATGTCTGCCTTCTGGACACATTAGAGACACACTTTCCTATTGTTTGCAATTACCTTCATAAAAAAGGGAAAGCAAGCAAAAGAAAAAAAGTTTTTCATCCTCTCAGAACAAGTTTGCCTTCTGCTTAGCAAAATTAGGTTTGCACTTTCCCTATGGAATGAAGACAGAGCCCTACGGCCCGCACTTAGGTGTGTGCCTGAGTCCGCCACCCCCTGCCCCAGGGGAGGAGGGAGGGCTTCCTATGCCACAGGGCGTTGGGGGCAATAGCAAGGAGACCCCGAGCAGGCAAGCCAGACTTCCCTGTTTCACTCTAGATGTCAAAAAAAAAGGGTCGCTATCCCCTCCTATCCTGTCTCGGAGCTAGGATGGGGAAGTTGTTCAGTAAGATGTTTTGTCCATAGTCTTGGGATTGATGCCTTAGTTAGCAATGCAGTGACCAAACACCAAGGGAGTGGTGATGCAAGAAAGGTAGCCCCTAAGATTTGGGGCCAGGTAGTGAGATCCAGGGCACTTGGTTGAAGGGAAATTACTCCCGTGCTATTTTGGTGAGTCTCGTCCTGAGGACAATTAAACAGTCCAGACAGGTCACTGGGTGAGACCAATTTCCTGGTGTGTTTATTTGAGCCTGATTGTTTTTCACCATTGAGCAGCAGGTCACGGTCCTGCTAGGCTGTTACCCCAGCTCCGTGGAGAGCAGTCCCTTTCCTATTGGATTTCTCCAGCTTTCTCTAAGGATCTGAGCCTTGTCTTTATCTGACTGGATTGTTCTGCTCGCTTGCTCGCTCTCTCGCGGGTCTAGGGTAAAGGGCAGTGCCACTAATCAGTTTCAGCTTTGTCTCATGCAGGCATTTGGCTTCATGTCCCGAGTCGCCCTGCAAGCGGAGAAGATGAATCATCACCCGGAATGGTTCAATGTGTACAACAAGGTAACTAAATTGCTGTATTTGGGGACCACCTGAGATAGGGAGTTTGAGAAACTTCGTTCTTCCTTGTTATCCTGGGCAGCGATGTGTTAAGTGTCATTGTGCTTAGGAAAGCGTTCTCTTACTCTTTTACTGAGGATCCCTGGGTATGACTGCAGATTAGTAACAAATTTTTCGATCTGCTCAAGACATCAGTGACCAGACTCTTTATCTTCATGCTTGTCTTCTGTTGAAACTAATGTGAGCCAGTTGGGCCAGATGAGACTCCTGAATTAAAACGAGCCATACAGATAAATGTCAAACCCTTCTAAGATACATTTTTGAGAGTTATGGTAGCAAGTAAGAGAGAGACGGCCTTATTTACCTTACTGAAATAACTATGCTTTTTTTTTTTTTTTTGAAATAACTATGCTTTAAAAATAACTTTATTGGGGCGCCTGGGTAGCTCAGCAGGTTAAGGCCTCTGCCTTCTGCTCAGGTCATGATCTCAGGTCCTGGGATCGAGCCCCACGTCGGGCTCTCTGCTCAGCAGGGAGCCTGCTTCCCCCTCTCTCTCTGCCTGCCTCTCTGCCTGCTTGTGATCTCTCCCCCTCTGTCAAATAAATAAATAAAATCTTAAAAAAATAAAAATAACTTTATTAAATTCTACATTGTAAGTGGGAACTGGCCTTCCTAAGACAAAGAGCAGGCTAAAAAGATTTTAAGTCGTTTTTAAGGGGGCTCAGTGAGAAGAATCATGGTCTCCCCCCACCCCAAATGTCCTTGCCTTTATGGTCATGCCATTTGAAGTATCTTGCCATCTCGATTTCTGTGTGGTTCTGTTTTCTCTTTAAAAAGTCTCTTTGAGAGGGAACCTGGGTGGCTCAGTGGTTAAGCTACTGCCTTCGGCTCAGGTCATGATCCTGGAGTCCCAGGATCGAGTCCCACATCGGGCTCCCCACTCAGCGGGGAGTCTGCTTCTCCCTCTGACCCTCCCCTCTCTCATGCTTTCTCACTCTCTCAAATAAATAAATAAATAAATAAATAAATAAATCTTTTAAAAAAAAGTCTCTTTGAGAAAGAAAACATTTCCTGATCTTGTGATTTATTGGAATAGTTCAGAATATGCAGGTTCCATGACAAACTTTTCCTTCCTACTTGCCTCTCTTTGTCCATAATTTTGCTTGTGTTTTTTTTTTTAAAGATTTATTTATTTATTTATTTATTAGAGAGAGAGAGAGAGAGACTGAGAATGAGAGGGGAGAAGGTCAGAGGGAGAAGCAGACTTCCCGCAGAGCCGGGAGTCCGATATGGGACTCGATCCCGGGACTCCGGGACCATGACCCGAGCCGAAGGCAGTCGCTTAACCAACTGAGCCACCCAGGCGCCCTGCTTGTGTTTTTTAATTGATTTTTCAAGAAGCCACAGTCTTTTCCTCCACCCCACCCCCGACCCACTTCCCTAATTTGGAAATGGGCTTTTCTGAATGTAGTTGCTAAGATATTACATTTGATAGCTTGGTCTTTCTCAGTGGCCTGAAAATAGTCATGTAATTAAAGTAATGGGAGTTAAAATGAAACCTTAGTCTCTCTCTCTTTTTTTTTTTTTTGAGAGACAAGATTTCAGATCAGATTCTGGCAGCTGAGTTGCCCTTCACATGAGAGGACCTTTTTATCCCTGGGCGGCTGCTGGGCCCAGCCCGAAGCAGACTGTGTCCCTGGAGTTTGCGGTTTGGGAAATGCTGTGCTTATTCATAATGTAGTATTTTGTAAATCATTTCCTCTCCCCAGTTGTCAAATGTGAATGTTGAATAATAGATTGATTTCCGAACCACCCAAGAGGAGAACCATGAACTGCAGCTGCTTCTGTGTTTCGTAGGTGCAGATCACCCTAACGTCTCACGACTGTGGCGGACTGACCAAGAGAGATGTGAAACTGGCCAAGTTTATCGAAAAAGCAGCCGCTTCTGTGTGATTTCTTCCAAAATGCGTGTCAACCCCGGTGACATCTTAGCCATCCTGTATGTGGAAGGCAGTTCACATGAACAAATTCACTTGTCAGTTTAAGCTCACCTTCTGAACAGTCTTTTGTACAATCAGTTCTTAATTACAAAATGATTTAAATTTGAGCCTGAAGATTTTTCATTATTTCTAATCATATACATAAGGTGAACCAGCTCAGGGAATTATATTAATAATATTGAAAAAGAAGAGTAGCATTCTTAAAGCCCAGAAATTGGGATGGGGGATATGCACACACTTTATAACTCAGAAATTCAAGTGACGATGGTGACTTTACCTACAGAGATCACCAATTTTCTTCCACCTTCATTATTCTCCAACACAATGCATTGGTAAAGGGTTTTAACACATCTGTAACAATTGTTATGGTGCTGAAGTTGATTTGGATTGTAGCTGCTATTTAAATAGTCAGATTACAAAAGTCACAGAAAATGGGTGAGCTGTCTTGTTTTATCCTTTTCAGAGAGGGAGTTGAAGGAGAGGACAAGTGTCTTAACAATGGCCTCCGGCACCTTGGGGCAATATAAGGATTCACTGTCACAGTGACCAACTTGCCAGCTGATTATTTGACTTTCTGCATTAAGGAGGAACTAAGGGTCATTTTTAAAAATCATTTGCAGTTTGTGACTCCTGAACGGAGGGTCTGTATAGGCACTAAGTTGGAAGCTACTGAGTTTTTATCCCATAATGAGCTCTATTTATTCTGTGTGTCACTGATAGGAGTAAAATGGAATATAAAGTAATCTGTTACTTAAAAATTATAATACCAGTGTTCTTTGAAGGAACTCAGGAATGTACTTATTGTTATTATTTTTAAAGATTTTATGTATTTGTTTTAGAGAGAGAGAAGGAGAGGGAGACAGAATCTGAAGCGGACTCCACACTGAGCTTGGAACCTGATGTGGGGCTTGATCTCATGACCACGAGATCACGACCTGAACCAGAATCCAGAGTCAGACCCTCAGCCGACTGAGTCACCCAGGAACCCCAGGAATGTATTTATTTTTTTTAACTTAATTTTTAAAAGATTTTACTTATTTATTAGAGAGAGGGAGAGAGAAGGCATGAGCAGGGAGAAGGGCAGAGGGAGAGGCAGACTCCCTGCGCAGCAGGGAGCCTGACGCGGGGCTGGATCCCAAGACCCTGAGATTGTGACCCGAACCAAAGGCAGCTGCTTAGCCTACTAAGCCACCCAGGTGCCCCATGGAATGTACTTATTAATAAGATTAGAATATAGATTTAAAGAATCAATATATGTAAATATACATAAATACATATATGTAAATATACATAAATACATATATGTAAATATATAAAAAATATATATGTTCGTGTGAGGAAGGTGTGTTAATCCCTTGAAGCATTATGGTAGCAGGATTTAACAGGAATCATCTTTGTGTAACTCACCTCGTTTCAGAGACCAGAAAAATCCATATGTTACAACAAGCAAACCTTCCCCTTCCCCACCCAACCGTGGCCCCAGTCAGAGAAACCATATAGAAACGGGACAAGGAGGCTGAGCTCTCTGAAGCCAGTTCTTGGCTGGGTCTGTTGGCTGGGGAGATAGGTCCTGTCAGTTTGCCCTGTGGATATGGAGTACACCCTTCATACGAGGAGAGACAAGAGCCGCCCAGATTCTGTGGCTGCCAGGAGATGCAGAATTGGCGCTTCTTAGAAATTTGTTTGGAGGAAGAGGCAAGACTTTTTTTTTTTTTTTTTTTAAGATTTTATTTTTTAAATAATCTCTACACCCAACTTGGGGCTTGAACTCAAAAGCCTGAGATCAAGAGTCACATGTTCTTCCAACAGAGCCAGCCAGGTGCCCTGCATTGTGTTTTTATAAACTCTTATATTATAGATTTGGAGACTTTTTTTTTTTTTTAAGAGAAAGGATCGTTCTCTGCTCTCAAGATACCCTACCATTTCTAATACCATAGCATTTAGACACACAGCAGATGATTTTATTTTATTTTATTTTTTAAAGATTTTATTTATTTGACAGAGAGAGATCACAAGTAGGCAGAGAGGCAGGCAGAGAGAGGGAGAAGCAGGCTCCCCGCCGAGCAGAGAGCCCAATGTGGGGCTCGATCCCAGGACCCCGAGACCATGACCCTAGCTGAAGGTAGAGCCTTTAACCCTCTGAGCCACCCAGGCGCCCCAGATTTGGAGACTTTTATACATTTTATTTACCAGAGATTTTTAGCTCAGTGCTTCAGTTTTTTCACATGAATTTTTATTTATTTTTATTCTTTTCTTTTCTAAGATTTTATGTATTTATTTGAGAGACAGAGAGTGCGCGTGAGCAGTGGGCAGGGGCAGAGGGAGGGGGAGAAGCAGGTTCTCCGCTGAGCAGGGAGCCTGACTGACTCAGGACTTGATTCCAGGACCCTGAGATCATGACTTGAGCCAAAGGTAGCTGCTTAACCAGCTGAGCCACCCAGGCGCCCCTCACATGAATTTTTAAACATAAACAAATTTAAGCATATTTAAAAATAAAGTGTATAGTACATTGAACCCTTATGCACTCAGATTTAACAATTATCAAGATTTTATGTCAGTTACTTCACCTAAGTGTCCATTTCTCTTTTCTTTGCTAAAGCATTTAAAAGCTGTAAAATAGCTTTAAAATTTAAAATCCTAGACAACATGTCCTTTTACTCCTACATCCTTCAGTAAATATTTCTAGAAAATACAGTCATTTTCTTGTATAAACCATAATGTCATTATTTCACCTAACAAAATAAACCATGATTCCTTGGTATCACCTAACACCCAGGCAAAATCAGATTTCCCTGAAGGTCAGGAATGTGCTTGGACAGTAATTTTGTTCTAATCAGGATCCACACGAAGTCCACCCATCACATTTGGTCTCTTGGTTCTTTCAGTCTAGAGTGAGCAAGCTCCCCTCCCTCCCTCCCTTTTCCCCATGTCTTTGACTTACGGTAAAAATGGGATCAAGTGTCCTCTAGAGGATCCCACCTTCTACATTAGTTTGTTCCCTTCGGTGTCGTCGAGCTTGTTCCATTGTACCCTCAAACCTTTTCCCGTATTTTGAATGTAAGCGTGAGGGGCTCAGCTTGTTGCCTGGTGACATATACCACATATTAGCACAGCGGAGAGAGCAGGATTTGGCTTGTAATTGCAGTGGTGGAGACCCGAGAATGCATCTCCTAATTAGCAGCTACATGAGGGTTTGACATAAGGTCCTTGTTAAGGGTCATTGCATCTGCTGGAACTCACAGACTTGATTGTAGACCATCAGAGATCCCACAGTAGAAGGCTGCGGAAGTACTCTGGCTGTGGGTAAATTCCAACAGAATGAATTTCCAGACTCTGTTCAAGTAACTGACATTTCACCCTCAAAAGACACTGTCAAAGTTGGAGGCTCCCAGGTTCCCTTCTATTACAAATCTTTGTGCGATGGCAGTGGTTTTTCTGATGCAGTAAGCTTCGGTTTCCCTCCATTTTCTTTCTAAAGGGACTCTGGAGAAGAGAGAAGTTCCATAGACGTGAACTATGACCCCTTGGATGACCTCCCTTGCTAACAAACCAGGTTGCCAACATGCTTGACAGTTCCCTTTTCTAGATGGAAGTTAACGTTGTGAAAATAATAGTTACTTTTTGGCATTGATAGGAGTTAGGAAGTCTTTGGATAAACAGAATAAGCATGGTTCTTGATGTTTTTGCTTTAGACAGAAAGCAGTAGCGTGTGTATTGTGTTTGGACCCAAACCTGACTCCCATTACTATCCTGCAGGACCAGTGGAAGTTCGGAGTGGTCTGTATGTGCTCTCATCCAGCATTCAAAAATAGACCAGTTGAACTCTGGAACTTTCAATTTTGTGGAATTTCCTACAAAACACCAAGAGCTGTAAGAGGGTTTGGCCATAATATGTGAGGTTTTTGTTTCAGTGCCAGTTCTTGGGACAAGTAAAGGCATGACTCTTACCCAGAAGACTTGAGTCACCAAGCTGCCATGCCAGCTGACGGCTGATGTCCCCAGCTGTGCGCAGCTGGGCTGGTGGCACCCACTGTGGGCACAGTGTGAGTTGCCGCCGAAAGGGCAGAGTAGGTGCCCCCTTTGGCTTCGTATCGCAGGGGCCCTGTCGTGTCCACCAGTCCCTGAGAAGAGATGAATGATTTCAGTAGGTCCTGGAGAAGCTTGTTGCGTCTGATTGTGGTAACAGCTGGGGATCCATTCCCAGACTAGATGTGTTCCTCGGTGACTTCAGAAACCACATTCAGCTGTGCTTAGCTGTGCTCATGGGGTATTCTAGCAACAACTGGACTTGTCTCTGTTTCCAGCTGGCTGTCTTTCCTCACCCCACCAAGCATCATGAAAGAATTCTTTACGTCCTTAATCTCCTCTCCGTTTCTCCCCCAAAGTGTGCTTTGATGGTTTAAGAGGGAAGGCATGGAAGTGGACCATTGGGGTTCCTGGAGATGGACTCCCACCATGCTCAGCGAGCACGAGGGTCCCTAGTGCCGTTCATTTGCATATTCCTACAGCATACACCCACCAGCGGAGTTCTCTATCCCCCAACCTGTGTACACACATTAATGTACTGGGGCAGTCGGCTCCTGCAGCTTCTCCAGCAGGAGTCTGCTCTGGGGATGTTGGGCATGAGCCCAGAAGGCATTTGGGGCCATTATGACCAAAAGAGGCAGAAGGAGGTACAGGAGGAGCTGATCCCTGAGGGAGAGAATGTGGAGTGGGATGATGAGGCTAAAGTTTGAATCTTGGGGACACGAGTTGAAGTGATTCTTACCGCTTCGCTGTTGATGATTTTAAATGCAGAAATTGAATAAATAGGATATTATCTCCCAGTTCAGTGTATTGGTTGCCTGCAAAAGTGTTTTCCCACCAGGAACAGTCACACACTTGTTCTCGAATGCCTGGGACTGCAGAGCTATTGCGGTGGTTATGCACTTTTCTTAGGGCTCAAGAGTTGATGTTTTCAGGAATGTGCTAGTTTAGCCACTAAAGGTTTAGTACAACAGAGGGCTACCCAGATCCCTGTCTAGATTTTCCTTGGAAGCCAAAGGAATTAGGAGGAGGAAAGCAAAGAGAATATATTAATCCCAAGAATTGAACAGAGCAAAAACCCTATGGCTCTTGTGCTGAAAATATCTCAGCCCCACGGGCTCATCCTCCATGCTCTATGCGGGAGGGCCATATGTGCACATTCCAGGCTCCCCATAAGCGAGGGCTGGGCGTGGCTGACCCTCTCTGTTCCTCCTTTTTCTTGTGTTCTAGCCCCAAACCCATCGAAATCTTTTCTGTCCGTCCTGATGTTTCTAGTCTTGTGCCCTGATGTGCTCTTGGCTCTTAGAACCCCAGACAACTTTACTTTTTCCTCTTAGATGATGTGTAACTTCGTCTTAACACATTATTAAGGGATTTTGTGGATACTTCTTTTTTTTTTTTTAAAGATTTTATTAATTATTTGAGAGAGGGAGAGACTGAGCAGTGGGGAGGGGCAGAGGGAGAGGGAGAGAGAGAAGCAGACTCCTTACTAAGCAATGCGGGGCTTGATCCCAGGACCCAGAGATCATGACCTGAGCCAAAGGCAGACGCCTAACCAGCTGAGCCACTCAGGCGCTCCCAGATGTGGATTCTTCTTGAGAAAGGAAGCACTTTTGTCAGCTCTAGCTCTGGTATCTCCCAGATTCAGCTTGGAGCTTCACAATTCCTGTGTACTTGTATCCCTTTCGCTGATCTGAGATAGTTAGTTCCTCTGGGGAGACAGGATCTCAGCATAAGGAGTATTTGTCTCTGGAGGCCTGCAGGCTAGTAACGTACTAGAATGCCCAAGAATGACATCATAAAGCAGGAGTTCCTTTTGTGGGCCCTACTCTATGGCCTCTTGGAATCCAGATGCCAAGGAAATCTCTAAGCAGAGATTTTCTGTTGGATGATCAAAGCAAGGAATAAAGATTGAGAATTTGGAAAATGTCTCAACAGTTTCATTACCAAAGTGATACAAGAGTCATTTCTAGCTCACTGTTGGCTAATCCATCAGTGGAGTTCTCTTCGAGATTCGGGAAATTTCAGTAAATATTCTCTATTTCTATTGCTTGTTAAGAAATGAGCAGATGCAGCTTGGGAGGAGGGTGCTAGTGTGCTCTTAGTTTCTGGGTGCCCGCACTAGGGAGGTTGGTGAAGGCTTAGCCAAACATTTTGCTTCTTTGGCTTTGATATGTCATGACTGGCTAGTTAAGTCAGTGTTCAGTCATGCTCCTACTTGACCCATACACTGAATTTGACTCTGTTTAGTCCTTTTATCTTTCTACCCTTCTTTGCTTCTATTAGCTATTAGAAAGTATGAAGGGTTTTTTTTTGGAGATAATTGACTTGACCTCAAAACAGACGCTGAAGATTATACATCTTGTTTTTATAGATTATGAAAGTATATACATTCTGTATTTCCTGTTTGGAGAGTGTGTTCCTGTGTTACATATAATGGGGAAAAACAGTTACATACTTTCTGAGAAAAATTGGAAAGCATAGATAAATATAATAACCAAGGAAAAGAATTACTGTACGCTTACCATCCATAGGCAGACACTGTCAACATTTAGATCAGTGTCCTGCTCAGCTTTTTCTACCCATTTTTGCACAGTTGAAATAATACTGAGTAGAGAATTTTGTATCTTGTTTTGTATTTGTCTTTTGCTCTCTGGTGGATCATAAGCATTTTTTTAAACCATGAATAATGCGTAGGCATAGTTTAGTATCTATGTAATATTCCAGAGGTGGCTTTGCCGTCCTGTACTTCACCAGTCTTTCTTGTGAGACTTTTTTTTTTTTTTTCTTGTGAGACTTTTAAACTGTTTCCAAGTTGTTACTACTGTCAGTAAAGCTGGGGTGAACATGTTTGGCAAAGCCACTTCATTCCAGATTGCGTTCTCTTGGGGTAGGTTCCTTGGATCAGAGATTAAAATTAGCTCTAAGGCTTTTCAGAGGAGTTGGCCAATTTCCACGCCCTCGGGCAGTTTAGGAGAATGCCTCATCACACCAGACTAGTGCTGGCGTTAGATACTATGACATTTAAATCTTTGCTCATTTTATTTTTTTTTTCCTTTTTTCATTTTCATTGATTTCTGGTGATTGTTTGTTTGTTTATTATTCTTTGCTAATTTTATAAGCAAAAATAATGGTCGTACCTAATTTGCAACCCCCCCCCCCCTTCCCTGTTAGTAATGCTACTGACCATTTTGGGGGAAGTTCATTACCATTTGAATTTATTTCACGAATTAATTGACTGTGTGTTTGCCCATTTTTTCTTAGGGTGTCCAGTTTTTTTTTCAATCATTGTTTTCTGAACGCTTATATGGGTAACGGTTTGATTATTACCAGTTTTTCCTACTAGACTGACAAGCTTTAGTTTTGTTCTTTTTTTTTTTTAAAGATTTTATTTATTCATTTGAGAGAGAGAGAGAGAGAGCATGAGAGGGGAGAAGGTCAGAGGGAGAAGCAAACTCCCAGTGGAGCAGGGAGCCCGATGCGGGACTTGATCCCGGAACTCCAGGGGCATGACCTGAGCCGAAGGCAGTTGCCCAACCAACTGAGCCACCCAGGCGCCCAAGTTTTGTTCTCCTTATAGCCACAGTATCTGCTGTCTG
Source organism: Nasua narica (assembly GCA_028533885.1). Lineage (NCBI taxonomy): Eukaryota > Metazoa > Chordata > Mammalia > Carnivora > Procyonidae > Nasua > Nasua narica. The sequence goes on from CM052809.1 coordinate 24,501,989, forward strand.
CTGTCTTGCCTGGCATTAGTTACCATTCAGTAAAAATTTATTGAAGGAGTAAATGAAGATAATGCTTTGTTTTGCTTGAGAGGGACTAAGAATCATTTTTTTCTCCCCACAGGTCTAAGAGAAGGAACTAAGTAACTGAGTGGGGACACATCAATTTCAGGGGTCATCATACATATTTTAGTGGTCATTCAATGTTAGTATTGTGTTGCAGTTTAAAAAACCCCACACATTTATTTAACTCATCTCTACACCCAGCGTGGGGCTCAAACTCATGACCCTGAGATCAAGAATCGCTTGCTCTACTGACTGAGCCAGCCAGGTGTCCTGCAATGTGTTGCCATTTAAAAGTATATTTAAATTTATATTCCCAGAGGGGAGAAATGCAGGACCTAGTCTTTATAAAAAGTGTGTCATGTTTGGGATCTAGTTCTGTTGTAAGATAATCATACCTCTTATTCACTTTTTGACAGGAGGAGAGATATGCAGTTTCAGGCATTTGTGAAGAGAGTCATAACGAGTGGTCTTTTTAAGATAATTATGATTAGCATCGTCTCACTGAATGCCTTTTTTGTGGTCTTGTGGACTGATTATAATACAAAATACAACTTGTTCAGACTTTTTGAGGTAAGCAGGCAAAATGGGTAAAGTTTCTTCTGTTTCATCCTTTTTATTTGTGAAAATATTATAAGATTTTTAAGACATTTTGTTCAAGAAAATTTTCTGTAGGAAAGCTCTAAGGACTTAAAAAATACACTCTAAAATCTGGAAGGATGCTAGCAATAGTAGCAGTGGTAACATAGTTTTTTAATCTTTCTGAATTTTCTCCTGAAAAAAAAAAAAAAGAGCAACTTGGAGGGTGCCTGGAAGGCTCAGTCAGTTAAGTGTCCAGCTCTCGGTTTGGGCTCAGGTCATGATCTCAGGGTCGTGAGATTGAGCCCATGTCAGGCTCTACATTTGGCAAAGAGTCTGCTTGGGATTCTCTCTCTCTGCCCTTCCCCCCTGTGTGCGCATGCTCTCTTTCTCTCTCTAAAAATAAATAAATAAAATCTTTCAAAAGGAATACGGAGCAACTTGGGAGGAAAACCAAGACCCATGGGCAGCATCAAAAATAAAACTAGTTAAAAAGGTATCCTTACTATGAGCCCCAACTGCACAGTAATAGCCTCTGAGGGAGAGGAAGCAGAGGATGTTCAATAAATATTAGCTGGAAAATATGGGCTGATGTGAGAACAGCGTTTTTTAATTAACATATACTGTACTATTAGTCTAAGGTAGAATTTGAGTTATCTTTTTTTTAAATTTAAGTTATCTTAAAATCCTTAATTTAAGGTTGCATTTAATGATTCATCATTTGCATATAACACCCAGTGCTCGTTACTTCAAATACACTCCTTAATGCCCATCACCCTATTACCCCATCCCCCAGCCACCTCCCCTCCAGCAACCCTTGGTTTGTTTCCTATAGGTAAGAGTCTCTTGTGGTTTGTCTCCTTCCCTGTTGTCTTATTTTATTTTTCCTTCCCTTCCCCTATGTTCATCTGTTTTGGTTCTTAAATTCTACATGTGAATGAAATGATACAGTATTTGTTTTTCATTGACTGACTTATTTCATTTAGCGTAATACCCTCTAGTTCCATCTACATTGTTACAAGTGGCAAGATTTCATTCTTTTTGATGGCTGAGTAACATTTCATTATATATTATATGTAACTGTATTATGTATCTTATATATTCATTATAAATTCATTATATATATTTTATATATATGAATATGCATATATATATATTTTTTTTTCTTCTGTCAGTGAACAGTATTTGATATTGGGAAGGGTGTTGTTCAGTCCAGTACTGGGTTAGTGCAAGAGGTTCCTGGTAATTTCTGAAGAGCCTAGAATAGTCTGGACCTTGTGAACTCTGAAGACTGACCAGCCAGGGCTCCCTTTAGGGAAACCCCCCCCATCCCCATCCACTAAGAAGAAATAAAAGGAATGAAATAAAAATTGAGCAGGGTAGAGACCCAGAGATGAAGGAAGAGAAAGTCCAGATAAAATTGGAGGAGGGGAATGAAATGAAGAAAGCTTAAAAATCAAGCTAGCATGTTTTTAAAAGAGAAGCAAGAGCTACATGAAATTAGAACTACACCTTCTAAAAGTTCAGGAAAACTAATGTCATAGAAAAAAGTATATTATAAAAACATTGAGGTAAAATCCCACATAGAATTATTATGAAATGAGAAAAGAGAATAAATTGGAGAATAATATCCCTGTAGATAGTAGAAGCCCACCACAATGACATGTCCACAAAACAGATAAAAACTGTAGCATCTTATTTCAGAACAAGGTAAATGTTTAAGAAAATGATATGAAATAGGAAAGAACAGAGGCAAAGTGACAAAACTCAGGAAAGAATTAGAAATAAAAGACATTTCAGAAATGAAGATGCAGCTAAGAACAATTAAACACAACAGGTAATAGCTTAAGAGAAATACTGGATTAATGGAAGAGATTTTTATTTTTTTTTAATTTTGTTTTTTTTTTGAGAGGGAGAAAGCGAGAGAGCGCACAAGCTGGGGCAGAGGGAGAGGAAGAAGCAGACTCCCCACTGAGCAAGGAGCCTGATGCAGTACTTGATCCCAGGACCCTGGGATTATGCCCTGAGCCGAAGGCAGATGCTTAACCAACTGGGTCACCCAGGCACCCAAGGAAGAGATTTTTAAAAATCAATCAGAAATGAAGAAATAAAAAGTTTTCAAGAGAAAATAATGAATATTGAAAATGGGGGAAGGGGCACCTGGCTGGCTCAGTTGGTTGATCATGCGGCTCTTGATCTCGGTGTCGTGAGTTTGAGCCCCATGTTGGGTATAGGTTACTTAAAAATAAAAAAAAGTAAAAAGAAAAAAGTTAAAAAAGATAAGAAAATGGGGGAAGAAAAGATCCAACATAAGGATAATAAGAGTCCTTGAATTTGAAACACTAACAAAGTAAAGGGATGGAACAAACAGAAACCTATAATCTAAGAAATGTTACCTGAAGTAAAAGAATTGACGTTCTATATTGAAAGAGCACGCGCTACACACCAGAGAATATGGATTTAGAACAACAAGCACGGAACCATTCTACTAGAATTATTGGACTCTAAATGAGAGAAGGGTGGAGGAAATTATGAGCATCTGGGCAAAGAGGCTGCCAAGGAAAGGGGAACTATTGGCAGACTTTGCTATGGTAATGCTTTATGCTAAAAGAAAACAAGAACATATTTAAGATACTTGAGGGAAGGAATTGTGAACTAAGAATTCTGAATCCATTAAAACTGACGAAACTTCAAGTATAACACACACAGAGAAACTGTCATCAATCATGAAAACACTTGGGTGGTAGTGTTCCCTTGAGTCCTTCCATCGGAATCTGGTAAAGAGTAAGTTGCAGCCAACCAAAATGACTAGAGATGCATCAATATTATGATGGGTGATGAGCATTAGATACAATTATTGGTATAATTAATCATAATTGTGGGCTAACAAGGAGAGAACACATCCTTTAATGAATCTGTCCTCTGATATGTGAAGATGCAGTACAACTCCAAAATGGAGGAGAGTGGGGAGAGTTAATGCCAAAAAAAATTTTAAACCATTTTTAGAAGTCAAATTAGTGGAGATACTGTTAATAGTGTCATTTTGAGACTGTTGTGTGTGTCATATGGGATAAAGCAGATGGGCAAATGTGGGACGGTTTAGTTCTCTTATCTTCTTTGTTCCTGAGAACCAGTATACTCATGGAAGAAAGGAGAAGCAGAGGTAATACAGACAAAACTAAGTAAAACCCCTCCAGTTTGACATTCAAGTTGGAAGTAGCTGGATAAATGACTAAGGTATTTTATTCTTAACCATGAAAGACCTAGAACATTGACCACTCAGCAGTTATGCAGTCATAGTGCTCACAAGTCATGTGATATTGAAATGCTCTTTCTCACTGAAAACAAACTAGAGATTTTTGGAGAAATGATTGACTGCAAGTCAAGGCAAAAAACATACCAGATGAGTCAGGAATATCTTGTCATACACATAGCAAGGAAGATGTCAGAGATTATGAAGGTCATGTCAAAAGGACTGAGGAGACAACTTGAAGAGGCTCCTACTAGCTGGAAATGGGACACTTTGAGCTTTGATGAGGACGATAAGTAAAATGGATTGGAAAGCCTCAAACAATCCATAAGTTTATAATGACGCCAAAAAGCTAACTGGTCACCTTTGGAGGGCAATCAGGAACTAATTTTTAATCTCTAAAACTGTTAAAGAGAAAGAATCAAGCATTACTGACTTAATAGGAACCATATTACTTAGTAACCATACAGTCAGTAAGGGAAAACTCTACAGAAATATGCCAGTGAATAAATGAAAAAGGAAATGATAGAATTAGAGGATCACTGTTTTCAACCCCCAGTGAAGAAATGGAACCAGGCAATGAGCATGAATGGCCACTACCATCATAAAAGGGGAGACAAGCAGATATATGCCTGCTGTGAAAGGACAGAACCTGTAAGATTGCCAGAGAGATGAAACCTGAATCCAATCTAGTCTTTGGATCTAACTACCTGTTTCTGGAAGATAGAGGACAGGGGAGCATGCTGAGCTGCACCAGGAGTGTGTAGGTAGCAAAATCCAGGCTGGGAAATTCTACCAGTCAAACTGCCTGGGTTCATCACCAGATAAATTGAAAGGAAAAAAGGAATGGAAGACTTAAAAGACACCAAGTTTAAACAAATTTTAAAAGGCAACACTGAAGTATTAGTTCCAGGGATGTATACATGGGTTCCTATGTTTGCAAGGAAATGCAAGAACGTGATTACTGTGAAAATCAGAATAGTGGTTAGTTTGGGAGAAAGGGAGGAAGTTGTAATTGGGATGGCACACATGGAGGACTTCTGGGACAGATGGGGAACAAAGTTCTATTTCTTGACCTAGGTGGTAGTTATGGGAGTATTGGCCTTGTAACAGTCCATTAGGCTATATATTTGTTGGCGTCGTTCTATATGTATGTTCTGTTGTATAATAAAGTGGATAAAAATGTGCTCTATCTTCATTTCTGGTAAATAACAAATTTCTTTCTTCGTAGTAAAAGTGGTCAGCATCAACACAACGTGGGGTCAGAGGTCACGGAGGTGGTGGAATACCCCAGTCAATGCCTGAAACATGCCAGTGGCCGTTTGGCACCACTTCTCTGAACCTGTTGCTGTGGCAGTGCATCCACCCCAGCATTCCACAGTGCTTGGTAATGGACCGTAGAACGTCATGTTAGCTATGGCACTTGAGAGGAGTTGGGAAGAGCCGAGTTGAGGAATCTAAATCTTTGATTGCCCTGCAGAGGCCACATGGGTCACATAACATACCTCCTGTAGGACCCTGGTTTGCAAGCCCGAGGGCGGGTCTTTGCTATAGACGGGGTGCAGATTTCTGTGTTAGAGAAATTTGGGTTTGGGGCAAGTTACTTAATCTCAAAATTGTTCAGCTTCAACATTTATAAAGTGATGTCACTTATGCACACAGGGTGGCTGAGGTCATTGGGTAGCATGTATGAAAACCCTTGATTAACTCTGGAACTCTGAGAAATTATTACCATTTTGGAGGATCTCAATGAAGATATCAGGAAAGTGCTGAGAAGGCCCTGATCTCTCACCTGTGGAAAATCTTGAGACTCTGCAAGCAGGAAATGGAGGCCAAGGCAGAAATGTAAACTGCTGGACTATTGAATGTCTGCCACAACACTCAGAACCTCATGGCAAATGCTGGGAGACTTAGTGGGTCCAGGCATTTATAGAAATGTCTGCCCATTCATTAGCAGACCATTAAGTTAGCTGAGTGGGTCTTTGGCCACACATGAGAAAGAATACAGACTTTACAGAAGTACTTCTGGAAAGTCCCTTTTAAAAAAATGGCAACAATAACAAAATTCTAGGGAGAGGGGGTCATCCGATTTCCCGGGTTCCAATTTTATATAATTTACAATGTTCATTTTCCAACAACAAAAATCTTGGAACATGCAAAGAAACAAGAATGTATGGCCCCTACACAAGCAAATAAAAGTACAGTCAGTAGAAACTATCCTCGAGGAAGCCCATCTCTTCGGCTTACTATGCAAAGATTTTTAAATTGCAGATTGTAAATATGTTCAAAGGACTAAAGAAAAAAAAATCCTATCTAAAGAACTAAAGGAAAATATGAGAGGAATGTCTCACCATAGAGAATATGAATAAAGAGAAAAATTTTAAAAAGAGCCAAATAGAAATTCTTTACTTGAGAAGTACAATAATCAAAATGAAAAATTCGCTAGAGGAATTCAGTAGCAGATTTGAGCTAGTGGAGGAAGGAATTGAAAAACAAAAAGATAGGTCAATTGAGATTCTCCGGTGTGAGGAACAAAAAGAAAAATGAAGGACTAGGGGTGCCTGTGTGGCTCAGGTGGTTAGCAGCTGCCTTTGGCCCAGGTCATGATCCTGAGGTCCTGGGATCGAGCCCTGCATTGGGCTCCTTACTCAGCGGGAGCGTGCTTCTCCTTCTCCCTTTACCTGCTGCTCCCCCTGCTTGTTCTTTCTCTCTGTCAAATAAATAAATAAAATCTTTTGGAAAAAAAAAAGGAAGGAAAATGAAGGACTAAAAGTGATCAGAGACATATGCAACCCCATCAGATAAACAAGGTGTCCTAGGAGATGAGAGAAAGGGCAAAAAATTTGTAAAGGAATAATGGCTCCCAATTCCACAAATTTGATGGAAAACATTAATCCACACATCCAAAAACACCAGAAAACTCTGAGAATAGACTCAGAAATTCATCTGGACACATCATGAACAAACTGTTGAAAATCAGAGAACTTTGAGAGTACCAGTGGAGAAATGATTCATCATATACAGAGTATCCTTAGTAAATTAATGCTGATGTATCACCGGAAACTATAGTGGCCAGAAGGCAGTGGATGTTGTATTCAAAGTGCTGAAAGGAAAAAAAAAAACCTGTCAGCCAAGAATTCTGCATCCAGAAAACCCATCCTTCAAAAATGAAAGAGAGGGGCGCCTGGGTGGCTCAGTTGGTTGGACTACTGCCTTTGGCTCAGGTCATGATCCTGGAGTCCCGGGATCACTCCCGGCTCTGTGGGAAGTCTGCTTCTCCCTCTGACTTTCTCCCCTCTCATTGTCAGTCTCTTGCTCTCTAATAAATAAATAAAAATCTTTAAAAAAATAAAATGAAAGAGAGGAGTGATGTCAGTGAAAATGGTAGAGTATGTAGCTCTGTGGGCCCATCTGTCCACAGAAGTACCTGAAAAGGGACAAAATCTGTCAGAACTCTGGAAAATAGTCAAAGATTTATAGCAAATGAGTGAAGAATGAATCAAGAAAGTCAGCTTTTACTTTTTGTTTCTTTAGAAGACTATTTTTTGAAAAAGATTTTATTTATTTGCCAGAGAAAGAGCACAGGCAGCAGGGGAAGTAGGCAGAGGGAGAAGCAGGCCCCTCGCCAAGCAAGGAGTCTGATGCAGGACTCAGAGCCCAGGCTCCTGGGATCATGACCTCAGTTAAAGCAGATGCTTAACTGACTGAGCCACCCAGGCATCCCAAAGATTATTTATTTTAGAGAGAGAGTGTGAGCGAGTGCAGGGTGGAGGGGCTGAGGGAGAAGGAGGGAGAATCCCAAGCAGACTCCCTGCTGAGCATGGAGCCCAATCCGGGGCTTGTCGCAAGGCTCCATCTCATGACTGAGATCATGACCTGAGTTGAAATCATGAGCTGGTTGCTTAACCAGCTGTGTCACCCAGGTGCCCAAGAAAGGGTCAACTTGCAAAAGTTAAGAAAACTTGGCAACATTTTATCTTGTCCCTGACCCAGTCCCCTCCTCCACATGGTCATAGCCCTGAAGATGGCAGCCTAAGTTCTCATTGTGGAGCTCTGGTCTCCTTGGGTCCCGAAGCATCAGAGCAGACTTTGTTCTAAAAGAGTTGTGTTGTCTATTTTGACCTGTTTGAGGGCTGCCTGAAGGACTGATGAAGGCTATTGCCTTTGTTTTGCCTAACTTGGAACTTTCTTAGCATAGAAAAGTGACTCTGCAGAGAGCATTTCTTAAAATCATTGAGAGGTGAAAACCCTACTGCCTTCTGGGCAAAACGACAACAACAATCACAACAAGAAACCAGTTGATATAAACAAAGGACACGCTGAAAGCCTTAGAAGAAAATCCAGGAGGGAGAGTCTTTGGAAAATGAAGGCATTAACAAGCTCCCATGTATATGGTCAAGTTTAGAGAGCCGTAAGTGCCCAGGGATATGTTTAGAAAAGAACTAAGAAGACCTCAAATTTTCACCTCTGGTTGATATTTAGTCTCAGAACAAGTAGGGAGTGAAAGCTAAGGTAGAGTTGTAAATGACTTAGCTAAGCACTCCGACACAGAGCCCTTCTGCAAAGACTAGGAGAGTTTCTTTTTCCTTTCTTTCCTTCTCTCCCTCCCTTCCTCCCCTGTCCCTCCCTTCCTCCCTCTTTCTCTCTCTCTTTCTTCCTTTCCTGTTCCTTCCTCCCTTCCTCTTTTTCTTTTTGTGTGAGGCATTTAAAAAAAAAAATCTCTCCTTAAGCACTAGCTAAAGGAAGACACATGGCAAAGAATACAGTTTTAAAAAATATTTTAACATTTTATTTTTAAGTAATCTCTGCACTCGATGTGGGGCTTGAATCCACAACCTCGAGATCAAGAGTCACATGCTGTACCAACTGAGTCAGCCAGGCACCCTCAAAGAATACAGTTTTTTAAAAAATTGTTTAGCCAGGCCACTACACAAACAACAACTACCCACAAAAAGTAACAAACTTTGAGGAAAGGGAAGAATCTGATTTAGAGTTACTACATTGTAGTAGTGCCTGGGTGGCTCCGTTGGTTAGGCATCTGCCTTTGGCTCAGGTCATGATCTTAGGGTTCTGGGATCAAGCCTCATGTGGGGCTCCCCGCTCAGCAGGGAGTCTGCTTCTCTCTCTCCCTCTGCGCCCCCAGCTCATTCTCTCTCTCTCTGTCAAATAAATAAATAAGTAAAATCTTTAAAAAAAGGGGTTACTACATTGTAATATTTAAAGTGAGTAGTTTCAGGGGCGCCTGGGTGGCTCAGATGGTTCAGCATCTGCCTTCAACTCAGGTCATGATCCCAGAGTCCTGGGATCGAGCCCCACATCCCACTTCGCTTTTCCTTCTACTGTTCTCCCTGCTTGTGCACTCTCCCTCTCTCTGTCAAATAAATAAAATCTTTTTTAAAAAGTCTAGTTTCAAAAAATTAAGCATGCAAATAAACAAGTAGGTATGGCTTTTATACAGAATTCAATAGAAACTGTCCCTGAGAAAGCATAAACATTGGAATTACTAGACAAAGACTTCAGTAAGTCCACTGTGTAAAATATGCTCAGGGAGCTAAAACAAACCATGAGCAAAGAGCTAAACGCAACCAGAAGGACAGTGTCTCAAGAAAGAGAGAATATCAATAAATAGAGACAGTAGAACCAGACAGACCCAAACAAATTTTGGAGCTGAAAAGTACAGTAACTGAAAAATTCACTGGAGGGTTCAAGAGCATATTTGAGCAGGCAGAAGAAATAATCAGTGAAACAGACAAATCTATTGAACTTAATCTGAGGAACAGAAAGAATAAAGAATGAAGATAAATGAACAGAGTTTAAGAGACCCGTGGGACACAGTCAAACATATCAACATATACATATTGGAAGTTTCAGAAGGAGAGGAGAGAGAGAGGGAAGGAGGCAGAAAGAATATTTGAAAAAATAATAGCTAAAAATTTCCCAGATTTGATGAAGTATATATACATCCAAGAATTTCTGTAACCTCCAGGGACAAACACAGAGAGATCTACACTGAGGCACATAATTGTCAAAACACAAAGAGAATCTTGAAAGCACCAAGAGAGAAGAAACTTGTCCCATACAAGGAATTCTCAGTAAGATTAACAGCTGGTTTCCCCTCAGAAACTGTGAAGGACAGAAGGAAGTGACAGAACATATTTCAAGTACTGAGAGAAAAATATTGTTGACCAAGAATTCAATATCCAGCAAAACTGTCTTTCAAAAAGTGAAGGCGGGGAGGGCGCCTGGGCAGATCAACCAGTTCAGCGTCCGACTCGATTTCAGCTCAATTCTTGATCTCAGGGTCATGAATTCAAGCCCTACATTGGGCTTCATGCCCAACATGGAGCCTACTGAAAAAATAAAAATTAAAAAAAAAAAGGAGAAATTAAGACATTTCCAGATACACAAAAGCTGAGGGAGTTTGCTATTAGAAGCTCTACAAGAAATGCTAAAGATAGTCTTTTAGGTGGAAATGAAACTAGACAGTAACTTGAAGCCACTGATAAAAGTAACTACATGGGTAAATATAAAAGGCCAGTATTATATTTTTGGTTTGTAATTGTGTATACACACACACACACACACACACACACACACACACCATAAATATTTATATATATAAACCATATATTTACACACATCTATATATGGTTTAAAATACAAATGCATAAAACAATACTTATAGTTAATGGGTGCACAATGTATAAAGATGTATTTTATGACAAAAATGTAAGAGGGGAGGTGGAGCTTTAAGGAAACAGAATTATTACATACTATTAAAGCTAAGATTGTATTAATTAAAAATAAATTGTTACAAGTTTAAGAGCTTGATTGTATTCATGAGAGTAACTACCAAGAAAATAACAAATAAATATACAGAAGAAGAATGAGGAGGAATCCAAGTGGTACATTAAAAAAGAATCAAGCACAAAAGAAAGCTGTAATAGAGGAATTAAAGAACAAAAAGGATGGGATATATATAAAACATCACAGAATGGCAGAGGCATTTCTTCTTTATCAGTAACTACTTTAAATATAGAGGAATTGAGCTCTCCAATTAGGACAGAATGGGTTATTTTTTAAAAATCCAAATATAGGGCACCTGGGTGGCTTAGTCATTAAGCGTCTGCCTTTGGCTCAGGTCATGATCCCAGGGTCCTGGGATCAGGCCCTGCATCAGGCTCCCTGCTCAGAGGGGAGCCTTCTTCTCCCTCTCCCACTCCCCCTGCTTGTGTTCCCTCTCTCGCTGTACCTCTGTCAAATAAATATCTTTAAAAAATTAAAAATCCAAATACATGCTATCTACAAAAGATTTATTTGAGATCCAAAGGTACAAATAGGTTGAAAGTAAAAGAATGGAGAAAAATATTCCATGCAAATGGAAATGAAAAGAGAGCTGGGTTGGCTATACCAGAATCAGACAAAATAGATATTAAGGCAAAAATTGTTATAAGAGACAAGGGCATTATATATTGACAAAAAGGTCAGTTCACCAAGAAAATACAATGATTTTTCTGAAATCCACATGAAGCATTCTCCAGGATAGACCATATGTTGGACCATAAAACAAGGTGCAATAAATTTTAAAATATTGAAATATTTAAAATATTGAAATCATCTTTTCTGACAACAGTGGAATGAAACCGGAAATCAATAACAGCAGGAAAACTAGAAAATTTTCAAGTAAATGGAAACACTCTTAAATAACCAGTAGGTCAAAGAAGAAATCACAAGGGAGATTAGAAAGTACTTTAAGGTAAATGAAAATGAACACACAACATAGCATAGTCAATAATATTGTAATAACTTTGTATGGTGACACATGGTAACTACACCCACTATGGTGAGCATTCCATAATGTATATAAATGTCAAATCACTGTTGTACACCTAAAACTAATATTGTATGTCAATATACTTCCATTTAAAAAAATAATAAAACTTATAGGATGCAGCAAAAGCAGTCCTCAGAGGGAAATACATAACCTGTAGATGCCTGCATTAGGAAAGAGAAAAGATCTTATTTTAATAACCTAACTTTAGACCTTAAGGAACTAGAAAAACAAGAGTAAACCAAACCAAATCTAGCAGAAAGAAGAAAATAAAAAAGATTAGAGTGAGATAAACATAAGAGAGAAGAGACAAAATCAACAAATTCCAATTTCATTTTTTTGAAAAGATTGACAAAATTGCCAACTTTAACTAGATTGACTAAAGAAAATAAAAGAAGACTCTAATTACTAATAATAGAAATGGAAGTTGAGACATTACTACAGGCCTCATAGAAATAAAAAGGGTTATAAGAAAATACCATAAACAATTGGATGCCAACAAATTAGACAATCTAGATGAAATGGACAAATTCCTAGAAACATACTAACTGCAAAATTGACTTAAGAAAAAAAATAGAAAACGGACATATTGGAACAGTCCTATAATAAATAAAGAGGTTAGAGGTTAAATCGTTAATCAAAAACCTCCCAACAAAGAAATGCCCAGGACCAGATGGCTTCATTAGTTAATTTGCTCTTGTATGTATGTATGTATGTATGTATGTATGTATGTATGTATGTTTGTATTTATGTAAGAGAGAGAGAGTGTGCACACAGGCAGGTGGAAGGGGAGAGGGAGTGGGAGAAGCAGATATCCTGATGAGCAGGGAGCCCAACTTGGGGGTCAGTCCCAGGCCCCTGGATTCATTACCTGAGCCAAAGGCAAATGCTTAACTATCTGAACCACCCAGGCTCCTCTAGCCCCCGGAATTTTAAGAAGAATAAATACCAATGCGTCTCAAACTTCCAAAAAAAAAGAAGAGGATGGAACACTTTTGAATTCATTACATCAGTCCAGCATCACCCCAATACTAAAGCCAGACAAAGACATCACAGGAAAAGAAAACTACAGACAGATATTCCTTATGAATATAGATGTAAAAATCCTCATGGAGATAGTAACAAACTGAAGCCAGCAGCATATTTTAAAGGATTATACACCATGATTGTGACACCATGATTCATTACTTGATTTATTCCTGGAATGCCTTCAACATATGAAAGTCAGTGTAATACACCAGTAGATTGGAGAAGAAAAAAAATCCATGTTTGCATCAGTTTTTGCAGAAAAAATTGGACAAAATCCAATACCTTTTCATGATTTAAAAGCAAACAACAAACCAAACAAAACTTAACAAACTAGAAATAGAAGGGAAATTCCTTAACCTGATAATGGACATTTATGAAAAAATCCAGTTAACATCATACTCAGGTGTGAAAGACTGGAAATCTTTCAAATCTAACTAAGATCAGGAAAAAGATAAAGATGCCTGCTTTCACCATTTTTAAAAAATTATGCTAGAAGCCCTAGCCAAAGCAATTAAGCAGGAAAAAGAAAAAGGTATTCAAATTGGAAAGGAAAAATTGAGATTATCTTTGCTTGTGACTTGATGTTATGTACAGAGAATCCCAAAGAATACACACACACACTACTATGAGGACTATTAAACAAATTGAGCAAAGCTGTTGGACACAAGATCAACAACAAAAATCAGACATATTTCTGTATACTAACAATGAACAATCTGAAAAGGAACTTAAGAAAATTCGACTTACAAAAGCATCCAAAATAATAAAATACCTAGGACTAGATTTCACCAAGGAGATGAGAGATATGTGTCCTGAAAATTATAGAACATTGATGAAAGAAATAAGACCTACATTAATGGAAAGACATCCTGTATTCATGGATTAGAAGACTTGTTAAGACTTGTTACAGGGGTGCCTTGCTAGCTCAGTTGGTTAAGTGACTGACTTCAGCTCAGTTTATGATATCAGGGTCTTGGGATCTGACTCAGGCTCTGCACTCAGTAGGGAGTCTGCTTGTCCCTCTGCCCCTCCCCCTGTTGTATCTCTCTCTCTCTCTCTCTCAAATAGGTAGAGAAAAATCTTAAAAAAAAAAAAAAAGACTTGTTACATAGACTACCCAGAGTTATCTACAAATTGATTGCAATCCCTATCAAAATTTCAAGAGCCTTTTTTTAAAAAAAGAAGTTAAAAAGTAAATTCTCAAATTCATATGGATGTGCAAAGGGTAGCCAAAACAATATTGAATATAAAGAACACACTTGGAGGACTTGTACTTTCTGACTTCAAAACGTACTACAGAGATATTGTAATCAAAACAGTGTGAAACTGACATGAAGATAGGCAAAGACCTCTGGAATATAATTGAAATTCTAGGGATAAAACCAAATAAAGTATGGCTAATTGATTTTCCACAAGAATGTCAAGACCATTTAGTTGGGGCAAGGATAGTCTCTTCATCATATGATTCTAGGATAACTTGATATCCACACACAAAGAATAACTCTGACCCCTACCTTACACTGTATTCAAAAAAGTAACTTATAATGGATCAACATCCTAAATATAAAAGCTAGAATTCTTAGAAGAAAACAGGGGTAAATGTTCATGACCTTGATCTTGGCAATAGATTCTTATGTATGACACCAAAAGCACAGGCAACAAAAGGGAAAAGTAGATAAATTAGACCTCATTAAATAAAAACATTTGTGAGTCTCAGGGGACTATCGAGAGAGTGAAAAGATAAGCCACAGAAAGGGAGAAAATATTTGCACATCATGAATCTGATAAACAGTTAACACGTAGACTATATAAAGAGCTCCCACAACTCAATAGCAATAACATCAATAACAAAATAAACAACCCAATTAAAAAATACCCAAAGGACTTTAGACATTTCTCCAAAGAAGAAAAGCAAATGACCAATAAGCACATTAAAAGATGTTCAAAATCACTAGTCATTAGAATGGGAAATGCAAATCAAAATCACGGTAAGATACATCTCCACATCCTAATTAGTACAGCCATTATAAAAACAACTGTGAAGTGGAAAAGAACAAGTGTTGGTGCTGTGGACATGAAGAAATTAGAATGCTCGTGCATCACTGGTGTGAATTTAACGTCATGGAGCCACTCTAGAACACATCTCAAAAAGTTCACGTAGAATTGCCATGTGATTCAGCAATTCCACTTCCAAGTATATACTCAAAGGAATCGGAAACAAGGACTCAGATTCTGATACACCAGTGCTCACAGCACCATTGTTCACAGTAGCCAAAAGGTGGAAGCAAATCATGTGTCCATTGGCCAATGAATGGATAAAGAAAAGGTGTCTATATGTGAAATGGAATATTATTCAGCCTTTAAAAAGAATGCAATTATGATACATGCTACAATGTGGATAAGCCTTGAGCACATTATGCCAAGTGGAATAAACCAGGCATAAAAGGGCAAATATGGTATGATTTCATCTATACGAAGTACATAGAACAGGAAAATTCATACAGACAGAAAGTAGAATGGTGTTTCCTGGGGGATGGGGGAGAGGGGAATGTGAAGTTACTGTGTATTGGGTACAGAGCCTCTGCTTGGGAGGATGAAATAGTTCTGGAAATAGATGGTGGAGATGATTGCACGATATTGTGAGTGTGCTTATTAATTCCACTGAATTGATTGTACATCTAAAAATGGTAAAATAGGGTAATTTTCATGTTATGTATATATCTTACAATAATCAAAAACAAACATTATGAATATTCAAAACTAACCCCCTCCTCACTGAATTTTACATTTTATTTATTTTTTATTTATTTATTTTTTAAAATCACTTTCAATTTCATCAGCTGGAATGATTTTTTTTTAAGATTTTCTTTATTTATTTGAGAGAGAGAGAGAAAGAGAGATAGAGCACGAGCAGGTGGAGAGGCAGAGGGGGAAGCAGGCTCCCCGCTGAGCAGAGAGCCCAATGTGGGACTCGATCCCAGGACCCTGAGATCACGACCCGAGCCAAAGGCTGATGCTCAACCGACTGAGCCACCCAGGCGCCCTGAATTTTACATTTTAAAATGATGAATTTTATGGTACATGAATTATACCTTAACTTAAAAAATTATTAAGCTGACCTTTTGGAAAAGAGGAACAGAATAAAATCAAAACGAAGGAAAAAGGAAGGAAAAGTAGAAGAAAAAAGGAAAGTAGAAAAAAGGAAATAATAAAGATAAGGGCCAAAATAATGAAATAGAAAGCAAAGATTCAATAGAAAGTATCAACAAAGCCACAGATCATAGAAAACAATTATGAAATAACTTTGTTCATGAGAAAAGAAAAACGGAAGCCCTGAATCATGTTAGGGTTTTTTGTTGTTGTTGTTGTTTGTTTGTAAAGATTATTTATTTATTATTTGACAGAGATAGAGAGAGAGATCACAAGTAGGCAGAGAGGCAGGCAGAGAGAGAGGGAGAAGCAGGGTCCCTGCTGAGCAGAGAGCTGGATGTGGGGCTTGATCCCAGGACCCTGAGATCATGACCTGAGCCGAAGGCAGAGGCTTTAACCAACTGAAGCACCCAGGCACCACAGGTTTTGTTTTGTTTTTAAAGATTTTTTATTTATCCACTTGAGTGAGAAAAAAAGCGAGAGTACAAGCAGGGGGAGCAGCAGGCAGAGGGAGAAGCAGGCTCTTTGCTGAGCAGGGAGCCCTATGTGGGGCTTGATCCCAGAACTCCGGGATCATGACCTGAGCCAAAGAGAGATGCTTGATCGATGGAACCACCTAGATGCCCCTTACATTAGGGATCTAAAAGGAAAATTACAGATACAGCACATATCAGTGATCTAATAATTTTATGCCAATGAATTTGAAAACTTAACTAAAATAAGATATTCTAGGAAAAAAATTTTTTTTGAGATTCTAGAAAAAATTTACAAAACTGATTCTCAATAAAAAAGCAAAAACTTGAAATAATCTTTATATGTCCTCACATTCCTTTTAATGTCTGTAAAGCATTGAATTAGTAGGTAAAACTTGACCCCCGAAACCTAAGAATTAACCCAGACTAGATAGTTTATATTCATGGAAGATAACAAATTCCAAACATATAAAATGCTTGCAGTGGTTAGATAAATGAGTATATCTGGCTTGTCCACAGACAGTTCATCTTGTGAGGCTAGTATAACTTCCATGCCAAACTAGACAAGGATAATATGAGAAAGAAAAATGACACCCGATTATATGAACATTAACACAAAAATCCCAAAGAGAACATTAGGAAACTGAATTAGAAAATGGATGAAAAAGAGTATATGTATTGCCAAGTTTTATTTTCCCAGAAATTCAAGTATTAGGGAAATCTATATATTTTATTAACCAGCTTCAAATATTAAAGGAGAAAAAAAAACCCGTAAGATAATTTCAAGAGATGCAGGGAAAAAGCGTATCATGAATATCCTTTAAGATAAAAACTTAACAGCACATCTGGGTGGCTCAGTTGGTTAAGGATAGGCCTTCGGCTCAGGTCATGATCTCAGGGTCCTGGGATCAAGCCCCACATGGGGCTTCCTGCTCATCTGTGAGCCTGCTTCTCCCTCTGCCCCTTTCCCCCACTCAGGCACTCTCTCTAATAAATAAATTTTTAAAAATCTAAAAAAAAAAAAAAAAGATAAAAGCTTAGCAAACTAGGATTAGAAAGGACTTATTTTTAACCCAATCAAGGATATCTATGTAAAACTTGTATCAAAAGTCACACACAGTGATGAAACTTCAGCCGTATTCTCTTTCAAAGTTTAGAAAAATACTGTCATTTCTGCATAGAACTCCCAAAAGAATCTGAAAAAAATTGGTAACTAATAAAGTTAATACTAATTAATAAAGTCAATAATTATAAAGCCCAGAAAGTTTGTTGGATATATGATTAATACATAAAATTAATTATATTTAGGACATATATTTAGGGAAGGACAGAAGGAGAAGCAGGCTCCCTGCTAAGCAGGGATCCCAGCATGTGGGTGGATACCAGGATGATGACCTGAGCTAAAGGGAGACACTTAAGCAACTGAGCCCTCCAGGCCCCCCAGATTTGTGTGATCTTTGAGAAAACAATTCAAATATATGAAGGTCATTAAAGAAGACAAAGAAATGGCAAGATCTATCAGACCATGGATAGAAAGGCTGTTTCTTAGAGGTGAAGTCTCCCCAAATTAATCCATAAAATTAATGCAATTCCAATAAGAAATAGGGCAGAGTGTTTTTTCAGGGTTGCCAAAAGCTGATGCTAAAATTTAGAGAAAAGAATGAAAGAGAAAATCAAACAAGATGACTTTGAAAGTTAAAAGGGGAGAGAAGGCTAGACTTAACCAGATAACCAGACCGTGTAGAGCTTTCGTAATGAAGGCAGGGCGAGAGGCCAGGGTGACAGGCAAGCGTGCTGGGAAACAGACCCTGGTCCGGACACAGACCCCGCATCTGTCAGGGGGTGCTGTGGGCCTGTGGCAAAAGGGCGCCTTCTGTGGGGAACAGTACTGGAACCATTGGTCATACGTATGGAGAAAGCATGTCACTGGATCTCTGCCTCACCGCAGACACAACTGGGTTAAAGAGCCAACGTGAAAATTGACACTTCAAAATATTTAGAAGAAAACATAGAATACTTGTATGATCTCAAGAGGGGACGGTTTCTTAAAATAAAAAAATCTGTAAGTTATGAAAAAAACAATTTGGTTCATTTGATTCCATTAAGATTTTAAATTTCTGTTCATCAAAAGATCATTAAAAATGTGAAAACTTAAGGTCAGGGACTCCTGGATGGCTCAGTGGGTTAAAGCCTCAGGTCATGATCTCAGGGTCCTGGGATCGAGCCCCCGCATCAAGCTCTCTGCTTCTCCCTCTCCCTCTGCCTGCCTCTCTGCCCACTTGTGATCTCTCTCTGTCAAATAAATAAATAAAATCTCAAAAAAAAAAAAAGTGCAGGAGAAGATATTTGCAACCCGTCTAATAGGTAAAGAATCAGGGTTCAAAATATCTAGAAAAATTGATTGTTTTGCAGACCAATAAGAAAAAAACAAGACAATCCAGCCAAGAAGTTGGCAAAAGATAGACAGGCAGTTTATAATTTAAGCATATAAAAAAGATGTCCAGTTTCCTTAATTAGAGAAATGACAAGTGAAATAAAAAGGCACCGTTGCATATTCATCAGACCGACCAAAATGGAGAAGTTCACCAGTGGGAAGGATTGGTAAGCGCCCAAAGCGGTAGGAACATTGTGGGATTAAACTGGTGCAATAACTTCAGAAAACACATCCCACTACCCAGTCAAGTTGAAGGTGTTCATGTCTTCCATCTCACTAATTCCATTCCTAGGTCTGTACCTGAGGGAAGCTCTGCACATAGATATGATAAAACCTACATCAGTCACGCACCCTTTTTGTACCGTTACGCTGTCTGCAGTAGTAAAATTTACCAAGGCAAATGCCACCCGACGGGTAACTAGATAAAAAAATTACAGTATTTTCATGAGTGCTATTGCTACCTAGTAGTAAAAGCACTAGGTTTTGTGTAAACTACGTTTACACACATCAACATCGGTGAATCTCATAGTTTTTTTTTATTTTTAGAGAGGTGCATCCATTTCAGGGACGCCCGGGTGGCTCAGTCAGTTAAGCGTCTGCCTTCGGCCTGGGCCATGATCCCAGGGTCCTGGGATCGAGTCCCATGTCAGGCTCCCTGTTCAGCAGTGGTCTGCTTCTCCCTCTCCCTCCACCCTTGCCCCCTGCTTGTGCTCTCTCCCTCTCTCTAAAATAAATAAATGAGATCTTTTAAAAAATTATCCATTTTAGAGAGAGGGAGAGAGTGAGCGCATGCATGGGGGGCGGGGGGGCCTTGATCTCACAACCCCGAGATCATGACCTGAGCTGAAATCAGGAGTCAGATGCTTAACTGACTGAGCCACCCAGGAGCTCCAACGTAATTTTAAATGGGAAAAAAAACAAAACAAAAACAAACCCCCCCCCCAAAAATTGCCAAAGAGTACTTCAGTGGTTATGCTGTTGGTGTAATATCTAAAAAATGCAAAAGAATGTCATGTACTTTTAGGGATACACATGTGGTAAGAGTATAAAATACACGGGTGAGGCCTGCTGCAGATTCTGCAGATTTAGTGTAGGGACGGGGCCTCGGGCTCTGAGGGCTACACCGAAGAAGCCCTGCAATGGTAATATTTTATTTCTTAAGCCTGGTAGTATGTGGTTGTTCATTATATTATTCTTTATGTCTTTTTGTGTATCTTAAATATTACCTAGTAGTTAAAAAAATAACAATGTGTGTAAATGATTGCCACAAACTTAAGTAAGCAGGACAAATAAAAACACCAGCTGCCCTAATATTATCTGAACGGATAGTTGTGGTTTGAGTCACAACGTCTAGTGGCAGCATCTGACATATGTTTAAAAGGTAACCTCTCTCAAAAGCCTTCCCGTTTCCCTCCAGAAACTCTCTCCAGCCCACTTCAGCCCACCCCAAACTCATCTCAGGGAAAGCATCATTGCTGACCCTTTTGCTCTGTCTCAAGCACTAGAATCTTCCCTGGCCTCTGTCTTCCCTATGCACCCCAAACTTCAGCAGCACGTCCCGACTTAGCAGCCTACAAAAGACAGACTCTCCCCTCTTCCCTTTGACGCCACACCATGGCCCAGTCCCTTCCGGTCTAACCTCTCCTCTTGCTGGGTAACTGGGAGAAATCCTTCTCTTGCTGTTTGTCTCTTCCTCCCTAAGCCACCCTGCACTCGCCCTTCTGGACAGCTCCCCACCAGTCTCTTTTTCCAGCGAGATCTCTTAAGAATGTAAATTAGCTCCTATCACTCCTTTGCTCCAAATCCTCCAAGGTGGAGGTTAAAATTCAAAGCTCTCACCAGGCCTACCCTATGTGGCCTGCCCCTCCAGTGGGATCTCCTGCCCTCCTTGCCCCTTGCTTTTCTAGCCACGTGGACTTTGCTCTTTTGGAGCAAACCCCTTTCTCCCCTAAAGGCCCTTGTACCTGCCATTGGGGAACTTCGTCCCAGATTTTAGTACGGCTCCATTCCAAGGCCTCCACTCACCACGTTTTCTAAACACGACACTCCCTCCCCGTACCTGACCAGTCCTTTTTTCTCCTTTGGCTGTTTCCTTCACTCCCCTTCCTTCCTACCTGGGGTCATATTATCTATGTATTTGTTTGAGCCTTCCTTTCTGTCTCCCCCTCCTAGACCATATGCTTCCTGGGGGCTGAACATTTTCCGTCTAACTCATTGCTGTGTTTTCGCACGCTAAAACAGTTCTTGCTTGGCTCATGGCGGTGCTTAATATAAGCCGCTTCGGTGACTGAATGCACTGGTAATAAGGAAAAAGTTAGGTCACTCAGGAAGTACCATTGGGTAAAATCAAAGACACTGCAGTTGTAGATGCACAAGAAGAATTTGAATAAGGTTATTTCATAAAGTATAGAAGTGGGGAGAAAAAAAGCGGAATGTTCTGCCATTCTAACTGTTCTAAAACAGTTAACTGATTTTCAGTATGTGCGATGAATGGATGAATATTAGTAGATATTGGAGTATTTCATCTCTGTTCTCAAAAGTTTGGGTATTCAGTTTGGCCAGAAAATGGATCTTCTCTTTGGGAAAGCTTACATTCCGGTCATCTCACGTGTCCAGTTGACTTAGGGTCTGGATGGTCCTTCTGTCTTCCAGCCAGTCTGTCGTTCTCAAGCCCCGGGGTGTGACCTAGCCCCAGGCTTCGGGCTGCAGGGAGGGAAGATGCAGAAGGGGAAGAGGACTAGGCACACCATGTGTCCGCTGGGTGCCTACGACCCTGCCTGGATTGTTCTGTCACGTGGTTAGCTGAGGAGTAACCTCCCCCTGCCGAGGTGCACACAGCTGGTTGGGCTCCTCCTGCAGGGAGAGGGGGGAACGATGGGGCTCTGCAGCTTGGCCTGACCCTCTGACCCTCGCCCCCCACCCCCACAGGTCTCCGAGCTGATCTTTGTGTCCGTCTATAGCTCCGAGTTCTGCATGAAGCTCTACGTGGACCCCATCAACTACTGGAAGGATGGTTACAACCTGCTGGATGTAGTCATTATCATCACTATCTTCATCCCCCACGGTCTCCGCAGGGTCAAGGGCAAGCACTACCCCTACCTCAACATCGCTGATGGCATGCAGTCCTTGCGCATCCTCAAGCTTATCACCTACAGCCGTGGCATCCGGGTGAGTGAGCTGGGGCTGCCGTGGGCTGGGAGCACCGGCCACGGGGCCCGTGTGCCCGCCAGCCCCTGAGGAAATAATCCTTTCATCACCACCATCTGGTCATCGAACCCTACTGTATGGCAGGTCGATCTTCACTAGTTACCTCGTTTCACCGGAAAGCAATTGAGAAAGAGTGTCCTTAGCTCTGTTTCACCGATGAAGAAATTGAGACCCACGGTCACGCAGCAGTTAGATGCCACAGCTGAGCTCTGAAAGGTGTGGCTGACTCCGGGGGCCACGCAAACTTGTCCTCTCTCCCGTGCTACCAACGGGACGGACTTGCTTATGGTACAGGCCCTTTGAATACATTCCCAGAAGTCTTGGGCTCCTTGGTGGCACGGGCCACTCAGTTTCAATTGTGTGCTTTCCCCATCCAGCTAAAAGTCTGCTGCTTCTGCGGAGGGAAAATAGTCGCGTTATTTTGTTTAGGCAGCTCTAGGAATGATGCTCCTGCTAGAAGTCATGGGGTGACTAGTCTTTCTTCGGCTCAGAAGGTTTCATAGCTGACCCAGCTTGCCCTGAAGCCTCCATCCTGGGCATGGTATGTTTGTCATGGCTCTGTGCCCCGTGTCCAGGAAGGGGCGGCCTTGGGCCCATTTGACCAGCTCGGGTGTGTGTCGGCCAGTTTTGCTGAGACATTGCCCATCCAGGGCGTCTGTCTGAGATCTGGACCCTGTACTTAGCAGCCCCGGGCCTGGAGGACGAAATGAGGACAATGTTGAAGAGTTCCCCTTGCCACAGACCCCCGTTCATTCATTGTGTGCTCTCATGTAGTCACATGCCCGTGGGACCCCCCCGAACAGTGGAGGCCAGGCCTCCTGTCCTCCCCTTCATGGTGAGGCTTCTGGAGAGAGGGGGGCGTAACTTCTACTCCCCACTTCCTTACTTGTCATTTGTACCCTGACTTCTTCCCTCCATAGGAACTAGTCTCTCTGAGGTAGTCAACAACCTCATCACCAGCTCCCCTGGGCCCCCATCACTGCCTTCTCTTGGGGTTCCTCCAGCCTCCTGAGCTTGATGTCTCGGGTGCATGCTGTTTTCTCAAGACTATACCCCGAGTTCTCTTCAACTGCACCCCAGTCTGCATATCCTCTTTGGGTGATCTTTCCCACGTGTCAGGGGTCTTCACCTGCCCACACTTCTCTCCGACCTTCAGATGCGTGGCCTCCTAGACGTCTCTCGTGGTCCTCCAGCCCGGCCATCTGAGCTGGACGTCATCGCTCTCCCCCACGCTCACATCCCCAGACCGCGGCCCCTCCTCCTGCGCTGTGTCTTTATGTAAAGGCTGCTCCCCGCCCCCACTCAACAGCCAAGTCATAAAGCTGAGTGTCAGCATGGACGCCTCCGTCTCAAAGTCCTGTTGCGTGGCCTCCTACGTAGTTCGTGACCAGTCCTCACCTTTTCTCCATCACCACCCACCTTCATCAGGATTCTGGCACTGGCTTCCCACACTCCTGAGAGAGCCCTGGGGCAAAAATGCCGTCACAGCTAGGGAGAATTTTTTTTTTAATTTTAATTTTTAATTAACACATAATGTATTATTTGTTTCAGGGGTACAGGCCTGGGAATCATCAATTTTCCACAGTTCACAGTGCTCACCATAGCACATACCCTCCCCAATGTCCCTCACCCAGCCACCCCATCCCTCCCCCCAACACCCACCAGCAGCAACCCTCAGTTTGTTTTCTGAGGTTAAGAGTCTCTTATGGTTTGTCTCCCTCTCTGCTTTCGTCTTGTTTCACTTTCCCCTCCCCTCCCCTATGATCCTCTGTCTTGTTTCTCAAATTCCTCATATCAGTGAGATCAGATGATAATTGTCTTTTTCTGACTGACTTATTTCACTTAGCATAATACCCTCTAGTTCCATCCACATCGTCACATTGGCAAGATTTCGAGTTTTTGATGGCTGCATAGTATTCCATTGTATAATACGCCTCATCTTCTTTGTCTGTTCATCTGTTGATGGGCATCTGGGCTCTTTTCATAGTTGGGCTATTGTGGACATTGCTGCTATAAACATTGGGGTGCACGTGCCCTTTTGGATCACTACATTTGTATCTTTAGGGTAAATACCCAGCAGTGCGATTGCTGAGTCGTAGGGTAGCTCTATTTTCAACATTTGGAGGAACTTCCATACTGTTTTCCAGAGTGGCTGCACCATCTTGCATTCCCACCAACAATGTAGGGAGGGTTGCCCTTTCTCCACATCCTCGCCAACACCTGTCGTTTCCTGACCTGTTAATTTTAGCCATTCTGACTGGTGTGAGGTGGTATCTCACTGAGGTTTTGATTTGTATTTCTCTGATGCTGAGTGATGTTGAGCACCTACTGGGGAGAATCTTCAAAGGGTACATCAAATCCCGCAGCCTTCCTTTCAAACCTGAGAGAGGCTCCCCTTATTTGTCTGCTAGAGACAGACCCTCTAATTTGTCCTGGAAGCGGGGGAGGGGAGTGTCAGAGGTGCCGGGCACCGGAGTCCGTGGCCTTTGGGATGGCGGTAAGGCAGGTGGACAGGAAAGAAGACGAGAGGTCCCTGGGAGGTGGATGCTGGGTGACAGGCACCTCAGACTGAGGCAGCAGACAGGTGGAAGTGTAGGCTGCTTTTTGAATGTGTTGGGCACCAAGGGAGTGGGAGCCGAAAGTGGTGCCGGGGTCCCTGGGGATGGGGAGTCAAGGGACAAAGAGGCTTGGGGGATGGTTGATATTTCCGAGGGATGCAAAGGTCCCGAGGGTGACAGCAGCATGGTGTGGAGACTGGAGGCAGAGATTCCAAGACATGAGGGGGAGTGCTTAGCTAGAAGGCTAGCTCCTTCTAGAACCAGGGGCTTCACCCATGGAGGTAGGGTCTCCGAGGGTGAGGCAGGGGTGGCCCCCTGAATCAGGCCAGGGGGGACTAGGCGGCTTCCCTTCAGCGGGCTGCTGGGGAGTGATGTCCCGCCAAGGAGCAGGTTTTCAGGTGAGGCCTGGAGATACGTCACCATGCAGTGAAGGTGGCAGAGACCTCCGGGAGGCACGTGACGAAGGAGGGCGATGGCTGTGGCCTGAGGGAAAGGAAGCCCAAGGCTGCATGGGGAGGAGGGAGCCATGTAGGCCTGGGGCCTGGGGAAGGGACAGTGACTCAGACTGGCTCCTTGTGAAGCTGGGGGCACGAGCTGTCTGCATAGTGCATCATCTCGGCTCTGTCGTGGCAGCCTGGTCTGAAAGTGCCTGAGGTTTAGGGCCTGGCAGGGCCAGCCCACCTTTCCAGGGCAAGGATCTGTCCCAGAGCTCAGCCTGGCTTGCTTGGTGCCTGGAGGCCTTTGTTCAGCCTTTGGTTCTTGTAGACATGAACAGAGAGCCATGGGCATACGGACAGCCATGGCCCCTGTTTGACCTCAGGGGTTTCTGTCAATCAGCAGATCCCTGTATCCCAAAGTTGTTTCCTGGGGACTATCAGGCCACTTGGCTGTGGCTTGCCTACGGCCTTTGGGATATCATAGGTCCCCAGATCCCTAGGGGCATAGGAGCGACGCGATCGCACATCCTCTGTGGCCTGGCCAGGAGGGGCTGGAGGTGCCACACGTGGAACCTGTGCCTCTGGTGATGTATAGTCACTGAAGTCTAAATGAGGCTTTCACAGAGTCCTAGCCTCAGAGCCCACAGAGTGGGCACTCTGGCACACTCGGGGCTCCTGTCCCCTGATGAATGCAAATGACACTCTGTCCTCCTCCTCTCCGGTGAGGAAATAGTTCCTTGCTGTTTTGCACAGAGACGGGTCTGAGGGCTTGGCACCCGAGGGCCGCACTGCCCCTGCTCACCTGCGTTTCAGCCCGAAGAACAGCCTCCCAGTCCTGGGCTCCTGCTCCCTGGAGTGCCTCACTGCCCGCACATCTGGGCAGCTGCACAGAAGGGCTGACTCGGAGTGGCTGGGCCGGGGAACCTGGCCTGCCTCCAGCACCTCTCCGTACCACGAATGCCCCGGGGCCAGGAGGGCTGCTGTGCCTTGACCCAGAGCCCGGGCGAGCTGAACTAGGGGTGAGGAATTGCTTCCCCAGAGAGTTTGGGAATTTAAAAATCAGGCACCTCTGGGGCCAGGTTGTGGCTTCCTTGGGAAGGAGCTACCAGCCTGTGGGGTTCGAGGCAACCATCCACTGGGATCAGATTTCTATACCTCTGACTGCGGACTATTGGGGCCTGCCTGGATCGTGCTCAAAGGACATTGTCAAGGCCAGCCGTCAGGAGTCCCACATGTCAGGGCTTCTGGAGAGCAGGACCTCTTCTCCACTGCTGTTCTCCAGGCTGCTCGGCTTTGTCCTCAGGTCCCACTGGGCCCCTGACTGGCCTAGAAGTGAGAACCCCCCCAGCCAGAGCCTGTCCTCCCCATTTCTCCGGTGCTCCAGGTTCTCCCGCTCGGGGCGGCCCCTTCCCTGCCCGCCTGGGCAGGCCTCTTCTGCGGATTGCATCCCAGGGCAGCGTTTCTCACGAGCGCTTGCCTCTTCCCTTGCCATAGTTCTTGGGGAAGAAGCTCTGTCTCTGTCTCGCAGGGAGGGAGGCAGTTTTGTACATCTCGCCTCTTCTGGAGTTAATCCCCAAACACTGATTTTCTCCCCCCAAGGAGTGGGACGTGTTCCCCTCTACAGGCAGCTCTCCGGCCAGTCCACGAGGAGGGCAACGCTGGGGCTCTCCCCTTGTCTTTCTGCTTCCCAAGTTATCCCAGACTAACGCTTCACTGTCCCGCGGCCCAGCCCTCTCAAGTGCCTCCATTCCTGGTGTGAAGCTGCTAAACAGCTTCTTGACCTGGAAGACGGGGTCCTGCTGGGTGAGGTGGGAGACACACGGCAAAGGGCTCGGGAGGTGGTCCTAGCTCTGCCGCTGTATTGGCCAAGGCTTTTTGCTTTTCTGAGCCTCTGCTTCCTTACCTTGAAATGTGACAAGTGATAATGCCCACCTGCCTTGAAATGATGTCTGGGGCAGCATCTAGGTAGGTGACCGTGTCTTGAGCACCAAGTGCGTGGAAGACTAGGGCGTGGAGAATGAACGACGAAGAGCCATACGCTGTGCTCCCCAGGAGTGGTCAACACAGTGGGAAGCATGACAGATGTGCACTTCCTAGGGGAAGACAGAGGTCCTGGGATGGAGACCTGTTTGTGGGACAGAACCCAGAAAGAACGGGAAGCCATATCCCTCTGAGCCTTCGTTGTTCCCACTCCCAGGGTAGCTCCCCTACTCCTCCTGGGCTTGCCAGAGCCCACAGGGCTGGTCCTCAGCTGCGAGGCAGGAGCGGGACACCTTGGGATGGCCACAGAGGCAGGCTGGGACTTAAGTGGAATGCCTAGCGGAGCTGATGGGGAGACACCTAGGCCTGAGGACCATCTGCCCACGGGGGACTGAGGGTGGAGGCAGCACTGTTCAACCACTACTGGATTGGTCCAGCCCTCAGTCTGGGTACAATTCTCATTCATCCACCCATCCATCCATCCACCCACCAACCCACCCACCCATCCATCCTTCCACCCATCCGTCCATCCATCCACCCACACATCCATCCCCCCATCCATCCATCCATCCACCCACCAACCCACCCACCCATCCATCCATCCACCCATCCATCCACCCACCCATCCATCCATCCACCCACCAAGCCACCCACCCACCCATCCATCCTTCCACCCATCCGTCCATCCATCCACCCACACATCCGTCCATCCATCCACCCACACATCCATCCCCCC